>JARGYO010005626.1:91774146-92404146 GCA_029206835.1 Rana muscosa
GATTTGAGCTCAAAACTCGATTCAAGATTAAAATCGATTTTTTTCCCAGCCCTAATATATATGTGTATGTATGTATGTATGTATGTATGTATGTGTGTATGTATGTGTGTATATGTATATGTATTGTGACAGCAGGCAGGTAAAGTCACCAGGTTGCATCCAGGATGGAAGGTATATATGTCCTAGATTCAGGCTTTATGCCGATTTATACCACTAGGGGGAGTGCTGGGAGTCTTGCAGGGGAAGAGTTAATGAGCCCAGCTGAATCAAGTGGCTCATTGAGGCCTCTACAAGAACTCCCAGCGTGCTAAGGGAGATGCTCCATCCTGGAACCAGATCTGTGTGAATAGTCTGGGTAGTGTGATCTCTGTACGGTGAGCCAAAGCCTGTGTGGTTATTTCTAAGAACTTCAAAAACAGGGAGATAGGGACTGGGGCAGCACAAGGCTGTACCCAGTTGTTAGTTAGGGACACCAACGTGTGTAGTGAGCGGTCAAGATGACCAGGATTTAATTTTCCTGTTGCTTTTGTTTTCTTCTATATTTTTGTCTGTAAATAGTTCAAATAAACCACACCTTTTGTTTTTGCAACTACAAATCTGTCTCCTGTGCCTGTTTTTGTGTGGTGAACCCATCCAGGGGGTCACACACACCCACTGCCGAGCTAACCCCCTCACAGTATGTGTATATATATATATATATGTATGTATGTGTGTGTGTGTGTGTGTGTGTATATGTGTGTATATATATATATATATATATATATATATAGATATAATCTCTATATCGGTACCCCCAGTTAAGAGGGCTGCTGGTATTGATTTCTTGGGCCCTGTAGTGCACCGCTGTCAACCCCTGGCAATCGGCTCTACCCTCCCGTGACACAGCTAGTAAGGGGAGATAGGACTGCGTGACCGGCAACTCTGGGTGACACAGTCCTATGGCAAACACACACAGTAAAATGTTTAAACTTCTGTATAAAGTAAAAGAAACAGACACCAATATACTTGACCCAGGTATATTTACTGAGACTAATGGGCAAGTAATAAACAAGAGTATAAGATTATTTGCAGCTCCCTGCAATAAACAGTATTTAAACAAACAGAATAGACAGGTATTGCTATGCAACTCTACCGATACCCTTTTTCAGCTACTTTCCCTCGTGGGCAGACTGACGCCCAGCAATGTCTACCTATGCAGTCAGGCCTGACTGAACTAAATGGAAGTTCTGTAAAGGAATCTTCGCTAGCAAAACTCGGTGGTGTGCTTGATGAACAAAACTTTGTAATCCAACAGGGTAGTAGAAATACAGTATTTGTCTGTGAGCAAGTGCTCTCTCACCAATCGGACCAGTCCCAGTCCGTCTCCTCCGCCAATGCGTCTAGGCACATGGATCCATCGACATCCGGGTCTTCGGTCCTCCTGGTACAGTACAGCAAGGATGAAAAGATGTTTTGCAGGTTCCGCTAGGCTGGTGGAGGGCTCTTTGGAAGAAAATGCCCAGTATATATATATACTGTGTCCTGTGTAGCTAGATCTCACTGCAGGCCATTCCTGGTGTCCGTATTAAAATACACTTTCAGGCAGGCAGGCCAGGCAGGTGGTTCAGTGATCTGCAGTGCATAAAATATATACTGTCTCCTACATATATATCCACTGCATTGTACTGTAGCCAAGCCTATACCTGACTGCAGGCCATTCCTGGTGTCTGTATTAAAATACACTTTCAGGCAGGCAGGCCAGACAGGTGATTCAGTGATCTGCAGTGCATAAAATATATATACTGTCTCCTACATATATATATATATATATATATTGTGAGGGGGTTAACTCGGTAGCGGATGTGTGTGACCCCCTGGTTGGGCTCCCCACACAAAAACAGGGCCAGCAGACGGAGGTTGTGGTTTTCAAAATCAAAAGGTGCGGTTTATTTCTCTATGTACAGTGACAAAAACACAGCAAAGCCAAAAGAAACATAAACAAAATAAATCCTGGTCAGCTTGACCTCTGACTAAACATGCAGGTTTCCTAAACTAACAAATGGGATCAGCCTGGTGCTGTCCTAGTCCCTAAGTCCCTGGTTTAGTAAAAGTCCAAACAAATAGCCACACAGGCTTTGCCTCACCGCACAGGGGTTCACTCTCCCTAGACAGTCCACACAGGTCTGGGTCCAGGCATGAGCAAACACCTAATGAAGCTGGGAGTTTTTATAGAGGCCTTAAACGAGCTGACAAGCTTCAGCTGGTCTCATCAACTCCCTGCCTGCACGACGCCCAGCACTCTCCCTAGAGGTATGAGTCATCCATGAGCCCACTAGCCTCAGCTGGGCTTCATCAACTCCCTCCCTAGTTGTATAAGTCGGCATAAAGCCTGAATCTGGGAGAAATATATCTACCCCCCTGGATGCAACCAGGTGACTTTACCTTCCTGCTGTCACATACCCCCCCCCTCTTGTTTTAACCTCGGGGTTGGAACACCAGCAATCAGGCATTCATGTACTCGAGACAAAGCATCCACATTCCTCATTTGAACGCCAGGGCGATGCTTTACTGTGAAGTTGAATTCCTGTAGGGCCAGGAACCACCTATTCACTCTTCTATTTGTCTCCTTGTTTTGAGCCATCCACTTTAACGGAGCGTGATCCGTAACCATGTCAAAGTGCCTACCTAGCAGATAGTACCGAAGGGAATCTAGAGCCCACTTCACCGCTAAACACTCCTTTTCAACCGTGGCGTAATTTACCTCATGGGACTTCAACTTCCTGCTGAGGTAAATGACTGGGTGCTCTTCCCCGTTCCAGACCTGGGACAATACTGCTCCTAACCCCACATCTGACGCATCACTTTGTACGACAAAGTCTTTAGAGAAGTCGGGTGAGTACAACACTGGCTGGCTACATAAGGCTTGTTTCAAGAATTGGAATGCTGCCTCAGCCTCGGGGGTCCATTTAATCATGACCGACCCTTTCCCTTTCGTCAGGTTGGTTAGGGGCACAGCCTTAGAAGCAAAGTGGGGAATGAAGCGCCGATAATAACCCGCGATTCCCAGAAAGGCCCGTACCTGCTTCTTGCTGTTGGGACGTGGCCAACTCTGGATGGCCTCGACTTTGTTGAGTTGGGGTTTTATCACTCCCCTGCCAATGGTGTACCCAAGATATTTGGCCTCCTCCTGCCCAATGGTACACTTCTTGGGGTTAGCCGTAAACCCCGCTTCCCGGATAGAGTCTAGGACTGCTTGCACTTTTGGCAGATGTGAGGCCCAATCTGTGCTATGGACAATTACGTCATCCAGGTAAGCCGCAGCATACTTCCGATGGGGCCTCAGTATCTGGTCCATTTTCCGCTGGAATGTGGCCGGCGCATTCTGTAACCCGAACGGCATTCTCTTATATTGGAACGCCCCGTCTGGGGTTACAAATGCGGTTTTCTCTTTGGCCGACTTGGCCAGGGGAATTTGCCAATACCCTTTTGTGAGGTCAAGAGTCGTCATGTATCGGGCTGTTCCCAGCCGGTCGATCAACTCATCTATACGTGGCATGGGGTAGGTGTCAAATTTTGTAACTTTGTTCAACTGACGAAAATCGTTACAAAATCGCCAGCTCCCATCCGGTTTAGGCACCAACACAATGGGACTAGACCAATCACTTTGGGACTCCTCTATCACCCCTAAGTTCAGCATTTTCTGTACTTCCTCCCGTATTGCCTCCCGTCGGGCCTCTGGGATCCGATAGGGTTTTAACTTCACCCTTTCACCGGGCGGGGTAATAATATCATGCTCTACCCCAGATGTTTGTCCCGGCAGCTCAGAGAACACCTCCTTGTTGCGAAGCACAAACTCCTTAACCTCCTGTTGTTGGGGTTGTGACAAGGTGGCTGCTATTCCAACCTCCGGAATCACGCAACCAGTTTGAGCTGGTGACCAAGTTTCTGCGACTAGGGACTCTCTATCCCTCCAGGCTTTCAACAGATTAACGTGATATATCTGTTCGGGCTTTCGCCTTCCTGGTTGTCTGACCTTGTAATTCACTTCGCTCACTTTTTCCATTATCTCGTAGGGGCTTTGCCATTTGGCAAGGAATTTACTTTCAACCGTAGGGACAAGTACCAATATCCTATCCCCCGGGGAAAAGTACGGGTCTTGGCTCCACGGTTGTACACTCTCTGCTGTGCCAACTGCGCTTGGGCCAAATGTTCCTTCACGATGGGCATTACCTGTGCAATTCGATCTTGCATCAGGGCGACATGCTCAATCACACTCCTGTGGGGAGAACTCTCACTTTCCCAAGTCTCCTTGGCAATATCCAACAGCCCTCTTGGGTGTCTCCCATACAGTAACTCAAAGGGGGAGAATCCCGTAGAGGATTGGGGCACCTCCCTAATAGCAAACATCAAATAAGGAAGTAGACAGTCCCAATCCTTTCCATCTCTATCCACCACTTTCTTCAACATTTGTTTTAGGGTTTTGTTGAATCTTTCAACCAGCCCATCGGTTTGGGGGTGATACACAGATGTACGCAATTGCGTCACTTTGAACAATTTACACAGCTCTTTCATAACCCGGGACATAAAGGGTGTACCTTGGTCCGTAAGCAGTTCTTTACAAATACCCACCCGGCTAAAAACAAGAGATAGCTCTTTGGCTATGGTTTTGGCTGAGGTATTTCTGAGAGGGATCGCTTCTGGATAATGGGTGGCATAGTCCATTATAACCAATATGTACTGGTGCCCCCTAGCGGACTTGATTATTGGACCTACCAAATCCATTGCGATTCTCTCAAACGGGACCTCAATGATGGGTAGAGGGACCAGCGGGCTACGGAAATGTGGCATCGGGGCCGACCTCTGACACACAGGGCAGGAGGAACAATAATTTTCTATGTCCTTCATCACCCCAGGCCAATAGAATCTCTGTAATACCCTCTCTCGGGTTTTCTCTGTCCCCAGATGACCTCCAAGAATGTGCCCATGGGCCAACTCCAACACCAACTTCCTGTAAGGTTTGGGCACCACAAGCTGCTCAACGGTTTCTTCTGCCCTTTTTGCCACCCGATACAGTAGGTCCTTCTCTACGCTGAAGTATGGGTAAGTGCAGGTATTATCTGGGTTCACTAACTCGCCATCTATTTCCACTACGTTTTCCCGTGCCTTTATTAGGGCGGGGTCTTTTAACTGTTCTGTGGCAAAATTTTCCCTGTGAACCTCCAGATCAGAAAACTCCACAGACGGTAGGTTTTCGTCTGAGGAGGTGGGCTCCTCTCCAGTTTCTTGAGTCTCCCCTGCCAATACTGACAAGGGAAATTCTGGAGAGTCCTCACCACTCTCAGAGGAGTTCTGGCTATCACATTCCTGGTACATAGGGGCACCAGTGGGGGGCTCAGGATCATCCCACAGTTCCCAGAACTTCGGAAAATCTCTTCCCACAATGGCATCATGCGGTAATTGAGATACTAACCCCACTGGATGAGAGAGGGTACCTTTGGGGGTCTCGAAACACACTGTAGTCACTGGATACTCTCGGGTGTCCCCATGCACACAAATAACAGCTACCTTGCTATTCCCAGAGACCTCTGTTTTAACTAATTCAGCCTTTATCAGGGTCACAAGGCTACCTGAATCCAGCAATACCACAACATTTCTACCATTAATACACATTTTGCATAAATGTTTCTCAGTTCCCTGAATGGCAGTGCATGCGACTGTCGCACACAGCGACTGACGTCTGTCCGTCAGAAAGTCACATTGCATGGGTTCCTCCACAACCGGGCAATTTGCTGCAATATGTCCCGCTTGCCGGCAGCGGTAGCAAACAATCCATTTGGCTGCCTGTTGAGCCCCTGACTTCCCAGGCTGTTCTCGCCAAACTTTGGGTAGAGCTCCCACCCTCTCACTCTCTCCACCCTCACCCCTTGGAATCCTCTTATCCGCCCCTGGGGATGGTCTGGTCTTAGGGTGGAAAGTCCGAGAGTCTCTGGAAGAGGCCGTCAGGTTCTCTGTAGCCAAGTATTTCTCTACACGATCCACAAGACCACCGGCCGTCTCTGGGTCTCCATGGCTTACCCACTTTTGGATGGCAGTAGGAAGAGCTCTCAAAAACCGATCCATTACAACACGTTCCACAATCTCTGGTGCGGACAAAGTCTCTGGCTGTAGCCACTTCCTGCTCAGGTGAATGAGATCATACATTTGAGACCTGGGGGGTTTTCCAGGCTGGAAAGTCCAGTTATGCACACGCTGAGCCCGGACAGCCAGGGTGACACCCAGCCTTGCCAATATTTCAGCTTTTAGCATCACATAGTCTTTTGCTTGGTCAGGCTCTAGGTCATAGTAAGCCTTCTGCGATTCACCAGTTAACAGAGGAGCCACCAGTCCAGCCCACTGCTCCTCAGGCCACTTTTCTCTTTCAGCAGTCCTTTCAAATGTGGTCAAAAATACCTCTGGATCATCCTCTCCAGTCATTTTTGTCAATAAACGACTCACCACAAAGGACGCGGTATTAGTGGGACGGCTTTCCTCACTGGTCTGCGGACGTTGCTGCACTACTGCTTCCATTTGTTGTAGTCTCTGCTCTTGCTTCTGTAACAGGTCTATGAAGCGGGCCTCAGATTGCTGCTGGGCCGCAAGGCTCTGTTGATGAGCTTGCTGCTGGGCTGCAAGGCTCCTTTGCAAACCTGCATTTGTCTGCTGTTGATTGGCATTTGCTAGAGCCAGCTGTTTCAGTATCTCCTCCATGCTGGCTTAAAAAAAACTGCCACTGGTTCTCCACCAACTGTGAGGGGGTTAACTCGGTAGCGGATGTGTGTGACCCCCTGGTTGGGCTCCCCACACAAAAACAGGGCCAGCAGACGGAGGTTGTGGTTTTCAAAATCAAAAGGTGCGGTTTATTTCTCTATGTACAGTGACAAAAACACAGCAAAGCCAAAAGAAACATAAACAAAATAAATCCTGGTCAGCTTGACCTCTGACTAAACATGCAGGTTTCCTAAACTAACAACTGGGATCAGCCTGGTGCTGTCCTAGTCCCTAAGTCCCTGGTTTAGTAAAAGTCCAAACAAATAGCCACACAGGCTTTGCCTCACCGCACAGGGGTTCACTCTCCCTAGACAGTCCACACAGGTCTGGGTCCAGGCATGAGCAAACACCTAATGAAGCTGGGAGTTTTTATAGAGGCCTTAAACGAGCTGACAAGCTTCAGCTGGTCTCATCAACTCCCTGCCTGCACGACGCCCAGCACTCTCCCTAGAGGTATGAGTCATCCATGAGCCCACTAGCCTCAGCTGGGCTTCATCAACTCCCTCCCTAGTTGTATAAGTCGGCATAAAGCCTGAATCTGGGAGAAATATATCTACCCCCCTGGATGCAACCAGGTGACTTTACCTTCCTGCTGTCACAATATATATATATACAGTATATCCACTGCATCCAGTCTAACCAAGCCTATATCTGACTGCAGGTCATTCCTGGTGTACTTTTTCTAGTAAACTTCAGGCGGTGTTTTGCTAGTCTAATTTTACACTATGTCTGGAAGGCCAACAAGGAGAGGCAGACACTCACACGCCACTAAAAGAGAGCAAGCAGGCTCTGTGTCTACAGCCAACAGTGCTGGTCGTGGACACGGTGCATCCTCATCATGTGGCCGTGGGGCACGCTTGTCCTTTTTTTCAACAGCTAGCCGTGTTGAGCCACAACATGCAGAAGAGTTGGTAGAGTGGATGACAAAGCTATCTTCATCCTCCTCATTAGGGATGAGCTTCGTGTTCGAGTCGAACATACGTTCGACTCGAACATCGGCTGTTCGATCGTTCGACGAAGATCGAACGATTTGGGCCGTTCGCGCCAAATTCGAGTGACGCGAATGGCCCACAATGCACTACGCCATCGCAGTGTCATCCAGGCGCTGTGATTGGCCAAGCATGCACTGTGACCCCGCATGCTTGGCCAATCACAGCGCCGGCAGCGAGGAGAGCAATGATTGGCCACAGGCAGGATGCCTGTGGCCAATTATTGCTGAGGGTGTTTAGTACACGCCCCACACTATAAAAGGCCGCCAGCATGGCGGCCTAGTGTAGTGTGTTCCGGAGCAGGGAAAGAGCAGCATAGGCAGGGACAGTGACTTTTATTTATTTCTTGCTTAACCTGGATTCCTTTAGTTTAGGGAAAGAGAAGGATAGGTAGGGAGAGTGTCAGTGTGTTTTGTGCTTGTGCTATAGTGTGCTTAAAAAAAACATTTTTTCTAGGGACAGAAAACTGTAGGTAGGGAGAGTGTCAGTTTCTTTCACTGTGCAAGTCCTTGTTTCTAGGGACTGGGAAGGACAGTGAGTGAATTCTCCTTGTGCTATAGTGTGCTTAAAAAAAACATTTTTTCTAGGGACAGAAAACTGTAGGTAGGGAGAGTGTCAGTTTCTTTCACTGTGCAAGTCCTTGTTTCTAGGGACTGGGAAGGACAGTGAGTGAATTCTCCTTGTGCTATAGTGTGCTTAAAAAAAACATTTTTTCTAGGGACAGAAAACTGTAGGTAGGGAGAGTGTCAGTTTCTTTCACTGTGCAAGTCCTTGTTTCTAGGGACTGGGAAGGACAGTGAGTGAATTCTCCTTGTGCTATAGTGTGCTTAAAAAATTTTTTTTTCTAGGGACAGAAAACTGTAGGTAGGGAGAGTGTCAGTTTCTTTCACTGTGCAAGTCCTTGTTTCTAGGGACTGGGAAGGACAGTGAGTGAATTCTCCTTGTGCTATAGTGTGCTTAAAAAAAACATTTTTTCTAGGGACAGAAAACTGTAGGTAGGGAGAGTGTCAGTTTCTTTCACTGTGCAAGTCCTTGTTTCTAGGGACTGGGAAGGACAGTGAGTGAATTCTCCTTGTGCTATAGTGTGCTTAAAAAAAACATTTTTTCTAGGGACAGAAAACTGTAGGTAGGGAGAGTGTCAGTTTCTTTCACTGTGCAAGTCCTTGTTTCTAGGGACTGGGAAGGACAGTGAGTGAATTCTCCTTGTGCTATAGTGTGCTTAAAAAAAACATTTTTTCTAGGGACAGAAAACTGTAGGTAGGGAGAGTGTCAGTTTCTTTCACTGTGCAAGTCCTTGTTTCTAGGGACTGGGAAGGACAGTGAGTGAATTCTCCTTGTGCTATAGTGTGCTTAAAAAAAACATTTTTTCTAGGGACAGAAAACTGTAGGTAGGGAGAGTGTCAGTTTCTTTCACTGTGCAAGTCCTTGTTTCTAGGGACTGGGAAGGACAGTGAGTGAATTCTCCTTGTGCTATAGTGTGCTTAAAAAAAACATTTTTTCTAGGGACAGAAAACTGTAGGTAGGGAGAGTGTCAGTTTCTTTCACTGTGCAAGTCCTTGTTTCTAGGGACTGGGAAGGACAGTGAGTGAATTCTCCTTGTGCTATAGTGTGCTAAAGCATTCCTCATCAACCATCTTTGAAATCCTTGTTTTTTGGACAGTCAGGGATATTGTCGTTGTGCTATTCTGTGCAAAAGCAATCATCCTGAACCATATTTAGAAATCCTTAAGTAAAGGGACAGAGAAGGACACCTGAAGGTAGCCCTTATTGCTTTTTTCCCATCTCCCTGCAGGCCATCTATTAGAATGTCTGGAAGGCAAACAAGGAGAGGCAGACAGTCAGGAGGCAATAAAAGAGGGCAAGCAGGCTCTGTGTCTGGGGGCAACAGTGCTGGTCGTGGACGCGGTGCATTGTCATCAGCACATGGCCATGGGACACGCTTGTCCTTCTTTTCGGCAGCTGGACATGTTGAGCCACATCATGCCGAAGACTTGGTAGAGTGGATGACCAAGCCCTCCTCCTCCTCCTCATCCTCTCTCACCCAGGCTCAGGGTACTGGCAAAGCAGCTGCCAAAGCGTCCTCTTCCCTGGTATCAATGTCAGACTCATCATCAGTCACTCCTTCCCTAGACCCACCATGTCCTCCTCCTGAGGAGTCCCCCGAACTGTTTGAGCACAGTGTTGGGTACATGCTCCAGGAGGATGCCCAGCGTTTTGAAGGGTCTGATGATGAAACCCAGCTACAGGAAGGCAGTAGGGTGAGAGCAGACAGAGGGGATGCTCAAGAAGGACACCAATCTGGCAGTCATGTTCCAGCAGCTGCAGCATACTGCCAGATTGGCTCCAGTGATGAGGAGGGAGGGGATGATGAGGTCACTGACTCCACATGGGTGCCTAATAGGAGAGAGGAGGAGGATGAGGAGGAGGCACATCTCCAACGAGGCAGGATGCCCTTTGGTGGCCAGCGTAAGGGCAGTACACCGACGGAATCACACCGCAGAGCTCCGCCTGTGCAGGGCGCTGCCTCTGCCCGTCATTCAAAAAGTTCCTTGGTGTGGGCCTTTTTTGAGGCTAGTGCATCAGATCGCACAGCTGCTGTTTGCAACATATGTCTCAAGCGTATATCGCGTGGCCAAAACATCAGCCGCTTGGGTACCACATGCCTGACCAGACATATGTTGACCTGCCATGCAGCTCGTTGGCAAGCCTACCTCAAAGACCCACACCAAAGAACAAAGCGGACCTCTCCTTGCACCGCATCAGCTGGGATCTCCAACCCCACTATAACTTCAGTCCTCTCTGAAACATGCACTGAGAGGAATGAAGGTGTAGAATTAGGTGTGTCACAGCCAAGTACTTGCGGCCACTCTGCTAGCAGTACACCGACGTCCGATTCTAGCAGGCAAATTTCCCTGCCCCAGCTGCTGGACCGTCAAAAGAAGTTCACTCCCAGCCATCCACATGCCCAGCGGTTGAATGCTAGCTTGGCTAAATTGCTAGCGCTTCAACTGCTGCCTTTTCAGTTGGTAGACTCGGCCCCCTTCCGTGAGTTTGTGCAATGTGCGGTTCCTCAGTGGCAGGTTCCCAAACGCCACTTTTTCTCACGGAAGGCTATTCCGGCTCTCTACCGGCATGTGGAAGGCAATGTCTTGGCCTCGCTGGACAGGGCGGTCAGCGGTAAGGTGCATATTACCGCTGACTCATGGTCCAGCAGGCATGGACAGGGACGTTACCTTTCTTTCACGGCCCATTGGGTCACTCTTTTGGCAGCTGGGAAGGATGCAAGACAAGGTGTAGTAGTGTTGGAGGTTGTCCCACCGCCACGCCTCCAAAATGCTACTACTGGTTGTGACACACCTCTCTCCTCCACCCCCTCCTCTTCTTCTTCCTCCATGGCCTCTTCCTGTGGTTTGTCCTATGAACCAGCGGTGCTCCGTAGCCGTTCACGGGGCTACGCAAGTACGCAGGCAAAAAGATGCCATGCCGTGCTTGCGCTGGTGTGTTTGGGGGACAGAAGCCACACTGGGGCAGAGGTCCTGTCTGCTCTGCAGGGCCAGGCCGAGAGGTGGTTGACGCCACGCCAGCTTAAGCCAGGAATGGTGGTTTGCGACAATGGCACCAACCTCCTCTCCGCCCTTCGACAGGGACAACTGACCCATGTGCCCTGTGTGGCTCACGTCCTTAACCTGGTGGTGCAGCGTTTCTTGGGCAGGTACCCGGGCTTACAGGATGTCCTGAGGCAGGCCAGGAAAGTCTGTGTGCATTTCCGCAGATCTTATAATGCCAGTGCTCGCCTGGCTGAGCTGCAAAAGGAGTTGAACCTGCCCAAGAACCGCCTTATATGTGACATGCCCACCAGGTGGAACTCAACGTTGGCCATGCTGCAGCGGCTGCACACGCAGCAGAGGGCCATCAATGAGTACCTGTGCGACTACGGCACCAGGACAGGGTCAGGGGAGCTTGGTTTTTTTTCTCCACGCCAGTGGGGCATGATCAGGGATGCATGCACTGTCCTGGCACCATTTGAGGAGGCCACGAGGATGGTGAGCAGTGACAGTGCATGCATCAGTGACACTGTACCTCTTGTCCACCTGTTGGAGCACACGCTGCGTGGAATAATGGACAGGGCACTTGAGGCAGAACAGAGGCAGGAAGAGGAGGACTTCCTTGCCTCTCAAGGCCCCCTTTACCCAGACAGTGTTCCTTCTGTCCCACCCATCGCACAGGAAGAGGAGGAGGAGGAGGAGGAGGAGGAGGATTGTGTCAGCATGGAGGTGGAGGCTGGCACTCAGCATCATCAGCAGCAGTCTTTTAGGGATGATTTACAGTCCCAAGAAACCAGTGGACTTGTACGTGGCTGGGAGGAGGTGACTGTGGATCATGTCGTCCTTAGTGACCCAGAGGACTCCGGAGCGAATGCCTCAGCAAACCTACGCTGCATGGCCTCCCTGATCCTGCAAAGTCTGCGGAAGGATCCTCGTATTCTTCGGATCAAGGAGAGGGACCATTACTGGCTGGCCACTCTCCTTGATCCACGGTACAAGGGTAAGGTTGCGGACCTTATGTTACCGTCGCAGAGGGAGCAGAGGATGAGACAACTCCGGGAGGCCTTGCAGAAAGGTCTGTGCAACGCGTTCCCAGAGACTGGGAGGTTACAAACTCCTGGTCCTGGACAACGAGTTGCTGAGGCTTCGGCCAGTCAAAGAAGGAGCGGTGGGGAAGGTGGCCGTCTGACCGATGCGTTCAGACAATTCTTTAGTCCGCAGCCCCAAAGTATGATCGGTTCCAGCAACCATCGCCAGCGTCTGATAAACATGGTGCAGGAATATCTAGGGGCAAGGTCAGACTTGGACACCTTCCCCACCGAAAATCCTCTGGCTTACTGGGTCTTGAGGATGGATCACTGGCCAGAGCTTGCACAGTATGCAATTGAGCTACTGGCCTGTCCTGCATCCAGCGTTCTTTCGGAACGCACATTCAGTGCTGCTGGAGGATTTGTCACGGATCACAGGGTGCGCCTGTCCACCGACTCGGTTGATCGACTGACTTTCATCAAGATGAACCAGTCTTGGATCACCACCAGCTACCACACACCTGATGCTGATATAACAGACTAATTGATTTTAACATGTCACATCCCTTCAAGACTGATGCTGATGCTGAGTGCCTGTGCTGTTATGTTGACTGGCTATCCTCCTCCTCCGAGTCCTCAATGATACGATTGATGATGATAGCTTGGAAGATCATTTTTGTTTATGGGTGCCGCCACCAGTGGCTAAGGCCCAATTTTTCAGCCCCTGTTTAACAGGGGCGTGTAATTACAATTTTTGAAGCAATACTTTGCAACAGGGCTCATTGCTGTGCTCCAAGTACAGTATGTGTGAGGGGTTGGAGTGTTGTGCCACCAGTGCCTAAGGCCCAATTTTTCAGCCCCTGTTTAACAGGGGCGTGTCATTACAATTTTTGAAGCAATACTTTGCAACAGGGCTCATTGCTGTGCTCCAAGTACAGTATCTGTGAGGGGTTGCAGTGTTGTGCCACCAGTGCCTAAGGCCCAATTTTTCAGCCCCTGTTCAACAGGGGCATGTAATTACAATTATTGATCTAATAATTCACAGCAGGGCCCATTCCTGCACCCACCAAGCAAGAGTAACTCTGAGGGCTTACAGTGTTGTGGCAACACCACCACCACCACCACCACCACGAAAGGCCCAATTTTTCAGCCCCTGTTCAACAGGGGCATGCAATTACAATTCTTGATCTAATAATTCACAGCAGGGCCCATTGCTTCACCCACCAAGAGTAACTGTCAGGGCTTACAGTGTTGTGGCACCAGCACCACCATCAAAGGCCCAATTTTTACTACCACTGTTCAACAATTATATGTAATTACAATTCCTGATATAATAGTTGACAGCAGGGCGTTCCAGCACCAACCAAGAGTAACTGTGAGTGCTTACAGTGTTGTGCCAACACCAACTAAGGGGCCTATTTCTGCAGATTATATACGGCAGGTCCCTACTTTCAAACATCCAACTTACAAACGACTCCTACTTGCAAACGCAAGAAGACAACAGGAAGTGAGAGGAAATATACCCCTAGGAAGGAAAATTCTCTCCTGTAAGAATTAATATGGGAGAAAGGTGTCTCCTCTGTACTGATGCTTTATCAGCAATCCTTGTTTCAACAAAAACACCACATTTCAAAAACAGTTGTCATTGGGACGGAAAGTGAGGTGAAATGTTCCGAACAGGGGCACAGACAGCAAAACAAATGTTACAGGGGTGATAACCCTTACCTATGTTTTCCAAAAAGTTTAAAAATAGATTTTTGGGCTGGAGCTACACTTAAACAATGTACCTGTTCAAAATTACAAACACATTCTACATAAGAACAAACCTACAGTCCCTGTCTTGTATGCACCGCCTGTATACGGCTGTTCAGAGTATATAGGGCCTTTTTTATTTTATGTGCGGGGTTCCCCTTAATATCCATACAAGACCCAAAGGGGCTGGTAATGGGCTGGGGTGGGGGGGGGGGTCATGGGGTAGCTATGCCATTTTTCTTAAAGATTTTCATCCATATTACCGGGACCAGACATTACATTAAAGCCGCAAGCAGTTTTAAATGGCTTTTTTTTCCTTTAGAAGTGTCATTTTGTGCAGGGACAGTTCTAAACACGGGAAACACGTGGCACTTCACAGGCATACTTTAGACACCCCCCAGGTACGATATTTAAAGGAATATTTGACTTTTTTTTTTCACTTTATGCATCATTAAAATGACTGCTCCCGAAAAACTACCGTTTTTAAAACTTCTTTTTGCATTGATACATGTCCCCTGGTGCAGAACCCGGGTTCCCAAACCCTTTTTAGGACAATAACATGCATAATAGTTGTTATAATTAGCACTTTAGAATTCGAACGTTCGCATCCATTGTATTTAATAGGGTTCTAATGTTCGTACGAACTTTCGGTCCGTTCGCGGGTTCTGGTGCGAACCGAACCCAGGGGTGTTCGGCTCATCACTACTCCTCATCCTCTGTCACCCAGGCTCAGAGTACTTTGCCTGCCAATGCAGCCTATTCGATCGGCTCAATGTCATCAGTTACTCCTTCCCTAGCCCCACCATCATGCACGGAGGAGTCTCCTGAACTGTTCGACCACAGTGTTGGGTACATGCTGCAGGAGGATGCGCAGTGTTTTGAAGGCTCCGATGATGGTACCCAGCTTGAGGAAGGCAGTAACGTGAGCCCAGAGATAGGGGTGCTCAAGAAGGACATCAAACTGGCAGTCATATTCCCCCAGCTGCAGCATACTGCCAGGTTTGCTCCAGTGACGAGGAGGGAGGGGATGATGAGGTCACTGACTCTACGTGGGTGCCTGAGAGGAGGAGGAAGAGGCACATCTCCAATGAGGCAGGATGCCCTCCAGGGGCCAGCTTAAGGGTAGCCAACCAACTGCATCACACCACAGAGCTCCGCATGTGCAGGGCGCTGCTGACTCCATGCGTTTTTCCAAAAGTTCTTTGGTGTGGGCCTTTTTTTGAGATGTGTGCAGCAGATCACACCATTGCTGTTTGCAACATATGTCTGAAGCGTATCGAGCATGGCCAAAACAGCAGCCGCTTGGGCACCACATGCTTTACCAGACATATGTCGAGCTCCCATGCAGTCCATTGGCAACAATACTTAAAAGACCCACACCAAAGAACAAGGCGGGCCTCTCCTTGCTCCTCATTAGCTGGGATCTCTAACCCCACTATACCTTCAGTCCTCTCAGAAACCTGCACTGAAAGGAATGAAGCTGTAGAATTAGGTGTGTCAAGTACTTGCAGGCAATCTGCTATCGCTACACCAACGTCCGATTGTAACAGGCAAATTTCCCTACCCCAGTTGCTAAACCGGCAAAAGAAATTCGGTCCCAGACATCCACATGCCCAGCGGCAGGGATGAGCCGAACACCCCCCTGTTCGGTTCGCACCAGAACCTGCGAACAGACAAAATGTTCGTGTGAACTTTAGAACCCTATTAAATACAATGGACTCGAACGTTCGAAATTTAAAGTGTTAATTATAAAGGCTAATATGCAAGTTATTGTCCTAAAAATTGTTTGGGGACCCGGGTCCTGCCCCAGGGGACATGTATCAATGCAAAAAAAAGTTTTAAAAACGGACGTTTTTTCGGGAGCAGTGATTTTAATAATGCTTAAAATGAAAAAATAAAAGTGAAATATTCCTTTAAATTTCGTACCTGGGGGGTGTGTATGATATGCATGTGAAGTGGCGCATGTTTCCCGTGCTTAGAACTGTCCCTGCACAAAATTTCATTTTTGAAAGAAAAAAAGTCATTTAAAACTCACTCGCGGCTATTAATGAATTGTCGGCTCCCGGCAATACATACAAAAGTCATTGATAAAAAAAAAAAAAAAAAGTGTGGGGGTTCCCCAGAATTCAATTACCAGGCCCTTCAGGTGTGGAATGGATATTAAGGGGAACCCCGCCACAAATTAAAAAAAAAATTGACGTGGGGTTCCCCTAAATATCCATTCCAGGCCCTTCAGATCTGGCATGGATTTTAAGGGGAACTACACCCCAAATTTAAAAAAAAATGGCGTGGAGTCCCCCTAAAAATCCATACCAGACCCCTTATCCGAGCATGCAACCTGGCCGGCCGCAGGGGAAAAGGGGGGGACGAGAGAGCGGCCCCCCTCCCTCCTGAACCGTACCAGGCCACATGCCCTCAACATGGGGAGGATGTCCCCATGTTGATGGGGACAAGGGCCTCATCCCCACAACCCTTGCCCGGTGGTTGTGGGGGTCTGCGGGCGGGGGGCTTATCGGAATCTGGAAGACCCCTTTAACAAAGGGGACCCCCAGATCCCGCCCCCCCTATGTGAATTGGTAAGGGGTACATTGTACCCCTACCATTTCACGAAGAAAGCATAAAAAAATGTTTAAAAAAACACACAAACACCTTGAAAAAGTCCTTTATTTAAAAAAAAACAAAAAAAAAAAAACATTCCAGCGGTGAAATCCAGTGTCCCGTGGCGATCCCGATGTCCAGCGCTGTCCTTCATTGGTTGTGCCTGAGCGGACCTGATGGGGAACTCCCTCTCAGTGTTTTAAATGTATAGACCCGCCCCTTCTAAAGTTCCCCATCAGGTCCGCTCAGCGGACCAGATGCGGAACATGAGAAGGGGCGGGTCTATACATGTATTACCAAAGTGAGAGCAGTTCCCCATCAGGTCCGCCCCCTCGGTATGTCGGACCCGCCTACGTCATTGGCTTGAGCGGGGAACTTCCTTCACTGTGTAATTTAAATTTACATAGTGAAGGAAGTTTCCCCGCTCAAGCCAATGACGTAGGCGGGTCCGACATACCGAGGTGGCGGACCTGATGGGGAACTGCTCTCACTTTGGTAATACATGTATAGACCCGCCCCTCTATACATTTAAAACACTGAGAGGGAGTTCCCCATCAGGTCCGCTCAGGCACAACCAATGAAGGACAGCGCTGGACATCGGGATCGCCGCGGGACACTGGATTTCACCGCTGGAATGTTTTTTTTTTTTAAATAAAGGACTTTTTCAAGGTGTTTGTGTGTTTTTTTTAAAAAAAATTTTACGCTTTCTTCGTGAAATGGTAGGGGTACAATGTACCCCTTACCAATTCACATAGGGGGGGCCAGGATCTGGGGGTCCCCTTTGTTAAAGGGGTCTTCCAGATTCCGATAAGCCCCCCGCCCGCAGACCCCCACAACCACCGGGCAAGGGTTGTGGGGATGAGGCCCTTGTCCCCATCAACATGGGGACATCCTCCCCATGTTGAGGGCATGTGGCCTGGTACGGTTCAGGAGGGAGGGGGGGCCGCTCTCTCGTCCCCCCCTTTTCCCCTGCGGCCGGCCAGGTTGCGTGCTCGGATAAGGGGTCTGGTATGGATTTTTAGGGGGACTCCACGCCATTTTTTTTTAAATTTGGGGTGGAGTTCCCCTTAATATCCATTCCAGACCTGAAGGGCCTGGTAATTGAATTCTGGGGAACCCCCACGCTTTTTTTTTAATTTTTATCAATGACTTTTGTATGTATTGCCGGGAGCCGACAATTCATTAATAGCCGCGAGTGAGTTTTAAATGACTTTTTTTCTTTCAAAAATGACATTTTTTGCAGGGACAGTTCTAAGTACGGGAAACATGCGCCACTTCACATGCATATCATACACACCCCCCAGGTACGAAATTTAAAGGAATATTTCACTTTTATTTTTTCATTTTAAGCATTATTAAAATCACTGCTCCCGAAAAAACGGCCGTTTTTAAAACTTTTTTTTGCATTGATACATGTCCCCTGGGGCAGGACCCGGGTCCCCAAACACTTTTTAGGACAATAACTTGCATATAAGCCTTTATAATTAGCACTTTAGATTTCTCCCATAGATTTTTCGAATTTGCCGCGAACACCCCAATTTGTTCGCTGTTCGGCGAACGGGCGAACAGGCAATGTTCGAGCCGAACATGAGTTTGACTCGAACTCGAAGCTCATCCCTACCCAGCGGTGGAATGCTAGCTTGGCTAAATTGCTAGCTCTCCAACTGCTGCCTTTTCAGCTGGTAGACTCTGCCCCCTTTCGTGAATTTGTGGAATGTGCGATGTCTCAGTGGCAGGTTCCCAAACGCCACTTTTTTTCACATAAGGCGATTCTGGCTCTCTACCGGCATGTGGAAGGCAATGTCTTGGCCTCGTTGGACAGGGCGGTCAGTGGTAAGGTGCATATTACCGCTGACTCATGGTCCAGCAGGCATGGACAGGGACGTTACCATTCTTTCACTGCGCACTGGGTAACTCTGCTGGCAGCTGGGAAGGATGCAGGACAGGGTGCAGTATTGTTGGAGCTTGTTCCGCCACCACGCCTCCAAAATGCTGGTAGTGGTAAATCTGCCACACCTCTCTCCTCCACCCCCTCCTCTTGTTCTTCCTCCTATGGCCTCTTCCTGTCCAGATTTGTCCTCGGAACCAGCGGTGCTCCGTAGGCGTTCTAGGGGCTACGCAAGCACTCAGGCAAAAAGATGCCATGCTGTGCTTGAGTTGGTCTGTTTAGGGGACAGGAGCCACACTGGGGTAGAGATTCTGTCAGCTCTGCAGGGGCAGGCTCAGAGGTGGTTGAAGCCACGCCAGCTTCAGCCAGGAATGGTGGTTTGCGACAATGGCACCAACCTCCTCTCCGCCCTCCGACAGGGACACTTGACCCATTTGCCCTGTTTGGCTCACGTACTTAATTTGGTGGTGCAGCGGTTCTTGTGCAGGTACCCGGGCTTACAGGATCTCCTGAGGCAGGCCAGGAAAGTCTGTGGGCAATTCCATCGGTCATATAATGCCAGTGCTCGGCTGGCTGACCTCCAAAAGGAATGCAACCTGCCCAAGAACCGCCTCATCTGTGACATGCCCACCAGGTGGAACTCAACGTTGGCAATGCTGCAGCGGCTGCACACGCAGCAGAGGGCCATCAATGAGTACCTGTGCAAGTATGGCACCAGGACAGGATCAGGGGAGCTTGGCTTTTTTTTGCCACGCCAGTAGCTCATGGTCAAGGATGCATGCACTGTCCTGTTACCATTTGAGGACAGTGATCAGTGACAGTGCATGCATCAGTGATACTGTCCCTCTTGTCTACCTGTTGGAGCACATGCTGCGTGGAATAATGGACAGGGCACTTGAGGCAGAATAGAGGAAGGAAGAGGAGGACTTCCTTACCTCTCAAGGCCCCCTTTATCCAGACAATATTCCTGCGGGCCCGCCGATCTCACAGGAAGAGGAGTAGGAGGAGGAGGATGAGGATTGTGTCAGCATGGAGGTGGAACCTAGCACTCAGCATCAGCAGCAGTCTTCAAGGGATCGTTTTAAGTCCCCAGAAATCCATGGACTTGGAGGAGGTGGCTGCGGATCATGTCGTCCTTAGTGACCCAGAGGATTCCGGACCGAATGCCTCAGCAAACCTACGCTGCATGGCCTCCCTGATCCTGCAAAGCCTGCGAAAGTACCCTCAGATTCGTGGTATCAAGGAGAGGGATCAGTACTGACTGGCAACCCTTCTTGATCCACGTTACAAGGGTAAGGTTGCGGAACTTATCCAGCCGTCGCAGAGGGAGCAGAGGATGAAACATCTTCGGGAGGCCTTTGTGCAATGCGTTTCCAGAGCCTGGGAGGTTACAATTTCCTGGTCCTGGACAATGTGTTGCTGAGGCTTCGGTCAGTCACAGAAGGAGAGGTGGAGAAAGTGGCCATCTGACCGATGTGTTCAGACAATTTTTTAGTTTGCAGGCCCAAGGTCTCATCGGTTCCAGCAACCATCGCCAGCGTCTGATTTACATGGTGCAGGAATACCTAGGGGCAAGATCAGACTTGGAGACCTTTCCAACTGAAAATCCACTGGGTTACTGGGTCTTGAGGATGGATCACTGGCCAGAGCTTGCACAGTATGCAATTGAGCTACTGGCCTGTCCTGCATCCAGCGTTCTTTTGGAACGCACATTCAGTGCTGCTGGAGGCTTTGTAACTGATCACAGAGTGCGCCTATCCACAGACTCGGTTGATCGGCTCACCTTCATAAAAATGAATCAGTCTTGGATCACCAGCTACCAAGCACCTGATGCTGATGTAACCGATTAATTTTTTTATGAATGAGATCCCTTGAAGACTGCCTATGCTGATGCTGAGTGACTATCCTATTCCTCCTCAATGTTCATGTTGATAGCTTCTAAGAACATTTTTGGTTCTGGGCACCACCACCAGTGCCTAAAGCCCAATTTTTCTGCCCCTGTTTAACAGGGGCGAGTAATTACAATTTTTGCTGTAATATTTGCAGCAGGGTTCGTTTCTGCGCTCAACTAGAGTATCTGTGAGAGGGTTACAGTGTTGTGGCACCAGCACCACCATCACCGCCGCCTAAGGCCCAATTTTTCTGCCCTTGTTTAACAGGGGCGCGTAATTACAATTTTCGATCTCATATTTCACAGCAGGGCTCGTTCCTGCGCTCAACTACAGTATCTGTGAGAGGGTGCAGTGTTGTGGCACCCCCACCACTGCCTAAGGCCCAATTTTTCTGTACAGGGCATTAATATGTGAAAATGGTGTCTCCTCCACTGATGCTTTGTTTCCCTAAAAACCCCAAATTTTCTAAATCCAATTGTCATCGGGACAGAAAGTGAGGTGAAATCTTCTGAACAGGGGCACAGACAGCAAAACAAATGTTACAGGGGTGATGATAACCCTTCCCTATGTTATTCAAAAAGCTTAAAAATAGATTTTTTGGCTGAAGCTACACTTACAAAATGTACCTGTTCCAAATTACAAACAGATTCTACTTAAGAACAAACCTAGAGTCCCTGTCTTGTTTGCACCGCCTGTATACTGCTGTTCAGAGTATATAGGGCCTGGGGCCCCAACGCCTTTTCTTTTTCTAATTTGGGTGCAGGGTTCCCCTTAATATCCATACAATACCCAAAGGGTCTGGTAATGGGCTGGGGGCGGGGTGTACTAATGCTGTTTGTTTTTCTCAATGATTTTCATCCATATTGCCGGGACCCGACATTACATTAAAGCAGTTTTAAATTACTTTTATTCCTTTAGAAATGTCATTTTGTGCAGGGACAGTTCTAAACACGGGAAACACATGCCACTTTACAGGCATATTATAGACACCCCCCAGGTACAATATTTAAAGGAATATTTCACTTTTATTTTTTCACTTGAGGCATCATTAAAATCACTGCTCCTGAAAAAACTGCCTTTTTTTAAACTTTTTTTGCATTGATACATGTCCCCTGGGGCAGGACCCGGGTCCACAAACCCTTTTTAGGACAATAACTTGCATATTAGCCTTTAAAATTCGCACTTTTGATTTCTCACGTTTGAATCCCATAGGCTTTAACGGTGTTCGAATGTTCGCGCGAACTTTCGGTCCGTTCGCATGTTCTGGATGCGAACCGAGCCAGGGGATGTTTGGCTTATCCCTACTGGCAATGAGTCTTTCACATTGCTGTGGAGCAATTTTGGCCCATTCTTCTTTGTAGAGTTGTTTTAATTCAGCCACATTGGAAGGTTTTCCAGCATGAACAGCCTGTGTAAGGTTATGATACAGCATCTCAATTGGATTTAACTCGAGGCTTTCGAGGCCACTCCAAAACCTAAATTTTGCTTTGTTTGAACCATTTGGAGGTGGTCTTGCTGTTGTATTTCGGATCATTGTCCTGCTGCATAACCCAAGTGCACTTAAGCTTGAAGTCAGGAACTGATGGCCGGACATTCTCCTTTAGGATTTTCCAGTAGAAGTCAGAATTCATGGTTCCATCAATTATGGTAAGTGATCCAGGTCCTGAAGCTGAAAAGCAGCCCCAGACCATCACGCTACCACCACCATGTCTGACTGTTGGTATGATGTTCTTGTTATGAAATGCTGTATTAGTTTTATGCCAGATGTAACGGGACGCACACCTTCCAAAAATAATTTTTTTGTCTCATCAGTCCACAGAATATTTGCCTAAAAGTCTTGGGGAAAATCAAGATGTTTTTTGGTAAATGTGAGGTGAGCCCTGGTGTTCTTTTTGGTCAGCGGTGGCTTTGGCCTTGGAACTCTCCCATGGATGCAATTTTTTCCCAGTCTCTTTTTTATTGTTGAATCATGAACACTGATCTTACCTGAGGCAAGTGAGGCCTGTAGTTCTTTAGATGTTGTTCTGGGTTCTTTTATGACCTCCTGGATGTGTCGTCGTTGTGCTATTGGAGTAATTTTGGTCGGCCTGCCACTCCTGGTAAGGTTTAACACTGTTCCAAGTTTTCTCCATTTGTGTATAATGGCTCTCACCATGGTTCGCTGGCGTCCCAAAGCCTTGAATTGGCTCTGTAATACTTTCCAGACTGATACATGCCAATGACTTTGTTTCTCATCTGTTTTAGAATTTCTTTAGATCATGACATGATGTGTTACTTTTTTGAGATCTTTTAGCGTGCATCACTTTGTTAGAGAGCTTCTATTTAAGTGATTTTTTGATTCAACAGGTCTGGCTGTAATCAGGCCTGGGTGTGGCAAATTTAACTCAGCTTTCCAAAAAAAATTGTGGTTAATCACAGTCCATCTATAATTCAGAATGGGCAGAGGCAATTACTTTTTCACAGCTCTCTCTCTCTCTCTCTCTCTCTGTGTATATAATCATTTACAATTGCAACACAAGCCATATTGTAATATAAAGTTATTAAAAATGATCTTTCCTTTTTAATCTGCAGGGCTGATATTTTCAGTAAAATGCAATGCAATATGGCAACCTGGAGGCGTTCTGTACACAGATGGTGCATGGATTGCCACCCCCCCCCCCCCCCAGAAATTAAACTTAATTTCCTGCTTGTGTTATTGGCTTACTGATTTTCTTAGAAGTCTGCACTAAAATACATTTCAGATTTTGGGAATCCTCGAATGCTCTGCAACAAACCTTTCAGTTTTGGTTGGATACTCCCAAAGGTTTAAATATGTATACTTTGATTCAGGCCCTGCCACTTACCTCATTAGAACACTGCAAGTGCAGGAGCTGATTGATAATTATAAAAACACTGTCATTCCCATTCACTGCATCTGTGTTGGCACATGGACACAGAGAAACAAACAAACAGCTATTTCTTCAGAACAACAAAAGGTAGGACTCTGCAACAAAGCGTATTAAAACCCTTGCAATGTACGTAAATCACCCAGAGAGGAATGTTTTTTTGTTCAGCAAAAGTAGAGTTACCTTTTAAAATGTCTATAAATGTAGATTGTACAAACATTTGCAGTATCAGTAATGGTAAGGCATGATAAATAACCAAAGAAAAAAAAAAATGAGAAACAAAAAAGTAGAAAGAAAACATTATGATTGCAAAAATATTTGTATATAAATACATGTATACATATACTGCATATACATAGTGTATAATGGTAAGCACAACACATACTAAAAATAAGATGGTCCTTTTATTATTATTGACTATTTTTCCTATCCTTTACCATGGCTAGCACTGTATTCACATCCAAACACTCATATTTTGTTATATCTGTAATTGAAGATAGTACTAATGAAGATAGTTTACTTTTACCAGCTGTGGAAGAATCTGGATACTTATGAAAAGCGTGCAGTTGTTAGCTATTGTTTTGCATTGCTTTATTCTCAGAAACAAAAGGCTTATTTAATAAAGGTCCAAATTGCAGCACATAGAACATTTACTTCATTAGTTTGTCTCTCTCAAGGCAAATCAAAGCTTGGTTGCTACGGCTTATGCCGCGTACACACGACCGCTTTTAATGTCATGGAAAAAAACAACATTTTTCTCGACGTGATTCTTCTCAAGCCTGCCTTGCCTACACACTTCTTATGAAAAAAAAACGCTTCAGCAAAGCGCGGTGACGTACAACACGTACGACAGCACTATAAAGGGAAAGTTCCATTCGGATGGCGCCACCCTTTGGGCTGCTTTTGCTGATTTCGTGTTACCGCGTGTTAGTAAAAGTTTGGTGAGAAACGATTCGCGCTTTTCAGTCTCCGTGCTTTTCAGTCCGTTACAGCGTGATGAATGTGCTATCTCCATTACGAACGCTAGTTTTACCAGGACGAGTGCTCCCGTCTCATAACTTGCTTCTGAGCATGCGTGTTTTTTCCCCGTCGTTAAAGTGTACACACGACTGTTTTTTACGACGAGAAAAACGACGATGTGAAAAACGACAGGAAAAAATAAAGCAGGTTCTAAATTTTTAATCCCAATTTTTCTCGCCAAGAAAAATGCTCTGGAGCCTACACACGACCGTTTTTCATGATCAATTTAAAAAATAGCATGTTTCTCGTCATGAAAAACGGTCGTGTGTATGCGGCATTACTGCATATTTCTGTCATTTCTTCCATGCTATTAAAAGCCTTTAGCTGTTAGTTATACCTCGAGGCGTGACCAAGAGGCTTCAACTTAGGTAAAATACATTCTAAAAAAAAAAAAGAAGCATCTCTGTAGCTAACGCTATTTATATGCATCCTCTGATGTATCTTTGCTAACTCATAAATGGCTCATAATTCGTGTTTTTATGCCATACACTTTAATAAAAGCATCCTATCTGGCAAGTTCTGAAATGAATCCCAGCTGCGGTGATTCTTCTTGGAAATAAAGTTTTTGTTTACACAGGTGCAGAAAACCTTAACGTGGTTTTTATATGCGGCGCGGACAGATGTCTCTGTGCTTTACTTGGCATTTCTCCCTCTTCCAAAGCAATTTGTATCAAGCATATCTCAACGTGATACCAGTGCAAATGATATAGGAAATTCCTGCACATGGATAAGGCTTATCATAATGCTGGCAGCTGATAAATAGTTATCAAATAGCTCAACATTATCACAGAGCGTCTCTGGATGAATGCTGATATTTTCAAGTACAGGTGCCCCTTTTTAATAAGATTTTTTTTTTTTATGAAAACATAAAAACTCCATGTGTAGGTGGTTCCCAGTGTAAAAAAAACTGCTGCCGTAGAAGATGTACAGTTGAAGATGCAGCAGATTTATCCACAAAGAGCCACATGTGAGAGAAGCCGCTGGGGCTGATTTGCTAAAGGAGTAGATGCTAAACAATGTTCATTTTAACCACTTAACCACTTCCTACTGGGCCATAGTAATATGACGCCGGCAGGAACCCTCTCTCCCTCCGGGCGGACGTCTTATGACGGCCCTGCTTCCCGGCCGTCTAGGCAGCGTGCGCGCATGCCCGCCGCATCGTTTGGGACCCGGTGCGCATGCCCGGCGGCCACGATGTCCGCCGGGATACCTGCGATTGTTCGCGATCACGGCAGGACCGTGGATCTGTGTGTGTAAACACACAGATCCACGCACGTCCTGTCAGAGGTGAGGAGACCGATGTGTGTTCCCAGTACAGAGGAACACACATCGGTCTCCTCCCCTTGTGAGTCCCCTCCCCCTACAGTTAGAATCACTCACTAGGGAACATAATAACCCCTTGATTGCCCCCCACCCCTTCCCTGCCAGTCACATTTTCACAGTAATCCATGCAGTTTTATAGCACTAATCACTGTATAAATGTGAATGGTCCCAAAAAACGTGTAAAAAGTGTCCGATGTGTCCGCTGTAATGTCACGGTCACAATAAAAATCGCAGATCGCCGCCATTACTAGTAAAAAAAATAAAAAATAAAAAATGCCATAAAACTATCCCCTATTTTGTAGATGCTATAACTTTTGCGCAAACCAATCAATATACGCTTATTGCGATTTTTTAGAAAATATATGCCAAGGCCTGAGAGGGGGAATCAGTGGCGGTGATGATGTGTTTTTTTTATTATTACATTGTAATATAAAATTAAATAGTTCAACTCACTATAATGCAGAATCAGTGGGAGCCCTGAGTGTGTCACTTGCCACCATCGTCTGCCACCAGATGCAGCTTGTCACCTGCCACCAGATGCAGCTTGTCACTTGCCACATCGCTTGCCACCAGATGCAGCTTGTCACTTGCCACATTGCCTGCCACTAGATGCAGCTTGTCACGTCACCTGCCTTCAGATACAGCTTGTCACTTGCCACATCACCCGCCACCAGATGCAGCTTGTCATTTGCCACGTCGCCTGCCACCAGATGCAGCTTGTCATTTTGTCACATCAACTGCTACCACATTCAGCTTGTCACTTGTCACATCACCTGCCTTTAAATGCAGCTTGTCACTTGCCAAGTCCTCTGCCACCAGATGCAGCTTGTCACTTGCCACGTCGCCTGCCACCAGATGCAGCTTGTCAATTGTCGTGTCTCCTGCCTTTAGATGCAGCTTGTCACTTGTCACGTTGTCTGCCACCAGATGTAGCTTGTCACTTTCCACGTTGCCTGCCACCAGATGCAGCTTGTTACTTGCCACCAGATGCAGCTTTCCACTTTCCACGTCACCTGCCACCAGATGCAGCTTGTTACTTGCCACCAGATGCAGTTTGTCACTTGCCACATTGTCTGAAACCAGATGCAGCTTGTCACTTGTCACGTCACCTGCCACCAGATGCAGCTTGTCACTTGCCACCAGATCCAGCCAGGGGCGGATCCAGGGGGGGCAACAGGGCAATTGCCCCCCCGAGACCATCTGTCACACTCACTTGCTTGATCTGTTTGTTTGTTTTTGCGCCTGATCTCCAGGACTTTGGGTACCCAGTACCGGCCGTGGCACACATGTAGCCCCATGTCTCCTCTACATGTGTGCAAAGTTTGGTGTCTGGGGGACCTACGAACGGGGAGCACTGATTTTTTAAAGCCGGGCACCCCTTCCATAGACTCCAATGTTAAACGGTAATTTCTCCGGTGAATTTGCGGACCCGGTACCGGCCGGTCGTAGGTCCCCTGGACCCCAAACGTGGCACACATATAGCCCCATGTCTTCTCTACAAGTGTGCAAAGTTTGGTGCCTGGGAGACCTACGGCCGGGGAGAACCGATTTTTCAAATCCGGGCACTACTTATATAGACTCCCATGTTAAACATCAGTCTAGTCATGGGCACAGTGAAGCATGGGCACAGTGAGGCATGGGCACAGTGAGGCACAGTGAGGCATGCAGATGGACACCCTAGGCTTATACTCAAGTCAATAAGTTTTCCCAGTTTTTTGGGGTAAAATTAGGTGCCTCGGCTTATATTCGGGTCGGCTTATACTCGAGTATATACAGTACTTGTTCTGCGGCTGCCGCTGCCTCTCTGAGTCTCTCTCTGTTTCTCACATCAGCCGATCAGTGGCGCCGAGAGAGAGACTCGTCGAATGTAGTTACGCGGCGCACTGACACGATACCAGGAGCGGAGGAGGAGGTGGGTGGAGCCTCTTCCCTGTACTCTCTGCTAACGCCTTGGCCGCTTGGCGTCTAGCAATGAGTGACGTCAGTGTGTCACGTCGGGCCGCTCTGCGGGCAGGTGCAATAGCGTGCGGCTCCACAGACAGGTAAGAAAGCGGGCGGCTCCGCTTGCGGCGTGGTTTGTGGGCGGGCGGCGCGGTTCGTGGGCAGACCGTTCTGCTCAGTGTGTTGGCAGCGCAGGTGAGAGAGCATGCTCAGTGTGGCAGCTGGCCAATCAGCTAGCCGGGAGCGGGGGAGCAGAGAGATGAGATCATCTCTCACCGTCCGTGCCTGCCCTGCATTCCTGCAGTGACTTCCGCCCTCACTGTGCAGGCAGCAGAGAGATTACATTATCTCTCTGCTGCCTGACTCTGGGAGTCTGGGACACAGCAAGAGACAACCAAAACGACACCTTAGCAGGCAAGTTAGTGACAATCCGCAAGGTGTGGCAGGCGACGTGGCAAGTGACAATCCGCAAATTGTGGCAGGTGACGTGGCAAATGACAATCTGCATCTGGTGGCAGGCAAGTGACAATCAGCAAGGTGTGGCAGGTGACGTGGCAAGTGACAATCCGCAAGGTGTGGCTAATGACAATCCACAAGGTGTGGCAGGTGATGTGGCAAGTGACAATCCACAAGGTGTGGCAAGTGACAATCCCCAAGATGTGGCAGGTGACGTGGCAAGTGACAATCCGCAACGTGTGGCAAGTGACACGCTCAGGGCTCCCACTAATTGCAGGCGACGGTGGCAAGTGTCACACTGGGGACTCCCACTGATTCTGCATTGAACTATTTAATTTTATATTACAATGTAATAATAGAAATAATGCGCTTCAATCATCCTGACACCATAACAACCATGGTACCGGGATGATTGAAGCGCCGACACCAGCCATTTCCCCGATAAATTTCCCACAAAAAAAACATATTTTTTGGCAGTGCCCCTCCCGAGAAAAGACTCTGGATCCGCCCCTGGATCCAGCTTGTCACTTGCCACGTCACCCGCCACCAGATGCAGCTTGTCACTTGCCACATTGCCTGCCACCAGATGCAGCTTGTCACTTGCCACCAGACGTAGCTTGTCACTTGCCACGTCGTCTGCCACCAGATGTAGCTTGTCACTTGCCACGTTGCCTGCCACAAGATGCAGCTTGTCACCTGCCATTTCACCTGCCACCAGATGCAGCTTGTCAATTGTCACATCACCTGCCTTCAGATGCAGCTTGTCACTTGCCACCTTGTCTGTCACCAGATGCAGCTTGTTACTTGCCACCAGATGCAGCTTGTCACTTTCCATGTCACCTGCCACTAAATGCGGATTGTCACTTGTCACGTCACCTGCCACCAGATGCAGATTGACACTTGCCACATCGCCTGCACTAGATGCAGATTGTCACTTGCCACATCACCTGACACCAGATGCAGCATGTCACTTGTCATGTCACTATCCTACAACAACAGTGACAGCAAAGAGAGAGGCTTCATTCCCCAGCTTTTCAGCACATGTGAGGGCGGGCAGTGAGAGATAATGTAATCTCTCTGCTGCCTGCGGCTGCACAGTGAGAGCGGAACTGCGGTGATGCCCACCCACTTTTTGTCCCATTCGCTGTCTCGCTTGCCTGCTGCCGGCTGGTCTGCCCGCCGCTCACCCCCCACATTTTTTATGTGTTTATGATGTATTTAGGTGCATTTTGGTGCATTGTGGCATGTTTTTGATGCGTTTTGGTGGGTTTTTCTGCTCTTTTTTATTTCATATTGATTCAGTACATGTGCATTCAAGTTTGTGTTTTTGATGCATTCTGGTGTGTTTTGGATGAATTTTGGTGTGTTCCAGATGCGTTCCATAGAACAAAATGGAGCATGTTCTACTTTTGTTGACTGCACTGAAATGCACTACACTGGTAGACTAGGGCCACTGAAATACATGGATTCATACACTGTGCAATGCGTTATTGATGCAGAATGAAAACGCACTGGACTGCATCTAGTGTGAGCCAGCCCTAAAAAAAAATGTGAACTTTCCACCTAAAGAGCAAGGCCTGCTGTTTATTTTTCTCCTTTACTAAAATGTAGTAAAAAAGTATTAAAAAATAACATGTATGAAAAAGTTAACTAGTATACTCATCTTTCCCTGGCTTTCGCCAGCAGTATTCATAGAGGGTGACATCAGGGTGCAATGCTGAGTACTCCGAATCTCACGAGAAGATGCTTCAGCACAGTGTTGGGGGCACCTCCTCAGCACCAATCATGTGCAAAAAATTCACTATTCTTACACATGATTTTGCATTCTTTTTAAGGTGAACTTTCACTAAATTCACTCAGATACCGTATCTCACAAAAGTGAGTACACCCCTCACATTTTTGTAAATATTTTATTATATCTTTTTATATGACAACACTGAAGAAATTACACTTTGCTACAATGTAAAGTAGCGAGTGTACAGCTTGTATAACAGTGTAAATTAGCTGTCCCCTCAAAATAACTCAACACACAGCCATTAATGTTTAAACCGCTGGCAACAAAAGTGAGTACACCCCTACGTGAAAATGTCCAAATTGGGCCCAATTAGCCATTTCCAGCAAATTTACACTGTTATACAAGCTGTACACTCACTACTTTACATTGTAGCACAGTGTCTTTTCTTCAGTGTTGTCACATGAAAAGATATAATAAGATATTTACAAAAATTTGAGGGGTGTACTCACTTTTGTGAGATACTCTTAGTGAAAATTTACTTTAGAAAGTGAAAAGTAACTTAAAAATAAACATGTTGCACTCCCTTTGAAAATCAGTTATGTCCCACTGTTACAGCTGCTGTTGTATTATAACATCACCATAAAAATTTCCCTTTAAAAACAGCTTAGACTTCATGTACACGGGACGTTTTTACAACCTCTCCTGAACGATTTAACGTGACAGATAGTAACCCACGTTTAAAACGTCCGTTTTGCCGCGTTTACATGCTGTGTTTAGTGGCGTTTTGCCGCGTTTGCGGTTAGAAGCGTTTCTAAAAAAAAATATATATATATATATTTTTTTTTAAATAGCAAAAAACGAAAAACGCCTATAAACAAAAAGCAGCTAAATGTCGGAAACTTTGCATCTAAACTAATCTTTTGGCCTTCAAAGAAAGGCCTATAAACGCAACTGCCTAAAAACAACAGTAAATTAACCTGTGTACATGTACACATAGGATAACATTGAATGAGTTCAGGGACAGTTGAAAAAAGTGTCCAACTGCCTCTGAACGTCCGTTTAGCAGCAGCAGTGTACATGGGGGCTAAGTCTAATGCAATGAGATGACTTACTAAAGGAATGGGGAAGGAAAGGGAGTAGCCATATAGGCTCCCCTTTCCTCATGGGGTCACTGTAACTGCAAGGTTAATACATAAGTTTCTAAGAAGGTTTAGCTACAGGGCTAGAGAGTCAATAGTTTAAAAAAAAAAAAAAAAAAAAACCCCAGTCAGTAGATTTGATTAAGCTCAGGTGTGTTAGAGAGTTCTGGAAATCTGAGAATCAGTAAGGGATTGGTTAGTGAAATCAGGTGTTAGATCAGGAAAATTCTAGAAGCTGGTTTCTGGTCCATTTAAGGAGCAGTTCCAGGCAGGTTAGTGGTGCGATACCAGAAGATTCCAGCAGGAGGAGCTCCCCACCCTACCCCCCCCCCCATCTTTTTCCCGTCGCGGCCAATTCATGTGGTAGGCTCCCTCTGGTGAATTGCCAGAGGGGAGAATTAAGGAAAGTCAAGTTCAAGTAATAATCAGCTCGAGTCTCAGTGGCTGGGTTGAGTACGGGTATTGATAAACACTTGGTTGGAAAGTATGTTTTAAAAGTTAAAATTGGTGGATTATGGATTTATGTTTTGAAAACCAGTGAATCAGGCCGTGGCCAATAATTATCCAAAAAAAAAGAATAATAATAATATATATAAAAATAAAAAATGTTACATGGAGATTAATAAAATTGGTTGTTTAAGTTATAACTTGCTCTGGTGTTTTTTGTGCTCTATGCATGTTTGCGGGGGTGTGCATGATGCATGTGATCCCATAGATAATGCTCACTTAGCTTAGTAAAAAAAGGTGACGTTGTATTCATCTCTATCATCCAACCAAATGCCAGCCAATGTTCTGTTGTTTGTTTTTTTCTGTTGCACTTGTTTGGATTTTCAAAGTGAATGCTCTTACTATATTAACTGGGGAAGCAACATTCCATTTCTATGCTCCAGCACTCCCCATGTTACAGGTCTTTAAATAAACCTGTTGCTGTTTATGAAGCTTCCATGAATATATTTTCCACATGGGGAAGAATTAAAAATAATGGGTTCTGTGAATAGCTGTTTCTCCATCCTAGCATGAAATATTTCAGTAAACAACATCTACTATGAAAAACCAGTGAGAGATTTGCTTTCTCAGCATCATGTATCAGTTATGGCGATGTAGTAATAGAGACAGGCATAGGCTGTCCATTGTTCCAACGGATTTCCAATAAAGCACAGACATTAAGGTCAATTCCCACCCCATAGTTATATCAAAGACAAAACCAAGGAAGTGAGGGGTAGCCCACCCACACTCTCTCACATGACAGAGTTTAGAAGAAGTAGGGTCAGCATTGAGAGGGGCAGTTGATTAATGTGCAGGAAGTGAGTGAATCTTCATGCTATATAGAAGCCTGCAGACCAGCAAGTGCGGATATGACTATAGTCTAACAAGTGTCAGCCTGATCCATTGGTGCGAGTACTCTAGTGGGTATAAGATGTGAATGGTGCATGTTCTGAGTGCATAGGAATGCATGGTGGGGTGTGCTGAATGTATTGAGATCGATGGTGTGATATCATCTTCATGCAGGGGTTGGACACATTTGCAGGTGTGGAGGAGACGTCATGTTTTGCGTTAAAAGCAGAAGTGATGTAACATGGGACGGTAGGCGGCATAAACTCCAAACATACAAAGAACACTAAACACATTAAAGTGGATTAGTGCCGGTTTACACTACAGTGACTTGGGATCTGACTTGTCAGACCTCAAGTTGCCCCAAGTCGCTGTACATAAGAAATTCCATTGAAGTAAATGAGAGCTGTCTTAATGTACACTACTGAAGTTGCTCCGAATTCAGAAAAGGTTCCTGTACTACTTCAAGGCAACTTCTAGGCAACTTGTACCCATAGATTTCAATGGAAGTTGCCTCCAAGTCGGATCTCCATCTTAACTGAAGCAACTTTACAGGAAGAGAAAATAGTTTACCCAGGCAAACCCCTCCCTCCCACAGAGCTGATTATTATGTGATTGGCCACAGCCAAAGTCGCCTGACCTGGAGGCAACTTGAAGTCGCGTTGTAAGTTGCTCAAAGTCATGCTGAAGTCACGCTGAAGTCGCCTCCAAATCGCCTTGCAAAGTCACGCTGTAAGTCGGGTTGCCCCTGTGTGAACCGGCACTTATTAACAGCTGCGGCCTTGTTTATTGGTTTTCACAAATATAAACAATTCACCATAACTCTTTTAATCAATAAATACTTTGAAACTGTAAACAAAATCAGTGGCGTGCTCTTGGAATATAGCCCTGGTGACTGACAAAGATCCTCCTCAGCCTCCTGCTTAAGCACTTCAATACAGGGCATTTTCACCCCTTCCTGCCCAGACCAATTTTCAGTTTTCAGCGCTGTTGCGCTTTTGACAATTGTGTGGTCATACATTACTGTACCCATTAAAAAGAGCTTTCTTTTAGTGGTATTTTATCACCTCTGCAGTTTTTTATTTCTTGCGCTATAGACAAAAGAAGACCGACAAGTTTGAAAAAAAAACACAATATTTTTTACTTTTTGCTATAATAAATATCACAATTAAAAAAAAAAAAAAAAATTTTTCCTCAGTTTAAGCCGATATGTATTCTTCTACAGATTTTTGGTAAAAAAAATCGCAATAAGCGTATATTGATTGGTTTGCACAAAAGTTATAGCGTCTACAAAATAGGGGATAGATTTATGGCATTTTTATTATTTTTTTTACTAGTAATGGCGGCGATTTTTATCATCACTGTGACATTGTGGCGGACATATCGGACACTTTTGACACTATTTTGGGGCCATTCACATTTATACAGCGATCAGTACTATAAAAATGCACTGATTACTGTATAAATGTCACTGGCAGGGAAGGAGTTAACACTAGGGGGCGATCAAGGTGTTTAAATGTGTTACCTAGTATGTGTTCTAATTGTAGGGAGAGGGGACTCAATAGCCTTCCTAATGAGACCCAGTGCGTGCTGCCTACTCTGTGTTACTACCCTTCCTGGGCCTTTTTGTTGTAAGGCGGAAGGGAGGCACCTGGGATTGGGTGAGGCCACTGGGCCCGGCCACCTCCTGGCTGCCACTTCCCCCCACCTCCTGCCTGCCACTTTCCAGACCCTCGTCCTGGCTGAGGTCTTCCTGTGTATAAAAAAGGGACATAGTTTTAGTTTTTCGTTCATCAATCACACTCAATTTTCAGCTCATGACTGTTGCAAATTGAATGTTAATAAATAGAAAAGACTCTCATTCTGACCCCAGCATTTTTCATTCTTGTCCCAATCATTTTTGGCCACTACTGTCTATTGATATGTCAGACACTTTTTCTTAAATCATTAATTTGTTATCAATAATAACATCTAGTTAACAACAATAATTTTAGGACAATAAATATGGTAAAAAATACTATACCTGGCTCCAGCTGAGCTCGTCCACTTCTTTCAGGATGGAAGGCTCAGGTTGGTCCTCAGAAGCCTCAGCTGGGGTTGAGGGAAGGGTGGGCGGAAGGGTGGAGGGAAGTGTAGAAAGTGATTCCCTGGCTTCAAGCTGGTCGTCCTGAAACCGCATTCTGTTGAAGTACCACAGACTGGGTACATACACATCCTCTGCTGCTGCTCGTGATTTGAGGGATTTCTGGATCTTATTATGCTCCTTCTTATACATGCTCCTCAAGGTACCAATTTTCTTTTCCACAAACGCGATGTCTGCATCGGGGACCCGTGTCTTCACTAATACCAGCAGTTTCTCCAGCGTTGCCCTCCTAGCTGGTCTATTATAATATAAGGGGTTTTTAACCTCCCATAAGTTTTTAAGCTCCCTGTACCTGTCTATGAACCTGCCCATGAATTCAGGCTCCTTAAACGAGTTCATATTTGCTGCAAGACAAAATACAAGACAAAAACACTAATGTCAGCCTAAACTCTCATAATCTTATCCCAATATAGGGCCTCAATCATGAAGCAGTATAGGCCACTGATGCCCCAAGTTGAAATTTTACCTTTGTTAGGACGACCGGCGCTTCCGTTCCTCCTTCCTCTGCACACAAAACGTAGATACGACACATGCGTGTTAGCTTTATATACACTGCACATGCGTGAAACTCCGCCCCGCGTCGCCCGTCCCTTACTTACTTTCTAGTATATTCCCTTCTCCCCTTCTGTTTCGGCGCGCAGTGGGAGAGACATGGCGGAGACACAGCAGGGGCGTAATTCCAGTAAGGAGGAGGAAAGCCCGGAGCCAGAAACGTCACGATCCAGGAGGAGATATAAGGCCTCAAATATGTCCTTTGTAGAGATGGCGGAGATGATGGACATCTTGAAGAAGACCGACTATGATGGGAAGCATGGACCGTACTCCAACCCTAATGTGACAAAGGCCAAGATCATGTCTAAAGTTGTGAGAAGTCTGCACAGGAATTTTGGGGTATGACGATCCAAGGAGCAATTGAGGAAACGCTGGTCAGACCTGAAATTGAGGGAGCACGATCAGTACAGAAGGATCAAGAAAATGGTTCAAAAAAGTAAGTATTTCTCCTGTGTTCCTATTATTATTATTATTATTATTATTATTATTATTATTACTTGCATGTTGCTCCATGTTCTTTTCTTTACTGTTGGACAGTTTAAAATGGCAACTTTCATGTTCGTGGGCACAGTAATCTGTCATAGTAAACATTGTTGTTCGCCCACTAAATACAGATACAGATTAACTACATTTTGTAATGCCTATTTGTATTAAAATACGTTTTGTACATTGTTGTCTAGATGTGTTTGTAACTAGAATGTAATGCAAACTTGATTCAGTGTATTGTAAGGAGAGGACACTCAGGAGCTGTTTACACATCTGGACTCAGGAGCACTAGTGTGGGACACCAGAACAACCTTTTTAGGGTGTCCCACACAGGTGCTCCAGTGGATACTTGGGGTGTCTCCATGTGTGAAACTTGGCCAAAAACGGTAAGTATTCCAGCTTTGGTAAGGGAAAAAAATCATGTCTTCAGCTTGGAACTCTGCCAAAAAAGACAATTGTACCCCACTTCCAAGCAATGTTTCATATTCCTATTTCTGGCCTCAAATATCTGTGTGCTAAGTATACCTTTTGTTTCATTCTCATAGGGGAGAAAAGACTTTTGACATCTGAGGACACCAGGAACCCCCACACCTCATGAAGAAGGGGAACAGAGGACACCACAACCTCAGGATGTGGAGGGAGGAGAGGTGGAAGAAGTGGGTGAAATTGTCACCACAACAGGTCAGTGTCTGACACCACAGATTCAGGTAATAGAGGCATGCCTGCATATTTATAATAAATGTTTTTTAATTTTTTTAAAGATGATGTGCTGGTTGTGGAAGAACAATCTCCTCATTTCACAAGTGCTAGTGCACAAATCCTAATCCAGGACATCATGGTGTGGAATCGGGAAATAGACATCATAAGAAATAAACTCAATGATCTTAAACAAAAAATGAAGAACATTATTGATGTATTAGGGAGAATCTAAATAACAACAAAATGCCACCATTTTGTTTTTTTGTTGCCCAATTTCCCAAATATTTTTGACGCATTTTAAAAGGCAAATTTTGAAGATGCACACAGTGGGGTTGATTTACTAAAGGAAAATCCACTTTGCACTTGAAAGTGCACATGGAAGTGCAGTCGCTGTAGATCGCTGTAAATCTGAGGGGAAGCTCTGAAATTAGGGGAAGCTCTGCTGATTTTATCATCCAATCATGTGCAAGCTAAAATGCTGTTTTTTATTTTCCTTGCATGTCCCCCTCAGATCTACAGCATCTGCACTTCCATGTGCACTTTCAAGTGCAAAGTGGATTTTCCTTTAGTAAATCAACCCCAGTGTGTCAACATGTGCTATCTGCCAGCACGGGATATCAATGTACGTGTTTTGTGGGTGCAACCCCTTCCTCGCAACTCAAGTAGGTGAGAAGAAGGGGTTGCACCCCCAAAACACGTCCATTGATCCCCCATGATGGGAGATAGCACATGTTGACATTAGGCATGGGATCAGAAAGGAAATCCACATTTTGACTCCAAATTTGTGTGCATATACAAAATTGGGCTTTTACAGGGGTGACACCACCCCATCTGATAAAGGCAAGATCAACACAGTTTTGACATACTATAATGTCTGATATTGCCTTCAGTTTTTCTACGTTGAACTTTGTAAGTTCCAGAGTTGTGTATGTTATGTTGTGAAACATGCTTGTTTATGCATAAATAATGTAAAACTTTATAAAACAAAGATTTATTTTTTGACCCCAAAATTTAAAAACGCACATGTGAATGTGCACAGAGTAAACATTTTTATACTCAACAATGTGTGACTTCTTCTTTCAATGCTCAATACCATTTTTTGTATTAAGTTGGTGTTTAACGTGACAATGGGGGTTATTTAATAATGGAAAAAACACTTGGCACTACAAGTGCACTAGGAGAACCTAGGAGACAGCTAAAAGAAACACAAGCAATCAATAAAATTCAAGATTTTATCAGATCAAATTTTTATTTTATTTTAAACAAAATTCAGACATTTTCTGGCATAGCAACGGCCCCCCTACCCGTAAAGTAATCCACATATTTTTGGCGAACTTCACAGGCTTTTTTGTGGGGCAAGCCAGGACGGCCAGCTTCCAGGTCCGTCAGGGGATTTGAAGGAAGTCCAGCCTCAGTACAATACATTAGCATACATTAAATACATAGAATGTAATGTTAAAGGAGAAAACTTACCTTAATATAGTCCTTCTGCAGGACTTGTATGATGGCAGAACAGTTCTCTGGGATAATGAATCCCAGAGCCTGGGGGGAGATGCCTGTTGAGAACTTGAGGTCCTGCAGACTTCGCCCTGTCGCCAAGTAGCGCAACATGGCGACTAGCCTCTGCTCGGGAATGATGGCTTGCCGCATGCAGATGTCCTGCTTGATAATATAAGGGTACAGCAAAGCCAACAGACGGTGAAAAACGGGGTCTGTCATCCAGAGATAATTCCTGAAATCATCAGGATTATTCTCCTGGATCTCCCGCAGCAAAGGCATATGACAGAATTGGTCACGCTGGAGCAACCAATTCTTCGTCCATGAACTCCTCACCACCCTGTTCATGGACTGAGCTTGGGTCAAAGCAAGAAGCCCAACACCAAGCCCATGCACAGCACGAACTCTACAATGAGTAGGTACCCGAAACATAGCTAGAAAACGGTGGTCAGAACGAACTAACAGAATGCACTGAAGAACAGAAAGGCCTATGAAGAACGACCTGAAAATCAAAAACGAGCGGACAAGAACGCACTGAATAACAGATACGATCTCACTACACGCACTGAAAAACAGATACGAACCCACAAGCACCAACTTAACAGCAAGAACGATCTGAAAAGCACGAAGGCTGAAAAGCGCAAATCGTCTCTCACCAAACTTTTACTAACGCGAGATTAGCATAAATTTTATAGTGCCGTCGTGCATGTTGTACGTCACCACGTTTTTGACGGTTGGAATTTGGTGTGACCATGTGTATGCAAGCCAAGCTTAAGCGGAATTCTGTCTGAAAAACCACCAAGTTTTTGCAGACGGAAAATCAGTTTGTGTGTACGTGGCATTAGCAGTGCAAATTCTGTGGGTCGGGAGGCTATGCAGTTCTGCCTATCTTGGGTCAGGAGGCTATGCAGTATTGCATTACCAGGATTTACAGGGGGGACGGGTAAACTATGACCAGTCTGAGTAAATTGTTCCACCTCTGAAGTTTCCCTAAAATTGTTCACACAGTTGCAGCTATTATGTTTAGTGAAGGAAGCTGACAATCTTTGTAGTTCAAAAAATACTGAAATATTCCAAATGAAGAACATGTGATAAAAGTCAATTGGCATTTAAAAAATAAGCTTAGTGAAACATTATTTTAATAACAATAGCTTCACCGTTACAGTTTTTATGGTTAACAGCACTGTATGTTTTAGTTTTATATCTTCTAAATGGGAAAAAATAAATAAAAAATGTATTGCCTCATTCCTCTCCAGGTTCAGCTATGTAGACTGTATTTCCATTCTTTACTTTTACCTGTGAAATCAGTCATTCCCACAGCTACTCCTAATGTCAAACCACACACTCCAGCAAGGCACTTTGGTCTGCCTTCATACATAAACATGGAGAAAATCAATGAGATGTCCAAGAAATAAATCATTTTTAGTTGACACCTAACAAATAAATCAATATGTGTATATATCTGACTCTGCCATTACTATTGTCTTTAAATGATGCTTAGCACACAAAATGCAGATATGTTTTGATGGACTTTTTTATGCTAAATATATGACAGTTGGATTATTGTAAAATCAAGTGCTTGATTCTTCCGCCTTCATATTGTTACAACCCACAACCCACATCAATTAAAAAGGAGATTGCTACTCTTGCTACTCATACAGATTTTAAAGTGAGAGTATACTGATTCTGAAGCATGTAAAATGTCCAGTGCAGCTAAATACAGACACCCAGAGGAGTTAAGACATATCTTCGGTTATCACCGGAACCCCAAAAGACATGACAATGTGTTATGGAAATTACTTCTTCATCAAGGATGTCATTGCTTTGGTCCTTACTAAGTACTTGTTAAACATTTCAATGTAATGAGCGGCTTTACTGACCAATAGTGAGGCTCAGGAGGCATGGTGGGCTGGGGCCAGTGGCGGCTGGTGCTCAAATTTTTTGGGGGGGGCGCAAACAAACTGAAAAAAAAAATCATCAATTGCCGCCACTGTGCCCATTAAACGCAGCCACTGTGCCCAAACGCCACTAGTTTGTCCCCAAATGCAGCCAGTTTCTCCCCCATAATGCAGCCAGTTTCTCCCCCATAATGCAGCCAGTTTCTCCCCCATAATGCAGCCAGTTTCTCCCCCATAATGTAGCCAGTTTCTCCCCCATAATACAGCCAGTTTCTCCCCCATAATTCAGCCAGTTTCTCCCCCATAATGCAGCCAGTTTCTCCCCCATAATACAGCCAGTTTCTCCCCCATAATACAGCCAGTTTCTCCCCCATAATGCAGCCAGTTTCCCCCCATAATGCAGCCAGTTTCTCCCCCATAATGCAGCCAGTTTGTCCTCATAATACAGCCAGTTTGTCCCCTATATGCAGCCAGTTTCTCCCCCAAATGCAGCCAGTTTCTCCCCTATATGCAGCCAGTTTGTCTCCCAATATACAGCCAGTTTCTCCCCCATAATGCAGCCAGTTTCTCCCCCAATATACAGCCAGTTTCTCCCCCATAATGCAGCCAGTTTCTCCCCTATATGCAGCCAGTTTCTCCCCCAATATACAGCCAGTTTCTCCCCCATAATGCAGCCAGTTTCCCCCCATAATGCAGCCAGTTTCTCCCCCATAATGCAGCCAGTTTGTCCTCATAATACAGCCAGTTTGTCCCCTATATGCAGCCAGTTTCTCCCCCATAATGCAGCCAGTTTCTCCCCCATAATGCAGCCAGTTTCCCCCCATAATGCAGCCAGTTTCTCCCCCATAATGCAGCCAGTTTGTCCTCATAATACAGCCAGTTTGTCCCCTATATGCAGCCAGTTTCTCCCCCATAATGCAGCCAGTTTCTCCCCCAATATACAGCCAGTTTCTCCCCCATAATGCAGCCAGTTTCTCCCCAATAATGCAGCCAGTTTCTCCCCTATATGCAGCCAGTTTCTCCCCCATAATGCAGCCAGTTTCTCCCCCATAATGCAGCCAGTTTCTCCCCTATATGCAGCCAGTTTCTCCCCTATATGCAGCCAGTTTCTCCCCCATAATGCAGCCAGTTTCTCCCCCATATGCAGCCAGTTTCTCCCCCATAATACAGCCAGTTTCTCCCCCATATGCAGCCAGTTTCTCCCCCATAATGCAGCCAGTTTCTCCCCTATATGCAGCCAGTTTCTCCCCCATAATGCAGCCAGTTTCTCCCCCATAATGCAGCCAGTTTCTCCCCCATAATACAGCCAGTTTCTCCCCCATAATGCAGCCAGTTTCTCCCCCATAATACAGCCAGTTTCTCCCCCATAATACAGCCAGTTTCTCCCCCATAATACAGCCAGTTTCTCCCCCATAATGCAGCCAGTTTCTCCCCCATAATGCAGCCAGTTTCCCCCCATAATGCAGCCAGTTTCTCCCCCATAATGCAGCCAGTTTGTCCTCATAATACAGCCAGTTTGTCCCCTATATGCAGCCAGTTTCTCCCCCAAATGCAGCCAGTTTCTCCCCTATATGCAGCCAGTTTGTCTCCCAATATACAGCCAGTTTCTCCCCCATAATGCAGCCAGTTTCTCCCCCAATATACAGCCAGTTTCTCCCCCATAATGCAGCCAGTTTCTCCCCTATATGCAGCCAGTTTCTCCCCCAATATACAGCCAGTTTCTCCCCCATAATGCAGCCAGTTTCCCCCCATAATGCAGCCAGTTTCTCCCCCATAATGCAGCCAGTTTGTCCTCATAATACAGCCAGTTTGTCCCCTATATGCAGCCAGTTTCTCCCCCATAATGCAGCCAGTTTCTCCCCCATAATGCAGCCAGTTTCCCCCCATAATGCAGCCAGTTTCTCCCCCATAATGCAGCCAGTTTGTCCTCATAATACAGCCAGTTTGTCCCCTATATGCAGCCAGTTTCTCCCCCATAATGCAGCCAGTTTCTCCCCCAATATACAGCCAGTTTCTCCCCCATAATGCAGCCAGTTTCTCCCCCAATATACAGCCAGTTTCTCCCCCATAATGCAGCCAGTTTCTCCCCAATAATGCAGCCAGTTTCTCCCCTATATGCAGCCAGTTTCTCCCCCATAATGCAGCCAGTTTCTCCCCCATAATGCAGCCAGTTTCTCCCCTATATGCAGCCAGTTTCTCCCCTATATGCAGCCAGTTTCTCCCCCATAATGCAGCCAGTTTCTCCCCCATATGCAGCCAGTTTCTCCCCCATAATACAGCCAGTTTCTCCCCCATATGCAGCCAGTTTCTCCCCCATAATGCAGCCAGTTTCTCCCCTATATGCAGCCAGTTTCTCCCCCATAATGCAGCCAGTTTCTCCCCCATAATGCAGCCAGTTTCTCCCCTATATGCAGCCAGTTTCTCCCATATATGCAGCCAGCTTCTCCCCCATAATGCAGCCAGTTTCTCCCCCATATGCAGCCAGTTTCTCCCCCATAATGCAGCCAGTTTCTCCCCCATAATGCAGCCAGTTTCTCCCGCATAATGCAGCCAGTTTGTCCTCATAATACAGCCAGTTTGTCCCCCCCCCAGCCCTGCACTTACCTTCCTCGAGTCAGCGCCGTCCTTCTTCCGTCCTCGATGTCTTCTTCCGCCCTCGATGTCACTTCAGCCAATCAGGTTACCGGTAACCAGACCCGGTGAACCTGATTGGCCAGGGAACGCACCCCCTGTGCGTCCTCTCATTAGGTATTTAGAAGCCGATTACAGCCCTCAGGCTGTAGTCGGGAAGCCTATCAGAGCCTGCTGGCTCTGATAGGCACTTCTAAAGGCCAATCAGACGCTGTGACTCAGATGGCCGGCGCTCAAGGGGCCGGCCATCTGAATAGTGGGCAGCAGCAATACATAGGTTCATGCAATGCATGAACCTATGTATTGTTGTGGTGAGTGACGGCCGGGCGCAGAAGCGAGCGGTAGCGGCGCTTCTGCGCCCACTATGGACGCACCGCCATGTGTAAAAAAAAGACATAAAAAAATAAAAAAAAACTCTTAAAGGGCCCGTTTTTTTTTTTTTTGTTTTTTTTTGGTGACCACAGGAGGGGGGGGGGGGCGGCGCCCGGGCGCCCCCTATGGACGGGCCGCCACTGGCTGGGGCAATGAGTTGGCTTTCTTGCTTATGAAAGACACAGTTTTTGTTCATTTAAATTAATTGGTTGGCATTTTCATCGCTCACTCTAGCTGCTGCCCAAAATCCCTCTTGCTGGATTTATTTTTCGCTACCCAACCCCTCCCCCCCTCCTCATACTACAAGGGTTCCTTTTTTTTTCAAGGGTAAACATGAAAAGAAACTATGCGTACCCAGTGGCGTAGCGTGGGTTGTCAGCACCCGGGGCAAGGCAAGTAATTTGCGCCCCCCTAACCTGCAGACTTTTAGCACTTCCTGAGTCCCTTCAAATACAATAGTACTGACCTACCTGATTCCTATACTGACCACTACACTAACCTACTTGATTTCAACACTGACCATTACACACTACACTGACCACAATACTATACTGTCCACTACACTGACCACTATACTGTCCACTACACTACACTGACCACTATACTATACTGTCTACTAGACTACACTGACCACTATACTGTCCACTACACTGACCACTATATTGTCCACTACACTATACTGACCACTATATTGTCCAAATTTCGCTGAGGAAGTCCTTGCCCACGGACGATATGCGTGCGAGGGGCTACACGACTTCAGGACAGCCATCTACCTGGTTCTACATCTATGTTACATGACTGTTATCCGAGCACAGGGTTTCTGTGCCTTTCTTGTGAGTAACTTTTTATACAAATAAATCAAGTGTTTTTATCTACGGAGAGCACTATGTATTTCTTTGACATTTTTCATGTAACTACGCCAATTTATGCAGAACATAAAACTATAAAACTTATAAAAACACAATCAAATCCCTGGGTAGGATAATGAAAGTTTTCTATAGCAGCGCTCAGGTGGTCAATAGACTCCCTTGTCCACTCACTCTTATTTACAGTTCATAAGAGTACATATAGAACTTATGAAAAAAGATGTTGTTGTAAATGACATATAGCTCCAGATGTCTTCTTAATATGATCCACTTTAAATCATCAGTTGTATCCCCTTTCGGGTGGGTACTCACCACACACAGGATTTAAACAGGCACCTCACAGATCCCCATCCGATGGTCATCCGATCATCCTAATCCTGGTTCTGATTACTCCTTCTAAAGCCTCCAGAGATCACCCGATAATCACCAGCAGATGTTCAAAGTGAAAAGAAAGAGAAGCCACCAATAGTGTAATCCCGTAGAGTATCTTTTAATCAGTCTATAAAAATTGTTTCCACAACATATCTTCCATATGGTAAAAATCAAGCAGTAAAATAGCAGCAGTGTAATTCAAAACCGCTGTGCTGTTCCCCCAGGCTCCTAACAGGTGCAGTGTATCAGCTGGTACAGCTTGTGTTTAACCAGACTTACTGCCGCTTCCTGTGTTTGGAGCGCACCTGGAACGCACCAACGTCACTTCCTTTCAGCCGCAAAGTCACACCCTGACGTTTCGTCTTCTCGACTTCCTCTGAGGGCGTGACTCTGCAGCATGGCTCACAGGAATATATACACACACAAGTGATTGAAAGACAAGTTTAACCCCTCCTATATGCTAATCAATGCCATTTAATTACTCAAATCGGCAGAACGCATTGTAGTCACAGGGGTCTCGTCATTTTAAATCACTTAACACATTAAATCAACAATAACCTCTTATACATTGATCTTGAAAAGCGTTATTAAGATAATAATAACATAATCGAATAGTTAAAATAAATCAATAAAAGCTGAGTCTCCATAACATTATTCATTATCACAGATAAGCACCCAGCACTAGTGCCATCTTGAGTATGAATACCAAACAGCAGTCTAAATTTCTACAAAAATAGGAATAAATCATATATATATATATATATATCTCAACACTCAACGTTAAAATACAATATTAAAATTAAATATATAAAATTTACTTCTAAAAAATCCTAAAACATACTACATAAAATGCTAATCGTCAAAATTGTTTCATAATTATGTTATTAATACCTAAAGGTTTATAAATAAATTCCACATATATATAATATAAACCTACTAAACGGTAAAACAAATAATAACACTAAAAGTCACTAATGAAACAATTTATATCTAACTCGACGTTTAACCCTTTGGGGGTGAGGGTATCCAAGGAATAAATCCAAAAAGTTTCTCGTTTGGATAATTCCCTTACCAAATTACTTCCTCTCCATGTAGGTTTAATATGGTCCACCCCCCAAAATTTCAAACCTATAGGGTTTTGATCATGATGTAGCTTAAAATGGAGAGACACATTATGGTCTTTAAACCCCAATTTAATATTCTTAATGTGTTCTCCAATCCTTACTTTAAGGCATCTTTTTGTCCGTCCCACATACATTAACCCACATGGGCATAATAACACATATACCACATGTGTGATATTACAAGTTATAAACTCTTTGATGGCGAATTCTTTTTTATTTACTGTGGATGTAAAGCAGTCAATACCTCTTATGGGTTCAGCTATTTCTCTACACGCCTTACACTTACGGCAAGCAAAAAACCCTTTTTTTTCCCAAAAGGACAATGGTCTTCTTGGTTGATCCAGCACCTTTTTTACCACCTTGTCTCCTACATTAGGTGCCTTTCTATAAATAAATTTAGGAGCTTCTGGCAACACTGGTTTCAAACTTTTATCTAGACAGAGTACATGCCAATGATTTTTTAACACTGTCTCAACCTCTCTATATTGTGCATGGAATGATGAAATAAAACTCCACTCATGGCAGGTTGAAGTTCGAATCCTCACACCTTCTCCTACTACTTGTTCTCGTGGTATCGCTCTAATCTCCTCTGAGATTCTATCCAATTCTTGGGGTTTATACCCCTTCTCTCTGAATCTGTTTTTCAATATTACAGACTGAGACAGATAATTCTCTTCTGTAGAGCAATTTCGTTTCACCCGCATAAATTGTCCTTTTGGTATATTTTTTAACCAAACCGGGTGGTGGCCACTTTGTATAGGTAGGAAACTATTCCGGTCTGTTGGTTTGAAAAATACTTTTGTGTCTAATTTATCACCATTTCTATAGATGCTGACATCCAAAAAATCTATTTGATCTTTACTCCATGTACTCGTCAATTTAATATTGTTGGAGTTATTATTGAGATATGTTAAAAAATTATTAAGAGATATTTCAGATCCTTCCCATATAAAAATAATATCATCAATGAATCGTCTGTAAAACAGGAGTTCCCGTCTTTTATTCACAAAAATATACTTATCCTCCCACTCCCCCATAAATAAATTTGCAATACTAGGTGCAAATTTTGCGCCCATTGCCACGCCTCTCTTTTGGATAAAAAACTCATTGTTGAACCAAAAATAGTTATGTGACAAACAAAAATCTAAAACCTCTTTTAAAAAAACTTTTTGATGATGGGGAAGATCATCTCTTTGGCTCAAAGCCCAATTGAGGGCGAGTAGGGCGTCGTCATGCTGTATTATTGTATACAGGGAGGATACGTCAGACGTCACAAAAAATACTTCTCCTCGGTCTTCTAAATGTATATTCTGCAGGGATTGTAATAAATCCTTGGTGTCCTTCAAATACGCTTTTGTTGTTTTGACACTACTCTGCAAAAACCGATCCAAGTACTCCCCTATCCTTGAGGTTACAGAGCCAATCCCATTCACAATTGGCCTGGCTGGGGGATTTTGGGAGTCTTTATGTATTTTGGGTAGCGTATAAATTGTAGGAATCCTTGTACTGCTTGGTGTCAAATAACGCTTCTCTTTAACTGTTAAAGTATGTCCTTTAAATCCATACTCCACCAAGTGGCCCAATTCTACATTATATTGAGGTGTAGGGTCGTGACTTAATTTTTTATATGTATCAGTGTCAGCCAACATTTCTTTCGACAAGACCACCACACCTCCTCCTTTATCTGCTGGTCTGACTACTACATCATTTCTTTTCTGTAGTAGTCAGACCAGCAGATAAAGGAGGAGGTGTGGTGGTCTTGTCGAAAGATTATTATGTTGGCCAATTAACAGAAGACCGAGGAGAAGTATTTTTTGTGACGTCTGACGTATCCTCCCTGTATACAATAATACAGCATGACGACGCCCTACTCGCCCTCAATTGGGCTTTGAGCCAAAGAGATGATCTTCCCCATCATCAAAAAGTTTTTTTAAAAGAGGTTTTAGATTTTTGTTTGTCACATAACTATTTTTGGTTCAACAATGAGTTTTTTATCCAAAAGAGAGGCGTGGCAATGGGCGCAAAATTTGCACCTAGTATTGCAAATTTATTTATGGGGGAGTGGGAGGATAAGTATATTTTTGTGAATAAAAGACGGGAACTCCTGTTTTACAGACGATTTATTGATGATATTATTTTTATATGGGAAGGATCTGAAATATCTCTTAATAATTTTTTAACATATCTCAATAATAACTCCAACAATATTAAATTGACGAGTACATGGAGTAAAGATCAAATAGATTTTTTGGATGTCAGCATCTATAGAAATGGTGATAAATTAGACACAAAAGTATTTTTCAAACCAACAGACCGGAATAGTTTCCTACCTATACAAAGTGGCCACCACCCGGTTTGGTTAAAAAATATACCAAAAGGACAATTTATGCGGGTGAAACGAAATTGCTCTACAGAAGAGAATTATCTGTCTCAGTCTGTAATATTGAAAAACAGATTCAGAGAGAAGGGGTATAAACCCCAAGAATTGGATAGAATCTCAGAGGAGATTAGAGCGATACCACGAGAACAAGTAGTAGGAGAAGGTGTGAGGATTCGAACTTCAACCTGCCATGAGTGGAGTTTTATTTCATCATTCCATGCACAATATAGAGAGGTTGAGACAGTGTTAAAAAATCATTGGCATGTACTCTGTCTAGATAAAAGTTTGAAACCAGTGTTGCCAGAAGCTCCTAAATTTATTTATAGAAAGGCACCTAATGTAGGAGACAAGGTGGTAAAAAAGGTGCTGGATCAACCAAGAAGACCATTGTCCTTTTGGGAAAAAAAAGGGTTTTTTGCTTGCCGTAAGTGTAAGGCGTGTAGAGAAATAGCTGAACCCATAAGAGGTATTGACTGCTTTACATCCACAGTAAATAAAAAAGAATTCGCCATCAAAGAGTTTATAACTTGTAATATCACACATGTGGTATATGTGTCATTATGCCCATGTGGGTTAATGTATGTGGGACGGACAAAAAGATGCCTTAAAGTAAGGATTGGAGAACACATTAAGAATATTAAATTGGGGTTTAAAGACCATAATGTGTCTCTCCATTTTAAGCTACATCATGATCAAAACCCTATAGGTTTGAAATTTTGGGGGGTGGACCATATTAAACCTACATGGAGAGGAAGTAATTTGGTAAGGGAATTATCCAAACGAGAAACTTTTTGGATTTATTCCTTGGATACCCTCACCCCCAAAGGGTTAAACGTCGAGTTAGATATAAATTGTTTCATTAGTGACTTTTAGTGTTATTATTTGTTTTACCGTTTAGTAGGTTTATATTATATATATGTGGAATTTATTTATAAACCTTTAGGTATTAATAACATAATTATGAAACAATTTTGACGATTAGCATTTTATGTAGTATGTTTTAGGATTTTTTAGAAGTAAATTTTATATATTTAATTTTAATATTGTATTTTAACGTTGAGTGTTGAGAGATATATATATATATATATGATTTATTCCTATTTTTGTAGAAATTTAGACTGCTGTTTGGTATTCATACTCAAGATGGCACTAGTGCTGGGTGCTTATCTGTGATAATGAATAATGTTATGGAGACTCAGCTTTTATTGATTTATTTTAACTATTCGATTATGTTATTATTATCTTAATAACGCTTTTCAAGATCAATGTATAAGAGGTTATTGTTGATTTAATGTGTTAAGTGATTTAAAATGACGAGACCCCTGTGACTACAATGCGTTCTGCCGATTTGAGTAATTAAATGGCATTGATTAGCATATAGGAGGGGTTAAACTTGTCTTTCAATCACTTGTGTGTGTATATATTCCTGTGAGCCATGCTGCAGAGTCACGCCCTCAGAGGAAGTCGAGAAGACGAAACGTCAGGGTGTGACTTTGCGGCTGAAAGGAAGTGACGTTGGTGCGTTCCAGGTGCGCTCCAAACACAGGAAGCGGCAGTAAGTCTGGTTAAACACAAGCTGTACCAGCTGATACACTGCACCTGTTAGGAGCCTGGGGGAACAGCACAGCGGTTTTGAATTACACTGCTGCTATTTTACTGCTTGATTTTTACCATATGGAAGATATGTTGTGGAAACAATTTTTATAGACTGATTAAAAGATACTCTACGGGATTACACTATTGGTGGCTTCTCTTTCTTTTCACTTTGAACATCTGCTGGTGATTATCGGGTGATCTCTGGAGGCTTTAGAAGGAGTAATCAGAACCAGGATTAGGATGATCGGATGACCATCGGATGGGATCTGTGAGGTGCCTGTTTAAATCCTGTGTGTGGTGAGTACCCACCCGAAAGGGGATACAACTGATGATTTAAAGTGGATCATATTAAGAAGACATCTGGAGCTATATGTCATTTACAACAACATCTTTTTTCATAAGTTCTATATGTACTCTTATGAACTGTAAATAAGAGTGAGTGGACAAGGGAGTCTATTGACCACCTGAGCGCTGCTATAGAAAACTTTCATTATCCTACCCAGGGATTTGATTGTGTTTTTATAAGTTTTATAGTTTTATGTTCTGCAAAATATTTGTTGTGTTTAAGCGGCTGCTGATATAGATACATATAGTGAACATTTGGGTTAATGAATACGGTCACGTATTCATTGTAGTCTGTTATAAGTCACCTGTGAGCTTCTTTAGCGCTGGGATAGTGAAAGAAGGCCAGGGGAACTTCACTTTAATTTTTGTATACGCCAATTTATGAGTTCATCTTTGGGATTATTGAGTGATTGAGGATTTCGGTTGAAGCACCGTGTGAAGACAGCCTTCTCATCTTTTACATTACCCTTGTTAAAGGGACTGCTTATGTGACCTTCTGGTAATACAGAGGTCCACATTCTGAGGTGAGCGGCCTGTGTACCTGGTGGTGGAAATACACGGAAGTGGTTGCACTTGTGATCATATACAAGCACTCTGTTTCACAGCTAGAGGATCCTTCTATCTCCCTGTTGGTGTTTCAGATAACATTCTTCTGGTTTCTGAACTACACATCCTATGGACTCTTTTTTGTTGTATATGATTCTAGTGCTGCACTGCTTTTTTATACAAAGTACCTGGGTGTTGTCTGAGTAGTGTGTGTGGATCGTTAGTACTTGTGTGTTGTAGGTGCACGCTGGTCTGCGAGTGCACGCGGGTCCGTTGGTCTGTGAGTGCACGCTGGTCTGCGAGTGCACGCTGGTCCGTTGGTCTGCGGGTGCACGCTGGTCTGCGAGTGCACGTGGGTCCATTTGTCTGCGAGTGCACGCTGGTCTGTGAGTGCACGCGGGTCCGTTGGTCTGCGAGCGCAAGCTGGTCTGCGAGTGCACGCGGGTCCGTTGGTCTGCGAGTGCACGCTGGTCTGCGAGTGCACGCGGGTCCGTTGGTCTGCGAGTGCACGCTGGTCTGCGAGTGCACGCGGGTCCATTGGTCTGCGAGTGCACGCTGGTCTGCGAGTGCATGCGGGTCCGTGGGTCTGCGAGTGCACGCTGGTCTGCGGGTGCACGTAGGTCCGTTGGTCTGCGGGTGCACGTAGGTCTGCGTGGTACCTGTGTATTGTCTTGTTGAGTACCTGTGTATTGTCTTGTTGAGTACCTGTGTATTGTCTTGTTGAGTACCTGTGTATTGTCTTGTTGAGTACCTGGGTATTGTCTTGTTGAATAGTTGGGTCAGGAAGCTAGTGTTAGGTAATTTGGACAGGGTATAATCTCGAATCCTCATTAAATTAATAGGTACGATGCCCGGCGGGTGTGGCGAGGCGACTCGGTGTACATCTTGCAGCATGTATGCGTTCCTTGATCATCTGATCGAGGGCGATTACTGCTGTGCAAAATGTAAGCACATTGTTTCCCTGGAAGCCCAGGTTTTGAATCTAGGGAAGCAACTGTCAGTACTGGGAAGACCCTCCACACTAAAGGAGAGCTGGATACGTACCTGACAGGTGATGGCAGGGGCCAGCACAGATGTGGGTGGAGACAAAGAGGTGCAGGCACTATAAAATAGTAGATGGGTGACAGTCAGGAAGGGTAGAGGGCGAAGTGCCAGGGAGGCCGATCCAGGACTGGAGCATCCCAATAAGTATGCTCCATTGAGTGACATTGGTGAAACCAGTCAGGGACCAGCACTGCTGGAGTTGAGGGACTCTCCTAGCTGCCGGGGGAAGAACTCCTTCAGTGAGAGTGGGGGGGAAGCGAACGGAAAGGAAAGACAGATTCTGGTGGTAGGGGACTCAATTCTTAGAAGGACAGAGAGGGCAATCTGTAACAAAGACCTGAAGCGCCGAACTGTATGTTGTCTACCGGGCGCTCGGGTTCGGCACATCACGGATCTGGTGGACAGATTATTGGGAGGGGCTGGGGAAGACCCAGCTGTCATGGTGCACGTTGGCACCAATTACAAATTCAGAGGCAGATGGAGTGTCCTAAAGAACGATTTTAGGGACTTGGGAGCTAAATTGAAGAAAAGGACCTCCAAGGTAGTATTCTCAGGAATACTACCAGTACATCGAGCCACCCCAGAAAGGCAGAGGGAGATTAGGGAAGAGAACAAGTGGATGAAGAGCTGGTGTAGTAAGGAGGGGTTTGGGTTCCTGGAGGACTGGGCCGACTTCTCAGTCGATAACCAGTACTATAGATGGGATGGACTGCACCTAAATTAGGACGGTGTAGATCAGCTGGGAATAAGGATGGCCAAAAAGTTAGAGGGGTTTTTAAACTAGGCGACGGGGGGGTCCAGAGATAGTGAGAGTCAGCGGGGAACATATTCTAGAGGGTAGAATTGGGGGCATTAGTGGTAGGGTAACCAAAGCACATAAACCCAAGGTAAGTATAGTAGCAAGTCCTAGTTGCAATCTGGGAACACCCAAGAGGATAGTATGTGACCGGTCAAAATATATTAATGCATTAAAGTGTCTGTTCACCAATGCCAGAAGTCTGCCAAGCAAAATAGGTGAGTTGGAAGCTCTGGTGCATGAGGAGAGCTATGATGTAATCGGTATTGCTGAATCTTGGCTTCATTCCTCACATGACTGGGCTATTAATATTCCTGGCTATGCACTCTTTCGGAAAGACAGGGTAAAAAGGAAAGGTGGAAGGGTCTGTCTCTATGTGAGAAGTGATCTCAAAGCGAGTGTGAAAGAGAACCTGGTGGATGGAGAGTGGGATGAGTCTGAAGCATTATGGGTGGAACTGCATACAGATGTGCGTAGTTCAAAGCTAACCATTGTAGTTTGTTATAGACCACCCAATGTCAATGAGGAGGTGGAGACTCAGCACAGATGGAAAGGGCTGCAAGGGCTGGTATGGTGATAATAATGGGGGATTTTAACTACCCAGAAATTGACTGGAGTAATGGAACTGCTGGGACAGTTAAAGGGCAAACATTTATAAACCTATTGCAGGACAATTTTATGGTCCAGTTTATTGAGGCCCCAACTAGGAATGATGCTCTGTTGGACCTGGTAATCTCAAACCATGCAGAGCGTATTACTAATGTTCAGATAAAGGAACACCTGGGTAGCAGTGACCATAACATTTGATGTTAGTTGTAAGCAGAAATCACATACGGGAAAGATAAAAACACTTAATTTCAAGAGAGCAAATTTTCCAAGGATGAGGGCTGCTCTCCAGGACTTAGACTGGGAGGGAATATTGGCATCAATGGGCACAGAACAGAAATGGGAATTCTTCAAAAAGACTGTTTGTGAACTCACTGCAAAGTATATTCCCATGGGCAATAAGTTTAAAAGGCTAAAAATAAAACCTATGTGGCTCACTGCCAAAGTTAAAAAAGCTATGAACTATAAGAAAAGAGCTTTTAAAAAATATAAAAATGAGGGAACACTAGTGTCATTTAACTGTTACAAAGAATATAACAGGATATGTAAAAAGGAAATCAAGGATGCAAAAATTCAAAATGAACGACAGATTGCAAAAGATAGTAGGACAAACCCCAAAAAATTCTTCAAATCTATTAATAGTAAAAAGGTCAGGTCTGAGCATGTAGGCCCTTTACAAAATAATCTAGAGTGGGTGACTGGGGACAAAGAGAAGGCTAATTTATTAAATACTTTCTTCAGTTCTGTGTATACAAAGGAGCATGGGGGAGCTCATGTCCAAAATGGGGGTGGTAGTGACACAGCCCCAAATCCACAATGGCTCAAAATGGATATGGTCCAGAAATATTTAGATGGAATAAAGGTGGATAAAGCACCTGGACCAGATGGCATACACCCACGGATCCTAAAAGAATTGAGCTCTGTAATTTCAAAGCCATTGTATTTAATTTTTAGGGACTCATTAATGACAGGAATAGTACCACTTGATTGGCGCAGGGCCAATGTGGTGCCTATATTTAAAAAGGGAACAAAGTCTTTAACAAGTAACTATAGACCTGTTAGTTTAACTTCCATAGTTGTGAAGATACTGGAGAGATTAATAAAAGACCACATAGATGAGTTCTTGCTGGAAAAAAACTATTTAAGCAACAGACAGCATGGATTCATGAAAGACAGAAGTTGTCAGACAAACCTGATTTCTTTTTATGAAGAGGTAAGTAAGACCTTGGACAGAGGGGTGGCTGTGGATGTGGTATACTTGGATTTTGCAAAAGCGTTCGATACAGTTCCCCACACACGGCTCATGTGTAAGGTAAAGTCTACAGGATTGGAAATATTAGTTTGTAAATGGATAGAAAACTGGCTAAAAGACAGAACTCAGAGAGTAATGGTTAATGATTCTTACTCTGAATGGTCCAAGGTTATCAGTGGTGTACCCCAAGGTTCAGTGCTGGGACCCTTACTTTTTAATATGTTTATAAATGATATTGGGTCTGAGATCAAAAGTAAAATTTCTGTCTTTGCAGATGACACCAAGCTATGCAGTGGAATAACGTCCTTACAGGATGTCGCCAATTTACAAACCGATCTCAATGCTCTGTCTAATCGGGCGACTATGTGGCAGATGAGGTTTAATGTTGATAAATGTAAAGTTATGCACTTGGGGGCTAAGAATATGAATGCATCATACATACTAGGGGGAGTAAAACTGGGGGGATCCGTAGTGGAGAAGGATCTGGGGGTTTTGGTAGATCATAAGCTCAATAATGTCATGCAATGCCAAGCTGCGGTTTCCAAAGCGAGCAAAGTCCTTTCTTGTATTAAGAGAGGTATGGTCTCCAGAGAGAGAGATATCATTTTGCCCCTGTTCAAATCATTAGTAAGACCTCATCTGGAATATGCAGTTCAGTTTTGGGCCCCAGTTCTCAAAAAGGATATTGGGGAACTGGAGAAAGTGCAGAGAAGGGCAACCAAACTGATAAGAGGCATGGAGGAGCTCAGCTACGAGGAAAGATTTGAGGAACTGAATTTATTCACTCTTGAGAAGAGGAGTTTAAGGGGGGATATGATCAACATGTACAAATATACAAGGGGTCCATATAGTGAACTTGGTGTTGAATTATTCACTTTACGGTCAACACAAAGGACAAGGGGGCACTCTTTGCGTCTAGAGGAAAAGAGATTTCACCTCCAAATACGGAAAGGTTTCTTCACAGTAAGAGCTGTGAAAATGTGGAATAGACTCCCTGCAGAGGTGGTTCTGGCCAGCTCAGTAGATTGCTTTAAGAAGGGCCTGGATTCTTTCTTAAATGTACATAATATAACTGGGTACTGACATTTATAGGTAAAGTTGATCCGGGGAATATCCGATTGCCTCTCGGGGGATCAGGAAGGAATTTTTTCCCCTGCTGTAGCAAATTGGATCATGCTCTGCTGGGGTTTTTTGCCTTCCTCTGGATAAACTGTGGGTATAGAATTGGGTATATGGGATTGTACGATATATATATATATATATATTTTGTTTTATGATTGAACTGGATGGACTTGTGTCTTTTTTCAGCCTGACTAACTATGTAACTACACTGTCCACTATACTGACCACTACGCTACACTGTCCACTATACTACACTGACCACAATACTGTCCACTATACTACACTGACCACAATACTGACCACTATACTACACTGACCACTATACTATACTGACCACTATACTATACTGATCACTATACTACACTGACCACTACACTATACTGACCACAACACTGACCACTATACTAGACTGAACACAATACTGACCACTATACTACTCTGACCACAATACTGACCACTATACTAAACTTTCCACTCTACTGACCACTATACTACTCTACAATACACTGACCACTATACTGACCACAATACTACACTGACCACTATACTGTCCTGCCTACAGTCTTCCTATACTGACACTACATATACGGCACCTCTCTCTCTCTCCCCCCCAAGTCCGTGTCCATGCATTCTTCACCTTCTTGTCCTGCATTGGTCCGGACTCCGGAGGAGGAGTAGGATGAGGAGGAGAAGACAGCGGCCCCGGCGGCTCACACTTTCCAGTGCTCGTCTCCCCTGCGCTCCAGCTGCCATGTTCAGTGTATCCTGGCGCACTGTGATTGGGCGTATGGGGGTCATGTGCAGAGGCGGGACTTAAGGAGCAACCGCGAACGCGGACAGGCCAGCCTCACATGACCCCCATACGGCCAATCACAGGGCCCCGGATACTGAACATGGTGGCCGGAGCTCGGGGACACAGGAAATTAAAATTAAGAGAAGGGAGCCAGTAGTGACACTACTGGCACGAAATTTCGCCCTCCTTAATGTCGCGCCCGGGGCCACGGCACCCCCTGCACCCCTCATGCTAGGCCACTGGGTGTACCTTAATCCTTGCTTCCACTTGGAAATACGATTGATTCCCCCAAAACTGCTTGACTTCACTACTCTGGGGTTGATTTATTTAAACTGGAGAGTGCAAAATCTGGTGCAGCTCTGCATATAAACCGATGAGCTTCCAAGTTTCTTGTCAAAGCTTAATTGAACAAGCTGAATTTAGAAGCTGACAGGTTACTGTGCACAGCTGCACCAAAATTTTGCACTCTCCAGTTTTAGTAAATCAATCTCTCTGTCAGTCGCAGGCACTCCAATGTCATCATGTACAATGCAGAACCAGCAGTCACGTAAGGGAAGACACTGAGGGCCTTACCCACAACCTGGAGCTCTGAAGAGAATAGAAGCATGCCAGCTGCCAGAGAAGCAAGCAATAAGATAAGTATAGCTATTTTTTCTGCTCTTCCTAGATTAAATGGGCATTTAAAGTGGTTGTACACCCTGTACAACCACATTTACCTACAGGTAAGCATAGATTAAGGCTTACCTGGAGGTGCTGGAAATATCTCCTAAACCTCCACAGTTTATGAGATGTTTACAATAAAGACGAGCGTCGATGTCTACGGCGCATGCGCCGTAGACAACAGCACAGGCGCACTTTAGAAACGTCAATCGTATCGTTTCTAAAGGAAGGTCATGCCGTGACTGGCGGCTCCCGTGCCCCTGCGCGGGAGTGACGTCACGCAAGTCCGGCCAGTCACAGAGCCGGAGTTCGCGGCCCCGGAAGGAAGAGGGGTGAAGAATGGACGTTTCCTGCAACACAGGACAGCGGTGACATCGCAGGCTTCGGTTTCAGGTAAGTGACACATAATGGGCTACTATGCAATGCATAGTAGCCCATTATGCTTTACCTTTGCAGGGAAATAAAGAGGAAGTAAAACCCATCAGGGTTTACTTCCTCTTTAAACCTTGTAGTGTGGGAGGATGCCCACTACAAAGGTAATTTTTTTATTCTTCCAGGAGTTTATCTTTAACATCTACTGAAATGTATATGAAAGTGCATTTTTGTCTTGATGATGAAAATGAGAAAAGGTTGGTTTGGTATGGCGCGCTTTGGAGAGGGCTGTATAGAGGTCTATAAAAAGAAAGGAGGGGGGAGGGGTTATGCACTGGGTAGGGTTGTAAGGGCTCAGTCATTAATAGTTCACTTGTATGTATGTATGTCCATGTGTGGAAAAAAGTTTAGGGCGAGATTGCTGAGATTTATTAGATGGCTGCCAGTTCAGGTTAGAAGCTAGAAGAGGCTCTGGAACAGACAAAACAGGAAAGGGAACAGCGCCCTCTAAATGCAGAAAGTTAAAAACAGTTTTTTAATTTAAAAGATTAAGATACACTCACATCTGAGCAGTGGTAATCAAGCGTGTCAGGGATTAAAGGAACTTCATCCGCAGGTCCTCAGGTGTGATGGTGGTTTCACGGGCAGTTGGAGTGGAGTCCTCAATCCTGTGTCTCTTCCTGCACTGGATGTTGAGCAGCGCCGGCCGGCAACTTGGATCTGGACTGTAGGTGCTCCGTGAGGTCCTGGGGTCATCACTTCCGGGTCGGAGGTATGCGGGAGGTGCCGCATACCTCCGCCTATCTGGTCCCCTCCTCCTCTCTCCCCTTTTGCCGGGCCAGTAAGAGAGCGCGGCATGCTTCGTGCATGAGCAGTAGGGATACAGCCGTGAAGCCGAAAAGGCTACACTTCCGGGTTCCCTTACCGGCAATGGCAGTGGCAGCACCCAACAGCTGATGGAAATGTCGACTGCGGTGCCGACATCGCTGGACTCGAGGACAGGTAAGTGTCCTAATGTTAAAGTGGAGTTCCACCCTAAAAAAAAAAAAAAAATACACCAAAATCCTGCAAAAAAATTGAAAAAAAAAATGTTTTACTCACCAGAAAAGGCGGTTGCTATGCGGATCTTCCTAATCTGCCTTTTCCAATACTGCGGCAGGTCTTCCTCGTCCTCCTCGCAGTGTCTTCTGGGGAATGGGGTGCGCTGCCTTCTGGGAACTGTGTGAATCCCAGAAAGCAGCCCCCCATTCACAAAGCGCCGTGAGACTCGCTGCCTGTTTCCCTTAGTGAGGATGGCGGCGCCGGGACCTGCCAGGATCGAGGGGTCGGCCTCAGGGGGCCCAAATCGTGGGCGCCTAGGACAGGTAAGTGTCCTTATTAAAAGTCAGCTGCTACAGTGTTTGTAGCGGCTGACTTTTTTAAAAAAATTGCGTGTGTAATCCCGCTTTAAAGGTCAGCAGCTGCAGTATGTGTGGCTGCTGACTTTTAATTTTAAAAAGGGTGGGCGGACCTCCGCTTTAAGTCTAATTCTGAAGTTTGGCCAAGTCTATGCACTCTGGTATCCTCTTAGACCTGCCCAATGAAACACAGCTGTGGAAAATACTCTTCTACAGCACTTCATTACTATAAAATGGGAATGCTCTCTTTTTTTTGTCTACTGTGGATACTCATTACAAAGGAGAAAGGGTGTGCAGTACGTGAGGGTTGCATCCACAAGATCTAAAGAAGCAGCAAAGACGTAGCAGCTTGCCTTGAGATTTCTTTTGTTTGACTGAAACTTTGAACAGAGCCATCTGATAAGATATTGAGGTGGTAAAGGGACAGAGGAAAAGATCTGAAAAGAATCATAAAGCCAGCCATACGATCTTCTTTTCTGCAACCACAATCGCTCAGTTCTCCCATCAACACAGTCAGCGTTGATGGGGGATCCCCTTTCGCGGGGCCATTGTGTTCTCCTGGTGGGGGGGAAGGGCAGCCATCCCAGCCAGGAGAGCACAGTGATCACTGCTAGCGGCTATAATAACCACTAGCAATATCTGAGATTTGAACCGTCTATGTCCGGCTTAAAGCTTCACCTGCTGCCTGAATAGACAAACGTAATCTTTATATGCAATATTTTATATTTTTATTTTTAAAGCAAACAATATTTTTTAAATTTTTCTTTTAGTTCAGGCCACAATAAAGGAAATACTGTATATACAAAATCACTATATAGTCCATCATCCAGAGCCATTGAGGCTGATTTACTGCAAAATGTACCAACCTCCACCCAATAAACTGTGTGAATATTCACTTCAATTAGCTAATCATATGCAGATGAAATAAGAAAAAACTGTGATTTTCTTTTCACATTATTGGATAGCTAAAGTAAATCTTCACACTATTTTTATTTTGTGGACATTCTCAAATACATTAGTAAATCAGCCTGATTGCATGTTTAATTCACATTTTTCTGATCCTCTTAAAAGGGGCTGCCTAATGCCGCGTACACACGATCATTATTCACGGCGGTTAAAAAACCGCCGTGAATAATGACATTAAAAACGAGGGAACGGCTTGTTCCCCACACACGGTCGTTTTTCACGTCATTTTTTCTCTTGTCGAGAAAAACGACCATCTGTGGGCTCCGCGGCAGTGTTTCTCTATGGGAAAACTGCCGCGGAAAAAATTTCGGAAAAACAACGAGAAAAATTAGAACATGTTCTAACTTTTCTCGTTGTTTTTAATGCCGTTTATTCGTCGAGAAAAACGACAAAATGCCCACAGACGATCATTTTTCTCGTCAAAAGGAAAAAATGTAGTTTTTCTCGACGTGAAAAACGGTCGTGTGTACACGGCATTATACCATAAGGCTCATCAGCCAGAAGAAGAGACCTGAAAAGTTTAAACTTTGCTATTATTTCCACTAAAATGGCCATTAAAGGTATATTTTTAACTGAATCATTATTCTGCATGTAGGGTCTAACAACAGTTCAAGGTGCCTAAGGGCTTGTGTGGACGGGCTTTAGAGTCAAGAAGCAAATCACATGCAATATGCTCTGAGAAGCTTCAGAGATGTTTTGAGTTGCATTTGAGTTGCTTTGATTTACATGTCAAACAGTTGCTTTAAGCTGTTTATGAATTGCGTCAAGCTGCTTCTAATGCCGCGTACACACGATCGTGATTCACGGCGGTGAAAACACCGCCGTGAATCACGGCATGAAAAAAAATGAAAAACGAGGGAACGGCATGTTCCCCCACACACGACCGTTTTTGCCGTCATTTTTTTCTTTGACGAGAAAAACGACCGTCTGTGGGCTCCGCGGCAGTGTCTCCCTATGGGAAAACTGCCGCGGAAAAAAATGATGGAAAAAACGATGAGAAAATTTAGAACATGTTCTAATTTTTCTCGTCGTTTTTCCTGCCGTTTTTCTCAATGAGAAAAACAGCATAAAGCCCACAGACGATCGTTTTTCTCGGCGAAAAAAAAAAATTTAATTTTTCCCGACGGGAAAAATGATCGTGTGTACGCGGCATAAGTTGCATTGAGCTGCTTTTGCATTTATAATGCCTTTTATACAGAGGAAAAAAATAAAAGCCCATGCACATGAGTTCTCAAGGCTTCTGAACGATAAATCCCACTTTGTGTAAGGAACAGCAATTTTTAGTCATGCTGGAATTATTTAAAGATTTTAAGCACTTTTAAAAAATTTAATTAATATGTATTTGCAAATCTTCAGGTTTTGTGCTGTCACTAACTTTTATTTACTGACATAAGCAAATGACCCAGTTGACAGATTTTAGAAGCCAGCAGTATGCAAAGCTTGCCCACCTTCACCTAAGAGACAGATGTTTCATTTAAAGCCCTTCACAATACATTATTATGTTTTACTTTTTCCAGTTTAAAGCAAAAAATAAATAAATGACATGCAAAGATGCCATTTTCCACTACCAGCCAGATGGACAAAAATGCAATGTTTTGTTTATAACCAAGAAGGGATTTTGTTAGCGGGAGAAAAAAAAAAACCCCAACACTAACAGCCGTCATTGCACACCGCTTGATACCACAATAGATCGCAATTTAGCTGTGTACCTAATTCATGGCATTTTCGTTCCTTTACATGAGTAAAAATGGCTAGAGGTTTATAAATTTAGTGTGCTTTGAGGTTATGGCTGAATGCTGTGATGTCACATGAAATGCAGTAACTCCAGCTCCATAGAGATGTACTTGAGTACTAGAAAGGCACAGCTGGTAAAAGGACACTGCTAGAGCTGCTGAATTGTGTTTTCCGTCAAGGAAAGTGGTGGCTGACAATTGCTGGGGGCACATCATGACACAGGTACAGGCTATTTAGGCAGAGGTGACGAAGTGAGGAGGAAGGAGTGGAGAAGAGAACGGTTCAGACAGGGGTTGGCAGTGCACTGGTCACCTATTTATGAAATCGTTAGTGTAGTAGGTAAGGATGGGCCCAACACCCCCTGGTTCGGTTCACACCAGAACACCTCGAACAGGCAAAAAGTTCTAGAGAACATGCGAACCCTATTAAAGTATATGGGACACAAACATGAAAAATCAAAAGTCCTCATTTTAAAGACTTATACAGTATCTCACAAAAGTGAGTACACCCCTCACATTTTTGTAAATATTTTATTATATCTTTTCATGTCACAACACTGAAGAAATTACACTTTGCTACAATGTAAAGTAGTGAGTGTACAGCTTGTATAACAGTGTCAATTTGCTGTCCCCTCAAAATAACTCAACACACAGCCATTAATGTCTAAACCACTGGCAACAAAAGTGAGTACACCCCTAAGCAAAAATGTCCAAATTGGGCCCAAAGTGTCAATATTTTGTGTGACAACCTTTATTTTCCAGCACTGCCTTAACCCTCTTGGGCATGGAGTGCTTGGTCAGTCCATCACCTTTACCCTCAGCTTCTTTAGCAAGGCAGTGGTCGACTTGGAGGTGTGTATGGGGTTGTTATAATGTTGGAATACTGCCCTGCGGCCCAGTCTCGGAAGGGAAGGGATCATGCTCTGCTTCAATATGTCACAGTACATGTTGACATTCATGGTTCTTTCAATGAACTGTAGCTCCCCAGTGCCGGCAGCGCTCCTGCAGCCTCAGACCATGACACTCCCACCACCATGCTTCACTGTAAAACTTCCAGTGACCAGTATGAAAGAGTGAGAGCGATAACACCAAATTTAACACACCTGCTCCCCATTCACACCTGAGACCTTGTAACACTACGAGTAACATGACACCGGGGATGGAAAATGGCTAATTGGGCCCAATTTGGACATTTTCAATTAGGGGTGCACTCACTTTTGTTGCCAGTGGTTTAGACATTAATGGCTGTGTGTTCAGTTATTTTGAGGGGACAGCAAATTTACACTGTTATACAAGCTGTACACTCACTACTTTACATTGTAGCGAAGTGTAATTTCTTCTATGTTGTCACATGAAAAGATATAATAAAATATTTACAAAAATGTGAGGGGTATATGGGGACACGGGTACTGCCCTAGGGGATATGTATCAATGCAAAAAAAAGTTTTTAAAACGATCGATTTTTCAGGAGCAGTTATTTTAATGATGCTTAAAGTGAAACAATAAAAATGAAATATTCCTTTAAATATCATATCTGGGGGGTCCCCTTAGTCTGCCTGTAATGTGGCGCATATGTGCAATGTATAGAACATGCTGCAGCAATAATGACATTTCTAAAGGAAAAAAATATATAAAAATGTGCTCGCGGCTGTAATGTATTGCCGACTCCCGGAAATATAGATGAAAAATCAATGAAGAAAACAGGCTGGGTCTGGCATAGATTTTAAGGGGAACTCCACGCCAAAAATAAAAAAAATTGGTGTGGGGTCCCCCTCAAAATCCATACCAGACCCTTTATCCGTGCACGCAGCCTGGCATGCCAGGATAGGGGGGGATGAGCGAGCGCCCCCCCTCCTGAACCATACCAGGCCACATGCCCTCAACATGGGGGAGGGGTCAAAAACTGTCTTGTGGTTTTTACTTTTTGACACTTTTTTTGGTAAATAGGTAGGGGTACAATGTACCAGATACCCATTCACATAGGGGGCGGGGTGGGATCTGGGAGCCCCCTTGTTAAAGGGGACTTTTAGATTCCGATAAGCTCCCCGCCCGCAGATTCCGACAACCCCCGGCCAGGGTTGTCGGGAATAGGCTCTTGTCCCCATCAACATGGGGACAAGGTGCTTTGGGGGACTCCCCAAAGCACCCTCCCCATGTTGAGGGCAAGCGGCATGGTGTAGTTTAGGAGGGGGGCTCGCTCGTCCGCCCCTTTCCTGGTCTGCCAGGCTGCATGCTTGGATAGGGTCCGGTATGGATTTTGGGGGGGTGGAATTTTTTTATTTTTTACATTTTTGCCATGGAGTTCCCCTTAAAATCTATGCCAGACCCAAAGGGCCTGGTGTGGATTTTGGTGGGGACCCCACGCTGTTTTTTTTTTTTTAATTGCCGTGGAGTTCCCCTTAAAATCTATACCAGACCCAAAGGGCCTGGTATGGATTTTGGGGGAGACCCCATGCCGTTTTTTTTTATTTTGTCATAGGGTTCCCCTTAACCATTTCAGTACACTGTATTATATACCGTATATACTCGAGTATAAGCCGACCCGAATATGAGCCGAGGCACCTAATTTTACCACAAAAACTGGGAAAACGTATTGACTCGAGTATAAGCCTAGGGTGTGCCTCACTTTGCCTCACTGTGTCCATGCCTCACTGTGTCCATGACTAGACTGACGTTTAACATGGGAGTCTATGGAAGGGGTGCCCGGCTTTGAAAAATCGGTGCTCCCCGGCCGTAGGTCCCCCGGACAAGAAACTTTGCAAACCTGTAGAGGAAGAGTGGGGCTACATGTGTGCCAAGTTTGGAGTCCAGAGGACCTACGATCGGCCAGTACCGGGTCACCAAATTTACCAGAGAAATTACCGTTTAACATGGGAGTCTATGGAAGGGGTGCCCGGTTTTGAAAAATCGGTGCTCCCCGGCCGTAGGTACCCTGGACAAAAAACTTTGCACACTTATAGAGGAAGAGTGGGGCTACATGTGTACCAGCTCCCCAAAGTCCGGGAGATCAGGTGCAAAAAGGTGACTCGAGTATAAGCCGAGGGGGCATTTTCAGCACAAAAAATTGTGCTTAAAAACTCGGCTTATACTCGAGTATATACGGTACTCTGCACTACACTATAAACCCTGCAATGTAGTATATATAATACACCGACTGCACTATATAATCTCCACTGTATTATATATACTTTACTGACTGCACTATATACTCTGCAATGTATTATATATATACTACACTGACTGCACTTTATACTCTGAACTGTATTATATATACTACACCGACTGCACTATATAATCTCCACTGTATTATATATACTACTCTGCATGCACTATATACTATCCACTGTATTATATATACTACACTGTCTGCACTATATATTCGGAACTGTAATATATATACTAGGCTTGTGCAATTCGTTTCGTAACGAATTGAAATTCGTCCGAATTTAGCAACTTTCGGACATTCGGAAGCATTCGAATTTCCGAACAAAGCAATTACGAATAAGACCGAATCCGAAATAAATTATACCGCAAATGGCGAATGCCCGAATGTCTTCGGCATAATTCGTTATGAAAAAGTTACGAATGTACGAATCCATTCGAAGCACAATAACACTCTGCTCTGCTCTCTGCTTCTCCCTCACCGTGCTGAACCCTCTCAAAATGGTGTACAGGGGCGGAGGCTATAGCCGCATGTAAAAAACAAAAGTAAAATACGAGATTTCGAATCCATTGGAAGCACAATAACACTCTGCTCTGCTCTCTGCTTCTCCCTCACCGTGCTGAACCCTCTCAAAATGGTGTACAGGGGCGGAGGCTATAGCCGCATGTAAAAAACGAAAGTAAAATACGAGATTTCGAATCGTTACAAATAACCGCTATGTATTTAGAAAAGTACAAATCCATTCGAAGCACATTAGGCATAATAGGCAGCGTCGTCGTGAGAGAGACACAGAAAATTACGAATCAACGAACCCAAAAAAAGTTACGAAAGTAGGAGTTGTGTCCAGAATCAACGAAAAACAATGTACTCTACCGAAAGTACGAATTATAAATCAACTAAAAATTCAACGAAAAATGTCGCTTGCGAAAATACGAATTAGTCCGAACACGAAAAATCCCGTCTAGCAAAATTACGAATGATTACGAATCAACAGGACCGAAAAGAAACGAACCGAAACTAACCGAATTTTTCCGTTGTGCACAAGCCTAATATATACTACACTGACTGCACTATATACTCTGAACTGTATTATATACAGTATATATATATACTACACTGACTGCATTATATACTCTGAACTGTATTATATATACTATGAACTGTATTATATATACTACACAGACTGCACTATCTGCTCTGAACTGTATTATATTTACTACACTGACTGCACTATATACTATGAACTGTATTATATATACTACACAGACTGCACTATCTGCTCTGAACTGTATTATATTTACTACACTGCACTATATACTCTGAACTGTATTATATATACTACACGGTCTGCACTATATACTCTGAACTGTATTATATATACTACACTGACTGCTCTATATACTCTGAACTGTATTATATATACTACACAGACTGCACTGTATACTCTGAACTGTATTATATATACTACACGGACTGCACTATATACTCTGAACTGTGAACATCATGCTGTGATTGGCAAAAGCATACAGGTCAGTCAATGCACTGCGATCTCGGGTGCATTATGGGGCTCTACGCGGCGGGCGAACTTCCTGCGAGCGCCCCATATGTTTGTTTGTTCTACGAACAAACGAACATCGGGAGCAGAAATGGTGAACACGGGTAGATTAATATCTAAAACAATTAAAACACTATAATTTTCCCGGAAATTAGAATTATGAACTCCAAAATAAAAAAACATTGCTGCAGCACTAAATTATACACTCACTGGCCACTTTATTAGGTACATCTTGCTAGTACTGGGTGGGACCCCCTTTTTAATTCAGATCTGCCTTAGTTCTTCATGGCATGGATTCGACAAGGTGTTGAAAACATTCCTCAGAGATTTTGGTCCATATTGACATGATAGCATCACGCAGTTGCTGCAGATTTGTCAGCTGAACATACATGATGCGAATCGAGATTTGGTGACTGTGGAGGCCAGTGGAGTACAGTGAACTCATTGTCATGTTCAAGAAACCAGTTTGAGAGGATATGAGCCTTGGTGCATTATCCTGTTGGAAGTAGCCATCAGAAGATGGGTACACTGTAGTCATAAAGGGATGTACATGGTCAGCAACAATACTCAGGTAGCCCATGGCATTTAACCACTTAAGCCCCGGACCATTTCGGGCCATTAGGACCAGGCCTGTTTTTGGGATTCGGCACTGCGCTGCTTTAACTGTAAATTGTGCGGACATGCAATGTTGTACCCAAATGAAATTTGCGTCCTTTTCTTCCCACAAATAGAGCTTTCTTTTAATGGTATTTGATTGCCTCTGCGATTTTTATTTTTTGCGATATAAACGGAAAAAGACCGAAAATTTTGAAAAAAAATGATATTTTCTACTTTTTGTTATAAGAAAAATCGAATAAACTCAATTTTAGTCAGACATTTAGGCCAAAATGTATTCAGCCACATGTCTTTAGTAAAAAAAATGTCAATAAACGTATATTTATTGGTTTGCGCAAAAGTTATAGCGTTTACAAACTAGGGTACATTTTCTGAAATTTACACAGCTTTAAATTTATGACTGCCTATCTCATTTCTTGAGGTGCTAAAATGGCAGGGCAGTACAAACCCCCCCCAAATGACCCCATTTTGGAAAGTAGACACCCCAAGGAAATTGCTGAGAGGCATGTTGAGCCCATTGAATATTTTTTTTTTTTGTCCCAAGTGATTGAATAATGACAAAAAAAAAAAAAAAAATTACAAAAAGTTGTCACTAAATGATATATTGCTCACACATGCCATGGTTATATGTAGAATTGCACCCCAAAATACATTTTGCTGCTTCTCCTGAGTACGGGGATACCACATGTGTGGGACTTTTTAGGAGCCTGGCCACGTACGGGACCCCGGAAACCAAGCACCGCCTTCAGGATTTCTAAGGGCTTAAATTTTTGATTTCATTCCTCACTACCTATCACAGTTTCGAAGGCCATAAAATGCCAAAATAGCACAAAACCCCCCCAAATGACCCCATTTTAGAAAGTAGACACCCCAAGGAAATTGCTGAGAGGCCTGTTGAGCCCGTTGAATATTTTTTTTTTTTTGTCCCAAGTGATTGAATAATGACAAAAAATAAAAATAAAAAATAAATTACAAAAAGTTGTCACTAAATGATATATTGCTCACACATGCCATGGTTATATGTGGGATTGCACCCCAAAATACATTTTGCTGCTTCTCCTGAGTACGGGGATACCACATGTGTGGGACTTTTTAGGAGCCTAGCCGCGTACGGGACCCCGAAAACCAAGCACCGCCTTCAGGATTTCTAGGCACAAATTTTTGATTTCACTCCTCACTACCTATCACAGTTTCTAAGGCCATAAAATGCCAAAATAGCACAAAACCCCCCCAAATGACCCCATTTTGGAAAGTAGACACCCCAAGCTATTTGCTGAGGAGGCATGGTGAGTATTTTACAGCTCTCATTTGTTTTTGAAAATGAAGAAAGAAAATTTTTTTTTTTTTTTTTTTTTTTCAATTTTCAAAACTTTGTGACAAAAAGCGAGATCTGCAAAATACTCACAATACCTCTCAGCAAATAGCTTGGGGTGTCTACTTTCCAAAATGGGGTCATTTGGGGGGGTTTTGTGCCATCTGGGCATTCCATGGCCTCCGAAACTGTGATAGGCAGTGAGAAGTAAAATCAAAAATTTACACCCTTAGAAAGCCTGAAGGCGGTGCTTTGTTTTTGGGGTCCCGTACGCGGCTAGGCTCCCAAAAAGTCTCACACATGTGGTATCCCTGTACTCAGGAGAAGCAACAGAATTTATTTTGGGGTGTAATTCCACATATGCCCATGGCATGTTTGAGCAATATATCATTTAGTGACAACTTTGTGCAAAAAAAAAATAAAAAAAAAAAAATTGTCTTTTTTCCGCAACTTGTGTCAACATATAAAATATTCCATGGACTCGACATGCCTCTCAGTATATAGCTTGGGGTGTCTACTTTCCAAAATGGGGTCATTTGGGGGGGTTTTGAACTGTTCTGGCATTTTATACACAACATTAGGAAGCTTACATCCACTCTTCTAACCACTTGAAGACAAAGCCCTTTTTGACACTTTTTGTTTACATGAAAACATATTTTTTTTTTGCAAGAAAATTATGTTGAACCCCCAAACATTATATATATTTTTAAAGCAAAGGCCCTACAGATTAAAATGGTGGGTGTTGCATTTTTTTTTTCTACACAGTATTTGCGCAGCGATTTTTCAAACGCATTTTTTGGGGAAAAAATACACTTTTTTAATTTTAATGCACTAAAACACACTATATTGCCCAAATGTTTGATGAAATAATAAAGATGATCTTAGGTCGAGTACATAGATACCAAACACGACATGCTTTAAAATTTCGCACAAACGCGCATTGGCGACAAACTACATACATTTTTAAAAGCCTTTAAAAGCCTTTACAGATTACCCCGTTAGATTTACAGAGGAGGTCTACTGCTAAAATGACTGCCCTCGATCTGACCTTCGCGGTGATACCTCACATGCATGGTGCAATTGCTGTTTACATATGACGCCAGACCGACGCTTGCGTTCGCCATTGGGCAAGAGCAGGGCAGGACAGGGGTGCTTTTTTTTTTTTTTTTTTTTTTTTTTATTATTAATTTTGCTTTTTTATTTTATTTTTAAATTGTTCCTTACATAAATTTTTTTTTTATAATTTTTATTGTTATCTCAGGGAATGTAAATATCCCCTATGATAGCAATAGGTAGTGACAGGTACTCTTTTTTTGAAAAAACTGGGGTCTTCTAGACCCTAGATCTTTCCTCTGCCCTCAAAGCATCTGACCACACCAAGATCGGTGTGATAAAATGCTTTCCCAATTTCCCAATGGCGCTTTTTATATCCGGGGGGGGGACATTCCCTCCCACTGCTTGTAAAAGCAGTCCAGAGGCTAATTAGCCGCTGTGATTGCTTTTACATGAAAGCCGGCCGCTGGCTGAAAAGAATGATACCAAGATGATGCCTAAACCCGCAGGCATCAATCTGGTATAACCATTCAAAGTCCAGCAACATACCAGTACGTTGCTGGTCCTTGTTGGACATGTATTGTAATCTTTTTTTTTCATGCAGCCTGTTGGCTGAACGAAAAAAGAGATTGATCGGTGGGTATGCCCACCATTAGAATACCGCCCTTCATCCACCCACTTCTAATGATGGGCATACATGCACCATTTATATATGCCGAAGCATGGGGGCATCCTCCCGCAAAAAAGTTATGCTGCACACACATGGTCAAACGTTTCCACGGGCAAGCCTCCGTCGGAATTTCGACCGTATGTATGCGGCATTAGGAGCAAAATTGCTCCTCCGCCCTGCTGCCCCCATGCTTCGCATATATATGCTTTTTTTTTTTTAACTGTGGTGGTGAAATCACCTCCTACAGCACTGGAGTCGCAGGGATCAGGCCTGTCTCTGCGAACGCTGCAGTTATGTGTGTTGTGTTTTGTAAGTGACAGTGATCGATCGATACTGCACTTGGGTGGCCTGGGCTGGACGGAGGGGCAAAACGCAGGTGCTAGCAGGTATCTGGGCTGATCCCGCTAACACTGCGTTTTTGGGAACCCTAAACCGCTGGTATAGATCTGATCAGATCAGATATTGATCTGTTCAGATACTATACCACTAAGGGGGGTGTATGCTTTACGCGTGGGTGTTAGCGTTACTGGCACTAACCTGACGCTGCCTGGGGTGTGACGCAGACCCTCTCTGACGCTAAAACCTAATTGATATCACCCACCGGGCGATCAGGGGGTTAAACCTTTATTGGGTTATATACGGCGGGTGCCCTGACACTATAAAAAGCAAACTAACTAACCAGCGTCACCCGTAACACTTATATGGTGATTACTGGTGAAAGGGTTAACTAGGGGCAATTAGGGGGTTAAAACCTTTATTAGATCATATTTGGGGGTACCTGACGCTATAAAAACCTGCGGCGAACCTAAAAAAAATGACTGGCTACCGATTGGCATCACCGACACGAAGACAGCGATCAGAAAAACGATCGCTTAGTGACAGTGGTGATAGGGGGTGAAAGGGTTACCTGGGGGGCGATCAAGGGGGTTAAACCTTTATTAGATAATATATTGGGGTACCCGACGCTATAAAAACCTGCGGCGAACCTAAAAAAAATTACTGGCTACCGATCGCCATCACTGATGCTAAGACAGCCATCAGAAAAATGATCGCATAGCGACAGCGGTGATAGGGGGTGAAAGGGTTACCTGGGGGGCGATCAAGGGGGTTTAACCTTTATTAGATAATATATTGGGGTACCTGACGCTATAAAAACCTGCGGCGAACCTAAAAAAAATTACTGGCTACCGATCGCCATCACTGATGCTAAGACAGCATCAGAAAAACGATCGATTAGCGACAGCGGTGATAGGGGGTGAAAGGGTTACCTGGGGGGCGATCAAGGGGGTTAAACCTTTATTAGATAATATATTGGGGTACCCGACGCTATAAAAACCTGCGGCGAACCTAAAAAAAATTACTGGCTACCGATCGCCATCACTGATGCTAAGACAGCCATCAGAAAAATGATCGCATAGCGACAGCGGTGATAGGGGGTGAAAGGGTTACCTGGGGGGCGATCAAGGGGGTTTAACCTTTATTAGATAATATATTGGGGTACCTGACGCTATAAAAACCTGCGGCGAACCTAAAAAAAATTACTGGCTACCGATCGCCATCACTGATGCTAAGACAGCATCAGAAAAACGATCGATTAGCGACAGCGGTGATAGGGGGTGAAAGGGTTACCTGGGGGGCGATCAAGGGGGTTGAACCTTTATTAGATAATATATTGGGGTACCCGACGCTATAAAAACCTGCGGCGAACCTAAAAAAAATTACTGGCTACCGATCGCCATCACTGATGCTAAGACAGCCATCAGAAAAATGATCGCATAGCGACAGCGGTGATAGGGGGTGAAAGGGTTATCTGGGGGGTGATCAGGGGGTTAAACCTTTATTAGGGGGGGTTAGGGGGCTACACTGGACCTAAAACTAAACTTTAGTGACACTTTCACAGTCACAAATGTCACTGATTGCAGTGATCACTAAATAAATGGTCACTGCAATCAGTGACACTGTGACTGGGGGCTGGGGGGTGATCTGGGGGGTGATCTGGGGGGGTCTGGGGGTCCTGGGGGGGGCGATTAGTGTTCCTATGTGTCCTGGTGTCAGTGTAGTGTTGTGCTCACTGACCTGATGTCTTCTCTTGTACGGCGCTCGGTATATGTGAGCACCGCACCAGAGATGACATCACTTCCTCCTGCTTCCTCTGTCTGAAACAGACAGAGGAGGCATTTCCATTCGCCGGGAGCGATCGCGAGGGGGGGGCCGGAATCGAAAGGCCGCCCCCTCATCTGGGATCGCTCCCGGTGAAGTAACGACCGCTCACGGCACAGAAGGGGGGTCCGGATGGACCCCCCAACTGTACAAAGGCAGTCACGTAGATCTACGTGATTCTGCCTGTCCGTGCCATTCTGCCGACGTAAATCGGCGGTGGGCGGTCGTTAAGTGGTTAAACAATGCTAAAATGGTCTTAAAGGGCCCAAAGTGTGCCAAGAAAATTCCCCCACACCGTTAGACCACCAACAACAGCCTGAACCGTTAATACAAGACAGGATGGATCCATGCTTTTTATGTTATTTACGCCAAATTCTGATCCTACCATCTGGATGTTTCAGATGAAATCGAGACTCACCAGACCAGGCAATGTTTTTCCAAACTTCTATTGTCCAATTTTGGTGAGCCTGTGCGAATTGTAGCCTGGAGTGGCACCTGGTATGATCTCTGCTTCAAGGTTCGATGTGTTGTGCATACAGAGATAGTATTCTGGATACCTTGGTTGTAACGAGTGGTTATTTGAGCTACTGTTGCCTTTCTATCATCTCAAACCAGTCTGCCCATTCTCCTCTGACATCAACAAGGCATTTTCCTCCATACAACTGCCGCTCACTGGATATTTTCTCTTTTTCGCACCATTCTCTGTAAACCCTAGAGATGGTTGTGCTTGGAAATCCCAGTAGATCAGCAGTTTTTTAAATACTCAGACCAGCCTGTCTGGCACTGACAACCACATCTAGATGCCTGAATGCATTGAGTTGCTGCCATGTGATTTGCTGATAAGCAATTTGTGTTAACAAGTGATTGAACAGATATAACTAATAAGCTGGACGGTGAGTGTACATGCATCTGCACTTGCAGGTTTTTCTTAGCCTCCCTGCAATGTCTAACATATACCTGTTGATTCTGCCAGTGAAGATTGTCTAATTTAGTTTCCTGTGATAGCGTACCAACGATGCTGCACTGCTCCTGAATTCAGAGCACAGTTGTCATTCTCATGTAGGCTGTGTCTGCTTCCACTACACTGGGGTGAGAAACTGTTGCAGGGGATGTGGCTATCAGCATTGTCACTGCTGATTTGCGAGCCTGTAGCTTTTCAACTAGTACGTGGCCACACCTATTCCTGCCCACTGCTTACTGAATTGAAAGCACTGCCTCTGCTGTTGAAACTGTGAGCTGCAGCGTCTTGGAGTGAGACACAAATAAAAGAACATTTGACTCAATCAGAGAATGTAAATTTACCTCTATAAGGCTTAGTAACTCCAGTCGGTGCTTGAAAAAGGCAGTGGCCACAGGAAAACATTGGTTGTAAATACCATTTAATTATAAAATAAAACTGTTATATTTTTGTAATGATTTATAACTTTGCAGTGTTACCAGAGATGGTTGTAGTCCAAAGGACACACAATAAATGTCAATACAAAATAAGTACATGTCTATAGCTAAAGTAATTATCTTTTCATATACGGTGCTGGCATGATTCATTACTTACAAAATGGTCCTGGATGTAAAGCATTTTATCTGGAGTGCAAATATTCCCTTAGTCACTTTTTTAACCATGCACATTTATCATTTTTAGCATCAGCCACTGAAGGATGATATGATTGTCACATATTTTAAAAGGGCATTTACACGCGCAGGAAATTCAGTGATATACTATAGTCAGGTGGGACTGGCCGGTCACAGAGGTCAGACGTAACAGCCATGTCTACTGTGTGAAATGAGGTCTCGGTGGTAGAGTGATGGTGACACTGATCAATATATGATGGGTAAATAAAGACAGATTTAGAAAAGAATATCCAATTTGTATTTTGCTCTATATTTTTAAAGAAAAGCCCCTGGCAACATACTAGATTCAGTAGAAAATCAGAAATGAGCATATTTTATTAAATCTACTCCACTAGTGGATTGACTTTTTTTTGTTTTTTTTTTTCTCCTATTTTATTTATCAGTTAAATTACTACTCCTTGAAGGAGCTACAGTACTCCAGGTAGTTATATAATGGTGCAGTTATAATAATAAAGTGATTATGTAAATACATCAGCAAACATCATTTACCCCAAAAAATCCAACAGAAAAGGTGTAGCCCCCTGAAATGTTTGTGGCAAAAGGGAAGAGCTGGGAAGTTTGTTTTTATTACCACAGAAAGTATAATATATTTTTTTACTGTAGTCCCCAAGCTGGTACATTATTGAAATTATCAACCAAAATTTACCATAAGAGGCTGCAGAAGATGAAAAAAATTGTAAAAAAATATTTTATTTATAAAATGTCATCTTTTATGACACGCAGTGCTTTAGAAAATTAAATGTCATTCAGTTCAAGTTTACATCCATTTTAAAAATGTAAAATGCTCTAAATGTATCTAGAAGTTGCATACAATTAATCACTCTGTGGTCTCATGCTGCATGTGTATGACCGAATATTATCACTCAGCGAACAGGGCTGCACAGACCGCCATGCTGTGAAGGCTCCGTGCGCACACAGACACACCCACTGCTGCCTTTAAGGCATAAAATGTCAGCTTGTAAATCATGATCTTTCTATGACATGCATTTGATCATTTGTTAAATGCTGCCATATAAAATATGGAACTTCATGTGTAAAGCTACAAATCCCCAATCTGCCTGCAAAGGTCATTTAAAGCCTTAAAGAACTTGACATTTTCTCTTTAAACATATGACTTGTTGGCCCAACATTAACAAAGGCTCCATTTAAATGACCTTCAGGATTCACACAAAAGTGAATGTCTGGAAAAGTAAAAAAAAATTGTAAGATATTACAAGTGTACAGCCAAATTTTACATTTGTTCAAAACGTTTCTACAATAACTCTTGCATTTTAAAATTGTACTTTATAATTAAATCAGGTTACCTGTTCTAATATATTCAGAAGAGAATGTTAACTGAACGGTATGAGTCTCCTGTGACCTGCAAAGTGTAAAGAATTATTACAAATTATTGGCAACCTTTCATGAGTGTTAAAGGATTGATAAAAAAGAGTACATGCTTTGAATAATTATAAGATATAATTGAATATATAGCATTTAAATGAACTCAACACAGATACTGTATTTATATTGTGACAGCAGGAAGGTAAAGTCACCTGGTTGCATCCAGGGGGGTAGATATATTTCTCCCAGATTCAGGCTTTATGCCGACTTATACAACTAGGGAGTTGATGAAGCCCAGCTGAGGCTAGTGGGCTCATGGATGACTCATACCTCTAGAGAGAGGGCTGGGCGTCGTGCAGGCAGGGAGTTGATGAGACCAGCTGAAGCTTGTCAGCTCATTTAAGGCCTTTATAAAAACTCCCAGCTTCATTAGATGTTAGCTCATGCCTGGACCCAGACCTGTGTGGACTGTCTAGGGAGAGTGAACCCCTGTGCGGTGAGGCAAAGCCTGTGTGGCTATTTGTTTGGACTTTTACTAAACCAGGGACTTAGGGACTAGGACAGCACCAGGCTGATCCCAGTTGTTAGTTTAGGAAACCTGCATGTTTAGTCAGAGGTCAAACTGACCAGGATTTATTTTGTTAATGTTTCTTTTTGGCTTTGCTGTGTTTTTGTCACTGTACATAGAGAAATAAACCGCACCTTTTGATTTTGAAAACCACAACCTCCGTCTGCTGGCCCTGTTTTTGTGTGGGGAGCCCAACCAGGGGGTCACACACACCCGCTACCGAGTTAACCCCCTCACAGTTGGTGGAGAACCAGTGGCAGTTTTTTTTAAGCCAGCATGGAGGAGATACTGAAACAGCTGGCTCTAGCAAATGCCAATCAACAGCAGACAAATGCAGGTTTGCAAAGGAGCCTTGCAGCCCAGCAGCAAGCTCATCAACAAGCCCAGCAGCAATCTGAGGCCCGCTTCATAGACCTGTTACAGAAGCAAGAGCAGAGACTACAACAAATGGAAGCAGTAATGCAGCAACGTCCGCAGACCAGTGAGGAAAGCCGTCCCACTAATACCGCGTCCTTTGGGGTGAGTCGTTTATTGACAAAAATGACTGGAGAGGATGATCCAGAGGTATTTTTGACCACATTTGAAAGGACTGCTGAAAGAGAAAAGTGGCCTGAGGAGCAGTGGGCTGGACTGGTGGCTCCTCTGTTAACTGGTGAATCGCAGAAGGCTTACTATGACCTAGAGCCTGACCAAGCAAAAGACTATGTGATGCTAAAAGCTGAAATATTGGCAAGGCTGGGTGTCACCCTGGCTGTCCGGGCTCAGCGTGTGCATAACTGGACTTTCCAGCTTGGAAAACCCCCCAGGTCTCAAATGTATGATCTCATTCACCTGAGCAGGAAGTGGCTACAGCCAGAGACTTTGTCCGCACCGGAGATTGTGGAACGTGTTGTGATGGATCGTTTCTTGAGAGCTCTTCCTACCGCCATTCAAAAGTGGGTAAGCCATGGAGACCCAGAAACGGCCGGTAAACTTGTGGATCGTGTAGAGAGATACTTGGCTACAGAGAACCTGACGGCCTCTTCCAGAGACTCTCGGACTTTCCACCCTAAGACCAGACCATCCCCAGGGGCGGATAAGAGGATTCCAAGGGGTGAGGGTGGAGAGAGTGAGAGGGTGGGAGCTCTACCCAAAGTTTGGCGAGAACAGCCTGGGAAGTCAGGGGCTCAAGAGGCAGCCAAATGGATTGTTTGCTACCGCTGCCGGCAAGCGGGACATATTGCAGCAAATTGCCCGGTTGTGGAGGAACCCATGCAATGTGACTTTCTGATGGACAGACGTCAGTCGCTGTGTGCGACAGTCGCATGCACTGCCATTCGGGGAACTGAGAAACATTTATGCAAAATGTGTATTAATGGTAGAAATGTTGTGGTATTACTGGATTCAGGTAGCCTTGTGACCCTGATAAAGGCTGAATTAGTTAAAACAGAGGTCTCTGGGAATAGCAAGGTAGCTGTTATTTGTGTGCATGGGGACACCCGAGAGTATCCAGTGACTACAGTGTGTTTCGAGACCCCCAAAGGTACCCTCTCTCATCCAGTGGGGTTAGTATCTCAATTACCGCATGATGCCATTGTGGGAAGGGATTTTCCGAAGTTCTGGGAACTGTGGGATGATCCTGAGCTCCCCACTGGTGCCCCTATGTACCAGGAATGTGATAGCCAGAACTCCTCTGAGAGTGGTGAGGACTCTCCAGAATTTCCCTTGTCAGTATTGGCAGGGGAGACTCAAGAAACTGGAGAGGAGCCCACCTCCTCAGACGAAAACCTACCGTCTGTGGAGTTTTCTGATCTGGAGGTTCACAGGGAAAATTTTGCCACAGAACAGTTAAAAGACCCCGCCCTAATAAAGGCACGGGAAAACGTAGTGGAAATAGATGGCGAGTTAGTGAACCCAGATAATACCTGCACTTACCCATACTTCAGCGTAGAGAAGGACCTACTGTATCGGGTGGCAAAAAGGGCAGAAGAAACCGTTGAGCAGCTTGTGGTGCCCAAACCTTACAGGAAGTTGGCGTTGGAGTTGGCCCATGGGCACATTCTTGGAGGTCATCTGGGGACAGAGAAAACCCGAGAGAGGGTATTACAGAGATTCTATTGGCCTGGGGTGATGAAGGACATAGAAAATTATTGTTCCTCCTGCCCTGTGTGTCAGAGGTCGGCCCCGATGCCACATTTCCGTAGCCCGCTGGTCCCTCTACCCATCATTGAGGTCCCGTTTGAGAGAATCGCAATGGATTTGGTAGGTCCTATAATCAAGTCCGCTAGGGGGCACCAGTACATATTGGTTATAATGGACTATGCCACCCGTTATCCAGAAGCGATCCCTCTCAGAAATACCTCGGCCAAAACCATAGCCAAAGAGCTATCTCTTGTTTTTAGCCGGGTGGGTATTTGTAAAGAACTGCTTACGGACCAAGGTACACCCTTTATGTCCCGGGTTATGAAAGAGCTGTGTAAATTGTTCAAAGTGACGCAATTGCGTACATCTGTGTATCACCCCCAAACCGATGGGCTGGTTGAAAGATTCAACAAAACCCTAAAACAAATGTTGAAGAAAGTGGTGGATAGAGATGGAAAGGATTGGGACTGTCTACTTCCTTATTTGATGTTTGCTATTAGGGAGGTGCCCCAATCCTCTACGGGATTCTCCCCCTTTGAGTTACTGTATGGGAGACACCCAAGAGGGCTGTTGGATATTGCCAAGGAAACTTGGGAAAGTGAGAGTTCTCCCCACAGGAGTGTGATTGAGCATGTCGCCCTGATGCAAGATCGAATTGCACAGGTAATGCCCATCGTGAAGGAACATTTGGCCCAAGCGCAGTTGGCACAGCAGAGAGTGTACAACCGTGGAGCAAAGACCCGTACCTTTTCCCCGGGGGATAGGATATTGGTACTTGTCCCTACGGTTGAAAGTAAATTCCTTGCCAAATGGCAAGGCCCCTACGAGATAATGGAAAAAGTGAGCGAAGTGAATTACAAGGTCAGACAACCAGGAAGGCGAAAGCCCGAACAGATATATCACGTTAATCTGTTGAAAGCCTGGAGGGATAGAGAGTCCCTAGTCGCAGAAACTTGGTCACCAGCTCAAACTGGTTGCGTGATTCCGGAGGTTGGAATAGCAGCCACCTTGTCACAACCCCAACAACAGGAGGTTAAGGAGTTTGTGCTTCGCAACAAGGAGGTGTTCTCTGAGCTGCCGGGACAAACATCTGGGGTAGAGCATGATATTATTACCCCGCCCGGTGAAAGGGTGAAGTTAAAACCCTATCGGATCCCAGAGGCCCGACGGGAGGCAATACGGGAGGAAGTACAGAAAATGCTGAACTTAGGGGTGATAGAGGAGTCCCAAAGTGATTGGTCTAGTCCCATTGTGTTGGTGCCTAAACCGGATGGGAGCTGGCGATTTTGTAACGATTTTCGTCAGTTGAACAAAGTTACAAAATTTGACACCTACCCCATGCCACGTATAGATGAGTTGATCGACCGGCTGGGAACAGCCCGATACATGACGACTCTTGACCTCACAAAAGGGTATTGGCAAATTCCCCTGGCCAAGTCGGCCAAAGAGAAAACCGCATTTGTAACCCCAGACGGGGCGTTCCAATATAAGAGAATGCCATTCGGGTTACAGAATGCGCCGGCCACATTCCAGCGGAAAATGGACCAGATACTGAGGCCCCATCGGAAGTATGCTGCGGCTTACCTGGATGACGTAATTGTCCATAGCACAGATTGGGCCTCACATCTGCCAAAAGTGCAAGCAGTCCTAGACTCTATCCGGGAAGCGGGGTTTACGGCTAACCCCAAGAAGTGTACCATTGGGCAGGAGGAGGCCAAATATCTTGGGTACACCATTGGCAGGGGAGTGATAAAACCCCAACTCAACAAAGTCGAGGCCATCCAGAGTTGGCCACGTCCCAACAGCAAGAAGCAGGTACGGGCCTTTCTGGGAATCGCGGGTTATTATCGGCGCTTCATTCCCCACTTTGCTTCTAAGGCTGTGCCCCTAACCAACCTGACGAAAGGGAAAGGGTCGGTCATGATTAAATGGACCCCCGAGGCTGAGGCAGCATTCCAATTCTTGAAACAAGCCTTATGTAGCCAGCCAGTGTTGTACTCACCCGACTTCTCTAAAGACTTTGTCGTACAAAGTGATGCGTCAGATGTGGGGTTAGGAGCAGTATTGTCCCAGGTCTGGAACGGGGAAGAGCACCCAGTCATTTACCTCAGCAGGAAGTTGAAGTCCCATGAGGTAAATTACGCCACGGTTGAAAAGGAGTGTTTAGCGGTGAAGTGGGCTCTAGATTCCCTTCGGTACTATCTGCTAGGTAGGCACTTTGACATGGTTACGGATCACGCTCCGTTAAAGTGGATGGCTCAAAACAAGGAGACAAATAGAAGAGTGAATAGGTGGTTCCTGGCCCTACAGGAATTCAACTTCACAGTAAAGCATCGCCCTGGCGTTCAAATGGGGAATGTGGATGCTTTGTCTCGAGTACATGAATGCCTGATTGCTGGTGTTCCAACCCCAAGGTTAAAACAAGAGGGGGGGGTATGTGACAGCAGGAAGGTAAAGTCACCTGGTTGCATCCAGGGGGGTAGATATATTTCTCCCAGATTCAGGCTTTATGCCGACTTATACAACTAGGGAGTTGATGAAGCCCAGCTGAGGCTAGTGGGCTCATGGATGACTCATACCTCTAGAGAGAGGGCTGGGCGTCGTGCAGGCAGGGAGTTGATGAGACCAGCTGAAGCTTGTCAGCTCATTTAAGGCCTTTATAAAAACTCCCAGCTTCATTAGATGTTAGCTCATGCCTGGACCCAGACCTGTGTGGACTGTCTAGGGAGAGTGAACCCCTGTGCGGTGAGGCAAAGCCTGTGTGGCTATTTGTTTGGACTTTTACTAAACCAGGGACTTAGGGACTAGGACAGCACCAGGCTGATCCCAGTTGTTAGTTTAGGAAACCTGCATGTTTAGTCAGAGGTCAAACTGACCAGGATTTATTTTGTTAATGTTTCTTTTTGGCTTTGCTGTGTTTTTGTCACTGTACATAGAGAAATAAACCGCACCTTTTGATTTTGAAAACCACAACCTCCGTCTGCTGGCCCTGTTTTTGTGTGGGGAGCCCAACCAGGGGGTCACACACACCCGCTACCGAGTTAACCCCCTCACAATATATACATATGTGTGTGAATGTGTACATACTATATGTATGCTGTACTAGACATGTGCACACTGAAATATTTCGTTTCGGAATTTCGTTTTTGTCCGAAAAATTAATTTATTTAGTTACTCCCGAAATTCGTTTTTATTTATTTCGTTTTTCGTTAGAAATTGCATTCGTCCGAAAATCTGAATTAATTAAGGTCGAATCTGTCATTGAAGGCTTATGGTGTCTGTCGAATGTTCAAAGAAGATTCGACGGAGCAGTGAAACTGTACGACGCTGCAATCATACATTTCCGGTCGAATGTTCCGCCCACAAGCTATAGAAGAATTCTAATGTTGTATGACTAGTAATAATTATATTTATTCATTACTATTACTAGTCAACCAACATTAGAATTCTTCTATAGCCTATGGGCAGATGCATTTGACCGGAAATGTACGATTGCAGCGTCGTACAGTTTTGCTGCACCGTCGAATCTTCTAATTTTCGATGCTTTGTCGAATCTTCGTCATTCTAGCTATTTTATTGCTCCTCCTCTTTGGTTACAATCAGCCAATAACATTCATCATCAACTTTATTTTTATTTTACTTCCCCCACCCAATTCCAGCAGTGATCTTTTCTCTCTATGTCGAATCTTTTCTCTCTATAATAACAAATCTTTTCTCTCCTATGTCGAATCTTTTCTCTCCTATGTCAAATCTTTTCTCTCTATAATGTCGAATCTTTTCTCTCCTATGTCGAATCTTTTCTCTCCTATGTCGAATCTTTTCTCTCCTATGTCGAATCTTTTCTCTCCTATGTCGAATCTTTCTCTCCTATGTCGAATCTTTTCTCTCTATAATGTCGAATCTTTTCTCTCTATAATGTCGAATCTTTTCTCTCCTATGTAGAATAATCTTGGACTAATAGAGTTAAGGTTAGGCACATTCGACCACAGGTTCGATAGACACAGATTGTTATTGTCAGCGTCACGTCGAATCTCCTATCTATATCGAACTGTTGTAGCAACGAAAACGAAAATAAAGCATTTGTTTATGTCGGATCTTTCGGTTTTCGGATTCTGTGCTTTCGTTTTCGTTTGTTAAAACGATAACGAAAATAGCTGAAATTCGGACGAAAATGCATTTGGACGAAAACGAATGCACATGTCTATGCTGTACTATATGTATATACATATGTGTGTGAATGTGTACATACTATATGTATGCTGTACTGTATGTGTATCTCAGTTTCTTAGGGTTCTTTCAGGACTTGACCAGAATAGCAGACAGTGAGGTTGATTTTCTAAAATTGGAGAGTGCAAAATAGGGCTGAGCCCATAGGTTATCTCCCTGATATTGCTGTTCTAAAATATTGATGCAAATGATATGGTTCCCAGGCAGGAAGCTTCTACACCCCAGATGATCTCCACAATCTACTTGACTTTTAGTGTAATGTAACAAAAATGTTAATTGAAGTTACATACCACTGTTAAGAGGTCCAGATATAACATTATTCCAATAAAATTCAGGGGGACAATCCAAAAAGTAGCCAATGCATTTCAGGGGATCCAAGGGCCCCACCTTCAACAATGTGTATAGACTACAAATGAACTGGACCTTTAAAGTTATTTTTTACAGTGTGATTGCAAGCCTAGGCCTTATCAGCAGCTAGTTTGGCAGCTTATTTTCTTAAAATCAGGGACCTACCTACATGGATTCCCAAACATTCATAACTGGTTACCTGGCCTGTGCTCTCTCAACATGAGTTGCCATGGTAACAGAACCCATAGATACCATAGCAACCAGTGAACAAAAGTCAGTGAACCAAATAAAGAAACAGTTTTAAGTTTAGCCAGTGTTCACTTAAAAACCCAAATGATTTAAATGGTTTCATGTTATTTCTGAACACAACCGGGATATTGAAGTAAACACAGGATAAGGTGAAGAAATTTCTCTTTTACTAATGTAGCGCTGGTATTTTTGCCATGTAATGCTAAATAATGGACAATGCTAAAGATTGGTATTTGGCTCCCTCTGGTGGTATGCAATGTGAACGAGATCTGTTTAACTTTCACAGCAGAGCAGGAAGTGTTTTGTTTACTTTGTGAAAGGACTCACCTACCCTCAATGCCCACTCACCTACCCATGAACACTAGGTGGCTGAACTGCATGCTGGGTAGGTAATAAAAGGCCGAGTGCGGCCATATTCTGTCTCTTCTGGACGCATGGCAGAGCCAAGTGAGGGTCCGGGTCATCTTGCAGTGACGGTGCTGACTGGCAGCAGGACTGAGACAACCGGAGCGGAGGTTCCCAACTTTCCAGGCCTGGTGTGGTGAGGGGGCTGTCGCCCAGAAGTTATTTAACACACTTAACACACTTAGACTCATCTCACAGAGTTGCTGAGACCTGTAGTCCTACAGGTAGGTCTCATTCAAATAGACTGAGTTCAAACAGGCCTCAAAGCCTATACTTCATTGAGGGTTGACTGACGGTTAAGGGATACCTACACCGCAGGCATCTACAAGTGTGTTGCATAGCAGGAATTGTTATCACTCTTCATTTTATGTTACTTCATTACTTGTTAAACCCTTGGATTACAAACACTGCAGTATAATAGCTAGCAGAAGATAGAAGACCAGAGACTACACTTCTCACTGCGAGGGAGGTAAATTCTGATCGTCTGTGTGGACCTCCATCGGAGAAAAAACCCACGCATGCTCAGAATCAAGTCGATGCATGCTCAGAAGCATTGAACTTAATTTTTCTCGGCTCGTCTGAGTGTTTTACGTCACGGCGTTTGGGACAGTCAGATTTTTGACTGATGGTGTGTAGGCAAGACTGACGGAAGTCAGCTTCATCGGAAATCCGATGGAAAAATCCATCGGATTTTATTCCATCGGAAATCTGATCGTGTGTACAGGGCTTAAGTGTTAATAATTTGCGAACACTCATTGCACTATTATAGTAAGTTTGTATATTGATACAGTTATTATAACCACTGTTTTATACCAGTTTCAGTAAACTTACATTCTGGTTAATCACAATCGGTGTGAGGCTTGTTCATTATCCTAACAGGTGGAACAACGGATGCCCAGATAACGGTAAAGGTACACTATATGCACATTTTTATTGTGGGATTGTTCCTTGTAGTAAAAGTTTCACATCAACACTGTTACACAGCTGTGTCAAGCGGGCTGAGACAATTTATTTGGGGGTAGGAGAGCAGAGTACAGGCCCAATCAATTACCAGCAGCTCCTTCGGGGGTGAGTGCTAGGCTTGTGCAATTCGTTTCGTAACGAATTGAAATTCGTCCGAATTTAGCAACTTTCGGACATTCGGAAGCATTCGAATTTCCGAACAAAGCAATTACGAATAAGACCGAATCCGAAATAAATTATACCGCAAATAGCGAATGCCCGAATGTCTTCGGCATAATTCGTTATGAAAAAGTTACGAATGTACGAATCCATACGAAGCACAATAACACTCACTCTGCTCTGCTCTCTGCTTCTCCCACACCGTGCTGAACTCCCTCTCAAAATGGTGTACAGGGGCGGAGGTTATAGCCGCATGTAAAAAACGAAAGTAAAATACGAGATTTCGAATCCATTCGAAGCACAATAACACTCTGCTCTGCTCTCTGCTTCTCCCTCACCGTGCTGAACCCTCTCAAAATGGTGTACAGGGGCGGAGCCTATAGCCGCATGTTAAAAACGAAAGTAAAATACGAGATTTCGAATCGTTACAAATAACCGCAATGTATTTAGAAAAGTACAAATCCATTCGAAGCACATTAGGCATAATAGGCAGCGTCGTTGTGAGAGAGACACGGAAAATTACGAATCAACGAACCCAAAAAAAGTTACGAAAGTAGGAGTTGTGTCCAGAATCAACGAAAAACAACGTACTCTACCGAAAGTACGAACCCAAAAAAAGTTACGAAAGTAGGAGTTGTGTCCAGAATCAACGAAAAACAACGTACTCTACCGAAAGTACGAATTATAAAGCAACAAAAAATTCAACGAAAAATGTCGCTTGCAAAAATACGAATGAGTCCGAACACGAAAAATCCCGTCTAGCAAAATTACGAATGATTACGAATCAACAGGACCGGAAAGAAACGAACCGAAACGGAACGAATTTTTCCGTTGTGCACAAGTCTAGTGAGTGCTACACTAAAACTGGAATCTTGCTTATGAAAGAATTCCTAGCTCTTTGTGTCCCCATTGGATACATTTTTACTGATTTTCTCTCCACTGATTTCCTCTTATAGTGGTCACATGTTTCCCCTCTCTGGAACACATTCTCTTTTCACCAGTTACCAGTTTCTAATGAATTCTCTAACAGAATAGAAAAATGCACTCTAGAGAGGGCAAGCAAGAAGACAAGCTTCTAGCACCATTGGTGCAGGTAAACTTATATTGTAGTCCCCTATGTCCCCAGCCTCCTTCCATCCCCACCAGTCTAATGCTCACTTTGTTAATATCACAACTGAGCCCACACATGCTTTGCACTCTCTTTAATTTCAATGGAGCATAAGTCCAGAGTACAAGTTCATACTCAGAAGTTCTCAATAGGATTGAATAAATGCAGGCCACATTGGCAATTAAAGCGTTTGTAGCGGGCTCTCCTTTAAGACTCATTGGACTACCTTTCCCAGAACCCCCCTTGGCACCCAGGGTGCAGTGTTGTCACCACAGAGACTCATGGGTGGAGCTATATAAGGAGGAGGCGAGGCTAAGCTCGGCCTATTTGGGACACAAGACTTCAGTAGACAGATCTTCCTGTGCGGATCCAGTGTAGTGCAAGGCCTGAAGCCTGGGGCCTTGCGCCGCTACCCAAAGAGCCTTCCAGCCCATTGCGAGCCTGGGTGGCATCTGACTTGGTCATCCTCAACCGCTGCTGAGCCGGAGACCCGACCGCTGCAGACGCTGTGTGTGGAGACACAGCAGGTGGAAGTCCACGGACTGGGATCGCGTCCGGAGGGATAAGCGAGCACCGGCTCAATCCATATACTTTACACTATTGTTAGGCCTACAGACTGCCGTGGCCCACCAGTTCATATTTGAGTCCTCACTGGAGATCCATAGCAGAACTGAGTCAAACGGATCTCTTGTGAAGTGTTCCGTGTTGGTACTTTTACCCTTTTTTGGATTACAAATGTGTTCCTGAAATGTGCACCACCATTTAAAGACTTGCATGCAAAGAATTCATCTCCTAGAGACTGAGTTATAGGGTCAGGCCTGACCAGGTATTAGAGTTTAGTAGCTGCGCCACAGGGTGCTTAGTTAACGGTCGCCCCACGTGGCACGCCATTACTGTGTTCCATTAATGCGTAGTGTATCATTTGCTGCAGGGCTCTGCTAGAAGCATATGTTATCTGTTTTTTCCTGTTGATTTATCTTAATAAGTGAGAGTAAACTCATTATTCTTTTACTATTTGTATTGGTGTCTGAATATTCCATAGAGCCTAAGATATATTACCCTAGACTAACTGTGCCAGAGTGGGTCGAGTAAATTGCCGGGGGTTGGCGGAGCTGTCTTCAGGGCCCAAAGCTAATACTGCGGCCCTCTTAGCTGAGGGTATCGCTACACGTGGGGGTTCTTGTCCGGGATCCTGATACAGCAGGTGAACGCCAGAAGTGCCGGCATGGACCCCATGGACCCGCAAGCAGTAGAAGCATGGTGCAAAGCCTCTAGGGCAGAGCCAAACCAGTCGATAGTCATCAGCCTCCCAGGGGAGGAATGGTCGACTGAGACGGTAGAGGAGTTAATGAAGTCAGTGTCCCCAGATCACACACCGTGGGTGATGGAGATAAAGTCAGACCCAGACATCTCATATCAGTATGCACTAGTGGAGTACTGGGACGGGATGCCAGAGGCTTGCAAGCGCAAGTGTGTGCGGACGCCAGACAACAGAACCTATAGGTTGGCGCACGCAGTAACTGTAAAGAAGGAACCATCACCAACGGGATCACCGCAGGCTACGGCTCGTACCCCACCTAAAAGAGGAGACAGGGCGACGCCTCCGGTGGCGCCTGCACCTGTCACTGCTATATCACCAGAACTGATAAAGGCAATAGGGGATCTGCTAACCAAGTGTCAGAAGACAAGCACGGTGCATGTAGAGACTAGCTACCGGACACTAAAGACATTCTCAGGGAAGCTCCCTGTCCCTGCAGGGGAGGAAGACTTCGATACTTGGGTGGAACAGGCATTACAAGCAGTGGAGGCATGGGAGGTGCCTGAAGTGCAGAAGAGGCAATGAGTGATAGAAAGCCTTAAAGGCGCAGCAGCAGAAGCAGTGAAAAGTTTCCGGTTTGGGAATACAGACTGCACGGCTCAAGACTGTCTAGCCATGCTACAGGAAGAGTTCGGTCAATTAGAAAAGGTGACAGAGATGGTCTACCAATTTGAACATACTTTCCAACAGCCGAATGAGAAACTTTCAGAGTATGTCAGAAGACTGAACAAGTTGCTGTGTAAGATTGTCTTGAAGAAGGGAATGATGCCCCAAGATACAGATGCGGCAAGAATGAAGCAAGTCTTAAAGGGAGCGTTGCGCTCGGATCCAGTCTGGTTGCACCTGAAAACCTCGGGAGGAGGAACGTCACTGACTTACTCTGATTTGATAAAAATCATCAGAGATGAAGAGGCACTGCAGAAGGATCAGCAAATGATAAAGACAAGACATGCTCCTACACCAGTGATAGTCAACTCGCTAATGACTCCAGAAAGGGACTCAGAAGTGGACACTTTGAAATCACAAATGTCTCAGGTGTTAGAGATGCTGACCTCTCTGATGGCGAAAGACACACAGGGTCCAGAGAAAGAGGTAGCGAGGAAGGAACTGTTCCCAGTTGTTTCGGCACCCGCATCCCTACAAGACTGGGGGGATATAATCTGTTTTAACTGTGGGGGAGTTGGCCACATCGCAGCTACATGTTCCAGTCCCAAGAAAAAGAAAACAGATAACCGCAAGCCAGCGGGAAACTCCAGAGGGCCCCGGTGAAGGAGTCAACCGGGTGCCCATCATCTTCAGTGAGCTCCAAACTGAATGAGAAGCTAAAGAAGAGAGGAGACAAAATCCCTCAGAGGAAACACAGCATCCCTCAACAGAGATACACCCCAGAGAAAGGGGGCAAGACCCCTCAGAAGAGGCACCGCATTCCCCAAAGGGGATGCACACCTAAGAAAAACAATAATATCCCTCAGCGGGTCTGTACACCCATTGAAAGGAGGGAAATCAATGCATACCAGGCTCAAGAAAGACTAAAGTCCAAAGGGAGTTGGACAAGAGAGAGTCCGAAGGGAAAAGACCAGAAGAATGCAACCACTGTCAGGCTATATCCGGAGAAGCTGGTAGGCCCATCTCCAGTAGTGCCCAGTCAAGTGGAGGGAGTCTACACCAGAGCTATCTTGGATACTGGGGCACAAGTGACCCTACTATACCGGGATTTCTACGATGAGCACTTGAGTCATCTACCCATCCAGAAGATAGAGGAACTGGAAATATGGGGAATCGGAACCCAGAGCTTCCCCTACGATGGCTATTTGCCCATAAAGATGACTTTCGACCCATCCGTGGCTGGGAAGGCCGAAGTGTTTGACACCCTGGCAGTTGTGTGCCCTCGGCCGCCTGGAGCTAACAAAAGTTCCCTCATAATAGGGACAAACACGGACCTGGTCCGGAGACTCCTGACCCCTCTAGTGAAAGAGAAGGGCCATGCAGCCACCAAAATCCATCCCATGCTGAAGATGGCCTACCAACGACTGGTCCTGTTGCAGAAGACCCCTGGAGAGGGGATAGGGAAGGTATGGAGACTTGGAAGAGAAGGGGTAGTGTTGCAACCCGGCGAAGTAACCTGTCTCAGGGCCACTGTGAAGCTTACTTGGGAACAACCCGGACCCTTTGTCATGCTGGAGTCCGACCCAAGGGAAGAGTTCTCCGGTCTGGAAGTGATACCAGAAGTGATTCCGCTGAAGACCCTGAAGAAGGCCCATTGTAGAGTTCCGGTGAGTGTTAGGAACACTACAGGTGGCCCCATGGAAATCCCAGCCAGAATGCTGCTGGGCCAGGTGAGCCCTGCTGCCCCGGTTACCCTGTAAGAAGTCAAGGGGACGGGTGAAGGAGGAGATGTTTGGGAGAAGCTGTCCATGGAGAACCCGAATCTACCCAGGGCTTGGAAAGAGAGAGCCAAGGCCCAGTTGATCAGATGGGAAAAGATCTTCTCCAAAGATGAGTTCGATGTGGGGTGTGCAAGGAGTGCCACCCATCGAATCCGCCTCCAAGAAGACAAGCCCTTCAGAGAGAGGGTCAGGCGGGTCCCACTAGCAGATCTGGAGGATCTGAGGGAACAACTCACAGAACTCAAGAGGACTGGTGTGATCCGGGAGTCTAGAAGCCCCTATGCCTCTCCGATAGTGGTGGTCAGGAAGAAGAATGGGTCGTTGAGGCTATGTATAGACTACAGGACTCTCAACAGGAGAACCATCCCCGACCAGTACACCACTCCGAGGATAGAGGACGCTTTACAGAGTTTATCAGGAGCCAAGTGGTTCAGCGTTATGGATCTCAAGAGTGGATACTACCAGATCCCTATGCATCCGGAAGACAAGGAGATGACAGCCTTCATAACCCCAGAGGGGTTCTTCGAGTTTGATCGAATGCCTCAGGGACTGTCTGGAGCTCCTGCTACCTTCCAACGTCTCATGGAAAAGACTGTAGGAGACATGAATCTTATTGAAGTCCTTGTGTACCTGGATGACGTCATTGTCTTTGGGAGAACCTTGGAAGAACACGAAGAGAGGCTGGAAAAAGTGTTGAGAAGACTCAGTGAGGAGGGACTCAAGCTTTCGCCTGAGAAGTGTTGGTTCTACCAGTCTTCTGTGAACTATCTGGGGCACATAGTGTCTGAAGAAGGGGTGGCCACAGACCCTGAGAAATTGGAGGCAGTTACCTCCTGGCCACGGCCCACCACAGTAACAGAACTCAGATCCTTCTTGGGGTTCTGCTCCTATTACAGGAGGTTTGTGGAGGGATTTGCCCGGATTGCCAGACCATTGAATGAACTACTCAAGACTGAAGGGGAAGAGGACGACTCAGGACCCAGGAAGCCGGGAGAGTCAGTCAGAGATCAGTGGAACCAAAAGTGTGAAGAAGAGCCTAACCACTGCCCCAGTCTTGGCCTACGCAGACCCAACAAGACCCTATGAACTACATGTAGATGCTAGTCATGACGGTCTGGGAGGAGTACTTTACCAAGAACACGAAGGACAACTGCGACCCGTTGCCTATGTGAGCAGGAGCCTGACCCCCTCTGAGAAGAACTACCCCACTCACAAGCTGGAGTTCCTGGCCCTTAAGTGGGCGTAAGTAGACAAGATTAAAGACTACCTGTATGGGGCGGAGTTCACTGTGAAGACCGACAACAACCCCCTTACCTACCTTTTCACCACAGCAAAGCTGGACGCCACTGGACACAGATGGCTGGCCGCACTGTCTGGATTAAATTTCAGCCTAAAATACAGGCCAGGGGCTGGAAATCGAGACGCAGAAGCTCTGTCCAGGAGATCTCATGCCCCCACCAGTGACACAGAAGACTGGACTCAAGTGGCACCTGACGGGGTGTGGGCCCTTTGTCAAGGGGCTGAATTACAAGCCAGAGGAGGCTCGAGGGCAGAAGATATAGGAGTTACCATGGTAGGAGTCCCCAAACAATACTGTGGAGTAACCCAACTGGAAGAAGACAATCTGCCGAAACTGTCCAATGAAGGAGCTGAGATGCGACCAATTAGAAGACCCCATGGGGAAATTGGTCCTGGAAGCCCTGGAGAATCAGGATCCAAATAGACTCCTGCGGACCTCCTCAAAGGAAGCTCGCCTGTTGAGGAAAGAGTGGGACAGGTTGCAGGTGCATCAGGGAGTGGTCTACCGAAGGGGCCCCTCTGATGGCCTGGAAGATAAATGGCAATTGTTCCTTCCGGAAAAACATCGAGAGACTGTTCTGATTGACCTGCTAGACAATCACGGCCACCTAGGGGCGGAAAGGACCTTCAACTCGTCAGATGTCTGTTCTATTGGCCTTGCATGAGGGCAGAAGTAGAAGAGTACTGCCACTCATGTGCACGCTGCATCCAGAGGAAGACTTTACCCCATCAAGCTGCCCCAATGGGCCATCTACAAAGTCAAGGCCCAATGGATCTGGTATGCATTGATTTTCTCTGCCTCGAACCCGACCTGATTGGACTAGCAAATGTTCTGGTGATAACCGATCATTTCACCCGGTATGCTCAAGCTTTTCCAACGAAAGACCAGAAGGCTTCCACGGTGGCCAAGGTACTTATGGAGAAGTATTTTGTCCACTATGGATTACCGCAGCGACTCCATTCAGACCAAGGAAGGGACTTTGAGAGTCGGCTGATCCAGAAACTCCTGGATTCGTTAGGGATCAAGAAAACTTGAACCACACCTTACCATCCACAAGGAGATGCCCAGCCGGAGAGGTTTAACCGAACCCTACTCAACATGTTGGGAACCCTGGATAGTGAAAAGAAACAGCATTGGAGCAGACACATAGCAGCTATAGTCCACGCTTACAACTGTACCACAAGTGATGCTACAAGCTACTCCCCCTATCGACTCATGTTTGGGAGAGAAGCAAGGTTGCCCGTGGACCTGGCCTTTGGCACGTCCTTGGACCATTCCTCAGCCACATCCCACAAGGGATATGTGGACAGGCTCAGACACAGCCTGAAGGTAGCCTATGAACAGGCCCAAGCAGCTTCAGATCAAAGGGGAGCTCGGAATAAAAGAAACTTCGACCTGAAGATCCGGGTCCAGGATCTACAGCCTGGGGACCGAGTACTACTGTGCAACCTGGGGGTCCCCGGTAAACACAAACTTGCGGACAGATGGAGGCCCGAACCCTATGTCATCTGTAAGAAGCTGCCAGGCCTACCTGTTTACAAGTTGAAGCCAGAGGGGAAGGTAGGGCCACTGAAGACCTGGCACAGGAACCATCTGCTCCCACTTGCCAAAGCAGTCAGGATACCTCCAGTGAGGGACTCTCCTGAACCAGCCTCCATCCTAGATACCCCCAGACCAAACACTAGGTCCCAGGCCTCTCGAGCTGAAGATGTGGAGGCCTCTGAACTCAGTGGAGATGAAGGAACAGAACTTGATTGGCTGTGGCCTTCCCCAACTCCAGGAACTTCTGCTATAGATCTTCCAACCACTGAAGACACTATAGATGGAACACTGAATGCAGAAGCCACTGAGTTCATCCCATCTAGTCCTTTGTCAGACCATTGGGAGGATGCCTGTGACACTTACTCAGAAGAGGACCCTAGAGACTCTATGTATCCTTCGGCTCCTGAAGCAGATGTTCCAGAGCCCGCCGTGTTGCCCGAGCCTGCTACGGAAGAAGAGCCTGTGGCGCCAGAGCCAGAAACCCCAAGAGAGCAAAGGGCTCGAAGAGTCATAAGGCCTCCCAGAAGGTTGACCTACCCACATAGGGGGAATAGCTCAGAAGATTCTGTGGTCATTACCAGGAGGAGATTGCAGAGAATCTGGATCCCTCCACTGTTCATTTGGTGGAGGGCAGCCCCAACTCACTCTCTGGCACAGTTAGGCAGGCCACTCAGAGTAATGTGACCTGTGGGCAAGGGAATTCAACCCCTCTGTTTTGGTGGGAATTCCCTATGCCGACATCATACGCAACGTTGTCTAGGGTTGTACGCAGTGTATGTTAGAATTATCTTTGGGGACCAAAGAGTTTAAGTGGGGGAGTGTGTAGCGGGGTCTCCTTTAAGACTCATTGGACTACCTTTCCCAGAACCCCCCTTGGCACCCAGGGTGCAGTGTTGTCACCACAGAGACTCATGGGTGGAGCTATATAAGGAGGAGGCGAGGCTAAGCTCGGCCTCTTTGGGACACGGGACTTCAGTAGACAGATCTTCCTGTGCGGATCCAGTGTGGTGCAAGGCCTGAAGCCTGGGGCCTTGCGCCGCTACCCAAAGAGCCTTCCACCCCATTGCGAGCCTGGGTGGCATCTGACTTGGTCATCCTCAACCGCTGCTGAGCCGGAGACCCGACCGCTGCAGACGCTGTGTGTGGAGACACAGCAGGTGGAAGTCCCCGGACTGGGATCGCGTCCGGAGGGGTGAGCGAGCACCTGCTCAATCCATATACTTTACACTATTTTTAGGCCTACAGACTGCCATGGCCCACCAGTTCATATCTGAGTCCTCACTGGAGATCCATAGCAGAACTGAGTCAAACGGATCTCTTGTGAAGTGTTGGTACTTTTACCCTTTTTTGGATTACAAATGTGTTCCTGAAATGTGCACCACCATTTAAAGACTTGCATGCGAATAATTCATCTCCTAGAGACTGAGTTATAGGGTCAGGCCTGACTGGGTATTAGAGTTTAGTAGCTGCGCCACAGGGTGCTTAGTTAACGGTCGCCCCACGTGGCAAGCCTAGACTAACTGTGCTAGAGTGGGTCGAGTAAATTGCCGGGGGTTGGCGGAGCTGTCTTCAGGGCCCAAAGCTAATACTGCGGCCCTCTTAGCTGAGGGTATCGCTACACGTTTATTATCCCAACATTTTATATTCCTGATATGTGCCTGCTGTACCATGTACTTGTATGAGAAAGTATCCTGTTCTCTTTGCATTGCTTCATTTGTGTGAAATCCCTGGTGTTCCTGTGAGTCCCTCTGCTTTCCTATTAAAACTGGTCACACTAAGCAGGAGAGCACAGTGTGCTCAGTTCTCTAGCTCAGTATTTCTCAACTCCAGTCCTCAAGGTGCACCAACAGGTCATGTTTTCAGGATTTCCCTCAGATGAAATGGCTGTGGTAATTACTAAGGCTGTGAAACTGATCAAATCACCTGTGCAAAATAATGGAAATCCTGAAACCATGACCTGTTGGGGCGCCTTGAGGGCGAGAGTTGAGAAACACTGCTCTAGCTATGCTGGGAACTCAGCCTGCTCTCCTCCAATGATCAGACTTGTCCTGACACACCCCTCCTGCACAGCTTGTCACTGGGAAGCTCAGTCTACTGCTGCTTTTCCTCTCCCAGCTCTTATGCAACTGAGAACAGAGGGAATGTGATCACTCTCAAAAGGAAAAAAAGGTATTTATAATTTTTTTTATATATATACAAAAATGTTTTTTGCTTTTCATTACTATATTAAACTGAATGGGTTGTTTTACAAGGTGATCGTTTACAATCAGTTTAAGGTTTTAACAAGCCTGTTTGTGGCCTTGTCACTGATATCTTTCTGGATCAGGAGCAAGTGCGTACAAGCTTCATATGGAGGGCTAACATTTATTTTACTAAGTGAACAGCCTCTACTCCTGTAGTTAATCCACCCCCAGTGTCTTACCTGGTGAACAAGATAATACGTTTGTGGTGCTGGGCTTTCTTATCAGAAAGCCTGGTAAACCTTTTACAAAGATTGTTACAAGTTTATAAACTTGCAGACTTTCAAATTTACATAGGGGGACTGGGATCTGGGGGCCCCCTTGTTAAAGGGAGCTTCCAGATTCCAATAAGCTCCCCACCCGCAGACCCCCACAACCACCGGGCAAGGGTTGTGGGGATGAGGCCCTTGTCCCTATCAACATGGGGAAAAAGGTGCTTTGGGGGGGACCTGGTATGGTTCAGGAGGGGGGGCGCTCGCTCGTCCTCCCCCTTTCCTGGCCTGTCATGAGTGCTTGCTCGGATAAGGGTCTGGTATGGATTTTGGGGGGACCCCCACGCCATTCTTTTTTTTTTATTTTGGCACGTGGTTCCCCTTAAAAGCCATACCAAACCTGAAGCGCCTGGTATGGATTTTGGGGGGACCCCACACCATTTAGAAAAAAAAATTGGCACAGGGTTCCCCTTAACCACTTCAATACACTGTGTTATAAATACTACACTGCCTGCACGGACTGAATATAGAGTCTACACTGAATATCTAGTCTAAACTAAATGCAGAGTATATATATATATATATACATCTCTAAAGGGTCATATATGTAATGCATTAAAACGATGATTACAGACTGCAGACAATTAAAATAATTGGAGACTGAAGATGCACGATGCAGGGAACTGCTGGAGGCTAAGAACATGTTACAGGAGCCTCACCATAGATGGTCCTTTTTTTTTGTTCAGCCAGCAGCACATAAACAAGGTGGATGGAGGAATCCCCCTCACCGGGACATTGTATTCTGACAACTGCACCTGCCTCTGTCAAAATATACTGATCACCAGCTGCAACTGATTAACAATTTCTAAGAATGTCCCTTCAACAAAACTTCTGTTGAGCAGGGACTGTCATGGCCGGTCCTTGCTGAACTGCATGAATTTTGATCAGTGTATAGCCAGCTTTACAACAATATTAAACCCAAAACAAAAAAAAATACCGTATTTATCGGCATATAATACGCACAGGCGTATAACACGCACCTTCATTTTAAGAGGGAAGTTTCAGGAAAAAACGTAAAATTTTAAATAAAGAACTTTGACGCAAAATAAGGGTCTGTGCCCATCAATGCAGTCTTATCAGTGCCCATCTGCAGCCTCAAAATTGCCCATCAATGCAGCTTGATCAATGCCCATCTGCAGCTTCACAATTGCCCATCAATGCAGCTTGATCAATGCCCATCTGTAGCCTCACAATTGCCTATCAATGCAGCTTGATGCCTATCTGCCGCCTCAAAATTGCCCATCAATGCAGCTTGATCAATGCCCATGTGCAGCTTCACAATTGCCCATCAATACAGCTTGATTAATGCCCATCTGCAGCCTCCCCATTGCCCTGAATGCAGCCTGATCAATGCTCATCTGTAGCCTCACAATTGCCCATCAATGCAGCTTGATTATTGTTCATCTGTAGCCTCCCCATTGCCATTAATGCAGCCTGATCATTGCCCATCTCAGGGAGGGGGGCGGAATGAGCGCCGTCAGATTACATACAGCGAGAATCTCCTGTTTACTCAATGGCCTCTTTAATACAAAGTCCCACCTCCTGGACCGGCTTCTATGATAGACAGAACACTGGTCCAATGCCGGCCCAGGAGACGGGACTTCCTATTACAGAGGCCGCTAAGTAAACAGGAGATTCTCGCTGTATGTAATCTTATGGCGCCCCTTACCCATTCTCTCCAAGGCAGCCCAAATTGCAGTATCGGCGTATAACACGCACACACTATTTGCAACCGATTTGCAGGTTGAAAAAGGGAGTGTTATACGCCAATAAATACAGTATTTATTGCAGCTTACCAACCACTAGATGTGGTGGCCACATTGTTTATTTTTAGGCTTTTTCCTTCTCTGTTTATATCTATGATCTGGCCAGTAATAAACTTCATGAGTGCCTACGTTCTCAGTGGAAGAGTATTGAGACAACTTTGAACAGCTTGGGGGGAGGGAAGTGCTAGAAACACTAGCAGATTTATATTCACTAGGGAATTGAAGCCAAACTCCAGCTCACACTTTTTAGCATGGGGCAGTGACAGGTCCTCTTAATGGAGAGACCTGGGGTCTTTTAGACCCCAGATCTCACCTTTGGCCTCCAAAGCATCTGATCAAACTGAGATCAGTTTGATCAAATGCTTTACAAGCCGGAAACAGTTTGTGAACAAACAAACCAAAACCAGAAGTGACTACATCCTTGTTGCTTCTGGTCTCTGAAATCTGGGAGGAACAACCTAATTTCTTCTCACTCTGTGCAGTGCAGCTGATATCACCGATAGAATCCATCCGTATCTCCCTGGTGGGACAGGAGGGCCCGGGAAAAGTGGTGGTGATGGCAGGAGGGAGGGGGACCCCCTTCTGCTGCCTGTAAAAGAGACCGAGCAGCTATTTACAGTAGCTGCTCAGGTCACTTTTACAAAATAGGGAATCGTCGGGTGAAGAAACCGGTGCCAGGATCATGACTGTAGCCTGTTATAACCACCTCAACACCAGGCAATATACTGTATATAGATATGGTGCTATTGAGGGGGTTAAGGTAGCCATACATTGTTCAAAATCAGCAGGAATCAGACAGAATTCAATAGCCCTGATGGCACCACCAGCTAGGTAATGTAAAAATTGACTGAGAAGTATGGAACATTCCTATCAGATGCAATTGCTGTTCAGATCTTCAGGCAGCCATGGGTGCTGCAGCAGCCTAAATACAATTGTTTGTAGAGGGCTGAATTAGAAAAGTCTAAAAGCATATTATTAGTTTTAGGATTAGAGTATATAACTACTACACACAGTTTACAATAATCTCATGTTTGCACTCTGTAGAGACAATTTAAAACCTACTGGTGCCTTCATTACCTCTTATTAGTGGCCACCAGTACATAGGAGGAATCCCTTCAGTTCTCCCATATAGAGGAGTTTATCTCCCAAGGTTGAGACACTAGGTTCTTTCATTCTATTAACAGGTTAGGACCCACTAATTCGGGGTACTTTGTCGCAGTAAGTGGGCTTAGCACTATATGACCATATAGTGTGACCAAACCCCCGTATTTTTAATATGTTCAGGTGTTTTTAACTAGCCTTGCAGGAAAAATGACATTTTTGCATGTGTGCGCTATAATCTGTTTTGTACTGTCTTTGGTCTTATAGCAGCACCATCTTAGATGTATAGCATTTTTAGGGTGTGCCCCCCAAGTATGTCTTTGCATCCCATGAATGGTCCCACATTCTCCTGGGACCTGTGAGATACCCTAATAGGCTGCGGGGCAAGGAGGGGGTGGCCAAATTTCTGCTCGGATTGCTGCAGGGATTCAGCCAGAAGTGGGAGCGGGTACCTGTTAAAATCAGGTACCCCCTCCCCCCCAAAAAAAATACATTTTTAAATATGTGTGAGGAGGAGTGAAAAGCGGAACTTCCCCTTTTACTTTTCTAATGGACAAGATATTCTGCCAGAAAGCAGGTACTGCTGGGTTTTCTTATTAGAAAGCATTTCACACAGATAGTCACACTTCATCAAGTTGTTTGTAAAATAAAAATGAAGGTTTTAAACAAATTATTCAAATGCATTTTAACAATAACATACTTATATATGTAAAGATTTAAATAAAACTGACCCGCCCGTGAAGAAGCCCTTGAACAGGCGGTGGTCTTGGCACTTTTTTTGCCATTTGGAAAATATATAATTGAATTCCTGTTTAGTGATTAGGGACAATAGGTGAAAAATAGCCACATGGTAATTGTAGTTAGAAAATTTTTGATAAAAAAATTAAAAAGTGATAACTTACATACATTGGTACTTAAGGGACATTCCTATAAATAAAAAAGCACATAAGGCAAGGATAGTAAACTTTCATGCAATAAAATTTGTAGTAAATATGCAGTAAAATTTCATGCAAATATGCAAATATGCAGATTCTGAAATATGCAATTTAATTTCAAATACAGCCATGTGGCAACCAAAGGCCTTTTTTAATCACTGTACCTTTAAGTCTCTCTCAGTAAATAGAAGCACAACTAAAGTAAAACATCCACCAATTAAAACAAGGCGTACTTGTGATTATGTGCCTCTACCGCCCATCATGAGTTTTGAACAACTAATGCATTTAACAGAAACATGCTGGGACCGTGAAAGAAATAATTAGTTGCCATCTTTGGATAATAGAGTATTTTAAAATCAATTAACCTTAATGGGCAGACTTCTCTAATTTTCTCCTTATTTCACTGTTTGACACAACGTGTTGTTGAATTGACGCCTCACTGACAAATAGTAGCCCAGAATCTACGAAAGGTAATCTTCTCCACAGAACAAAAATAGCATTTTGTGGCATTTTATAGCTTGCAATTATTTAAAGAGACTTCAACTATTCAAAGAAATGAAATGAAAGTTTTTGGTTCATTTCGACTTCTGATGAAGAAAATTAATTTAAAGGGGTTCTGTAGGTTAAATATGAACCCCCATACACACCCCTCCATCACACTATAGTTTGTTTTTAGGTAACAGACTGAAGCCTACCATACATGACACAAATTGCATCTCATGCTTGCTGTATCAGGTAAAATTTGAGCTGTGTGGCCCTGTTGGCACCACCCAGCTCGAAAACAGTAACTTTTTCAAATTACTTTTGTTGAAGAATCCAGGTGCAATATTGTCAGCTGATCTGACTGTACCTAATCAGTCACTGTTTGGGTATGCTGACAGCTGTTGGCTCCAGCTGTGAGAATGATGGGAGATTCCTTTATCCATACTTTTTAGCTTGGCTATAGGTATCTATTAGATTTCATTCCTTCAGCTCAAGAATTCTACATGTGTACAGCTAGCCTAAGTATAGCTATTGGAGATGCAATTTCATAGGTTAAGTTGCAGCAAATATCAGTAGTATGGCTGGAGTTCCACTTAAACTATGCATAACTTAAAAACTTTGCCTTGCCAACATCTGTGTACAGAAACTGTAAAGTATGTTTAAGAATGGATTGATTTCATTCAAATCTGCACATCTTTGGCTAAGCAGAAAAATAAAGATATAATTCAATAATTTTAAGATCTGTATATGATGTGCTAAAAAAAACCTTGTCATAGGACCTTGGTCAAAGTGTGTCATCTGGAAAAATCAGTTACATACTTTAAGGCTGGGTTCACACTTATGCGAATTGGATGTGGATTTCTCTGCATCGAATTCTCATGACAGGAACCTGTGAACGGCTCTTAATGGAGCTGGTTCACATAGCTCCGGGGCGGCCGCGGTCCACACTGGAAAGGGGTCCTGTGTATCTTTGGCTCCGTTTTGCACTTGAAACGGAGACCAGGGATGCACCGGACCCCCTGCTGCGAGCCACGGCCGCAGCTAGTGTGAGCCAGGCCTTAAATATTTATATATTTGTGGTCTTTTCAATGGTAAACTCAGAAATGTATGCAAAATTTACACACATATGCAGAGGAATTGTTGACATGAGAAAAGTACGTGTATCGGGAAAAATAAATCTTTTTTTTTTTCACTCAGTCCCATTAGACCATGATCTTTTTCAAATTTAAATACTACATTTAATCTGTTGATTGTTTCATAGATGGTTGGAGAACAGTCTATATCTTTTCTTGGGACATATAGTATATACACCGATCAGCCATATCTTTATGTGTCAAGGTTTGAACTTGGATTCTTCTATATCTGTGCTGTGGCTCTGTTCACTCTGCCACTGGGGAATCTGAGCCTCTGCAGCATATTCCCTGTTTAGTACATCTACGGGACTTCCTGTACACTGTGCCCGTTTGTTAGATCAGTTTCCCTGGGTGTGTGCTATTGTACTGAACTACTGGACTTCTGGACTTTTGAACTTTGCCTGATTCTTGGACTACTCTCTTTGCCTGACGATTCTGCCCTACTCTGCCAGTCTGTGTATGACCCTGCCTGTCTCTGCCCATGCTTCTTGATTCTGACTTTGTACCTTGCTGTCAAGACTTGTTGCTGACCTGGCCTGCTTGACTACGCTAATGTCTCATCCCCCAGCCAAAGCTCCACTCTGGACTAAACCTTTCAACATGTACCTTACATTATGACCACTGATAGGATACATTGGCATGTGAAAGTAAGCAGACAGCAAGTAAACATGTTGTCCCTAAAGTGTTAAAAGCAGAAAAAATGGGCATCACAGTTTGTTGTTTATGGGGGGCTGTGTAGCCCCAGACCAGTCAGGGTGCCCATACTGACCCGTGTCCACAGCTAAAAGCACCTACAATGGTCACATGGGTATCAGAACTGGGCCACAGAATAAAAAAAAGAAGGGGGCCTGGTATGATGAATGTCATTTTCTTTTATATCATATGGATGGTCGGGTGGGTGTGTGGCACTTACCTGGTAGAGAGATGGCACTGGGATGCAGTATGGGAAGAAGGTAAGCCGGCAGAGACAGTGTGATGCTTTGGGTAATGTTCTTCTGGGAAACCTACCATTCAGGTGGATGTTACATTGACATGTACCACCTACCTAAACAATGTTGCTGACCATGGAAATGGTATTCTCTCATTGCAGTGGCCTTTTCAGTGGGATAATGAGCCCTGCAAAAAATGGTTAGAAGTATGGTTTGAGGAACACCACAACAAGTTTTAGGTGTTGACTTGGCCTCCAACTTCTCCAGATCTCAATCCAATGGAGTATCTTTGGGATGTGTTGGAAAAACAAATCCAGTCCATGGAGACACCACCTTGCAACTTACAAGACTTTAAGGATCTGCTACTGATAGCTTAATGCCAGATACTAAGGCATACCTTCAGAGGTCTAGTGGTGTCCATGCCTTGATGGGTCAGTGCTGATGTGGTGGCAAAATGGGGCTGTTTTGGCAGCAAAAGGGGGACCCATGCAATTTTAGGTGGGTGGTCATAAAGTTATGACTGATAGGTGTGTGTGTGTATATATACAGTATATATACGTGTATATATATATTATTGTTATTATCATTATTACTGATATAATAATTATGTAATATATAAGAATTCCTATATTGCTAGCAATAATTTTACCAGCCATTTAAGCCACATTACTACATCATGAATCCTGTGACCTTCACCTATCGCATACTCAGTAGCCACTACACTTGCTTTTCATTTGATCTTGAGGAATGGCTTAACCTACTATGAAAAGATGCCTGATCATTGGATCAGCTCTTGACTGATAATGACTGAAGAACATTGTCTGGTCCGGTGACTCCCATGTCATTCTACTTCACCTCCTCCAAAATGTTATACTCAAGTTCAGTTTAACATCTTTACAATGAACTAAAACACAGCATCCAAAAGGGATCCCTAGTCCCTTAACCATAGGGAATTTAGCAGGTTGGTTTTAACACTGTGTCTGCAAGAATGGCTTCAGCACAAAATTATCAGGGCTAAAGAGTGCCCAACATAACACTAAACAGGGTTTCTATTGTTCTGGCCACTGAACACATATTTGATTGCAATATAAGCTATATAGTGACTTTGATGGACGTTCTGCTCTACACGAACCAGACAATTAACCATGGATCTTGTGCATAATTCATGTATAACTTTCCTTTTTTGTGTTTTAATACCAGTAAATGTGTTGCATTTTCCCGAATAAAAAAATGGTTGCACTGTTGTGTTTGTCAAAGAATCACACCACTTGTTTTGCCTCTCTGGGAATTATTAATATGTATTCCTTTGTTCCCGGGGACACTACACATGACATGAAGTTATTTTGTCATCCACACGTGACAACTCCAATGAGGACTCAAGTTTTCAAAACCCCATAGTATTTTACAAAGACGCTGAATCTATGCTGTTTTGACCTTTACGTTTTCTATAATTTGATTACTTGACAGAAGCCTTTGTACCCATAACTACTTCAGCAATCATTTTCAGAAAAATGGGATCAAGCTGAGCCTTTTATATTCTCCCTCACTAAAGTCTTTGTTAGACAGCCGAAGTCTCACAAACAATACTGTGCAGGAAAAAAGTTGAGAAGTTGATTGATCAAAATAACATATTGTAAAGGTTAACATATTACATCACAATGAATGAAGGTTCCCTTTAGCATACTTAACATGAAATGTATATATATTTGAATAGGCATTACATTTTTTAGCCTTATTTAGTAAATATAATCATTTAAAGCTCAATTCTGGACTCTCTGCTCCATTGGCCACCCCCTGCCCTGAAGTGTACCCCATGTAGTATTTTATACTGTTACTTACCTTTTTTGATGTGTTCTGACCATTCACATTATGGACTGGGGCATGAGTGAATCTGGACAAATGCAGAGAGCGTTGGTTGTGTGACACGAGGAGTAACAAACATGGTATACATATCTGCCCTGTGCAATGGTTTTGCACAGAGTAGCCTCAATCATCCTCTTCTGGGGTCCCCCACTGGTGCTCTCGGCTCCTCCTTTTCTCTGTGTGCCACATGCGGGCTCGATCCCGAGCTTCGCTGTGTGTCTATAGGATGGCTCCGCCCCACACCTCGCTCTCTCATCACTGGATTTGATTAACAACCACAAGAACCAATGGCTCCCTCTGTTCTTACTGAGTCCAGTAAGGAGGGAGAGAGAGAGACAGCACTGCTGCTCTGGGGCACAGCACTGGATCGAGATCTGGCTCAGGTGGCAGATGGTACTCTGCTGCGGTGGCAGATGGTACTTGCAGTTCATTCATTTACAGAACTCTGTGAATGAATGATGTGACTGTGAAGGCAGAGCCCAGTACAGCCAAACTTTTTTTAAATTTGTGACAGCCTGCTGTCACAATGGGAAATCTGGACAGTTGCGGGTGGGTGCTTTTGTAACATTTTAATGTAAAATGTTACTAAAGGTGAACTTATACATGATACACAGTATGGAGTGGATAGAGTGCTGCTTGTTGGGGACTTTATTCTGGTGATGTCTGCGGAGAGGGACAGGCTGAGGCAGCTGGCCCCTACCTCCTCCAGCCTGTCTCACTGGGCGGCCTCATTTCACTTGACGGATCTCTGGTGTAATTTCCACCCTTCTGATGCCCAGTTCACCTGCCTCTCGACCACCTACCGGAATGCTGTCACATATAGACTTGGCGTTTTGCCTCACCTGCTCTGTTACAGGAGGTGGTGTCTACTGAAATCCTACCCTGTGGCATCTCGGATCATGACCCACTTCTGGTTAGGATCCGGGCGGCTCCGGTTGGGGGTCAGGGGCTATGGCGATTATCCAGGTACTGGATAATGGACTCAAAGATCTAAGAACATCTCCCTGAAGCTATATATAATTTCTGGCTGAATAATGTTGACTCCTCTGGGCCCTTAGTTCTGTGGGATGCCTTTAAATCGTGGCTGAGGGGAGAATGCATCTCCAAAATAGCTGCAAGGAAAAGGGGATTTGAGCAGTCGCTTAGACAATTGGAGGAACAGGCCCAGGGTAAGGAACGGGAATATGTCCTAGATCCAAACCAAAATACCTATGTGGCCTGGCAGCATGTCTTGCGGGACTTTTCTCTGCTTAGGATTGACCTCACTAAGAAATCCTTGCTAGATAAGGCGTAGAGGGTGTTTGAATACAGTGATAAGAATGGCAGACTTCTAGCCTGGCTGGCCAAGGAGCAATTGGCGTAGACACATGTGGGTAGATTAAGGGACTCAGATGGCCGACCTTTAACTACCCCCGAGGAGATAAGTAGTAGATTTCTCCAGTTCTACCAGGAACTATACTCTTCTAGGGTGACGTATAGTGCCGCTGACTTTACTCATTATCTAGACAAGGTCCCGCTTCCCGCCTTAGACCCAGATAAAAGTGCGGAGTTAGAGAAGGATATCACTTTGGAGGAGGTTTAGGCAGCAATGCAGGACATGCAGTCGGGCAAGGCCCCTGGCCCTGACGGCATCCCTATTGAATTTTATTCTGTTCACCAGGAGGTGCTGGACCCCAAGATCACTTCCCTCTTAGCACAATTCTCCACCGCAGGCTCTCTGCCAGATTTCACTTTAAAAAATGTCACTTTATGCGGACGGCGCTTTGCTATACTTACAAGATGCTGGGCCCTCCCTACAGGCAGAACTGGAGGTCTTTAATGAATATGGACACTTCTCAGGGGTCAGGATTAATTGGACAAAATCCATAGTGTTTCCGCTAGATCTACAGGTCCGAGGAGCGGCGTCGCAGACCCCACTGCTCTGGGTGGAAGAATTCAAATACTTGGGGATTGTGGTGACGAGAGACCTCCAAGCCTTTCGGCGCCTCAACCTACAACCCATATTTCTGAGACTTAAGGACCAGTGCTCCAAGTGACGGGACTTGCCTCTCAACCTTTTAGGTCACATTAACATACTGAAAATGCTCTACTTGCCTAAGTTTAACTATGTGTTCCGCAATTGCCCGGTTTGGCTCCCGGTTTCCTTTTTTAAGAAACTGGACAGCTGTATAAGCACATTTCTGTGAAAGGGAGCTACCCCTAGGCTAGCCAGATTGACCTTGCAGCTCCCAGTGAGCTGTGGGGGTCTTGCATTACCCAATTTGAAGGTGTATTATTGGGCGGCAATATTGATCACAGTACGTTGGTGGTTCGAGCAATCCAGATCCAATGCGGCCACCTGTTTGGAAGCGGCCATTCTGGGCTCACTCCGGGAGTTGGGCAATTTAGTGTATAGAGGTGCCACTGCATATCCTTCGCTCCCGGCCCCCACTAAGGTAACCCTAAAGGTATGGGGGGAGGCTAGGAAATTGTTCCTTCGCCCGCACCACTAATCTCCCTTCTGTCCATTATAAGGGAAACCCTGCACTTGCTCACTTTAAGATGCTACCAGACCCGCACCTCTGGGCCTGATTCGGGATAAAAATACTTAAGGATGTTATGCCCTAAGGGACGCTGCTGCTGTTTTGAGACCTTTCGGCTAGGTTTGGACGCTATTTAGGTATTACCAGTTGAGGCACGCTGCTAGAGCCCAATTTCCTTCCCCTGTAAGACTGGAAGCGGATGTTATTGAGGCACTTTTAACGCAGGAGACTCTTAAAAAAACCCTATCTACACTATACTTTGCCCTCCTTAGGGTAGACTCACCTGTGGGAGAGATGGCAGACGGACATCCCTAGCCTAGACAGGGAGACCTGGGAAGAATGCTTCAAGGTTGGCTCTAGACTGATGATCTCCTCCAGAGACAAGCTGCTGCAAACTAAATTCATGCACCGCATCTATTATACGCCATAGAGGCTGCACAAGATCCACCCACAGAGGTCGCAGAATTGTCCCAGATGTCAGTCCCCTCATAGCACATACATGCACATGTTATGGACCCGCCCATCTTTGGCGGTGTACTGGGCAGCAGTTTTTGAATGTATTAATCGCCGCCTTCAGTTAGCACTCCCAATATCACCTGAACTAACCCTGCTGGGCATTTAGGATGATGACCAGAGGCTCCGATACACTAAGCTGCTTATTTCCTTTGTACTGTTTTATGCTAAGAAATACATTTTTCTTAAATGGGCATCCTCCTCTCCCCCTACGGTAGAGTCGGCACTCTATATTTTCTATATTCTGGTACGAATATATTCTATATTCTGGTATTTGCACTAGATACTTGCACACTTAATGGCTATTCTACATGTACAATGTTTGCTTTGAATATGAATGTCTTTGTACCCAATTGTCCAATTTTCCTGGATTGTACAGTATATGAGTGTTTTAATGTCTGCCTTGTGTGATGGTATGTTTTCTCAATAAAGACCAACCTTGTTGTTATAAAAAAAGGTGAACTTATCCTTTAAAGGCGGGTACTGCAACCAAAGCTACTTTTTTTAAAGGACCAGGGGGAACAATATACAAACTTTCTCTGAAGTTGAACATTAAATCTTCAGCATATTTTAAATCTGGACCACAGGCATAAATTAAATCACAAATTATTATATTCCTTAAATAAATAATGAATTTTACTTTTAAATGCATAATGCATAGTATAAGTACCAGAATTTCTATTTTGATCATCAGATTGAAAGAGGAAGCGCCAGCTCCAGAAGCAAAACTGGGAGCATGCTTACTGACAGCAAAGAAACAAGTGAAATAATAGAAGTAAGTGTGCTGCTGCTCCTATATTTTCTAGACTGTAGGCTGGGTCATGGACCAAACTATACTACATAATCACAGCAAGGATTCAAGATCTGACTGTGCTTTCTAGCAGGGTAGCTGATTGACTAAATAAAATGGCCCTGGCTTGTTTAAAGTTGGTATAAACAGAAAGAAAGATTAGCAGTTAAAGAGAATTCATAATGTTTTATATTTATTTAAATAATATATATATATATATATATATATATATATATATATATATATACAGTGCCTTGCGAAAGTATTCGGCCCCCTTGAACTTTTCATCCTTTTGCCACATTTCAGGCTTCAAACATAAAGATATAAAATTTTAATTTTTTGTGAAGAATCACCAACAAGTGGGACACAATTGTGAAGTGGAACAAAATCTATTGGATATTTTAAACTTTTTTAGCAAATAAAAAACTGAAAAGTGGTGCGTGCAAAATTATTCGGCCCCTTTACTTTCAGTGCAGCAAACTCACTCCAGAAGTTCAGCGAGGATCTCTTAATGATCCAATGTTGTCCTAAATGACTGATGGTGATAAATAGAATCCACCTGTGTGTAATCAAGTCTTTGTATAAATGTACCTGCTCTGTGATAGTCTCAGGGTTCTGTTGAAAGCGCAGAGAGCATCATGAAGACCAAGGAACACACCAGGCAGGTCCGTAATACTGTTGTGGAGAAGTTAACACGGTTAACGAGCGGTTCGCAATACGAGCACTGCATTTGCTAAAATCCTAACTCGGTTTGTGAATGCTGTTTCGCAAAACGAGCAGGATTCAGGCCAAAGCGGGTGCAGTACCGCATTTGGCATGAGGTGGGGGGGGCGCCGGAACCGAATGGCGGCGTTCGGAAACGGCCGGAAAGGCCAGAGGACAGTTCGGCTGACCTCGGCAAACCTTTTTGGTTTGCCGAGGTCAACTGAACTGTCCTTTGGCCTTTCTGGCCATTTCTGAGGCTCTCCGGTGCCCCCCGCCTCTGGCCGCATGCGGTATTGCATACCATTGAAGTCAATGCGGAACAAATTTGTTTAGTTTCCATTGACTTCAATGGGGAAAGTCGCTTTGATATGCGAGTACTTTGGATTACGAGCATTCTCCTGGAACGGATTATGCTCATAATCCAAGGTTCCACTGTACTGTATATATATTTACACAGTATCTCATAAAAGTGAGTACACCCCTCACATTTTTGTAAATATTTTGATATATCTTTTCATGTGACAACACTGAAGAAATTACACTTTGCTACAATGTAAAGTTGTGAGTGTACAGCTTGTATGTCCAAATTGGGTCCAATTACCCATTTTCCCTCCCCGGTGTCATGTGACTCATTAATGTTACAAGGTCTCAGGTGTGAATGGGAAACAGGTGTGTTAAATTTGGTGTTATTGCTTTCAATCTCTCATACTGGTCACTGCAAGTTCAACATGGCACCTCATGGCAAAGAACTCTCTAAGGATCTCAAAAAAAGAATTGTTGCTCTACATAAAGGTGGCTTAGGCTATAAGAAGATTGCCAAGACCTTGAAACTGAGCTGCAGCACGGTAGCCAAGATCATACAGCGTTTTAACAGGACAGGTTCCACTCAGAACAGGCCTCGCCATGGTCGACCAAAGAAGTTGAGTGCACATGCTCAGCATCATATCCAGAGGTTGTCTTTGGGAAATAGACATAAGAGTGCTGCCAGCATTGCTTCAGAGGTTGAAGGGGAGGGGGGTCAGCCTGTCAGTGCTCAGACCATATGCCGCACACTGCATCAAATTGGTCTGCATGTCTGTCATCCCAGAAGGAAGCTTCTTCTAAAGATAATGCACAAGAAAGCCTGCAAACAGTTTGCTGAAGACAAGCAGACTAAGGACATGGATTACTGGAACCAAGATAAATTTATTTGGTTCAGATGGTGTCAAGCGTGTGTGGCAACAATCAGATGAGGAGTACAAAGACAAGTGTGTCTTGCCTACAGTCAATCATGGTGGTGGGAGTGTCATGGTCTGGGGCTGCATAAGTGCTGCCGGCACTGGGGAGCTACAGTTCATTGACGGAATGGCTGTATGTTGAGGGAATCATGAATGCCAACATGTACTGTGACATACTGAAGCAGAGAATGATCCCCTCCCTTCACAGACTGGATCGCAGGGCAGTATTCCAACATGATAATGACCCCAAACCAACCCCCAAGACGACCACTGGCGGAGTATGTCTCCAGACCTAAACCCTAATGAGCATCTGTGGGGCATCCTCAAATGGAAGGTGGAGGAGCGCAAGGTCTCTAACATCCACCAGCTTCCTGATGTCGTCATGGAGGAGTGGAAGAGGACTCCAGTGGCAACCTGTGAAGCTCTGGTGAACTCCATGCCCAAGAGGGTTAAGGCAGTGCTGGAAAATAATGGTGGCCACACAAAATATTGACACTTTGGGCCCAATTTGAACATTTTCACATAGGGGTATACTCATTTTTGTTGTCAGCAGTTTAAACATTAATGGCTGTGTGTTGAGTTATATTGAGGGGACAGCAAATTTACACTGTTATACAAGCTGTACACTCACTACTTTACATTGTAGCAAAGTGTAATTTCTTCAGTGTTGTCACATGAAAAGATATAATAAAATATTTACAAAAATGTGAGGGGTGTACTCACTTTTGTGAGATACTGTATATTCTGTATATATATATATATATATATATATATATATATATACAGAAGAGCGGTCCAATATTCTAGTAGAGAGGTGTAAGAAACTCATTGATATTTACAGGTAGCAATTGATTTCAATAATTTTTTCCAAGGGGTGTGCTACCAAATATTACATTTTAGGGTGGCAATAATTTTGTCCATTCCATTTTTGGAGTTTTGTGTACAATGTGTCGGATTTGGCTTTTCATTTCTCCACTTTTTTTGTGTCATATCAATACAAACAAAAGAAATACACATGAGAATGCCTAAACATTTGTAATTGCAACAATTTCTGGGTGAAGTGATGCATTATCTGACAGAAATGCAGGGGTGTCAATATTGTTGGCCATGACTGTAGCTGTTGATACATTTTGCTGATCCAAGAGGTCATCTTAAGGCTAGGGAGGAGCCGGGTGATGTCACTTCCGGTCGTGACCGAGATGAAAGTACCTGATATTCGTGAAGCTGAACAGTGTTATCTTAAATGTAAGTTGATGCTTTTAATAAAATATTTTCATTGGGATTCTGCGCATGGAGATTAATTTCTATTGCATGTGAGCTTACTAAGGAGGAGCGTGGAGGTGATGAGATATTAAGTATCCATTTGAATTTCCTGTATATACTGAGAAGCTGATGGTTGCTGAGTGTTTCAAGGAGAAGGAGCCTGCGGCTGCTGACACCTAAAGAGTGATACCAGAAGTGCGACTAGACCTGTAGGGGTCTTTCCTTGAGGTGAGAGGCTGAGGCACACTATGATCACGGATGGTGGAAGTTCTACACTTTCAAAGAATTTGAACATTATTTATGTGTGCACTTTGGATGGTGACATCACTATATGAACAATCATTTTTGTAGTGAAGTTTTTTGCATGGAGCACTTTTTTTTTTTTTTTTTTTATGTATTTGTTTATTGATTTTTAAAATAAAGTTTGACAGGCATTTTGCAAAAGGTACATCATGTATACAATGAGCATTATATAACCAGTAGCCAAACATGGCCAACTTTTTAGCACACAAGTAACTTAACCCCCTGGTTTCCCTAACAGACGGGCAATTTATAGAATGACTTATCAAGATTCCCATATGTGGACCACGTAGGGCCCAAAACCAGTAGGTTATAGTGTTACAAATGGTAGAAGACATCCATTCACCATTCTCACAGACACAACTACATGCAACCACCACTCAAACCTCCCTGTCGGTCTGATTGAAGGGTCATGGAGCCACCAACAGAACACCTGGCGACTTACAGACACAATGGCCTAAACAGAAGTCAGCTACCCACTACTGTTGGGAGAGCGGAGTGTCTCTCCAAAAGGAATCAGCAATTTCAAGCCATGGTTGCCAGTCCTTGAAAAACTTTTTTGGGCAAGCCCTGCCATTATATATGAGTTTGAAGATCGGTAAAACTTTATTCACCATGCGGTAAAAGGTTTGTATATCCGGAGCAGAGGCATTCTTCCATCACAACAAAACTTGTTCCCTGGCATAGAATAATAATATACGTACAAGAGTACACGCATGAGTCCTGTGTATAAAGTCATTTAACACACCCAGTAGTCCAACTTCAGGAGTGTGAGGTACAGGTAAATGTAAAGTGGTTTCAAAAAAGGAAAATAAGTCCTTGCAATGTGCTGACAAAGCAGGGCAGGGCAAAAACGTATGTACTGTAAGTACTCTGCGTCTTTAGACCCACACCTGAAACAGGATGCAGCAGAGTCAAAACCCATTCGGACCAACCTGGCAGGAGTGTAATGCAACTGGTATATGGATTTAAACTGTGTATATTGATCATTGGAACCAATAAGGTCCTGGAAGCAGATTTCAGAGGCCTCCTTCCACCCCTCCTTGGCCAGCCCAGGAATCGCAACCTCCCATTTCCGTTGAGCCAATTGGAAGGGGTTGACCCTGGCCAACTGGAGACGAGAGTAAACAGTCATAACCAGTTTCTCATTTTATACTACGGATTCTAGGTTATATTCTAGATTAGAGACCCTAGTCTCAACAATATCCAACTGTTTCCTCACCTCTGATATCTCCCTCCGTAAAGCCACTTCTAAGCGTTGTGCCACCGCTTCCAAATCTCCTCTGTTCGGTACTAGTGATAGATCTTGTTTGGTCGGGAGTGAGAGCAATATTGCCCTAAGCTCAGGATCTTCTGTCCATGAGTGGGAAGGTCTTGATTGTGCTATTGCGGCTGATGTTCCCCTGTCTAATTGTAGGTTGACTGTATTCCCGGCAGCTGCTCGGGATACTAAACCGCGTGATTGACAGTCAGTGGCTATTAGGCTTGTGCAATTTAGCAACTTTCGGACATTCGGAAGCATTCGAATTTCCGAACAAAGCAATTACGAATAAAACCGAATCCGAAATAAATTATACCGCAAAATAGCGAATGCCCGAATGTCTTTGGCATAATTCGTTATGAAAAAAGTTACGAATGTACAAATCCATTCGAAGCACAATAACACTCACTCTGCTCTCTGCTTCTCCCTCACCATGCTGAACTCCCTCTCAAAATGGTGTACAGGGGCGGAGGCTATAGCCGCATGAAAAAACGAAAGTAAAATACGAGATTTCGAATCCATTCGAAGCACAATAACACTCTGCTCTGCTCTCTGCTTCTCCCTCACCGTGCTGAACCCTCTCAAAATGGTGTACAGGGGCGGAGCCTATAGCCGCATGTAAAAAACGAAAGTAAAATACGAGATTTTGAATCGTTACAAATAACCGCTATGTATTTAGAAAAGTACAAATCCATTCGAAGCACATTAGGCATAATAGGCAGCGTCGTTGTGAGAGAGACACGGAAAATTACGAATCAACGAACCCAAAAAAAGTTACGAAAGTGGGAGTTGTGTCCAGAATCAACGAAAAACAACGTACTCTACCGAAAGTACGAATTATAAAGCAACAAAAAATTCAACGAAAAATGTCGCTTGCGAAAATACGAATTAGTCCGAACACGAAAAATCCCGTCTAGCAAAATTACGAATGATTACGAATCAACAGGACCGGAAAGAAACGAACCGAAACGGAACGAATTTTTCCGTTGTGCACAAGAAGCAAACCGAAACGGAACGAATTTTGCCGTTGTGCAAGTCTAGTGGCTATGTATTCTAATGATGCTGAAACGGATATCGGGCGGATTCTGTATTGTGAGAAATAACTGTATTATGTTGAGCTGCATGTTCCCCAGAGTTAACAGCTATAGCAGAATCACTAATTCTGTTGCCCATATGGGTTCCTGGGACCACTAAATGCAAATTTGGCCTGGCAGGTGTAGATAGCCTACCACTCCCTCCTATTGGTTCCAGTACTAAGGCGCTATATCCTGTAGAAGAGGTTACTTGCCTGGATAACATGCTCTCACTCCCATCTCCCCTAGCTAGATTGTCACCCATAGCAATATTGAGGGTGGTAATAATTTTAGGGTAAGGGTTACTATACATAGATCCCATTTCTGAGGCAGTAGTAGACCCGTGGTTACTCTCTGGTTCCCCTTCCATGGCCTGGAGAGCCCCTCTTAGGCTTAGGCTGGTATCTATCCCCCCTCTGTTATCAAATGGAATTCCGAGAGTACTCTCCTCGCTCTGATTATTATCCTGATTATCCTCCGTATCCACAGGGGGGCCTATAAGTTTGGCGTTCTGGGTATTCCGGGCTATTGCTGTGGAAGAGGTGGTTTTTATTTTGGATTTTTCTGAAGTGGAAACAGAGGCAGAGGTGGAGGTAGAGGGAGCAGTGGACATATATCGATGGAGACTGTTTTGTCTAGACAGTTAGGGCTGTTTAACTGTTGCTCCTGTAATTTGTTCTGCGTACTTTCGGCCCCTAGTCATGACCTTACAATATCCTGATATCCTAGTAACCTGATATCACTGGGACACCCGGTATATACCTGATAAATAGCTTAGTAACGTACGTAGGTGGGTTTCTAGGGGGGGGGTAAAAAAAAAGAAGAAGAAACGATCCTATGTAACCAGATACCGGTCCTGAACCTGGACCTGGACTGAATTCTTCTAAGGAGGGGCAAACTGGGATACACTGAAATTGACTGAGATTGACTGAATTTTTACTAGAGACTCTAAGGGCTCCAAGGGGCGGCACCAAAGGGCAAAAAAAAAAGGGACCGAGAGAGAAAGCAAAATGCTGACTAAACTAAAAAGTGGACAGAAAAGTGAACTGACATGAATTTGCAATTGTTAAGTCTGTAAGTTAACAAATTAACAAAGTTTTACAAATTAGCAATATGTAAGATTATATAAGGTTATAGTTATATATATTGAGTATCTTGAGTATCTTGAGCTATAATCAACAGGCCAGTCTGCTGGATAGTGAATGCCCAGCAGCCCTACAGCAACCATACAGCAACCACACAATGCCTATACAGCCACTATTTAGCGACTATACAGTGAACTGCAGAGCAGCCCATAGCACCCAGTACCCAGCAAACCAGTAACTATAGTAGCAAAAAGCAGAAAATAATAACAGAAAAAAAAGAAATTTGCAAAAAAAGAAAAAATATCAGGATAATGTCCACAGCAAAAAAAATAAAAACGTCCAAAGCGTCCACAAAAAAAAAAAAAAGTAACTATAGTATTGTCATTAATATCGAATAATAATCTCTACACCAATACCCCTGTCCCATGATGCCCTAATAGCATATCATGTCGTTTTGGATCTAGTAGTGTGTACATCTACAACCTAATGTAAGATCAGCAAGGGACACACGTTCAGACTCAGAATCAGGATCAAGGAGAACAAAAGACCGGGTGGCAGTTTTCCTTGATATTTCCTTACATATTTACTTACAGCTACTGCACCTTAGTTATTATTCAATTATTCAAATAATTTTCCAGATATCTTCAGCTATTTCAGAAATTATTCAGAAATTGTTCAGGAATTACTCAAAAGTTATTCAGGTATTCAGGTGTTCAGATATTCAATTATTCAGTTATTCAGGTATTGGTCAGATATTGTTCATCCGATTCATCTCCCTCTGCAATAGCCACCAAATCCCCCAATACCTGCGATACCTGGGATATACGCTAGCTAGCAGGGGTGCTAGCACAGTGAAGCAGTCAAGTAGTCAGATAGTCAAATAATCAAGTAGGCAAATAAGCAGAAAAAGCACGGAAATTATAAGGATTATAGGATTGCCAAGCCTTGCCTTGCCTTGTCCCAGCCGGAATCTCGCCCTTCCAAAGGTGTCTGCCTTGCCTTGCTGAGAAAAAAGAAGAAGTTCAATGAATCACCAACCCCCAAAAACAGCTCCAGTCTGTGCTGCGAACATCACGGATAGACGAGCAGATGAGTCAAGGTGTCGGTCGGTAGGAACTTCCCAGCATGACCCAGTAGGCTATTGGGCTCTAAGGGCTCTCTTTTCTTTTATCCGTCTTTTATACATCTGTGACCGTGACCGTATCCATCCTCTGCGATGTAAGGTAGTATAAGGATTGCATCGGTGTGTCGCTGCCCAGTTTTGGCAACTATACAACGCTCAGCAGTATCTGCATTCACCGTGATACTCGGCAGCCCCAGGTCATCCTGTGCATTAAGGAACGGAGGAACAAAGGAAGGTGGAAGGAGGGGGGAAGGATAGTCCAGGCAATTCGTGCAGTCCATGTAGTAAGTCTGTGTAGGGAGGACTTGGGGAGTTGAGAGGGGGGAATAGAGTGGATGAGAGTGGATGAGAGGGTGTATGGTATACGGCTGATCCGCCGCTGGCCACTGATCTACAGATCCAGAGATCTGTTTGTGAGTGTCTAAACCCAACAGATGTGCCGTCAAAACACCCTCCCTCCCTTATGATTCAAAACTCCGGGGTTGTGCCTGGGTTCTGACTTCTGGCATCCGATTCCAGTAAGGCATCAACGGTGCCATTCCTTGAGGTTCTCCTGGTCCTTTTGCACTGGAGCATATACTATACACGCTATACACTTCAGCACACAAGCACAGCACAGCACACTAGCCTCTCCACGTGAAGCCTGGAGCCTGGAGGTCAAAATCCATTCCCCCGGAGGAATCACTAAATTAGCAGCAGCAGCTGACTTGCATAGTGGCACACCCAGTAGAAAATGTGAATGAGCGCATGGATAAAATGGTATTATCCAACTCTGTAGTACAGCAAAAGTTCACCTCAGCTCTACTCCAGCTTGACGACCTGGAAAATCAAAGCCGGAGGAACAACATTCGGTTTAGGAGTATCCCCGAAAATATTGAAGATGCAGAGCTGAGACCCACGATACAGTCTATCTGCAATAATATCTTGGCCAAACCCCCACTAGATGAACTCGTAATAGATAGAGTACATCGTGTTGCTCCATCTAGAAGTTATCAGGGGTCGGGTCCACGGGATGTCCTCTGTCGTATACATTTTTACAATATAAAAGATAAGATTACCGTATATACTCGAGTATAAGCCGACCCAAATATAAGCCGAGGCACCTGATTTTACCTAATTTTACCACAAAAAATGGGAAAACTTTTTGACTCGAGTATAAGCCTAGGGTGTCCATCTGCATGCCTTGCTGTGCCTCACTTTGCCTCACTGTGTCCATGTGCATGCCTCACTGTGCCTCACTGTGTCCATGCCTCACTGTTACTCACTGTGCCCATGCCTCACTGTGTCCATGCCTCACTGTGCCCATGCCTCACTGCACCCATGCCTCACTGCGCCCATGCCTCACTGTGCCCATCCCTCACTGTCACTGTGCCTCACTGTGACTCACTGTGCCCATGCCTCACTGTGTCCATGCCTCACTGTGCCCATGCCTCACTGCGCCCATGCCTCACTGCTCCCATGCCTCACTGTGCCCATCCCTCACTGTGACTCACTGTGCCCATGCCTCACTGTGTCCATACCTCACTGTGCCCAATCTCCCTACCTGATCTCTGGCGCTGTGTGACTAGACCAGTGTTTCTCAACTCCAGTCCTCAAGGCGCACCAACAGGATTTCCCTCAGATAAAACAGCTGTGGTAATTACTAAGGCAGTGAAACAGATCAAATCACCTGTGCAAAATAATTTAAATCCTGAAAACATGACCTGTTGGTGCGCCTTGAGGACTGGAGTTGAGAAACACTGGACTAGACTGATGTTTAACATGGGAGTCTATGGAAGGGATGCCCGGGTTTTAAAAATCGGTGCTCCCCAGCTGTAGGTCTTCTGGATAACAAACTTTACACACTTGTAGATGAAGAGTGGGGCTACATGTGTGTCAAGTATGGGGTCCAGGGGACCTAGGGCCGGTCAGTACCGGGCCCCCAAAATCACCGGAGAAATTACCATTTAACATGGGAGTCTATGGAAGGGGTGCCCGGCTTTGAAAAATCGGTGCTCCCCGGCCGTAGGTCCCCTTGTCAAAAAACTTTACACACTTGTATATGAAGAGTGGGGCTATACGTGTGCCAAGTTTGGCCAGGATCAGGCACAGAAATGTGAAGATGGACACAGACTCGAGAATAAGCCGAGGGGGCATTTTCAGCACAAAAAAAGTGCTGAAAAACTCGGCTTATACTCGAGTATATACGGTATGCGCCAAGCGTGGCAGTTGGGCCAGATTGAACATTCGGGAGTAAGGATATTGATCCTCTCGGATATATCAAGGAATACATGTCGTATGAGAGGTTGCATGCGACCACTCTTATGCCGCGTACACACAAACGTTTTTAATGTCATTTTCAAAAACAACGTTTTTCTCGACGTGATTTTTCTTGTTTCCTCTCAAGCCTGTCTTGCATACACATGTTCATTAAAAAAAACGCTCGAGCAAAGCGCAGTGACGTACCACACGTACGACAGCACTATAAAGGGGAAGTTCCGTTCGAATGGCGCCACCCTTCATGTTAGTAAAGTTTGTTGAGAGACGATTCGCGCTTTTCAGCCTCGTGCTTTTCAGTCCGTTACAGTGTGACGAATGTGCTATCTACGTTACGAACGCTAGTTTTACCAGAACGAGCGCTCTCGTCTCATACTAGATTCTGAGCATGCGCGTTTTTTTCCCCTCGTAAAAGCATACACACTACCGTTTTTCACGTCGTTAAAAAAAACGACGTGAAAAAATAGAGCAGGTTCTCATTTTTTTAGGCCATTTTTCACGTCGTTAAAAATGCTCTGGAGCCTACACACGATCGTTTTTAATGCCCAATTAAAAAAATGGCATTTTTAACGACGTGAAAAACTATCGTGTGTACGCGGCATTAGACCAGATTAAAGCATCTGGGGCAACATATTCTTGGGGGCATCCATTTCACTTGAGGGTCAAGAAAGAAAACAACTCTTTTACACTTCACACCCACGATCAACTTCAAGATTTATTTATGTTTTTGGGGTGTGAACCAATCCAAGCCCCTAATTGGCTGGATATTACTTGAATTTTGAGTACGAGTTGGCTTGACTTTTTTGTTTGTTTTGTTTTGATTTGTATTGTTTTGTTTTGTTTTATACCAGTACTATATTGTATATTTTAGTGTATTGTGGTGGGCACAGACCCCTAGTAAATATTAAATAGATTTTCTCTAGCTAGGCTCTTAGCTTTCAGGAAATCCGCTTGGACATCATTATCTATTAATAATGCCCTTGGAGGAGGATTCAATATAGTATTGGTTATTCTTAGTGATATTGGCAGCTCTGCCAGGTATAGACACACCCCAAATAGGTCTCTCTCAGTCCCATTGGGCTAGGTTGGGAGAGTAGAGGGTTTTCCCTTTTTCTTTTTTTCTTCCTTTTTCTTTTGTCCTTTTCTCTCATTACCCCTTTCTATTTTGTTTCCCCCTCCCTCCTCCACCCCCCTCGCCACCATCCCCATCCACAATTTTTAGAGGGGGACCAAGATGGCTGCTTCCGGGGCACACCTGACCTCTCCAGTGAGGGTAACTTCCCTTAATGTGAGAGGTCTTATTGTTCCGTAAAATAGGTCAAGGTTACTGAAAGATTTGACAAATGCGGAGATAGAATTGTTTTTCTTCAGGAAACCCATTTTCAGGCTAGGAAAATTCCAAAATTGATGAATAGAGCCTATCCAGTGGTATATCACAGTTCATCACCGATCTCTAAAGCAAAAGGAGTTAGTATTCTTCTAGGTCTGTTCCATGGTCAAGAGGTACATACATTGCTGATGAGCAAGGTAGATTCCTGATCGTTAAGAGTGTAATTGGAGCTACCCGGGTAACTTTGGTCAACGTATACTTTCCAAATTCAAATCAGCTGCTTTTTTTAAGGTCATTGACCCCCCTGATACTGGAGCACAGTGATGGAGTACTGATCCTAAGAGGGGATTTTAATTTTGCATATGATCCATTGCTAGATGTCTCAAAAGGGGTATCCCACTTTTCATTCTCTTATTTAAAGCGTCTGAAGGCAGAATTAAACCTCCTCCAATTGGTTGATGTATGGCGCCTACATCACACTAATGTTAGAGACTACACTTATTTTTCTCCAGTTCATTCAACATATTCAAGAATGTATTACTTTTTTATCGCACAGAAAGATTTGGATAGAGTTTGAGCCACCACAATCGATCCAATCTTGCTCGTCGATCACAGACAGGCCCACATGGATATAGATTTAAACATAGTGGCTACAAGGGCCTGGTCTTGGAGGCTTAATGATACACTGTTAAAGGACCCTATCACTATGAATGGGGCACTCCAGGGCTTAGAAGAATATTTCACTCAGAATGATCAACCTAATGCATCTCTGACAGTACTGTGGGAGGCGCACAAATGCATTAGAAGAGGAATATTTCTTAAACATGGAGCGAGGATAAAGAAATTGAGACGGTTGGAAATTACGTCGCTACTTTTGAGAATTCGTAAACTTGAGGTTATACATAAAAAAACACTTGCCTTACAGACACAGAAAGAATTGCTCACCTTACGTCAGCAGTATAATCAAATTGTAAATACAGAAGTGAGAGAAAAATAGTGCCGATATAAGCAGTCCATTTACGAGAACGGGAATAAACCAGGGGTTCTCCTAGCTAGGGCACTAAAAGGGTCACAAATGAAACCGCATATCACTCAAATTATGTCTAGCACTAAGTTGTCAGACTCAGAGTCAGTAGCTCAGGAATTCCAAAAAGTCTATCAGAAGCTCTATAATCTTCACAACACTCAAAATCAGCAATGTACATCTTGGGCAGACTTGATATCTGCTTTCTTGACATCCTCAGGTATGCCCTTCCTCCCGAAATAATTGGTCACGGCGATAGATTCTTCTAAATTAGGGAAGGCCCCGGGCCCAGATGGTCTAAATCTTGTTTATTATAAAACCTTTCAGGATGTTCTCTCTCCCTTTTTTTTATGTGCCTACAATTCCATTTCAGCTAACTGCAAGTTAACAGATGACGCCTTGAGGGCTCATGTTATGATCATCCCTAAGCAGGACAAAGACCACACTCAATGTGGGAATTATCGGCCCATAGCACTCTTAAATGCCGATTTAAAACTATTTTATCTATTTTATCCCTCAGAGAGAGTCTAGGGACAACACCATAAGGGCAATAGATCTGATCCACTCTGCCCAATCGGAGGGCCAACCTTTTTTGCTTTTATCAACAGATGCTGAAAAGGCATTCGATCGGGTAGACTGGCAGTTCTTACGATCCACCCTTAGACATATAGGCCTGGGGCTACAAATGCAGACTTGGATTCAGGCATTATACACTGGCCCTACAGCCGCTGTGTTGGTGAACGGGGTCCGATCAGAGTACTTTACTTTATCCAATGGGACGAGACAGGGCTGCCCCCTTTCCCCATTAATTTTCGTGTTAACCCTAGAACCTAGAAAGTTGGATAAGACCCTTTGATCAGTGGAATACAGGTATCAAGCAGGGAGCAAAAGATCGCAGTGTTTGCAGATGACCTTTTATTCTTTCTCACTGATCCGAAGGTCTCAATACCACGTCTATTTCAATGTTTTGCCCTGTATAAGTATCTGTCAAATTTTTCTATAAATGATCTTAAAAGTGAGGCGATGAGTATCCTCCTCCCTAAAGAGTGTATTAAAAAGCTAAAAGGCCGTTACAAGTTTAAATGGGTTCAGTATTTTTTGAAACTATGGGGGTTAAGTTAACACCGGATACATGTTCACTATACGAGATTAATTTCCGTCCATTACTAGCTAAAATACGATCACATCTCCAACTTTGGCAAACTCTTAGGCCTCGTACACACGGCCGATTTTCTCGGCAAGAACCAGCAAGAAACTTGCTGGCAGAGAGGTCTTGCCGAGTAAATCGGTCGTGTGTACGCGGCTTAGGCTTGTGCAATTCGTTTCGTAACGAATTGAAATTCGTCCGAATTTAGCAACTTTCGGACATTCGGAAGCATTCGAATTTCCGAACAAAGCAATTACGAATAAGACCGAATCCGAAGTAAATTATACCGCAAATAGCGAATGCCCGAATGTCTTCGGCATAATTCGTTATGAAAAAGTTACGAATGTACGAATCCATACGAAGCACAATAACACTCACTCTGCTCTGCTCTCTGCTTCTCCCACACCGTGCTGAACTCCCTCTCAAAATGGTGTACAGGGGCGGAGGTTATAGCCGCATGTAAAAAACGAAAGTAAAATACGAGATTTCGAATCCATTCGAAGCACAATAACACTCTGCTCTGCTCTCTGCTTCTCCCTCACCGTGCTGAACCCTCTCAAAATGGTGTACAGGGGCAGAGGCTATAGCCGCATGTAAAAAACGAAAGTAAAATACGAGATTTCGAATCGTTACAAATAACCGCAATGTATTTAGAAAAGTACAAATCCATTCGAAGCACATTAGGCATAATAGGCAGCGTCGTTGTGAGAGAGACACGGAAAATTACGAATCAACGAACCCAAAAAAAGTTACGAAAGTAGGAGTTGTGTCCAGAATCAACGAAAAACAACGTACTCTACCGAAAGTACGAATTATAAAGCAACAAAAAATTCAACGATAAAAATGTCGCTTGCAAAAATACGAATGAGTCCGAACACGAAAAATCCCGTCTAGCAAAATTACGAATGATTACGAATCAACAGGACCGGAAAGAAACGAACCGAAACGGAACGAATTTTTCCGTTGTGCACAAGTCTAACGCGGCTATCGGGTTTCTCGTCGAGAAAACCGACAAGAAACCTCAACGAGAAAATAGAGAACCTGCTCTCTATTTTCTCGTCGAGATTCTCCTCGGCATGTTTCTCGACGAGAAAAGTGAGTGTGTGTACACTTACCTGTCCTCCCGGAAGCCCGCGCATGTTCGAAATGAATTCGACGCATGCGCGGTAGCTTCCTAGGCATACGTAGGGTATACCAAGATGGCGGCGACGGCATAGAATGTGACGAGCGCATGCTCGTCGTAGTCGATGACGTCACCGCGTACGCTCCATTCAAAGAACCGCGGGTTCTTTGAAACGAGCGTGTGTACACTCGGCCGGGACAAGTTTCTTGTCCAAGAATCTCGTCGAAAAAAACAACATGTTTTTTTCAACGAGAATCTCGGCCGTGTGTACGAGGGCTTACCCTTACGTGGTTCGGGAGGTGTAATGCATTTAAGATGACATTGCGCCAACAGATTTTTATCTAATGCAAGCAATACCTATTAAATTAACTCAAGCCTTTTTTCATTCATGTCGGACATTGTTACTTAAATTTCTTTGGAATAGTAAAGTCGCCAGACTCCGTTACTCATTGTTAGTTCTGCCTAAATCCCAGGGGGGCATCGGCCTACCAGACTTGATCTCATACTATCGGGCTCTACATTTGTCTAGAGTGGTGTCATGGTGTATTTCCTGGGTACAAGTAGAACAACAAGCTTCACCGATCGCTTTGTCTGTGCTTCCTTGGGTCGCTCATGAATACTATCAGGGTTTAAAGAAGCATCCTACAATAGGGGCTACTATTGCAGTTCTTACTCAAACATTCTTAGCAAGGGGCCTCTCTCTCAATCCATCCCCTTCAACACCAGTGATTCAGAATCCAGATTTCACGCCAGGGCTCGACAATAAACAGCTCTGGGGTTTGGTAGGACAGGGCATAACTAGATGCATGCACTTTGCTACTCGCAGGGATGGAAGTCTACACAAGAACTATCTATCCTCTCACTGCCCCCCTTGAGCCCCTGGTCAGCATTTCAACTGGCACATTATTTAAAGTCTATACCGGATGCGGAATTGTATGTTAGGCCATTGACACCCTTTGAGCGCCTATGTGCGGAGGGAAAATATGTACCACATTTGTTGTCATTCTTGTATAAATTGATTATTCAGCCTCTAGAAGGTCACGTCCCTTCATACATATGACGATGGGAGGAGGACCTCCAAATTTCTCTCACAAGCACGCAAATTAAAAGGATTATATCATTGACACATAAATCTTCAATAGCAAGCTGCTTTCAAGAACAGGGTTACAAGCTGCTAGTTAGGTGGTATAGGGTCCCGGCCCTACTTAATAAACTCTATCCGCAAACCTATGTTGGCATTGTAAGAAAGCGACAGGGACATTATTACATATCTTTTGGTCATGCCCATTAATTACACTTTTTTGGAAGGAAGTGGGGAACTGGATTAAACAATTGACATCAGTTGATCTTGGCTCTGACCCTTTGGGATACCACCTGCATTTAAACGTGATACCACTCCATAAATATAAAACCTCCTTGGTAGCCTACATGCTGAATGCTGCCCGGGCATGCATTCCAGACCTATGGAAGTCTACAACCATACCATCTCTGAAACATTGGTTTTCTAGAATAGATGAAATTAGGATAATGGAAAATATTACAGCCTTATTCTATGGTAGAGAGGAGAAATGTATGGAAACCTGGCAGCCATGGACGACCTTTACTTGTACACCTCAATATGATTGCTTTTTTGCTTAGCTTTCAATAATTTTGAGTGCGGTAGGGCCTGGTTGGAAGGGGCGGCCCCGGGGGGGGGGGGGAAGAGATGGAGTCCATGTAAGCCTTTAAGTAAGATTTTTTTTCTCTTTTTCATCTCTCTCTTGACCCCGAGGGGATGGGGCTGGCAGAGAGTTTTTCTTTTGATTTTGTTTTTTGTTTTAATCAAGAGAGGGGAAGGTAAAATTAAGGAAGAATCCAGGCAGAAATAGGAAGGGAATGTACCTTAGGTTAATAATAGTGGTAATATTCTTAACTAGGCACATTTTTTTAATTCTTTTGATATTTGGGTTTATATTCCTAAGCCTATGAAGTATTATTTTGATACGCTGCAGGTCTTAATTGCTGATTGTATCTATTTGTTTTTCTAGTCTGTTCGGATGGCTAGATTTGTTTCTTTTTACTGTAACATAGGTTTATTCCTTCTCTTGATATTTCTGATATTGTTTATACATTTTGTTATAACTGAAAAAAATCTTTGAATAAAGAATTATACTTAAAAATAAATAAATAACCAGTTTCTCAATATCTGGATACGACAGTAGCACCTCCTATGGTGATTCAGAGAGCTCCTGGGTTAGATCCGCAAACTGTGCCCGGATGGCATGACGCAAGAAAATATATTTGAAAAATAATTTATTAGTCACTCCGCACCGAGCCTTCAACACCTCAAAGGAAGTGAATACAAAAATGTGGGAGGCATGGGTGACACTGAGTCGTGTCCACCACAGGGAGTCCAGGTGGCCCAGGAGCTCTGAGAAATTAGGATTGTGCCACAGGGGGGCATTAGGGGACACCCCGTCCAAATTTGTTATCACTTTATTACCCTCATGCCAGGCCAGCTAGCAAACTTCTAATAATTAAGCACAGATCAGATGTGTGAAATGCGTCACCGTGACTAACACCTGGTGTCCCTGGTGTATTTTGACTGTCTGCAATAAAAGGCACTTTTGGAGACTTTGGATGTGCAGCCATTTCTTCTTTTTCTCACGTTTTTACAGAGGCGGGCTGGGGCTAGCACTCCTACTTGGTTCAATCAAGGTATTGCACACACCTGGTGCAGCGGATTCCTCTTCTTTTGAGCAAACTTCTATCGGAGAGCCACAAGAGCAGCGTTTGGGCATAGACCTGTACAGTGCATCAACAAGTGAGGCCCTAGAGCCAAATAGTGCAGTCAGCAGAGCAGTGGAGGAGAATGAGGAGGCCCCCAGGAACCAATCGTAGACATAGGTAAGTTGTGACGCTAGAAAATAGTGCCGTAAATTTGGGCAGGCCAATCCACCATCAGATTTAGCAGCTTGGAGAGATGCTTTTGAAATACGTGGGTGTTTCCCCTACCAGAGGAAGGTGGATAAAATCAAATTTATTTTTAGAAAAAGATTTTTTAACAAAAAATATAAAAAATTGGGTAAGTATATAATTAAAAAAAATTCACGCGGCCAATCAGATTAAGAGGCAAGGAGGTCCAGGTGTGTAACCTAGTCTCCAAGTGAGTTATAATTGGGGTTATATTAAGGGATTCAAAAGTGGATAGATCAGCGTTTATATAAATCCCTAAATATTTAAAGATGGGCTGAATGATCAGTTTAGATTGAGATAAATATGTATAATTGAGGCCTCGTACACACGGCCGAGATTCTCGTCGAAAAAAACATGTCGTTTTTTTCGACGAGATTCTTGGACAAGAAAATTGTCCCGGCCGAGTGTACACACGCTCGATTCAAAGAACCCGCGGTTCTTTGAATGGAGCGTACGCGGTGACGTCATCGACTACGACGAGCATGCGCTCGTCACATTCGATGCCGTCGCCGCCATCTTGGTATACCCTACGTATGCCTAGGAAGCTACCGCGCATGCATCGAATTCATTTCGAACATGCGCGGGCTTCCCGGCGGACAGGTAAGTGTACACACACTCACTTTTCTCGTCGAGAAACAGGCTGACGAGAATCTCGACGAGAAAATAGAGAGCAGGTTCTCTATTTTCTCGTCGAGGTTACTTGTCGGTTTTCTCGACGAGAAACCCGATAGCCGCGTACACACGACCGATTTACTCGTCAAGACATCTCTGCCAGCAAGTTTCTTGCTGGTTCTTGCCGAGAAAATCGGTCGTGTGTACGAGGCCTCAGACCTTCCCAAACTCCTCCACAACTCCCATTAGGGAGACAAAGGACTGTTCCGAGCTATCTAAATATATTAAGGCATCGTCCGCATAGAGGGAGATCTTTTCAGACAGCTCCCCATAACAGATGTCACCCACTATGCCGTCTGTCGCAGAACCAGAGCAAGGGGCTCTATTGCCAGTGCAAACAGAAGCGGCGAGAGCGGGCAGCCTTGCCTTGTTCCCCTCTGTAAAGAAAAAACATCAGATATATCCTTATTAGTACATACCCTAGCCCTAGGGTTAGTGTAGAGCAGGCAGACCAACTTAATGTATTGGGGGCTAAAGCCCATGCAATGCAAAGTTTCCCAAAGAAAGGACCAGTTACCAGTATCAAAGGTTTTCAGCACATCCAATGATAACATCAGTCCGCTTTTTTGGTCAGTAGCCACCCTATGAATATGTTAATAAAGACGACAAATGTTGGCGTACGTACTCCTACCAGGCATGAACCCTGTCTGGTCTCGGTGGACAAGGTGAAGAATAACCTTTTGTAGTCTTGTAGCTATAAGTTTAGCCAGCACTTTAACATCACTATTTAATAGTGAGATTGGACGGTAGGATCCACCTAACAATTTTTCGGGGGAATTGGATGGATTTAAAGAACCCCACCGACTCAAGTTTGACTGGGGGGGCGTGTCCGAATATAGGCATTCAAAAAAGGACTTGAATGTCTGGTTTATGGTCAAAGGATCCCATGAAACTGAGCAATCGGGTAGTTGGATTTGTGGTATGGACCTATCCGTGTATTCCGTGTGAGAAAGGCCAGCATCTTACCATTTTTCCACTTTGCTCATGTAACCTTGCCAACAAATAGAGTTGTTGTTTCTGAGTTGTGTCCACCCTATGGATATCCAGTGCCTTATGTGCCCCTACCAAGACACCATGGGAGTCCGGAGTGGGGAGTGCTGTATATTGGGCCCTAGCTGTCTCTAACTAGGACTCTAAGGTCTGAAGGGTAGCCTGAGTAGATTTCCTATGCTTAACAATATTAGAGATATAGGAGCCCCGCGCAGTTGCCCTAAAGGCATCCCATGTGGGGCCTGTGGAGGAGGACCCGGTATTATCCCTCCAGTAGTGAGACATGTCCTGCCGGATGGGTTCCTGAAAATCAGGAGTGGATATCCAGAGGGGACTGAGCTTCCACAGCAGAAAAGAGGGCCTATGTTCTAATAGTAGTTCTATATCGTCTGAGCTAAATATGAGACTTTCTGGATATAGGGGACTAGATCCCGCATTCCCAGGGCATAGTTCAGCCTGGAAAGAGTACGATATGTCTGAGATTGGCATGAGTAAACCCTAACTATTTGATTTTTTTGTCGCCATAGGTCAACATACCCAAAGGAAACGCAGCCTAGATTCAGAATGTAAAGGCTTCAATCGGTCCAGACCAGGGTCAAGTACCGAGTTAAAGTCTCCAACAATAAGGTTAGCAAGCGTTGGTAAAGTTGAGAAATTGACACTCAATTCTGTGAAGATCGCAGCCGTGACAGGGGGGGGGGAGGGTATACCACCACTAACACTAATGGCATGGGGTATACTGTGCATAGGAGAGAAATATATTGACCCTTAGAATCCAGAACAATCCGGTCACATGAATAAATGAGACCTTTCCGTATTAAAATGGACACTCCCCAGGCATAATTGGAATAGGTGAAGTGGTACCCATGCATTACCCAATGTTTTTTGAGAGCGAGGACCTTGGACCCCATTAAATGTGTTTCCTGCAAACACAGTATATGCGGTTTGTGTACCTTAAGGAATTCAAATAGAGAGGCCCCTTTAAACTCTTTTTAGAATTTAACCCCCCGCACATTCCAGGAGATGCACGTGCATTGAGACATGATAAAATAGAGAAAAGTTAACCAAATAAAGGAAAGGTACAGGAAATCAGCTCCATGAGATGTCAATAGGCCCCCACACAGCTGCTCACCCAGGGGGAGGAGGAAGCAAGGTGAAAAACAGTCACACACATACACACATCATTCATACCAACTAACATTAGAGCTACTGTATATCAAGAATAGACATTTGTAGTAATAACCAGGGCTTTTTTTCAGCGGAAACGCGGGGGAACGCAGTTCCGGCACATCCTGGACTGACTATGTAATGTCAAGTGGTGCTGGGGTGTGCTGCAGGGTATTGATGCTCACTGCTGGCGGATCTATTCTAGCTGGAAGGGATCTATTTTTGCAGGGGAGTCTATTGTTGCTGAGGAGTAGGGATGAGCTCGGTGTTCGAGTCGAACATACGTTCGACTCGAACATCGGCTGTTCGATCGTTCGACGAAGATCGAACGATTTGGGCCGTTCGCGCCTAATTCGAGTGACGCGAACGGCCCACAATGCACTACGCCATCGCAGTGTCATCCAGGCGCTGTGATTGGCCAAGCATGCACTGTGACCCCGCATGCTTGGCCAATCACAGCGCCGGCAGCGAGGAGAGCAATGATTGGCCACAGGCAGGATGCCTGTGGCCAATTATTGCTGAGGGTGTTTAGTACACGCCCCACACTATAAAAGGCCGCCAGCACGGCGGCCTAGTGTAGTGTGTTCCGGAGCAGGGAAAGAGAAGCATAGGCAGGGACAGTGACATTTATTTTTTCTTGCTTAACCTGGATTCCTTTAGTTTAGGGAAAGAGAAGGATAGGTAGGGAGAGTGTCAGTGTGTTTTACGGTGCGAATCCTTGTTTCTAGGGACAGGGAAGGACAGTGAGGGAAATTCTCCTTGTGCTATAGTGTGCTAAAGCATTGATCATCAATCAGCTTTAAAAAAACATTTTTTCTAGGGACAGAAAACTATAGGTAGGAAGAGTGTCAGTTTCTTTCACTGTGATAATCCTTGTTTCTAGGGACAGGGAAGGACAGTGAGGGAAATTCTCCTTGTGCTATAGTGTGCTAAAGCATTGATCATCAATCAGCTTTAAAAAAACATTTTTTCTAGGGACAGAAAACTATACGTAGGAAGAGTGTCAGTTTCTTTCACTGTGATAATCCTTGTTTCTAGGGACAGGGAAGGACAGTGAGGGAAATTCTCCTTGTGCTATAGTGTGCTAAAGCATTGATCATCAATCAGCTTTAAAAAAACATTTTTTCTAGGGACAGAAAACTATAGGTAGGAAGAGTGTCAGTTTCTTTCACTGTGATAATCCTTGTTTCTAGGGACAGGGAAGGACAGTGAGGGAAATTCTCCTTGTGCTATAGTGTGCTAAAGCATTGATCATCAATCAGCTTTAAAAAAACATTTTTTCTAGGGACAGAAAACTATAGGTAGGAAGAGTGTCAGTTTCTTTCACTGTGATAATCCTTGTTTCTAGGGACAGGGAAGGACAGTGAGGGAAATTCTCCTTGTGCTATAGTGTGCTAAAGCATTGATCATCAATCAGCTTTAAAAAAACATTTTTTCTAGGGACAGAAAACTATAGGTAGGAAGAGTGTCAGTTTCTTTCACTGTGATAATCCTTGTTTCTAGGGACAGGGAAGGACAGTGAGGGAAATTCTCCTTGTGCTATAGTGTGCTAAAGCATTCCTCATCAACCATCTTTGAAATCCTTGTTTTTTGGACAGTCAGGGAAATTGTCGTTGTGCTATTCTGTGCAAAAGCAATCATCCTCAACCATATTTAGAAATCCTTAAGTAAAGGGACAGAGAAGGACACCTGAAGGTAGCCCTTATTGCTTTTTTCCCATCTCCCTGCAGGCCATCTATTAGAATGTCTGGAAGGCAAACAAGGAGAGGCAGACAGTCAGGAGGCAATAAAAGAGGGCAAGCAGGCTCTGTGTCTGGGGGCAACAGTGCTGGTCGTGGACGCGGTGCATTGTCATCAGCACATGGCCATGGGACACGCTTGTCCTTCTTTTCGGCAGCTGGACATGTTGAGCCACATCATGCCGAAGACTTGGTAGAGTGGATGACCAAGCCCTCCTCCTCCTCCTCATCCTCTCTCACCCAGGCTCAGGGTACTGGCAAAGCAGCTGCCAAAGCGTCCTCTTCCCTGGTATCAATGTCAGACTCATCATCAGTCACTCCTTCCCTAGACCCACCATGTCCTCCTCCTGAGGAGTCCCCCGAACTGTTTGAGCACAGTGTTGGGTACATGCTCCAGGAGGATGCCCAGCGTTTCGAAGGGTCTGATGATGAAACCCAGCTACAGGAAGGCAGTAGCGTGAGAGCAGACAGAGGGGATGCTCAAGAAGGACACCAATCTGGCAGTCATGTTCCAGCAGCTGCAGCATACTGCCAGATTGGCTCCAGTGATGAGGAGGGAGGGGATGATGAGGTCACTGACTCCACGTGGGTGCCTAATAGGAGAGAGGAGGAGGAGGAGGATGAGGAGGAGGCACATCTCCAACGAGGCAGGATGCCCTTTGGTGGCCAGCGTAAGGGCAGTACACCGACGGAATCACACCGCAGAGCTCCGCCTGTGCAGGGCGCTGCCTCTGCCCGTCATTCAAAAAGTTCTTTGGTGTGGGCCTTTTTTGAGGCTAGTGCATCAGATCGCACAGCTGCTGTTTGCAACATATGTCTCAAGCGTATATCGCGTGGCCAAAACATCAGCCGCTTGGGTACCACATGCCTGACCAGACATATGTTGACCTGCCATGCAGCTCGTTGGCAAGCCTACCTCAAAGACCCACACCAAAGAACAAAGCGGACCTCTCCTTGCACCGCATCAGCTGGGATCTCCAACCCCACTATAACTTCAGTCCTCTCTGAAACATGCACTGAGAGGAATGAAGGTGTAGAATTAGGTGTGTCACAGCCAAGTACTTGCGGCCACTCTGCTAGCAGTACACCGACGTCCGATTCTAGCAGGCAAATTTCCCTGCCCCAGCTGCTGGACCGTCGAAAGAAGTTCACTCCCAGCCATCCACATGCCCAGCGGTTGAATGCTAGCTTGGCTAAATTGCTAGCGCTTCAACTGCTGCCTTTTCAGTTGGTAGACTCGGCCCCCTTCCGTGAGTTTGTGCAATGTGCGGTTCCTCAGTGGCAGGTTCCCAAACGCCACTTTTTCTCACGGAAGGCTATTCCGCCTCTCTACCGGCATGTGGAAGGCAATGTCTTGGCCTCGCTGGACAGGGCGGTCAGCGGTAAGGTGCATATTACCGCTGACTCATGGTCCAGCAGGCATGGACAGGGACGTTACCTTTCTTTCACGGCCCATTGGGTCACTCTTTTGGCAGCTGGGAAGGATGCAGGACAAGGTGCAGTAGTGTTGGAGGTTGTTCCACCGCCACGCCTCCAAAATGCTACTACTGGTTGTGACACACCTCTCTCCTCCACCCCCTCCTCTTCTTCTTCCTCCATGGCCTCTTCCTGTGGTTTGTCCTCTGAACCAGCGGTGCTCCGTAGCCGTTCAAGGGGCTACGCAAGTACGCAGGCAAAAAGATGCCATGCCGTGCTTGCGCTGGTGTGTTTGGGGGACAGAAGCCACACTGGGGCAGAGGTCCTGTCTTCTCTGCAGGGCCAGGCCAAGAGGTGGTTGACGCCACGCCAGCTTAAGCCAGGAATGGTGGTTTGCGACAATGGCACCAACCTCCTCTCCGCCCTCCGACAGGGACAACTGACCCATGTGCCCTGTGTGGCTCACGTCCTTAACCTGGTGGTGCAGCGGTTCTTGGGCAGGTACCCGGGCTTACAGGATGTCCTGAGGCAGGCCAGGAAAGTCTGTGTGCATTTCCGCAGATCTTATAATGCCAGTGCTCGCCTGGCTGAGCTGCAAAAGGAGTTGAACCTGCCCAAGAACCGCCTTATATGTGACATGCCCACCAGGTGGAACTCAACGTTGGCCATGCTGCAGCGGCTGCACACGCAGCAGAGGGCCATCAATGAGTACCTGTGCGACTACGGCACCAGGACAGGGTCAGGGGAGCTTGGTTTTTTTTCTCCACGCCAGTGGGGCATGATCAGGGATGCATGCACTGTCCTGGCACCATTTGAGGAGGCCACGAGGATGGTGAGCAGTGACAGTGCATGCATCAGTGACACTGTACCTCTTGTCCACCTGTTGGAGCACACGCTGCGTGGAATAATGGACAGGGCACTTGAGGCAGAACAGAGGCAGGAAGAGGAGGACTTCCTTGCCTCTCAAGGCCCCCTTTACCCAGACAGTGTTCCTTCTGTCCCACCCATCGCACAGGAAGAGGAGGAGGAGGATTGTGTCAGCATGGAGGTGGAGGCTGGCACTCAGCATCATCAGCAGCAGTCTTTTAGGGATGATTTACAGTCCCAAGAAACCAGTGGACTTGTACGTGGCTGGGAGGAGGTGGCTGCGGATCATGTCGTCCTTAGTGACCCAGAGGACTCCGGAGCGAATGCCTCAGCAAACCTACGCTGCATGGCCTCCCTGATCCTGCAAAGTCTGCGGAAGGATCCTCGTATTCTTCGGATCAAGGAGAGGGACCATTACTGGCTGGCCACTCTCCTTGATCCACGGTACAAGGGTAAGGTTGCGGACCTTATGTTACCGTCGCAGAGGGAGCAGAGGATGAGACAACTCCGGGAGGCCTTGCAGAAAGGTCTGTGCAACGCGTTCCCAGAGACTGGGAGGTTACAAACTCCTGGTCCTGGACAACGAGTTGCTGAGGCTTCGGCCAGTCAAAGAAGGAGCGGTGGGGAAGGTGGCCGTCTGACCGATGCGTTCAGACAATTCTTTAGTCCGCAGCCCCAAAGTATGATCGGTTCCAGCAACCATCGCCAGCGTCTGATAAACATGGTGCAGGAATATCTAGGGGCAAGGTCAGACTTGGACACCTTCCCCACCGAAAATCCTCTGGCTTACTGGGTCTTGAGGATGGATCACTGGCCAGAGCTTGCACAGTATGCAATTGAGCTACTGGCCTGTCCTGCATCCAGCGTTCTTTCGGAACGCACATTCAGTGCTGCTGGAGGATTTGTCACGGATCACAGGGTGCGCCTGTCCACCGACTCGGTTGATCGACTGACTTTCATCAAGATGAACCAGTCTTGGATCACCACCAGCTACCACACACCTGATGCTGATATAACAGACTAATTGATTTTAACATGTCACATCCCTTCAAGACTGATGCTGATGCTGAGTGCCTGTGCTGTTATGTTGACTGGCTATCCTCCTCCTCCGAGTCCTCAATGATACGATTGATGATGATTGCTTGGAAGATCATTTTTGTTTATGGGTGCCGCCACCAGTGGCTAAGGCCCAATTTTTCAGCCCCTGTTTTACAGGGGCGTGTAATTACAATTTTTTTAGCAATAATTTGCCATAGGGCTCATTGCTGTGCTCCAAGTACAGTATCTGTGAGGGGTTGTAGTGTTGTGCCACCAGTGCCTAAGGCCCAATTTTTCAGCCCCTGTTCAACAGGGGCATGTAATTACAATTCTTGATCTAATAATTCACAGCAGGGCCCATTGCTGCACCCACCAAGAGTAACTCTGAGGGCTTACAGTGTTGTGGCAACACCACCACCACCACCACCACCACGAAAGGCCCAATTTTTCAGCCCCTGTTCAACAGGGGCATGCAATTACAATTCTTGATCTAATAATTCACAGCAGGGCCCATTCCTGCACCCACCAAGAGTAACTCTGAGGGCTTACAGTGTTGTGGCAACGCCACCACCACCACGAAAGGCCCAATTTTTCAGCCCCTGTTCAAAAGGGGCATGTAATTACAATTCTTGATCTAATAATTCACAGCAGGGCCCATTCCTGCACCCACCAAGAGTAACTCTGAGGGCTTACAGTGTTGTGGCAACACCACCACCACCACCACCACCACCACAAAAGGCCCAATTTTTCAGCCCCTGTTCAACAGGGGCATGCAATTACAATTCTTGATCTAATAATTCACAGCAGGGCCCATTGCTGCACCCACCAAGAGTAACTGTCAGGGCTTACAGTGTTGTGGCACCAGCACCACCATCAAAGGCCCAATTTTTACTACCACTGTTCAACAATTATATGTAATTAAAATTCCTGATATAATAGTTGACAGCAGGGCGTTCCAGCACCAACCAAGAGTAACTGAGTGCTTACAGTGTTGTGCCAACACCAACAACTAAGGGGCCTATTTCTGCAGAGTATATACGGCAGGTCCCTACTTTCAAACATCCAACTTACAAACGACTCCTACTTGCAAACGCAAGAAGACAACAGGAAGTGAGAGGAAATCTACCCCTTGGAAGGAAAATTCTCTCCTGTAAGAATTAATATGGGAGAAAGGTGTCTCCTCTGTACTGATGCTTTATCAGCAATCCTTGTTTCAAGAAAAACACCACATTTCAAAAACAGTTGTCATTGGGACGGAAAGTGAGGTGAAATGTTCTGAACAGGGGCACAGACAGCAAAACAAATGTTACAGGGGTGATAACCCTTACCTATGTTTTCCAAAAAGTTTAAAAATAGATTTTTGGGCTGGAGCTACACTTAAACAATGTACCTGATCAAAATTACAAACAGATTCTACATAAGAACAAACCTACAGTCCCTGTCTTGTATGCACCGCCTGTATACGGGTGTTCAGAGTATATAGGGCCTTTTTTATTTTATGTGCGGGGTTCACCTTAATATCCATACAAGACCCAAAGGGGCTGGTAATGGGCTGGGGTAGGGGGAGGGGGGGGTCATGGGGTAGCTATGCCATTTTTCTTAAAGATTTTCATCCATATTACCGGGACCAGACATTACATTAAAGCCGCAAGCAGTTTTAAATGGCTTTTTTTTCCTTTAGAAGTGTCATTTTGTGCAGGGACAGTTCTAAACACGGGAAACACGTGGCACTTCACAGGCATACTTTAGACACCCCCCAGGTACGATATTTAAAGGAATATTTGACTTTTTTTTTTCACTTTATGCATCATTAAAATGACTGCTCCCGAAAAACGACCGTTTTTAAAACTTCTTTTTGCATTGATACATGTCCCCTGGTGCAGAACCCGGGTTCCCAAACCCTTTTTAGGACAATAACATGCATAATAGTTGTTATAATTAGCACTTTAGAATTCGAACGTTCGCATCCATTGTATTTAATAGGGTTCTAATGTTCGTACGAACTTTCAAGTCCGTTCGCGGGTTCTGGTGCGAACCGAACCCGGGGGTGTTCGGCTCATCACTACTGAGGAGGTCTAGTGTTGCTGGTGGGGGACCTATTGTTGCTGGGGGGTCAGTTTTTGCTGAATGGGATCTACGGTGGATGGAGGGGTCTATTGTTGATGACTGCCAGAGAGTCTATTAATGCTGGCTGTGCGGAGATCTGTTGATGCTGCGGGGAGTCTATTGTTGCTGGGGGGGGACATTTTGTTGTGGGTGGTACATTGTTAGGGGGATCTATTGTTGCTGGCTGAAGGGGGAAATCAAATTCCATACAAATTACTTAGCACAACAAAATGATACTTGGTTCTGTATGGTCTAAAAGGGGCAGTACTGGGAGGTGGGTAGGGGATGGAACCAAGGGACGTTCCTCAGAGGTTGGTAGGGGCGGAAAAAACAAGTGACTCGGAAAAGGGGAGTTCCTGCACCTATTGTCTGAGAAAAAAAGGCCTGGTAATAACCACAGCTAAAATGTAACCCCTGCCCTGCCCCAAAAACAAGGAGCTGGCTTAGACCCCAAACAGCAAGTAGATGCAGGGAACATGGCCAATACAGCCAAAGTCGATTAACAAACGTTGGATCAGTCAGTGATCAAAGATTAAACTAGCAATAGCAGCATAGTTTGACAGATCTATATCCTCATGACAGGGTATAAATTTGTAGATACCTGCCCCAGCAGTGGTTCCAGAAGCTGGAATGAAAAAGGTAGAACACATTACCAGAGGGAGAGCCCAGATCAGGTTTTAGGTGCCCAGTCAGACAAAGGACCAGGCTGTTGCAGGGATTCAAACCAGGAGAGAGCATTCACAGGGTTTTGGGAAAAATGCACCTGGCCTTGGTAGACAACTCTCAATGTGGCAGGAAATAACATGGAGTATTGGATCTTCTCCCTCAATTTTTGCTTGACGTGTTGGTACTTGGCTCTCGAGACACGGACAGCTGGGGAGTAGTCAGGGAAGAGGGACACCGTTGCATTGTTGATCTTCAGACGAGCAGAGAGCAGAATGGAGTACCTGTCTCGGTAGTTGAGGAGACGGATCACCATGATGCGGGGAGAGTTACCTGCAGGGAGCAGTCTGCCAGGAACTCTGTGAGCTCTTTCCAGGACAAAGCAGGGAGATAGACAGTCCTTCCCAAGTTCCTGGGTAAACCAACTTTCCAGGAAGGATACCAGGTCAGAACCCTCAACCCGCTCAGGCAGGCCTACCAAGAGTAGGTTGTTCCTACGGAGATCGTTTTCCAAATTGGCTTGGTTTTCCAAATCGTCCACCTTGTCCTCCAATGATTTTATTTTGATACCGCAGGTTTTTATAAAAGGAAGGACAGGGTTTAAAGTGTCCTCCAAATCACTGATGCGGCGCTCCGTGTCTGAGACCCGGTCCTGTATCTTATGCATATCCTGGTGCATTATAGTTATATCCAGTTTGAGCTCTGCCATCTTACCCATAAGATCGGTGTGATTCACCTTAATGCTTTCAAGAACATCCAGCAGGGTAGGCTCCGGTTCCAGATCGTCTTTCATGCCGTCATCACTAGGAGAGGTTTTTGACAGCAGCGGAGGCCCCAGGACAGGGTGGTGGAGGGGGATCTGGCTCCTCTCCAAACAGTCTCGGTGTGGATGCCAGGGATGGGTGAGGAGCAATGGAACGGTGGCCATCTTGGCAATGGCACGTGGTAAAACTCATCTTAGCTGGGGGCTGTTTCTTCTTACGATTTCCCAGTCACCAAAGTCCCAGGAGATGTCACAGGTAGGGATGAGCTTCGAGTTCGAGTCAAACTCATGTTCGACTGGAACATTGCCTGTTTGGGGTTTTTCGCTGCAAATTCGAAAAGCCGCGGAACACCCTGTAAAAGTCTATGGGAGAAATCTAAAGTGTTAATTTTAAAGGCTTAGATGCAAGTTATTGTCATAAAAAGTGTCCAGGGACCTGGGTCCTGCCCCAGGGGACATGTATCAATGCAAAAAAAAGTTTTAAAAACAACTGTTTTTTCAGGAGCAGTGATTTTAATAATGCTTAAAGTGAAACAATAAAAGTGAAATATTCCTTTAAATTTCGTACCTAGGGGGTGTGTATAGTATGCCTTTAAAGTAGCGCTTGTTTCCCATGCTTAGAACTGTCCCTGCACAAAATGTAATTTCTGAAGGGAAAAAAGTCATTTAAAAGTACTTGCGGCTATAATGAATTGTCGGCTCCCGGCAATACAGAGGAAAGTCATTCATAAAAAAAAAAAAAAATGCGTGGGGGTTCCCCCAAATTCAAATACCAGGCCCTTCAGGTCTGGTATGGATTTTAAGGGGAACTCTGCGCCAAATTTTTTAAAAAAATGGTGTGGAGTCCCCCCCAAAAATCCATACCAGACCCTTTATCCGAGCACGCAACCTGGCAGGCCGCAGGAAAAGAGGGGGGGAGAGCGCCCCCCCTCCTGAACCGTACCAGGCCACATGCCCTCAACATAGGGAGGATGGGTCTGTGACCCCTCAAAGCACCATGTCCCCATGTTGATGGGGACAAGGGCCTCAGCCCCACAACCCTTGCCTGGTGGTTGTGGGGGTCTGCGGGCTTATCGGAATCTGGAAGACCCCTTTAACAAAGGGGACCCCCAGATCCTGGCCCCCCTATGTTAATTGGTAAGGAGTACATTGTACCCCTACCATTTCACAAAGAAAGTGTAAAAAAAAAAAAAAAAAAAAAAAGATTCCAGCGGTGGTAATCCACTCTCGGTCTCCACTCCAACGCTATCGGTATCCTGCGATGGATTATCTCCTCTCCAGGTCCAGGCTCCAGCGATGAGATGTCCAGCACAGCGAGGAACAGCATCCTGTCTCCACTGGAGACACCCCGGGAATAACGTTGCAGCAGCCTGACAGGTCTCGTATGTAGCTGACGCAAGGGGAAACCTGGGCTTTCCCAGTGACGTGTGGGTGACTCCGCCCCCCTCTGATGTAACGCAGGTTTCCCGTTGCATCAGAGGGGGTCGGGGTCACCCGCACATCACTGGGTAAGCCCGGGTTTCACCTTACGCCAGAGGGGGATGGGGTCACGTGACGGGTGGCCCCGTCCTCAGCTACATACGAGACCTGTCAGGCTGCCGCAATGATATTCCCGGGGTGTCTCCGGTGGAGAAAGGATGCTGTTCCTCGCTGTGCTGGACATCTCATCGCTGGAGCCTGGACCTGGAAAGGAGATCATCCATTGCAGGATACCGACAGCGTTGGAGTGGAGACCAAGAGTGGATTACCACCGCTGGAATCTTTTTTTAATTTATATTGTTTTAATTTTTAAAAAAAGGACTTATCCCAATGGTGTCTGTGTTTTTTTTTACAATTTTTTACACTTTCTTTGTGAAATGGTAGGGGGTACAATGTACCCCTTACTAATTCACATGGGGGGGGGCTGGGATCTGGGGGTCCCCTTTGTTAAAGGGGTCTTCCAGATTCCGATAAGCCCCCCACCCTCAGACCCCCACAACCACCGGGCAAGACCCCACAGACCCCCAAAGCATCCTTTTCTCTGTATTGCCAGGAGCCGACAATTCATTACAGCCGCGAGTACTTTTAAATTACTTTTTTTCCTTCAGAAATGACACTTGTGCAGGGACAGTTCTCAGCATGGGAAACAAGCGCTACTTACAGGCATACTATACACACCCCCCAGGTATGAAATTTAAAGGAATATTTAACTTTTATTGTTTCACTTTAAGCATTATTAAAATCACTGCTCCCGAAAAAACTGCCCTTTTAAAAAAAAAAATTGCATTGATACATGTCCCCTGGGGCAGGACCTGGGTCCCCAAACACTTTATATGACAATAACTTGCATATAAGCCTTTAAAATTAGCACTTTAGATTTTTCATGTTCGAATCCCATAGACTTTAACGGTGTTCGGATGTTCGAACTAATTTATTGCCTGTTCGCATGTTCTGATGCGAACTGAACTGGGGGGTGTTCGACTCATCCCTAGTCACAGGGTCTTCCCTAAGTAGCCAGGAGAGAAATCAGCCAAATTGAATAGGCAGGTATGCAGGATTACATAGGATTATGCAGAGGGATCCCGGAGCTGCTAAGAAAGACATCCGTGCACACCTTGCATGGAGCACTTTAATATTGTATTGGAATTGTCTACGCAGAAATTTTCTTGCACGGAGCACTTTGTATATTCTATTGGAATTATGTATGCAGAAAACAGACAATTTATTTGAGTATTTGCAATATATTGTTTACACAAATATTTATTTATAGAATTTTTGTTGCACTTTATTGTATTGAGGAAGCGCCACATCATTTGTTTTATATCTTAAAAGCGGCGGTCCGTCCACCGCTGCAAAAATTTTAAGCCAGCAGCTCCACATACTGCAGCTGCTGACTTTTAATAATCAGACACTTACCTGTTTTGGAGTCCAGCGATGTCGGCACCACAGCTGATGTTTCCATCAGCTGTTGGGTGCATGCCGCCTCCATTGCGAGTAAGGTAACTCGGCAGTGAAGCCTTACGGCTTCACGCCGGGAACCCTACTGCGCATGCGCCCCGCTCTGCTCCTCTCTCCTACTGGCCCGGCGGCTGGGAAGTAGGAGGGAGGAGGGAGCCCTGCAGTGATGTCAATACTGTGAAAGACAGGTATCCTGACCCCCCTCCCCCCTAAAAGGTGCCAAATGTGGCACCGGAGGGGGGGGGAGGAGTTCAACGAGCGGAAGTTCCACTTTTGGGTGAAAATCCGCTTTTAGGCTAGGTTTACACTGCTGCAATGTGATTTTGATCCAACTTTTAGTGTAATTATGTAGTGCTACTTGAATGCTGCTTGGACACTATTTTAAAGTGGTTTGCATATTCTGAGGCCAAAATCGCGCTTGAATTGCACCAAAGTAGTGCAGGAACCATTTCCAAAACTCCATGCTAAGTTGTATTGATGTGAACAAACACTAATTTCCATTGTCATGCGATTCTGCGTGATCCTTCTCAGATCGCATCAGTGTGAACCAAGCCCAAAGCTAAATCTGTAACAAACAGCAATCCATGGGGGGGGGGGGGAGAGGGGGGTGCTAATCAAATTTTAGTTAACCTTAGTAAGATCACCTACTCTTATTGGTTACTAAGCGAGAACAGGCAAGATGCAACACTACAGCAACCATAGCAGTGGTGAATGAGAATTGCTGCAGGTGCCTGTGTTTCGTCACATATAGCGACCCATCACATTTGGCTACCCGCTGGAGTGCGCATGACATTGGCGTACTGTAACTTTGGATCTCAGAGCCCTGATGCACAAATACTTAGGTCCATGAACATTGCACATGGTTATATGGCATTTCAAAAGCTTAGTGCACTGTCCTGGTCCTAGCTCCCATATAAAAAGCATTGTAGATTTAGTATTTAGGATATAATCCTTCAGTGTGCTTAGAGTCATCTGATAATACAGCACAGCCTGTACACACAGATAAGGGTTAATAAACAATGTAGATGTCACGATCAGGTGTCGGGCTTGAAGACCAGTTGCTATAGCAGTTGCAGGACAGGTATAAAGGCAGTCACTTCTGGCAGATGACACAGGCTCACCTGAGGTGCGGAGTCTAAGTACTAGCTGGTTTTCCTAAGAGCTCCGGGTGGTGGAGATGGATTTGGCTGCAAGCTAGTACCAGGTCGCGGTCCTCAGGTTTGCCCCACCAGGGTGTGAGCAGGCAGGGGTCCAGTGGCGGATCAGCAGATAAGGATTAAACAGCAGCGTGGTCAGTAACAAGCCAAAAGGTCAATCATGAGTGGTTGCAGGTTGGGATCAGGCAGCAGAGTAGTCAAAGAACAAGCCAAGGGTCAAGCACGAGTGGTAGCAAAATACAGAAGGCAGCAGGGATGTCAAGCGCTAGGCACTGGCTGAGAAGGCACAATAACCTGGCAAAGAGGAAGTGCTGAGACAAGGCTTATATAGGAAGTTCATGGGAGGAGCAAGGAGTTCAAGGTTCATCGGTAATCAAGACTCAAGGCAGGGTTGTCCATTGGATCAGATAGGTTAGTCTAGCAGATCAGGCAGGGAGCTGTGCAGCATCCCAGATAGCTCGGTGGGAAGAGTAAATGCCAGACACAGACGAGGTCCCAGGTTCAAGCCCAGGTCCTGACAGTAGATCTTGCTTTTTTCATAAAGTATGACTCATTGTTGCTGCATAATGAAATGAAGGTGATAGAGAGGTGATGTGAAGCTAACACATGAGGGGCAGAGTTGATTATTATTCACACTGAAGTCATACGTAAAGAGTGAAAGTGTAAATAATGTAACACATCATCCTTCCCTAAAGTTACCACTGAGATTTTTTCCTTTGTGGGGGCGCATGCGCGGAGTCTAGCGGTGCGGTAATGCAGGGCTAGAGCTCCGCACCGTTTGGGAGGAGAGCTGATATTGAAGATAACCCGCAAGTATTTTGTCACATACTAGGGGTGGAACAAGTACCAGAGACCCTGTTGACCAATTTTGGGGCAGAAATATGGCTCAGAGAGGCAGCGGTGCCAAAATAAAAAATCCTCTCATGAAGGCTTCAAAGGGGAGAGCTGCGGCTAAAATGGCGCCGCCCCCCGCTTCATTCACAGCATCTATGCGCTCACATAAACAAAGCCTGTCACAAGCTATATCCCCAGCTGATTCTGACAATGATTTATTCTCAAACAAAACAAAAATCTCCTGCGCTCTCGGTGTATCCTCAAAACATAGGTGGCGTGGTTCTGTCTAGAGGCAAAGTCTAAAGTCTTGCAGTCCTCCTCAAAACAATGGGTGTTCATATGGCTAGAAAAAGAAAGAAAACAGGAGGGCGCACCGACCTAGTGTATTACCACTAACAGGTTTATTAAAATGTAAATAAAAAGCAATAGTTCTACTCACAGACAAAGCTTAAATACAAGCTTATCGGACAAGATGGCTAATGATTTATTCTCCTCACAAGACTATCCTCAGACCCCTCAGATAACCCCAGCCATGTTTAAACACTTTTGAAATATGCTTCATAAAGCATTAAAACAGACTTCAGGTCAAATTACATCCAACCTCACAAGAGAGAAAAGAGAAATTGGTAAACGCACAACAGCTTTAGAAATTAAAGCTGAAGACTTAGAAAATGCTACCTTGGAACATACAATGGAACTAGAAAACCTCAAAGAGGAAAATTTATTGCTCCACAATAAAATTGAGGACCATGAGAATAGGGACAGGAGGTCTAACTTGCGTGTCTGGGGTATTCCTGAAACAATCATTGACCTACAATCCACCATAACTGCACTGTTTCAGGAATTGCAACCAGCTATTCCCATTGAAAGAATGGAATTTGACAGGATTCATCGGGCACTTGCCGCAAAAAAAGTTGACGGTCCCCCACGAGACATTATAGTGAAATTACACTACTACCGTACTAAAGAGCAACTTTTGTCATCGGCTAGAGATAAAAAACAACTGAACTTCCAAGGAACTGAATACCAATTGTTTGCAGATTTGTCCCAAACTACAATTGCTAAAAGAAGAGAATTGAAGCCCCTTCTTCAGGAACTGCAACGTCATGACATCGCATACCAATGGGAGTTTCCATTCTCTTTACGCTTTGCCTACAAAGGGAAGAGATACACTAGCAGAGCATATGAGGAACTTCAACAAACACTCATAGACCTTAAATTAATGGATCCAAACCCGCGATTTACCCAAATGCATAGTAGATCAACACCTTACTCATCAAAAGTGAACCACTCTCAACAAAGTCTGAAGAATGGCAATCACCCATCCCATAAGAGAGGTCGCTACTAGGGTTGAGCGAACCCGAACTGTAAAGTTCGGGTCCGTACCGAACTTTAGCTTTTTCCCGAACCCGAACCCGGACTTTGCGCGAAAGTCCGGGTTCGGGTTCGGGTTCGGCAATCTAATGGCGCAGTTAGAAATGCTTCAGGGGCCAGCCAATCACCTTTTGATTAGCTGGTGTGCCCTTAGAAGCCATCATAGCCATGCCTACTAATGGCATGGCTGTGATTGGTCAGTGCAGCATGTGACCCAGCTTCTATATAAGCTAGAGGCACACAGCACACACGTCACTCTGCTTCAGAATAGATAGGGAGAGGATCTTGTCTGCTGCTGCTGCTTTTAGGGAGAGATTGAAAAATACATGAGTTAGTCCTGATTCTGGAATCTGAGGGAAAAGATAGAGACAGTGTAGTGTAGGGCCAGGTTCCTGTTGGTGCTTTCAGGGAGAGAGATATATTATATAGGAATAGGAGTCCAGATTCAGAGATATAACTCAGCGATCTGCATAGGTTTACCTGTTTGTGTTGCAGTGCAGTCTTTTTACACTGCCATGAGCCCAGTGTCAGAGAAAATCTACCTTTTATCTGCAAGCTCAGTGCACCAGCACTGCATATATTACGTTGAGAGATACACCGTTTCCATACTGTGGGTGTATTCTGCTCTAGGAAAAAGATCCATTTAGGGCAAAAAAAAAGGCACTTTATTGTGCTCTTTTCCAAAAGACCCATTAAGGGCAAAAAAAATAAAAAAAATTGCATTTTATTTTGCTCGTGCAAAAAAAGACCCGTTTAGGGCAAAAAAAAAAATTGCACTTTAATGTACGCTTGCAAAAAGACCCATTTAGGGCCACAAAAAATATTTTGCAGTGTGTTATACATATGTGGAGGCGTGTGAAATAAACCATTTCTATATATTTGTCTTCTACTGTGCTATACTAAAAAAAAATAAAAAATTTGAATAGCATTTTCTGCAGTTCTTTAGCTGTGCGATTCAGCGGTTATGTACTGTGGGTGTGTTGTGGTCTTCCAAAAAACGCCATTTAGGGCCACAAAAAATATTTTGCAGTGTGTTACACATATGTGGAGGTGTGTGAAATAAACAATTTCTATATAGTTTTCTTCTACTGTGCTATACTAAAAAAAAAACATTTTTTTTAATAGCATTTTCTGCAGTTCTGTAGCTGTGCGATTCAGCGGTTACATACTGTGGGTGTGTTGTGGTCTTCCAAAAAACGCCATTTAGGGCCACAAAAAATATTATGCAGTGTGTTATACATATGTGGAGGTGTGTGAAATAAACAATTTCTATATAGTTTTCTTCTACTGTGCTATACTAAAAAAACAAAAAAATTTTTTAATAGCATTTTCTGCAGTTTTGTAGCTGTGCGATTCAGCGGTTACGTACTGTGGGTGTGTTGTGGTCTTCCAAAAAACGCCATTTAGGGCCACAAAAAATATTTTGCAGTGTGTTATACATATGTGGAGGTGTGTGAAATAAACAATTTCTATATAGTTTTCTTCTACTGTGCTATACTAAAAAAAAAAACATTTTTTTTGAATAGCATTTTCTGCAGTTCTGTAGCTGTGCGATTCAGCGGTTACGTACTGTGGGTGTGTTGTGGTCTTCCAAAAAACGCCATTTAGGGCCACAAAAAATATTTTGCAGTGTGTTATACATATGTGGAGGTGTGTGAAATAAACAATTTCTATATAGTTTTCTTCTACTGTGCTATACTAAAAAAAAACATTTTTTTTTAATAGCATTTTCTGTAGTTCTGTAGCTGTGCGATTCAGCGGTTACGTACTGTGGGTGTGTTGTGGTCTTCCAAAAAACGCCATTTAGGGCCACAAAAAATATTTTGCAGTGTGTTATACATATGTGGAGGTGTGTGAAATAAACAATTTCTATATAGTTTTCTTTTACTGTGCTATACTAAAAAAACAACATGGTTGAGCAGTATGTGTCCACAGGCCTACACGTACTGGATGACGGGTCTGCCCCCTTTAACTTCTGGGTCTCCAAATTGGGCACATGGCCTGAGCTTGCCCTTTATGCCTTGGAGGTGCTGGCCTGCCCTGCAGCCAGTGTATTATCTGAACGTGTATTTAGCACAGCAGGGGGCGTTATCACAGACAAGCGCAGCCGCCTGTCCAGAGCCAATGTGGACAAGCTCACGTTCATTAAAATGAACCAGGCATGGATCCCACAGGACTTGTCTGTACCTTCTGCAGAATAGACATGTATACCGGTGTTGTGACAAAAACTGCCCGGCCATCGGATTGTGTCCGGCCCATACTGCGAAGGCGCAGCGCTTGCGCAGTACAGAGGACAAGGAGATTCACAAAATCTCTGAAGATGAACAGCGCCTGCGCAGTGAGTGCAGGTTCAAGCCCCACCATCCAAGTGGACATACGGTAGCACATAGTAACAGGGCCCCTCACGGGCTCGGTTCGATCGCCACGCTTCGGGCACGGCCTCACTTGGCTTGGCTTGAACCACGGATGGTGTGGCCTTCACCTGAACTCACCACGCAGGCGCCGTTCGTCTTGGGAGATTTTCGAAATCCCCTTGTCCTACATACTGAGCAAGCGCAGTACAGGGTGGACACTATTTGACGGGGGACAGAATTCGACACATCACCGGCCTTACCCAGCCATTGTTGTATTTTTGAACCAGTGTTGGCTACCTCGTCCTCCTCCACTGCCGCTTCCACCTACACAGCCACATCCACCGCCACCTCAACCTCCTACTCCATATGGACCTCGTCCTCCTAGGTCATGATTATAATTTTTATTTTATTTTTTTGTAGCGCACAGATCCTTTCCCCCTTACCTGCCTTTATGTTGTTGGCTCCTCGCAGGAGGGAGAAAGGCACACCGCACTACCAGCCCGTACCCTCCTATATAAAGAGGTTGAGCGGTGTACTTGACGGGCCGTGTCCACAGCCGGAGTCAAAACTCCTCCAGAGGATGATTCTCACCTCTACTGTAGGTAGAGGCAAGTCCTTTAATTCCCAGTAAAGTCAATGTCCACACCAGCTGAAATTACAACTCTTATTCTCTTATGGCAAAATAAACTCTACTCAGATAGAAAAGGTTAGAGCAAAGAAACAGGACAGCTTAAGGTGTGGAGGAGGTCCAGGCACAAACGTAGCACATTCACTTCACTGCTTAGGTTTCTCAAACAGTTTTAGGTGCACGGTCTCTGCCACAGACCTTGAGGTTGGTCTCTGCCACAGACAGGGTGTACAAGGCCCCTGCCATGGACCTGGAGAACTTTGGTCTCTGCCACAGACCAGGGTGTATAAGGCCCCTGCCACGGGCCGGGTGAATAAGGCCTCTGATACAGTCAAGATGACCTTGAGCTTCTCCTTCTACGAACCTAGCCCATATCAAGGGGAAGACATCTCTCCAGGGAGTCAACAGACCCTTCCTTCACCGTGACTCCCACATCGGTCCATCAGAATGATCCTCCCTTCCCTGGAACATGGTCCCCTACACGAGGCGGCACCCTAAGACTCCTCGACCCTTAGCGGACTCCAGACGAAGGCTCTGGACTCCAGGCTTTACTCCCGGAACCTAGGCCTCCATACCCAGGGCAGCAGGAACTCCAGGATAGTACCTCACCCCGGGCTAAAGGTACCCGAGATGGAACAGGAACACATGCACCCAGGCTGAAGGCACCTGGGCGTGGACCCCACTGGACATCAGCCCCCAGGCCAAAGGTCTGCCCCTTTTATATGCTCTCCCGGCATGCACAGCAGGTTCCCCTCCCCGCTGTACTACTGCCAAGAGGGGACACAAAAGACACAGCACTGTATCGGCGGTTCAACCCTAGCCTACCATGGCAGCGCCACCTGTAGGCCGCAGGGAACTGCACACCAATACTGTCCCCCGAGGACAAAATGGTCCATGAATCCTACAGAATTAGGGTGTTTGAGCATATTTACCACTCAAACACTTCCCTTAAATTTAGCACCCCGCTACATTTTTATTTCAAAGTATTTTATTTTCCCACTAGCTTATCCATTAAATTGAATAATTTATTCCAGAAAGGGCGTATTCTGGGGCATTCCCACCATATGTGTGGCATCGTGCCGTTGAGTTTCTGAGGTTCTTACTGACTTTCCGTACCTCTTCTGCTGAAAAGGGGGCCTCCAGCATATATTTTTTTTTTATTTTAAGTTATTTTCCTATCCACATTTGTTTGCAGAGCACTTGCCATGCTCTTAACAACATTTTGCTGCCATTTGCAGCCCTCTAGCCCTTTCCATTACTTTTTTAGAGCCTTTTTAGTCCTTAGAAGTCCGGGTCCCCATTGACTTCAATGGGGTTCGGGTTCGGGTTCGGGTTAAAGTTCGGTCCCGAACCCGAACTTTTTTCCGAAGTTCGGCCGAACCCGTCGAACCCGAACATCCAGGTGTCCGCTCAACTCTAGTCGCTACGCATCACCTCCACAGGAAAGAGAAGACTCCATGGACTGACAGAAATCTCAAAATGATCATTTGGCTCATTCCTTACCCTGATGATACCAGTCTTTTTAAAGACTTGTGCAAATAGAATGCACTCACTAACTAATTAATGCACATTACTGAGTTTTATCACATATATAGTTTTATTTTACACGTTGCTCCCCAAAATACATGCGCAATGTTGGTTCAAGTTTTCCTTTAGTTCAATTTAAGTTTCAAGTTTTTCACTATCACTTTAGTAAAAGCTCTAATGACTCTGCATAGCGTAAGGTATCAACATGGATATTGAATCCAGACTTCCTGGTCCCATATAAGAGGCATGCATATAAGTCCTACTGGTACCCATTAGATTCATTAAAGACATAGGTATTACATCTTCTACTAGTTCCCCCCTTCCAATTGTTAAGAAACGGAAGACCCTGAAATACAAATTAGAAAATTTTAAAGCAACAATATTATTCTCTTTAGGAGATTCTGGTCAGTATTTCTCCCAGCCAGAACTTTAGATATGAACTCTATATTAAGAGGGGGCCCTCTAGACCCTACTCTACCCTCATCCCTTATTACTACTCCTTAAGTTTAGGTTACACCCCCACCAGGACATCTTGGGGCAATCAGCTGTCTCATTTAACTTCACTACCTTTATAGTCCCTCCACTGGTGTATTTATCTATAATACTAATAGTTTTGATACAAGTTACAAAGTTTACAATATTGTACATTAATGTACTGTTCTTTTCAGATGGCTCTCCCCCCTTGAACGAGAGATCCGTGCGCCTCACTCAGCCTCCCTCATCCGGCCACATATAATATGTGGAAGTTTGACGGAGACACCCTTTCCTCAGTGGGTGATTTTTGCCCCCACTCGTGGGAAACACATAAATGTGTCTTTATGTTGATGTATATATTATTTTTTCCTAATTATTAGTCTTTCATTTCTTTCTCTCACTCTAGTACTCATCTTCAATCCTTCTTTTCTCCCCCTCCTCGAGTTCACTTGGATGGTATCGAATGACCTGAATAACCTGGTAACGGGTAAGTCCCCTTTGTCCATCTGTCTGCCATGGCACCATTACACATTCTGTCCCTGAATGTTCAGGGACTAAACATCCCCCAGAAACAAACCAAGGCATTCTGTATATTTCATGCCAAAAAGGCTCACATAGATTGCTTACAAGAAACCCACTTCACGAATACCTCAACACCAAAATTTATCTCCAATTTCTATCCGCAAACATATATGGCCTCGGCTGCCTCCAAGCAACAGGGTACTCTCATAGCCTTTCATCGCTCTACCCCATTTACACTTCAATCTGAAATAAAAGATCCTGAAGGACATTATCTAATTCTTACGGGCCACATTGTTGACCAGGCAATAACAGTAGTTTCCTACTATGCACCAAATAAACAACCTAATCCATTTATGTCACACTTACTACAAGTTGTGAATGATCATAAGATAGGAACAGTTATGCTGTGTGGTGACTCTAACCAGGTCCTCCTCCCATTTCTGGATTATCCCCATACACACCATCCCAAATTGCATCTAAAAAATCTTTTTCACAAATTCTATCCAAATATAACTTGGTTGATTCATGGAGAGAAGTTAATCCAACTAAACGGAAATATACCTACTACTCCCACCCACATAAAACATTTTCAAGGATTGACCACATATTCCTGACCATAGGTATGCTCCCTGAAATCATAGCAGCAGATATAGTCCCAATCCCATGGTCCGACCATAATGCAGTACTTACTTCCATTAAATTAACATTACCCAAAGACACGACCCTACTTGGAATCTCCCAGAGATTCTACTAAAACAACCAACTCATCGCCAAACCATTGAACAAGCCATTAAAGAATGTATGCAAAAAAGTTGGGGAAACTCCTGCGCTGCCCTACCGTGTGATGGATGGGTGAATCTATAAACCCTGACAAATAAGGGGGGGGAGGGGAGGGGGGGCACTGCTGCCAGACACCTGTGAATCCAATTCGAGAAAACTTAGAACAATATGAAACAGTGATGGTGTTAGCGCTGTGTTTAAACAAAGAGAGAGTACGAAAGCTGGGAACAATGTGACTGATAACACACTAAACCTAAATATTATTGTGACCTTATGTGAGAAATAAATAACTTAATTAAACTCAAATATAATCACGTGAGTCAACGTGATCGTGTAACCATATACATCCAAATTGTCCAGTTGTGATCAATCCAAAAAGGTGTACTAATATATATAAATACAATTGCAAAAAGAATGTTGTTGAAAAGTCCAAATACGTCCAATCAAACCGTGCAATCCAAAAGTATATATAAAGTGATTCCCGTCACCAAAGATAGAAAAATAGAACACACATTGGTTCAGTGCTTAAAGCTTGATTTCTCTTCAGTGCTCCACCTCTGTGCCTGTGAGCAGCTTACCTTGTTGCTAATTAAGCTTAGCAAAACCAGGTCACAGGGTTATTCAGGACAGGTGGACAGTAGCTTGGATGATGCCAGTCTCCTTCCTGTTACTGCAATCCTCCCAGATATCATATATAAAACCAAAGAAGATGGATCATAGTGTAGTACCGCCAATGTCCAGAGACACACACACACCAAAAAAGTACTCACTTCACAGATAAGTAATATGGGAACGTCTCCACGAGCGCTGAACTCGTCGTCCCTCTAAGTGTCTGTGGCTCCGTGTGGGTTCCAGTGCAGTGGTGTCTCAGATGGACATCGTATTCAATGTAATAAAAGATATGGCAGACATAGCATAGTCCCGTACCGGAAGGTTTTATTAAAAATAAACAATATAAATGTAACACTCACATAAACTTAAAACAGAGACTGCAGGGTATCCTACGAGCGCCTCGCTCGTCTACCTGCTCGGGTCCTGGTCTGTCAGCGATCCTCCAATCCTGGCCACGACCCTACTTGGAATCTCCCAGATATTCTACTCAAACACCCATCTCATCGCCAAACCACTGAACAAGCCATTAAAGAATATATAACCCTTAATTCTAGCCCAGAAATTAGTACACTAACTCTTTGGGAAGCCCATAAACCAGTTATACGTAACACAATTCAGAAACAATCAGCCATATTTAAACGTGAACGGAAAACACTGGCTCGTAAACTGGAAAGGGAATTTAATACAGCCTTTATAGCCCATCAAGACAATCCATCAACATTAACAAAATCCCGATTAGACAAGACTCGAGTTGCATACGATCTATTTCTTTCTGAAGCAGTGGAAAAATCCTATAAACGTTCAAGACACAACTATTTTATGAAAGCCAATAAATCGGGTACATACCTTGCACGTACACTCAATTCTCTGAACAACCCTTCAAACCAATTCGCCTAAAACTGGCAAAAGATGTCTACACTTGCAATCCCAACAAAATAGTTCAGAAATTTCATTCCCATCTGACTTCATTATATACTTCATCTAATAACTTCAACCCGGAAACAGCAGATGCATTTTTCTCTGATATAAATCTACCAGAACTTTCCCTTGACCAAAAGAAGTTATTGGAAGATAGTATTACATCTAATGATGTCATTGAAGCCATCAAAGATCTTAAAATCAATAAGAGGCCAGGCCCAGATGGCTACTCAACCTTATATTACAGAACCTACGCAGACATACTATCACCAATCTTAGCGGAAGCTTTCAATGTATTATTAGAAGGGAAATCTTTTAGACAAGAAACTTTAACCGCCATTATTTGCATGATTCCTAAACCTCTTACTGATGATACCTTATGTACAAATTTTCGCCCTATTTCCCTTCTGAACTTAGACATTAAACTTCTAGCCAAAATATTAGCCAAAAGACTAAATGGTATAATAGGTAAGCTTATCCACAAGGATCAAGTAGGATTCATGCCAAAGCGCCAGGCGAGTGACAATGTCCGCCGGGCTGTATTGCTAGCTCACATAGCTAAAAACCGTTGCATACCCTCCTGTTTTCTATCCCTTGATATAAAGAAAGCTTTCGACTCCATATCGTGGCCTTACCTCCACTACACATTGCAAAGATGGGGCTTTGGCCCTCACTTACTAACATGGATCGCAGCGCTTTACAACAGACCAATCGCATATATTAAATATGCAGGATATAAATCGAATTCCTTTAATATAGAAAGAGGAACACGCCAGGGCTGCCGACTTTCCCCCCTTCTATTCGCCCTCCTAATAGAACCCCTAGCCCAAAGAATCCGCACAGACCCAATAATTACGGGCATAGAAACTGCTGGATACCATCATAAATTATGTCTATTTGCGGATGACATACTCCTATTTCTATCATCCCCACAAGTTTCTGGTCCCAACCTACTACTCATTTTAGACAAATTTGCAATGATTTCGGGGCTTACAATAAATCTAAAAAAATCCAAAGCCTTAGATATATCCCTCTCCAAAGTAGAATCCGACTCGGCCAAACATGCACTTCCTTTCATATGGACTGAGAGGTCAATCCCCTATTTAGGGATTCACCTGACAGCCTCATATTCAGATCTTTTTACAGCAAACTATCCCCCACTCCTCAAACAAATAACAACACTCTTACAACAATGGTCACATCTCCCAATTTCAAGGATAGGTAAAATTAATGCTATCAAAATGACAATCCTTCCAAAACTACTTTACTTATTTAGAGTCTTACCGATCCCTATCCCACCTTATTATCTTAGAATTCTCCAAAGACGAACATCAACATTTGTCTGGGGCTCCAAAAAACCTTGTGTATCGCTTCATACATTACACTTACCAAATACAATTTTTTACACTTTCTTTGTGAAATGGTAGGGGTAGTTAAAGGGGCTTCCAGATTCCGATAAGCCCCCCACCCGCAGACCCCCACAACCACCGGGCAAGGGTTGTGGGGATTAGGCCCTTGTCCCCATCAACATGGGGACATCCTACCCATGTTAAGGGCATGTGGCCTGGTATGGTTCATGAGGGGGGGCGCTCTCGTCCCCCCCTCTTTTCCTGCGGCCTGCCAGGTTGCATGCTCGGATAAGAGTCTGGTATGGATTTTTGGGGGACCCCACACCATTTTTTTTTACATTTTGGTGTGGGGTTCCCCTTAAAATCCATACCAGACCTGAAGGGCCTGATATGGAATTTTGGGGGATCCCCACGCATTTTTTTTTTGTCATTTTGGTTCCCTGCGCAAAATTTAATTTTTGAAGGAAAAAAAGTCATTTAAAACTACTGCATCTATTAATAAATTGTCGGGTCCGCCAATACAGATAAAAGTCATTGAAAAAAACGGCAGGGGTTCCCCTTAATATTCATACGAGACCCAAAGGGCCTGGTAATGTACTGGGGGGGACCCCTGCCGTTTTTTTTCAATAACTTTTCTCTGTATTCCCAGGGACCCGGGGATTCATTATAGCCGCGAGTGGTTTTAAATGACTTGTTTTCCTTCAGAAATGACATTTTGTGCAGGGACAATTCTAAACACGGGAAACATGCGCTGCTTTACAGGCATACTTTAGACACCCCCCTAGGTACGAAGTTTAAAGGAATATTTCACTTTTATTGTTTCACTTTAAGCATTATTAAAATCAATGCTCCCGAAAAAAAATGCAGTTTTTAAAACTTTTTTTTGCATTGATACATGTCCCCTGCTATGAGTAAGCACTATTTAAAAGTGTGAAACGCGTCAGCTGTTCCTTTGCTTTGCTGTGACTTGTAGTGCCATTTGTTTGATGTCATTTTAAATAAAAGCCACCGAAAGGTTTTTGGAGTGCGGCAGTCCATTTTTTCATTATTTGATTTTTCAACTGCCTAGTGCATCGCCAGCACCCTCGATTTCTTGACTACTGAGTGATCAGCGGAATCTACCCACCTGGAGCGGCAATCTTTCTTTCTCCCCCCTGGGGCAGTACCCCGGGTCCCCAAACACTTTTTATGACAATAACTTGCATATTAACCTTTAAAATTAGCACTTTTGATTTTTCATGTTCGTGTCCCATAGACTTTAACGGTGTTCACGTGTTCGAACAAATTTTTTGCCTGTTCGCATGTTCTGGTGCGAACCGAACCGGGGGGTGTTTGGCTCATCCCTAGCAGGAAGCAGTAATATACAAGTACTTGCATTGAGACAGACAATACATCCTGTTATGTATAGAAGACATGAACTATACACCTTCTGCATTGATAGGTTTAATGCATACAGTATTGTCAGTATTGTCAAATTATATTCAGCTTCGTCTGGAAATAACTATGATGTTCCTTCAATAAAGGCTTAGTGAGTGCATCAGCAGTCATCTCCTCTGACGGGCAGGATTGAATGTCAATAACACCTTGCTCTTGATTGTCCCTCAGTAGGTGATACTTGACGTGTTTGGTTCTAGGATTGACCCTTTCTGATTGCGTAAGCTTTATACATCCCTGATTGTCTTCAAAAATGGGAATTGGTTTTGACATGTCTATCCCAATGTCCACAAAAAGTTGACAAATCCATATCGCTTCATGACATGCGTATGCTGCTACAATGTACTTTGCTTCAGTTGAAGATAGAGCGACGTTTGTTTGCTTTTGACTAGACCAACTTATGGTTCCTTCCCCATACTGGAAGATGAATCCACTTGTGGAGTTGCGGTCTGTGCAGTCCGGTCAGCATCCACATATCAGACCAGTTTTGGATCTGATGTTGCTGGTAACCGTAACTTCATCTGAATTGTTCCTTTGAGGTATTGCATCACCTTTTTTTTACTGCATTCCAGTCATGCTGACAGGGAGCTGAGACTTTCCTGCATAGTATGCCCACTGCTGCGACTATGTCTGGTCTTGTCACAGTGGCAGGGCCGCAATCAGGGTGGTACAGGCAGTACTGCAGTGAGGGCCCCGAGCGTCCCAAGGGGCCCGGCTAGCTAGGGCCCGCTCCACCAACAGCACAGCAGCAGATGAAATCTATCAACTGCACCGCCGCGGCGCCCGGCCGCTATAGAGAAAGAAGCCTCCTCCCCCCCGTGCTGCCGCCTTTCTAACTAGCCCATCAGCAGGTGATCGCGGCCAGCACTAGCTCCTCTTCCTCCCCTGCTGAGGCGGAGTCGGCTCGCTGCTGCTGGGTTAGTTTACACTGTGATTGGCCGGGACAAGGTCGGGGGTGTGGTCAGCTCATCAGCGCGGTGACCCAGCCCTATCAGGTGCATGCATTGAAGATGGATACCAGAGAGTAGCATGGAGGGTAAGTCACAAAAGTTGTGTGTGTGCTGCTGTGCCCCATGTGCTTACAAGCTGGCATGATTGAGTTGAATTGTGGAAAATGGATGAGGATGACTCAAAGTCATCCTCATCCATTTTCACAATACAACTCCATCATCTTCATCATCCCCACCCAGCACCATACATCCATCTCTCTCCACCATCCATCGCTACCCAGCACCATCCATCCATCCCTCTCCACCATGTATCACCACCCAGCACCATCCATCCATCCCTCTCCACCATGCATCGCCACCCAGCACCATCCATCCATCCCTCTCCACCATGCATCGCCACCCAGCACCATCCATCCATTCCTCTCCACCATGCATCGCCACCCAGCACCATCCATCCAACCTTCTCCACCATGCATTCCCATCGCCACCCAGCACCATCCATCCATCCTTCTCCACCATGCATCCCCATTGCCACCCAGCACCATCCATCCATCCCTTTCCACCATGCATCGCCACCCAGCACCATCCATCCATCCCTCTCCACCATGCATCGCCACCCAGCACCATCCATCCATTCTTCTCCACTATGCATCTACATCGCCACCCAGCACCATCCATCCATCCCTCTCCACCATGCATCCCCATAGCCACCCAGCACCATCCATCCCTCTCCACCATGCATCGCCACCCAGCACCATCCATCCATACCTCTCCACCATGCATCGCCACCCAGCACCATCCATCCATCCCTCTCCACCATGCATCGCCACCCAGCACCATCCATCCATCCCTCTCCACCATGCATCGCCACCCAGCACCATCCATCCCTCTCCACCATGCATCGCCATCGCCACCCAGCACCATCCATCCCTCTCCACCTAGCATCCCCATAGCCACCCATCACCATCCATCCATCCCTCTCCACCATGCATCGCCACCCAGCACCATCCATCCATTCTTCTCCACTATGCATCTACATCGCCACCCAGCACCATCCATCCATCCCTCTCCACCATGCATCCCCATCCAGCACCATCCATCCATCCCTCTCCACCATGCATCCCCATAGCCACCCAGCACCATCCATCCCTCTCCACCATGCATCGTCACCCAGCACCATCCATCCATACCTCTCCACCATGCATCGCCACCCAGCACCATCCATCCCTCTCCACCATGCATTGCCATCGCCACCCAGCACCATCCATCTCTCTCCAACATGCATCCCCATCGCCACTCAGCACCATCCATCCATCCCTCTCCATCATTCATCCCCATCGCCACCCAGCACCATCCATCCATCCCTCTCCACCATGCATCCCCATCGCCACCCAGCACCATCCATCCATCCCTCTCCACCATGTATCCCCATCTCCACCCAGCACCATCCATCCCTCCCTCTTCACCATGCATCCCCATCCCCACCCAGCACCATCCATCCATCCCTCTCCACCATGCATCCCCATCCCCACCCAGCACCATCCATCCCTCTCCTCCACCATGCATGCCCAACCCTACCCAGCACCATCCATCCATCCATTACTCTCCACAATGCATCCCCCCTCTCCACAATGCATCCCCATCCACACCCAGCACCATCCATCCCTCTCCACAATGCATCCCCATCTACGCCCAGCATTAAAATAGTGTTAAAATAAAAGTGGGTACACAAAAGGACTCAGGGGATGGCCAGTGGGCGGATTCGATGGGATGGCCAGTGGGCGAGCACTGGGGAATGTTGGTGGTCAGGCCCCAGAGGGCCCAGGCCTGTAGCTGTGTAAGGGGCCCCAAAATTTCTAATGGCTGCCCTGCACAGTGGCAACATATAGCACCTTACGGATTGCTCTGTGATACATGTCATTGTTGGGTAGCAAGTTTTCTGCTTAATTGCTCTTTAGATAGCCTGGTTCCATAGGAGTTTTCACTTCCTTTGCATCTTGCATATGGAGTTGTTTCAAGATTTCTGAGATTTTCTGAGATCGGTTGAGGAGATAACTTCCATCTTCTTCTCTGTCCATTTGGATTCTCCGGACAGTGGCTAATGTTCCCTAGCTTTTTGATTTAAAAATGTTCTTTCAGCTTGTGAACTATCTGATTGTAATCCCCTTCAAAACAAGTTATAATGTCATCAACATAGATAAGGAATCAGGATGTATATACATCTGTCTCCTTGATTCTTGGAGTAGAGACAGGGTTCTGCCTTACTTCTTGAGAATCCCTCTCTAGCAGGTACTTGGTTCACTTTTTCATTTCACATCCTTGCAGATTACTTAAGACCATGGATGCTCTTCTTTGCTCAAACCCTGGTGGTTTCTCCATGTAGAGATCTTCCTTAATGTCTCCTCATAGAAAAGCAGTTTTAAAGTCTAGGTGTTTGACTTGCATGCCCTTCCTGGCTGCGACACTAAGAAGCGCTCTGATCGTGGAGTGTTTTACAAGGGGAGCGAATGTTTCATCGTAATCTTCATTAAATTTCTGGGAGTAACCCTTGGCAACTAGTCTGGCTTTGTATTTGTGGATATTCCCTTCTGCGTCTGACTTTACTTTGAAAGTCCACTTACTTCCTATAGTTTTGCGGTTAGGAGGGAGCTCTGTGAGTGTCCAGGTTTTATTTTCTTGAAATAACTTTAATTCCTCTTCTGCTGCTTTTCCCCATTTATTGGCTTTACATTTTGTCAGTTTTGCTATGTCTTTCCAGGATGTTGGTTTAAGTATGCTGTGTGTTTTGACAGTGTATAACAGCTTGCGGGGTGGTATCCGCTTTGTAGTCCGAGTGGATCTTCTGACTTCAGGCAGTTCAGCAGGATCTGGTGGGGAACTTGATTTAGGCATTGTGAGTTCCACCTCTTGTTCTGACTCCTGCACAGGTTCGCTTTGGTCGACCTTTTCTTTTGGTTTGCTGGGTATATTCACTTCATAACTTTCAGGGATCAGTGTTTCTGGTGATGGGCTCTCATCAAAATAAACATGGCTTATTGTCACTTTGTTAGTCTTTAGGTGTTGGATTCTGTAACCCTTCTTTTGCTCGCTGTAGCCTAATAGAATGCCCTCTATGGCTCTGTTCTCCAGCTTGGATCGCTTTGCACTTGGAATATAGGCATATGCTTTACATCCAAACACTCTGATGTGCCCTATGCTAGGCTTTGATCCATGCCACATTTCGAAAGGAGTACTTTTATAGCTCTTGAGGGTAGTCTGTTCTGTAGGTAGGTTGCAGTCATGACTGCTTCTCCCCAGTACTTGTGTACTTGTGAGGTAGATTGGCATCTGACAACATGCATGTGGCCATTTCTATAAGAGTGCAATTTTTCCTTTCTGCTACACCATTTTGTTTAGGAGTATATGGTGTGGTTGTCTGGTGTACTATTCCTTGTCTCTTCAGGTATGAGGCCACTTCTTTTCTTATGAATTCTCCGCCATTGTCGGTGCGGATTATTCCTGGTTTGCGTTGGAATTTGTTGCTAGACATGGCAATGAAGTTTCTCTGATGTTTCATTCTTGTGTTTCATCAGTTGTGTACCTGGAATAATCATCAATGAAAGTCAGTAGATATCTGTTTCCCCCTGTTTCATTGGACCGCATACGTCACTGTGTATGAGCTGCAGGGGGTGGGTAGTTTTTCTTTGAGATGCCTGTGGAAGGGGAGCACGTGTGGCTTTTGCTTCAATACAGCACTTGCATTTCATGAGGACTTTGCAAGGCATTATTGTCAAATCTTCTGATAATAAGCCTCTCTTTATAATGTCCTGTATAGCTTCTTGACTTCTGTGCCCCAGCCGCCTGTGCCATAAGTTAATACATTTGCTGTGTAGGTCATTAGAGACTATATTGGCTTGCCGGTCTGTGGTGATCAGCCTGTATAGGTGATCATCCAGTTTTCCATTTGCGAGGAATCGCTTATTATTGTGAATTGTGCATTCATCACCCTGGAACTTAATTGTGAGACCATTGTTTGCAAAACTTTTCACTGTCTGCCTTCTAGTTCTGGAACATACAGCACTTTCTTTACAAGGATACTCTGCTTGCCTCTTGTGGTGTAATGCAGTTCAGGAGGCCCTGGCCTTTACCTTTGGATGTGATTTTCCCGTTTGCTAGGAAAACGTTGTCTTTTGCACTGCAATCAATGTTTGTGAAGAAGGTCTCATCGCTAGTCATGTGGCTTGTCACTCCTGAGTCTATGCACCAGCCACATGGCTTGCCGCTCTATGTCACTTTAAAGGTGCCACTCCATGATGTGTCTGCAATTTATTTTGTGATTGCTTTGACTCTTTCTTTTGTGGATAGCTTTAGCTTTCGCTGCTCGGCTTTCCAGATAAAACAGCCCTTTTTTTAAGTGACCCTTCCTTTTACAGCAAAAACAGGCCCTGCTTTCTTTGTTGTGCTTTATGCCTTTGTACATCTTAAGAGCTTTGTCATCATGGTGCGTATTTTCTTTCTTTCTGTCATATTCATAGATTAATTTGCCTTTGACATATCCTAGCGTGAGGTCCTGAGCAGGCCTGGTTTCTAAAGCATTATTAAGAGCAGTATATGTCTCTGGAAGGCTGCAGAGGAGGAGGGCAACAATATGGCTATCTTTGATGTCCTCTCCGATTACGCATAGCTGCTCTATGATCTCAAGCATAGCTTTCACGTGGTCACACATTTGCTGGCCTTCTTCTAGTCTCATCTCATAAAGCTTTCTTAGTAAAAATAGCTTGTTGTTGAGGCTTGAACACTCATGCAGTTTCTGTAATGAAGTCCACTTACCTTTGGCAATTTTCTCTGTTCTTACGTAGATAAGCTGGTCATCTTCTACTAGTAAGCTAATGGTCGCTTTTGCCTGCCTATCCTTCTTATCTCAGTCCTCCGCCCTCTGTCTGTATTCAGCACTTGCCACAAGTCATCCTTGCTGAGAAATATTTGTAGTTTAAACTTCCACAGCTGGTAATTGGCATTGTTTGGCTTTTCTATTGCAAATTTTACATTTGAACCACTTGCCATCTTTCAGTAGCTTGTATACAGTATTCACTGACTTTCTGTACTCACTGAGTATTCTTTTCAGTGCCTCTGGGTGCTGCTGGATTTGCTGCTGTGTGGCTGGGACCCATAACCTATTGTGCAGAGCATTGCAAAAAGCAAATATACACTATAATACTACAGCACCACCTGCTGCATAGATAGGTATAATGCATATAGTATTGTCAGTTTATTAACAACTTTACATTACATGCTGTTGTTCTTTTCCAACTTATACTATATATAAGGTGCAAGCAATTATAATAAAGTAAAAACTTACATTTATACATAAATAAAATTAGTAAGAGAAGTGTCAATACTACCAATAAAAAAAAAACATGGTGTTTGTTCATTTGACCTCTACATAGGGATTTGGTCTGCTTTTTATGAAAGTTAAAATTTGTGTGGTCTATATCATTGCATGGATTCAAAAATACCTGCTAATGTCATAAAGTACAAAGTATCTTAATTAAACATAAATTGTCTGTTCGGTTCATATTATACATTTATGTTTATGGAATGCACTAAAATATAAGTGAGGTCTCCTGATCAGTTAAGAATAAAATAGGATCAATGTTAGGTTCTTATAAGTGAATAAAGATGGGGTGTTGGCACTACCTATTAGGAATTTCCACATCTGAAAAAGGACTTCCCAATATTAAGCACAAGACATGTGAACATAAGCAAATAATAAAATAAAATAAATTAAACTCACATTGTATAAAGTGCGAACCTGATAACAAGTGTTAGACACTCAGTAGTTTCTATATATATATATTGACACCAATCAACTGGTGTATGGGGAGTGAATCCCAGGTGCTTAATGAGGACTAAGCCTCCTCACTAAAATAATCAGTGAACAAGTGATATAAACATAAACAGTGTATCAACCGACTCAGAACAGCTGCATGAAATGATATAGATTGTCTACCATATGCATGTACCAAAGTAACAGATAAAGCCAAGTGGTAGTACTGTCCAAAAACCATAAATTATAAATGTGCAATCCAGGCTATATCGGGCCTTATAAAGAGGCGACAGCTCATGTGGCACATAGCCATCTAGATTGCAGTGTAAATTGAGTTCATAAGGATCCCATAAGCCTCCATATACAGGGATAAATGATTAAACTGTACGGGAGTTATTCATAAACAGTTCATGCAGTGATGGGTGCTCCGTGCTGACATGGGCACAATCATGTGACTTCGGTGATCCCCCACATGTGTGTATCATATGTTTAGTACATGATATAGTATTTAATATGATTAATTTAACTTTCATGCTATTTTAGCCAGCTTGTATATGTACCTTTATATGATTTTTATGTTTACTTTCTGGTCATAATTCCTAACTTTTGTGCATGGGAGAGCGGAGATGCCGATGTTATAGCAAGCCCTGGGTACATTCGTTGCATACAGTTCCTCTGTCGTCCAGGCAGTGTCACGGGGGACTTTTGGGTTTGATTGGACACCCCTACGGGAAGGGGCATGACGTGCATTACCGCTCTCCCATAAGAGACGTATGGTGCAGCAAGTAGGTACCGCTTCAGACGACGTCATACCATACGATGAAACTAGTAAGGCGGAGCCTACGCACAATACGTCACTTCCGGATCTCTGAGCAGCTAGTGGAATGCAGGTGGTGCCCACGCCGCGACCCCTAGTGCTCGATTATCCATGTGTTTGTTTTGCTGTATACCTACCAGCAGCTTTGTCAGTCTGTTTTTTTAGCGGCTTGTTGCTGACAATTTTTTATAAATAAAACTTTCCTATTTTTTAATACTACACCATGGGAGCCTATTTGTTTTCATTTTGAGGAACTTCTTAGTGTCCAGTGCCTTGCCTTCACGGATTTGGAAAGGAGGACTGAACAGTTCATTTGAGCAGTGACCAGGAGTTCCAGAAGCCTGCTGTGGAATTCACCCTACACGCTGTTTGTCCCTGGGATCTGGTGAGTGGTGACACATGTGGGGGATCACTGAAGTCACATGATTGTACCCCTGTCAAATAGTTTTTAGAGCATTTATTTGTAATACATGAGAATAGGGATTCCAGAGTGGGGTTTACCTTTAGGATCACAGAGAGAGACATCCACTGTGATGTGTTGGAAGTCATGCTGTGGTATTTGACTTAACAGCATGAGTGTTATTGGAGGGATGGGTTTCTGACATTCTGTGTCCCAGCTGGTGCACATGCCTATTTTTCCATGTCTAAAGTTATGTGGTAGTTTATTTGGTCACATCAGCAGTGTCTCTAATCAGAATGTAATATAGAATGGTGGTTCTCAATGTTTGTCCAACCAAGGCCCAGTAAATACTTTCAAATATTTCCATGTCCCAACAGAAAAAAAAAGTTTATACTTATGCAATAAAAGTATGAGAATGCAAAATATGTATTTAAAATATATTAAAAAGAGAGTAATCAGTCAATGGTATTTCTCAAGGCAGATTGCCTATTGATGACAACACTGGATCATTCATGCCTGAGTAATGTATATCAGTACATTTGCTTGTAGTCTCCATCAGATAGCCCATGTGACAGGATGACAACTCAGAAGAACAATCTGAGACATGAGCAAAACTTTAATGACATAAGTTTGGGGTTCTATAGCTCAAGTGTAGCGTCCGCTAGCGAGTACAGTCCATTCCAGATAATATCATTTAAGGGCTTGTTGGCCCACTTTTATTAAAGAAAGTTCAAATAAAGTTCCAGAAATAAAATCAAAGGGTTTCCACCATCAACACGAGGTAATGGTAAATTCAGCCTTCTGGCTTACATATGCCACAAAATTGTTATTCAGCCTCCTGGCTTACACATACAGCAGTGCTGCTCAGTCCTTCCACTTCAGGCATTTACAGACAATTTCCTTGCCAACACTGTTCACGTAGATAGCAGCCCCTTTCTGCTCTAACCCTCCAGCTTTAGCCTCTGTCTTGCCCAGTGCACACATGCACTTTCTGACTTCTCCCTTCCACAATTGGACTCCTTAGGAGGGTGGAGCACAAAACAATGGCCATGTCATTATTAATAGCCCAGCACAAACCTGACCAGTCAGTGTGCTGGTGGTTATGAAAACCTGGACACAGGATTGGAGATTTCACCCCACTCGGTTTTCTAAAAAATCTCCAGGCTCCAGGTCCCAAAGTGGATTTTTCTAAACAATGAGGAGACTGAAAAGCCAGTTTTCTCCAAATTAGGCAAATGCTCTGGAGCCCCTCAACCAGTATGGTTGAAAATTCTGGGTTAACATCACCCTGGTAAGGCATCACTCTGCAACACAGTGTTAATATTTCTCTGATAGAATGAGACCTTTTATAAAACATTTTATTTAAAACATTTTTAGATTGTAAAGGTTCTCTTTGTTGGCTAATATGCCGAGTGCTGACAAATTCTGTCATTTTGAATGTGTTCTAATTAATTGATGACATTTGATGTTGTATGAAAAGGTCAAAATCATATTAATTCTTCACTTAGTATATCTAAGTGACTGACTACACTGAATCCATTAGAAGAAGGCCTGTTTTTTTATGTAGCAGAATATACCAGAAGCCATTTTGCATTATATGATTCCTATGGTTATACTTGCAATGACTATATACAATATCTCATATCTACCCTGAAAAGGTTAACACAAATTCTTTTTTAAATGGATAATCTTTTATACACTTGTCTGGAGATAGTTTATTAGACTTGTACACTCTTCATTTTTTTTCCACCACACTTATAACTCATTTACACAAGAGCTAATTCAAATTTCACAGTTGGGGAGACTAGGAGAGTGAGATTAGTCTGTGTTATACTGTGTTATAGATCACACTCTCTGGCTGTATCCATTTGTCACTATATGCAACTGATAAACCCCTCTTTTCAGTCATTAATTTTTCTCAATAGAAACTTTTTTTTACCCAGTATTAGACCTTATAAATGTGTTATGACAATGAGAATTCACAAAAGCTTAACCCCATGTATTATGTGCATTATAGGCTCAATTCACAAAACTTACCCACCAGACTGAAGACACTTATTTAAAAAAAAAAAAAAGTAAAATTATTACACTAGCTAATTTACAGAAGGGACTACTCACATTATCAATTCCAGTTCTACTGTGTATGTGGGTTTTTTGCCGTATTTTACCAAATAATGTGGTATCTAAAAATTCATAATCGTGAAAATGTATGGATATTTAAAATTTTAAAGCTTATTACTGCATAAAATATCACTAACTTCTGCCTGGTAATGACTGTGATGTTCTTTGAGATATTTATTGAAGAGACCAGGAAGAGGGGAAATTTGAGGTAGACATAAATCACCAATGTATGACATAAAACAATAATGAATGAGAATCAAAGCTTTCAATAGTTTCACAAACAAGTTTCACACCAAAGTGATATGTATATCAGTTGTGTCACAAGCGGATGACAAGGTTTTATCATGAGGTGCAACACCTGGGAGTCGCCAGAGCTCCCAGACAGTCACAAAAGAGACAGACGATGAAAATAATAGGACTTGATGTTTCATTTTCCATGGTAAGTCTGCCCTCTTGATGTTGAGTTTGATGCAATGTGGAGGCAGAGGGTTTGTACGCCATCAGGTCATCAAGTGAGCATCCTTCTTCATTATCATTTTGATAACGAACCAAATACATTATACATCTCCAGAGGGCTTAACGGTGGTATCTGGTGTCCCAGGTATCTCCATTCTGTACTATACCCCCCGGTCTCATCTTAGAGCCCAATTGTTGTTTTTCTAATCAATGCTTTTTCTCAGCATTTGATAAGGACTTACTTGCCTATTGGAAGTAATGACCCCCTCACTCCCATCTTTTTCAGAAGGCTGGTTGTAGATTTAACGAAATTTCAGGGAAAATCATGAGCTTCCAGCCATTCATGGCAGCTTAAGCTGTCCATTCTGAGTTATTTGTCTTTTTTTCTCTTCTAAGCTTCTTTATCACCATCTTCCCATAATACTCTCAAATTCACCACATATGCACGCTTTGTTGCTGTGGACCACAAGGGCAAGTTTGAGCAGAGTGCTGTAGCCACAATAACTTTAGGAAGCATACATTTTTGTTTTCTAAGTCTACAGTACATTCATTTACCAATCCAGAAAAATCTGCAGGATATATTTAGCTTGATCTTATTTTCTGGTGCAAATAGGGTGATTTGGGCATTCCCTGACGATTTTTGGGGAAAGCATTAAGGATAAGGATCATTTGTCTGATTATTCTGAGGTCAAAGAGGAAAGGAAATAATTTCAGCTTCTTATGCCGCATACACACGACCGTTTTTCACTACGTTAAAAATGCCATTTTTAAATTGGGCATTAAAAACGATCGTATGTAGGCTCCAGAGCAATTTTAACGACGTGAAAAATGGCCTAAAAAAAATGAGAACCTGCTCTATTTTTCATGTCGTTTTTCAAGTTTTTTTTAACGACGTGAAAAACGGTAGTGTGTATGCTTTTACGAGGGGAAAAAAACGCGCATGCTCAGAATCAAGTATGAGACGGGAGCGCTCGTTCTGGTAAAACTAGCGTTCGTAATGGAGATAGCACATTCGTCACGCTGTAACGGACTGAAAAGCACAAGGCTGAAAAGCGCGAATCGTCGCTCAACAAACTTTACTAACATGAAGGGTGGCAGCATTCGAACGGAACTTCCCCTTTATAGTGCCGTCGTACGTGTTGTACGTCACTGCGCTTTGCTCGAGCGTTTTTTTTAATGAACGTGTGTATGTAAGACAGGCTTGAGAGGAAACAAGAAAAATCACGTCGAGAAAAACGTTGTTTTTGAAAATGACATTAAAAACGATCGTGTGTACGCGGCATTACACTTGTACCTCAATTAGCCTAATCTACATACAGGGTGCCAGATGTATGGAGTCCAATGTTTTATTTTTAATTTTTTTTAGAAGCACGTGATTAGAGCCAGATGCTCTAATTGGCTTCAAAAAAGGTTGGGCTCGGGCGCAGAGCACTGCGCCCTGAGCAAACTCAGTTTTGTGACAAAAGCAAATTAATATTTCCTATTGTCTTCCTGATTCTCCTCCCGGCCTCCTGAGACTGGATTGGCCAAGAGGAAAAGAGATTGTTTTTGCCACCGCGCCGAGGGAAGCCGCCGAGGAGGAAAACGCCGCGAAGCCCGAGACACAGAGGAGACGCAGGAAACCGATGCTGCCTTCGACCTAGATGGGGTAAGTGCGGGGCCAACTGAACTGCATGGGGGGCAGGTTGTCTTGTTTGCCGCCGCCCCCCAAAATACACAGCACCAGCCGCCACCGTCTGTTAGCATTTTACTTATACAATAGCAATAACCTTATTATATTAATAACATTTAACTACCGTATTTATCAGCGTATTACGCGCACAGGCTTATAACACGCACCCTAACTTTAAGAGGGAAGTTTCAGGAAAAAAACTTTCCACAGCCCCCTGCGTATAACATGCAGGCACAGTTTACCCTCTATTTTCAGAGTAAAAAAGTGAGTGTTATACGCCAATAAATACAGTATATTTAAAATCATCTTGGAAGTCCAAAATAAACATACATATTTAAAATCTATTATTCAATATAAAAAACAAATCTACACAACTGGGATATTTCATTAATAATGCTTTGCATATTTTTTTTATTTCAATGTTTTTTTTGATTGAAAAGGTAACAAATTCGAGAATGAACAGACACATCAATGAAACAATGTAAATTTCTCAAATTGTCAATATAACAATACAGAGATACAAAAAAAATATGGTCATAGTACATACCCATCATCTATCATCATAGTAGAACGCAAACTGTGTGATATGTAACCAAATATCAATGAGATTGAATAATATGTTCCCCTCTATGATCTGAAATACCATCACATATGGTGAATGGTAAAGATCCGGAGTCACGGGGAAGTCTGGTAGTGATCCCCGAGATTATCTTAGGGTGCATTGCTGAGTGAGGTCCCATAAACAATCATCTGTATTGTACATATAGGTACCAGAAAATAAAGAAAGTAATAAAGAAGAGGAAAGAAAGGAGAGAAGAGGATGAAAGGAAAAAAAAAAAAAAGCACAACGAAAGGAGAGAGAGAAAGAGGAAACAGAGGAGGAGAGGGTCAACCTGGAGCTCCCTATGGAATTGAGATATAATTGATCCAGGGGTCCCACACCTTGTTAAATGTCTTGATGTTATTACAAAGTATGTGGGTGTGTTTATCGTTAACCATAATCCAGTTGAGTTTACTTTTAACCTGGTCAAGAGGGATTACCGACTGTTTCCAATGCCTAGCGATTGTAATTCTTGCCGCCAACAACATATATGTAATCAATTTTACAGATTTTTTTAGTGTTTTGTCGGGTAGTTTGTGGAAAAGAGCGGCTTCTGGAGATCTGCGAAGATTTACCCCCATTACAGTGTATATCAAGTTGAAAATCCTAATCCAGAACTGAGTTACGAGGGGGCACCGCCACCAAATATGGTGCATTGGCCCCAACTATCTGCATCGGCGGAAACAATTTTGTGAGGTAGAAGGATGCATTTTAGCTACACTAGTTGGTACCAGGTATCAACGCCAGAGCATTTTATAATTGGCCTCTATAAGAGTGGTGTTGATGGAAATTTTGGATAACTTATAAGCAATGTCTTGCCATTCAGTCAGATCAAAGGTTAAGGTTCAGGTCCCATTCCCACTGGTCCATATAAGCCAGTTTCAGATCTGGCTCAGTAAGAGAAGCGTATATGGCAGATATCAGCCCCCTCTGAAAGCCTCTGGCTTGGCAGGACAGTTCAAATGTGGTAAGCATGAGGGGTCCCACCAGTAGGTTAAGTTTAGATCTGGCAAAGGATACGATTTGGTTGTATCGGAATATTTCGCTAGGAGGCATTAGAAACGTGTCTTTAAAGTACTGTATAGTGTATATCTGATCTCCATTAAGGAAGTCGCCTATTCTCAGTAATCCCTTATTAAGCCACCATTGGAACAGTTGCAGAGTCAAGCCAGGTGGAAATTCCGGGTTACAGAAAATGGGAGCTAGTGGTGTATGTGGGGATGATAGAGGACTGTGGTGGCATGTTCTGTCCCAGATTGTTAAAGATTGTGATAAAGTGGGGCATAATATGGGCGGGCGTAAATGACTAGGAAGCCACATTAAGGATCCTATAGCAAACGGATGGCAGGAAAGTGCTTCAATGGAAACCCATTAGGGGGACTGAGCCTTTAGCAGTAGTGTAAACTAACTGGGCAATCTGGGCTGCTTGGAAATATGCCTGTAGATTGGGAAGACCAAGCCCACCCATAGGTTTAGGTGTATAAAGTGTTATTTTTTTCTATCCAAGGCCTCTTGTTACCCCACAGGAAACGCAGGACTTCAGCTTGCAGGCGTTGTATCTCTCCCCTCTAAACTGCTACTGGTAAAGTTCTAAAATAGTAAAGGAGTCTAGGTAGGAACGTCATTTTTATTGAGTTGATTCTGCCAAACCAAGAAATAGAATAATCTGCCCAGCAACGAAGATCTTCTCTAAGTTTTTTAAACAACGGGGGGTAATTCGCCTTATAGATAGTGTCAATAGAGGAAGTCAACTGGACCCATAAGTATGGGAGAGAGTGGTGAGTCCACTTAAAGCTATAAATATTTTGAAGAGTCTGTATTATAGCAGGGGGTAGTGAGACATTAAATGCTATTGTTTTTTGAGAATTCAGAGACAAGCCGGAGAGTTGTGAAAAATGATCTAATACGGACAGCAGGGTGGGCAAAGTTACTTGGGGGTTAGTGATGTACTTAAGGACATCATCGGCAAATAATGCACATTTATGTTCCTGTTGTCCACAATGAATACCATGAATATTAGGGTGGGAACGAATCGCCATAACTCGGGGTTCTATTGCCAAAGCAAAGAGCAAGGGAGAAAGTGGGCATCCTTGTCTTGTACCACATTTAACAGGGAATAGTGGGGATTTATGACCTCTAATGGAGACTTGGGCTACTGGGGCACTATATAATGTCTTCAGCAAGGAAAGGAAAGTGGGGCCAAACCCTAGGGTCTCTAGAGTAACAAAAAGATCATTCCAATTTAGGCTATCAAAGGCCTTATTAAGGTCCAATGAAAGGAGCAAAAGTTCCCGGGCAAGTGGAGCATCCCAATTGGAGCGCACCGCTGAGATTAAAGGTATAGATCTATGAATTTGATCCAATGTCTGACGTCCAGCTATAAAACCTGATTGATCTTTATGGATGTAATGTGCTAAGCTTTGCATATTTTTTAAGGTACAATGATAAAACAAATATTAACTGGAGCACTCATACCTTTTTGTTAAGTCACATTTTGAATGAGCATGATTACATGGAGACAGAAAAACATGTGGCCAGCTACCCTAAAAAAAATTCAAGTAAAGCAGACAATGCATAACCTGCATTGTATGGCTTCTGTGAAAAAATGTGTCATAAATATATTATGGTTTGCACCAGTATGTAGTTAGTTTCCTTGTATGTGATATTTTGCTTCTGCCCCTGATACATGTATCCCCTATTTTGCCTGTAATAAAATTTGCATTTTTACTTGGGAGTCTGTTTGACATACTGGCCTGTGAAATTAGAACAGGCAAAATGATCTTTGTAAATGAGCAGAAGCTTATTGGTAACATTTAGAAATGTTAACTGTTCCTCAGCGGTACCCTAAAAATATACTCTGTCTGGAATTCCTCCTCAAACATAGCAGTGTGTTCCTAGTATGTGATAGTGCCTAGGCATTTCTGTGCCAACAAGTTCATATCTGCACTGTGTGATCTAAGGCACTGCTGCTTCTGACTGCTATTCTCAGAAATTTTGGTGATGTCATAATTTTGTTGCTCAATGTTCTGCTTGCTGGAGGCTCTGGCATGAGGAAGCATAGCCGTGCCTCAACCAAGATGGCCACCTCTACAAAAAAGACAGTGCAGAACAAGACATGGCAAGTAAGTAATAGGGATCAGTTACAGGGAGAACACAGGCAATACTGGTTACAAATGCTTTGCCCTTTGCTTGCCTTTTTTTTTGGGCAAACAAATGGCCACTGCCCCACATATAACTGGCCTTTGCAGCAAGGAGCACATGGAAGGGTGACGCATGTCAAACAAAGCCAAAGAAAATTCCCAGCTCAACTTGTCAAACAGCCTGCAACCAACCAAATTATCCTGTCTAACAGTTTGCGTTAAAAACAGGGGTTTAGTTTAGCACACATTTGCAAATACATGCCTAAGCTGCAGAGCAACTTCATGGCACCCCAGTATTATCTGCATTCCTAACTCTAAATTTATGAGCGCTTCCATAGTAGAAGCATAATGGATAAATAGAGGGCAGGTAAGCCTGGAGGGAGCCCACTTCTTCTTTTTTGGGGGGGACAGGTTCCTAAGTTCAGTTTCTTTTTAATAAATTTGGAACGCACGTGAAAAAATAATGAAAACAGGTTTAAATCTGAAGTTCACTGGAAAATTATTCCAAATATCTACTGTGATACAAAATCCAGTGGATATATATAACACCCTACAGTTGTTTTGCTTGCTTTTCTGTTGTATTTAACATTTATCTTTGTCATTGTTAAAATCTTGTTAAAGAATGATGGTAACTGGAGAGGTGACTCATCTCCGCCAAGATAAAAAAGTTGATTAGGCACACTTAAAACTTGAGCGTCTCTTGTAGATGCTAATCAGACATGAATAGTCCTCTGTTATACGGAGGCATTTGTGTTAATAAATGGAATTTAAAAAATCTGATTAGTGTGCTCTTCATCTCGATTCACACAGACAGGAAATTTTCTAATCAAAACTTTTGTATTATGGAGGAAAAAAAATGTTTTCTTTCCCTCCCTACATTTTAACATTGTGAGGTATATTGTTTATTTTTTAAATCCAGTATACTAAAGCGTAAACACAGCCTTAAGCCCTGTACACACGATTGGTTTTACCGATGAAAACAGTCCGATGGACTGTTTCCATCGGACAAACCGAAAAAAAATAGAACATGTTTTACATTTTTCCAATGGAAAGAAAAACGATAGCAAATTCCGATCGTCTGTGTGGAACTCCATCAGAGAAAAAACCCACGCATGCTCAGACTGAATTATAAGACGGGAGCGCTCGTTCTGGTAAAACTAGCGTTCGTAATGGAGATAGCACATTCGTCATGCTGTAACGGACTGAAAAGCACGGAGACTGAAAAGCGCAAATCGGCTCTCAACAAACTTTTACTAGCACGCTGTAACACGAAAATCAGCAAAAGCAGCCCAAAGAGTGGCGCCATTGGATTTGAACTTCCCATTTATAGTGCCGTCGTACGTGTTGTACGTCACGGCGTTTTGGACGGTCTGAATTTTGTCTGATGGTGTGTAGACAAGACTGATGGAAGTCAGCTTCATCGTAATTCCGATGGAAAAATCCATCGGATTTGATTCCATCGGAAATCCGATCGTGTGTAAAGGGCTTAATGCAGTCACAGCAATACCGCAATACATAAGCTAAACCAGTCAGTTTCCCCGTGCTCCTCATTCTGAGGCTAGAATCATTGGAAAGATTGGACATTAGAGGTTAGATGCTGGTTTGGCAAAAGACCTTCTTATTATTTGGTTAATGCATACTGTACGTGTGATTGTGTGTTTGTATCTGTTTTATCTATTACAATCTTATATGCTTTTTATTTCCCTTATGAAGTTAGGGTATTTTTGAGTTTATATTAGGCCACATCTCATGTCTCATTTAAAGTATATTTACATTTTGGATAGAGTGAGAAAGTGTTAAAACTTCCTTTTAGATTTTTATTGCTGTCTGTGTCCTATTGTGGAGATTCACCATCTCTATTTGTTCTGGTGACCATCAGCTTATGTACAGAAAATGATGAGCAATACAAAATTTGAGTTGGTATAGAAGCATGAGATGAAGAGAAATCATCCGGCGATGAGAACACCTACCTTGTTACAACTGCCTTAGAAGGGGTGTTTCCCTCACTTTAAAGAGATATATATTTTTTCCTGTTTTACTTCCGGGGGAGGAAGTGAAGGGTAATCTCCCTGACCGGACACAGACAACAACAACAAAAATTATGCTAAAGAGGACCCCCCTCCATAAAATAGGAATAATATTTAAAAGGGTATACCTAAAGAAATATACTTACATGCTCTTTTTTTTCATGATCAATCTTTTTTTAGGCTGCCTCCTTGCTGCCTGTGCCCGTACTCCTGCGTTGCCATTTAAAAACCTAAATTCATGCCTCTGCATACAATATTGTTACACTGCACCAGATTGAGCACATGACTTCATGTACCTTTTTTCGCACATGCACCATACAAATTTACATTCATCTGTTAAAAAAATAAATCATCTGCAAAAGTAGACAAAAAAAGGTAAAAAAAATCAACCTTTTTTTATACCACCTCCTGCCTGCCGTATTGTGAAATTGTGGGCACATGGCAGCTCTCTTGTTCTGGGATGACGTCATATGACATCGTCCCACTTTTGCCACGGCCTGCAGCGTGGACGATCAGTGGTGCGCTCTGTCCCTGGGACACAGCGCATCACTGATCTCACGTAAAGAGCCGATGACAAGGCTCTTTACCCATGTGATTAGCTGTGTCTAATCACAGCTGATCGCATGTAAACAAGGAGATGCCGGTTATCGGCATTCCTCTGCTCACACTGACAGCATGTGAGGAGAGGAGAGCAGATCAGTGGCATTTTCTCACAGGGGAGATCTGCACAGATAATCAGGAACTAATCATCAGTGCAGCCCCAACAGTGCCCAGCAGTGATGCCAAACAGTGCCCAGTAGACATGTGCATTCGTTTTCGTCCGAATGCATTTTCGTCCGAATTTCAGGTATTTTCGTTATCGTTTTAACAAACGAAAACGAAAGCACAGAATCCGAAAACCGAAAGATCCGACATAAACAAATGCTTTATTTTCGTTTTCGTTGCGACAACAGTTCGATATAGATAGGAGATTCGACATGACGCTGACAATAACAATCTGTGTCTATCGAACCTGTGGTCGAATGTGCCTAACCTTAACTCTATTAGTCCAAGATTATTCTACATAGAGAGAAAAGATTCGACATTATAGAGAGAAAAGATTCGACATAGAGAGAAAAGATCGCTGCTGGAATTGGGTGGGGGAAGTAAAATAAAAATAATGATGATGATGAATGTTATTGGCTGATTGTAACCAAAGAAGAGGAGCAGTAAAATAGCTAGAATTAACTTGACAATTCAACATGAACGACAAAGATTCGACAGAGCATCGAAAAACATACAAACGTCGAATCTGTCATTGAAGGCTTATGGTGTCTGTCGAAAGTTCTAAGAAGATTCGACGGAGCAGCTAAACTGTACGACGCTGCAATCGTACATTTCCGGTCAAATGCACCCGCCCATAGGCTATAGAAGAATTCTAATGTTGGTTGACTAGTAATAGTAATTAATAAATATAATTATTACTAGTCATACAACATTAGAATTCTACTATAGCTTGTAGGCGGAACATTCGACCGGAAATGTATGATTGGGGCTTCGTACAGTTTCGCTGCTCCGTCGAATCTTCTTTGAACAATCGACAGACACCATAAGCCTTCAATGACAGATTCGACCTTAATTAATTCAGATTTTCAGACTAATGCAATTTCTAACGAAAAACGAAATAAATAAAAACGAATTTCGGGAGTAACTAAATAAATGTATTTTTCGGACGAAAACAAAATTCCGAAACAAAATATTTCAGTGTGCACATGCCTAGTGCCCAGCAGTGATGCCAGTCAGTGCCTAGCAGTGCTGCCTTTCAGTGCCCATCAGTGCCTGCTCACCAGTGCTGCCCATCAGTGTCCATTAGTTCCTCCCATCAGTGCTGCCTATCTGTGCTGCCTATCAGTGCCCATCAGTGCTGCATGCTAGTGCCTCCTTATCAGTGCCACCTCATCAGTGCCCTTCAGTGCCGTCTCATTAGTGCCCATCAGTGCAGCCTATAAGTGCCCATAAGTGCAGCCTCATCAGCGCACATCAGGGAAGGAAAAAATTACCTATTTACAACATCTTATAACAGAAACCAAGAAAAACGTTTTTTTCCAAAATGTTTGGTCTTTTTTCGTCTTTCTAGCAAAAAAATTTATAAAAATACAGTGGTGATTAAATACCACCAAAAGAAAGCTCTATCTGTCTCAAAATAATTATAACAATTTTGCTTGGGTACAGCGTTGCATGGCCACGCAATTGTCATTCAAAGTGTGACATCGCTAAAAGCTGAAAATTGGCCTGGGCAGGAAGGGTAGGCAAATAGTTAAAGAAAACCAAGTTAGATGAGTTCACATCAGCATGCAGAAATTAAGTTTATTGAAGTGGGGGAGGTCTGGTTTAACCAGCTCCTAATCTATCCAAAAAAAAAACTGATATATTATTATTATTATTATTATAATACAGGATTTATATAGCGCCAACAGTTTGCACAGCGCTTTACAATGTAGAGGGGGGACAGCACAGTTACAATACAGTACAATATAGTAGGAATAGGAGGGCCCTGCTCATGAAGCTTACAGTCTACAGGGGGGGGAGGTGGTACAAAATGTAATAGCGGTGGGGATGATCTGATGGAGGTGACTCGGTACAGTTTTTAGGTAGAGGTGGAGGTGGGGTAGGCTTCCCTGAATAAGTGAGTTCTCAGGGATCGCCTAAAGGCGGACAGGGTAGGGACTGACTGGACATACTAGGGCAGGAGGTTCCAGAGGTTAGAAGAGGCTCTGAAGAAGCCCTGGAGGTGAGCATGGGAGTAGGTAACAAGGGAGCTAGAGAGCAGGAGGTTTTGGGAGGAATGGAGAGGATGATTTTGGCGATATCTGCAGATGAGGTTGTTGATGTAGCTGGGGGGCAATGTTCTAGATGGCCTTGTATGTTATGTATACACTTTAACCACACCTCCTATACCACCGACACTTGAAGACCTTAGAGATGGGAGATACAGCCCAAAAAATTGCAACAGAGGTTCTAGGATTAGTTTTTTATATATCCTATTTATACACTGGACTAAATTAAATTTTAAAAATATAAAGTTGCAGTAATCATTTCATGCTTCTTTCCAGGTAAAAGTGTTAGGCCTCATACAGATGAAAAACCATTTCTTTTGGAGGTTCTTCTGACCTGCTTCTAAGAGTCACGTACCTGACTGGAGTGTGAAGTGACAAGGTCAGCCTCTCTTGTATCTCCGGCCCTGGCTCCGCTGGAAGTGAGGACAGGAGAATCCAAGGGACCGGAGGAACACGAGTGCCTGCAGAAGTAGCCCTGGAAGCCTGGAACAGATGATGCGACTCTTGGAAGGCAGAAGGTCACAGCAGGTCACAGGACCGAAGTTGCAGATACCCGGGAAGCGGAGTAGAGCCAAACAGGAGACAGAAGCGTAGTCACATGGATAGCCGGGTTCAGCAGCAGACGGACAACAGGGTACACAGACATTAGGCAGGAGCAAGATCAAACAGGAAGCCGGGATCAGGAACCGATAATCAGAGGAGTAGCGAAGTCCAGCAGCAAGGTCAGGGAAATCCAAGATTCGGTAATAGGTGTCAGGCAGGTTCAGGCAGGTAATAGCAAGGTAGGGGTACAGGAACAGCAGAAAATCCCTCAGCACTAGACTGGGGTCAGTGCGCCCCTTAAATAGGCTGTTTGGTGCCAAAGGAAAGCGTGGACGAGCTCCCGCAAATGTGCGCACTCCTATGCGCATGCGCATTGGCGTGCATGTGATCTGCAGTTCCAAGTGCGCATGTGCGTGCGCGGATGCGCCCGGAGCGCGCTGACAGTTCTCTTACACTAAGTATCTGAGCAGCTTTTGGATTGCCATTGAACTGTATGAGAAGAAAAGTAATTCTGACTCAAACAAATGCCCAAAGGTTGTTACTCATCTATGCAAACTATGTAATTACCTTCCTTTGTGCCATTAAAGAATCCATCAGGCGGTAGGTTACATCATCGGCTTCAATAAAGCTGGGTAAGACATGTTACTGAATGGTATAATTTCTCCTCTGGAATCTACAAAAGTTATAGGAATCTGTGAAACTAAGGAAGCAACTAGTATCTATCTACCCAATTCTAAAAAAACAATCTCGGGGACAACATTCATTCTAACACTGTCAGTAACCCACAGAAACCAACCGTTGCATATCTGACTGATGTAAACTGAAATATGTATGGTTGCCAAGATTCAAAGCGTTCTGTGGAAGGACTTCAAAATAACACATAAGACATAAGAATTCCCTTTTTCTTATTTAATTTAATTTAATTGTATTATATTTTTTATGTAAAAATGCAGTAACAATGAGAGAGGCAACAACATTTGGCCAAAAAAAAACTACACAGTTTGTTAGTATAGTTTGAAAATGAACGGGCAGTGAGAATTCACTTTTCTTTTCATTGTGTTAGCCATACTTATATCTTCAACAGATTGTTATCCTCTGTATTTTATACTCAGAAAAATAGAACTCTTTATTCGAGTACTCCCCATCAATAAAAATGACAATTAAACTTTTTTTTTATTATTGAAGAATATGAAAGACTAGTATTTTACTTCATAAATCAAGATGTATTAGTATTAAGTTTGTGACTCTCCAGGAGCTGAGCTAAATGAATCCATGGGGTACAGTTACAGACACATCACAGCTACAGTCTGCAAATGTATTTCCACTTCAAGAACATCTGAAAAATGAATCACATCTTTTCTATTAAATTTGCCAATTTAAGACGGATTGTAAAATCTTCTGCTAAACTTTTTTTTAAATATTTCTTTTGCAGATAATTTAAACTCTGGTAATTTAAATAACTGTAGGGGGTAGAAGCTAAGTCATAACTATGAAGTTTTCAAAGGTTTTAGCTGCTCCTGGACTACAAGGTCAGGGGGTTCAAGCAAGCCAACTTCAAACCCTAACTAATCCAGTGCACATATTCAGCTCTGCATAGTATAAAGAAGCAAATCTTTCCCCTCGCATCACTTTTTTTATTATCAATTGGTGGCGCTAACTGTGGAAATTTCCTTCATGACCTAAAAATGTGACCTTATTTAAGCCGGTGTTGAATTCTTCTCTGAAGCTTATGCTACTGGTGTGGTGTTCTGAACTCTCACCAGGACAAGGGGGACCAACCAGAGGAATTAATTGAAATTAGTAGTTACCGTATATACTCGAGTATAAGCCGACCCGAGTATAAGCCGAGGTACCTAATGTTGCCACAAAAAACTGGGAAAACGTACTGACTCAAGTATAAGCCGAGGGTTAACAATGCCTTACTGTTCCCATCCTTACTGTTCCTATCCTCACTGTTCCCTAGCTCACTGTTTCCTATCCTCACTGTTCCCTAGCTCACTGTTTCCTATCCTCACTGTTCCTATCCTCACTGTTCCCATCCTCACTGTTCCCTAGCTCACTGTTTCCTATCCTCACTGTTCCTATCCCCACATTGTAAATAGTACCTGAAAAAAAGTTGCGGCTGCGGCGTCCATCGTTCAAATCCCGCGGTCTCTTCCTGGTTCCTTCCGTGATAGGCGATACTCATCAGACACTCTCCGCCTATCACGAATGTTCTCTCATCCTCAGTTTCCCAGCAGACACTGTGTTGGGTGTTCCGCCAATCACAGACGTCTGCTGGGAAACTGAGGATGAGAGAACGTTCGTGATAGGCGGAGAGTGTCTGATGAGTATCGCCTATCACGGAAGGGACCAGGAAGAGACCGCGGGATTTGAACGATGGACGCCGCAGCCGCAACTTTTTTTCAGGTACTATTTCCAATGTAAAAGTTCGCTGACTCGAGTATAAGCCGAGGGGGGGACTTTCAGCCCCAAAAAAAGGGCTGAAAATCTCGGCTTATACTCGAGTATATACGGTAAATATGGCATACAAATACAGGCTTAATCGAAAAAGGACACGTGTACCGAGGCACACAGACAGCATTTGGGTGGGCACTTGAGGGGGTTTGGAACCATGCAGCAAATAAACCCTTTAAATGGCAACCTGAACAAGGCCTAATTATTATCCTTATTGTTATTTTGTTCTAAGAAAATACATTTGTTTAATAAAACAACAAGCAATTTTTTAATGCATTACGTTGGATATTCTTTTTTGAACAATATAAATGCTTTATGACATTATTTTTTGCCTTGACTATTGTACATAGAAACTGAAATCTAATCCTTATTAAACAGCCATTTTTGCATGGTAGTCCAATCTCCTGTGATTATGCACTTCTTTATTATATTTAATTATTTATTTTTCCTCTTTTTTTCTAACTTTATATTTTTAAAGAGTTTTACCATAGTGAATATGAACATCACCTGTTAGGCTGAGTAAAGTTTCAACAACAAAATACAGCTGTAATTGATAAATACAAAAGAATAAATTCAAAGAAAAAATTTGAAGAGGTGCACCACATAGGAGTACAGGGTCAACAAAAGTACCACATCATAAAAAAATTGTGAATTGTCAAAGTATTAACATATAATGACTATTTTATTTAAAAAAAAAATATGTTTATACAGAGATTTTTGTTAATTTTACATTGTCATTATTGTTAAATATTGCATTTCTTGCTGTTAATTTGATCTGTTTTAATCCTTTATTTCTGGAAAATTACTAATAATAAAAAAAAGTACCTTTCAAATCCACAACATCCAAGGTTTTCTTGCCTTTTCGAAGGCGGCCTAACTGTCATGTTTCATGGCTAATAACTTTTCATACACATATGGGGTGTTTACAATTCCACATAGCCGTGGGTCCACAGTTTCTCCAGCAGAGAGGAGATTGTGAAGGAAAAAGTTTGGTCAGACAAAATGAGGTTCTGTAGCTCAAAATTAGGTACTGTAGCTCAATTTCCCTGGATATTTCCCAGTGGTTAATACAGTTTGTCACCTTCTAAATAGAGTTAAAAGCTTGAAGTTATACAGTGAAAGAAGTGTATAAATCTGACTCCCAAATCTGACTCCCATTTCAAGAAGGGTGTGGATTTATAAAAGGAGATTTTGTTATGTAGGATATCATAAAATAGCAGGACCAGTAGAGAAAAAATATTGTTTTGGTGTGTGCTATTTTTGCTTTTACTTCAACCATATATATTACAGTCTTCTGAGATGGAAATTCATCCAAAACATCGCACCAATTTTAACATGGAAAAGTCGAATTAAAAATGTGTAATGATCATACAATGTACCCAAGGTTTAAGCTGTTATAGAGTATATACATTTTGAATAAAGTGAACTCTTTTTTCGAAATTAGGTGAACTACATAAGTGAACACTTTTGTGGCAGGGCCTTTGTAACCACAAACAACAATTCTAAATCCTAAAAAAATATATAGTATATACATTTATAAGGTATTCTCATACTTTTCCTTTCTTGGTTTTTATTTTGTCTTTCTTAAAATGTATAATTTTGTGATGTATGTTACTGCTCTCATTAGTGTCTGTCATTTGTGCATTAACATGTATTGTGGTAAAGCAGCACACGTATTTTGAAATAGACTGTGATGCACAAAAAAACTAAATATGCAGAATTTTTAACAAATGTTCTGCACTGCCAAAAAGCATTGGGGTGCCATTTAGAACTGAGTTTCTTGTATTTCTGGTTGTGGAAACATGCTACAAAATGCAAGTTTTACTGAACAGTACCACAACACACTGTTAACATGCTTAATGCTGTGAAATATGCAAACACAAATAGGTGCGCTGCCCTTTTAACAACTTCCCTACCGCACCATGGTAATATGATGGCCGCAGGAACCCTTCGTCCCTCCGAGCGGCCGTCATATGACGTCCTGTGATACCCTGCATTGGGGACAGCGCAATCGCTCGCCGCATTTCTGGGGGCCCAATGCGGGTGCCCGGCGGCCGTGATGTCCGCCAGTCACCCGTGATTGCTCATCACAGAGCAGGGATGTGGATCTGTGTGTGTAAACACACAGATCACGTCCTGTCAGGTGAGAGGAAACCGATGGTGTGTTCCCAGTACAGAGGAACACCGATCGGTCTCCTCCTCTTGTGAGTCCCCTCCCCCTACCGTTAGAATCACTCCCTAGGTAACATATTTAACCCCTTGATCGCCCCCTAGTGTTAACCCCTTCCCTGCCAGTCACATTTATACAGTATCAGTGCATTTTTATAGCACTGATCGCTGTATAAATGTGAACGGTCCCAAAATAGTGTCAAAAGTGTCCGATATGTCCGCCGCAATGTGCACTCCCGATAAAAATTGCAGATCGCCGCCATTACTAGTAAAAAAAATAAAAATAATAAAAATGCCATAATTCTATCCCCTATTTTGTAGACGCTATAACTTTTGCACAATCCAATCAATTTACGCTTATTGCGGGTTTTTTATACCAAAGATATGTAGAAGAATACATATCGGCCTAAACTAAAGGAAAAAAATGTTTTTTTTTTTAAAAATTGGGAAATTTATTATAGCAAAAGTAATAAATATTGTGTTTTTTTCTAAATTGTCGTTCTTTTTTTGTTTATAGCGCAAAAAATAAAAACCGCAGAGGTGATCAAATACCACCAAAAGAAAGCTCTATTTGTGGGGAACAAAAATTATCAAAATTTAATTTGGGTACAACATTGCATGACCGCACAATTCTCATTCAAAATGTGACAGCTGAAAGCTGAAAATTGAAAGCTGAAAGCTGAAAATTGGCCTGGGCAGGAAGGGGTGAAAATGTCCTGTATTGAAGTGGTTAAAAAAAAAATTGTGTCATACCTAAACACAAAAATCACAAATAAACGATAAAACATGCAAACATAAAAGTGCAAAAAAGTATGGATGAAGGTCCCAAAATTTTATTAAATCCTGCAATTGTCTTGTTGATAATCAAGTGTCAATGGAAAAATGCCACCTCAACATACAAAGTGTGTTCCAAACTTGTCCCACCAGTGTCTGAAGCTCCTTACTGGATAAAAGGATTTCCAACAGAGATCCTATGTGCCTGGCTGCTATGCAGTTATAACTCCTTCCAACAGCACAATTACACAGTAATCCTAAATTGCACTCACTGAGCCCAAGTCCAGAGAGGTTCCTCTGGACTCCCCTCCTCGGCATTCTTTGCACGGACTCCACCACCAGGTGTGCACATGACGTGTCAGGCCTCGGGCTCAGTGAGTGCAATTTAGGATTACTGTGTAATCGTGCTATTGGAAGGATTTATAGCTGCGTTGCAATGAGGCACACATGATCTCTGTTGAAGAGCTTTTTATCTGGTAAGGAGCTTGTAAACACTGGTGGGACGAGTTTGCAGCACGCTTAGTTTGTTGAGGTTGCACTTTTCCATTGTCACTTGAATATTAACATGAAGACTTCAGAATTTAATTACACTTTGCTACTTCTAACTGATATTTATTTGCTCATGTTTCATTGTTTATATGGAATTTTTCATGTTTTGGTATGACATATTTAAAGGGGCAGTGAAACTATTTATGTTTGCATGTTTCAAATCTTGTATTCAGGTTGTTAGAATGCTGCTGTTACATACACTGTACACTCAGTGCAGGGATTGTTTTGGTTTCCTAAATATGCTTAAAAATATTTTTTTATTTTTAGCCTAATATGAGGCTATCAATTCTTACAAAGCTTTTGGCTATTTTTATGTGCTAGGCAGCCTAGCCTTAGGAATCATAGAGTTTCCGATGACAGCTCAAGGTGGCAGTAACCTTTTGAAACTGCTTGGCAGTGCTGTTAAAACAGCTGATTAGGGCATTCTAAGAAATTTCAAAACCCTTCTACGTTCACAATAAATTACCTTGTATAAATGTGGTTTTGCCTACTAAATTCTTAGGGAAAAGGCAGAAGAGGTTCTCTGGTACATAAGCTACCTGCCCACCAAAATGAAGGAAATATGTATATACTGGAGCTTCAGTTGTATTACGCTATAGCATGAAAAGTTGTATCCTGCAAAACAGCTTTATGCTTACCTATCCAGTGGCCCATTTACTGAAATCTCACTCTTATGTTGAACCCCTGGTGCTCATCCTATCTCACACTTCCAGGTGTATGGAAGCATGTGCTAGCCACTGTGGTTCCTCTCAATGACCCACAGTGACTAGGGGTCAGCAGAATGAACCACAGTGGCCAGTGGGGGGATGCACTATTTGACTAGCCTAAGTAGTCAAATAGGTTCAATGCCAGGAGCTTTGCTACAAACTGAAATGTCAGCAAATGGGCCACTAGACAGACAAGTAAGAAGGTGTTTTCTTCACAGGGTATCGCTGTTGCCATTTTTAACTCCCTGATAGCATCACTTTACACAATTTCAGTTACTTTCTTTTGCTATTAAAAGTACTACAGCAACATACACCGATAAAGAAAAACAACCAAATGCTATCTCTAAAAGGATGCTTAATATGGTTATTTGTGCCTAATTAAACAACATCAATGACCAAAATAATAAGTATAAAATAGTAAGCTATTCTTTTTCAAGCTGTGATACACATTATTTTCTAGATGTACAGAAAATAGAGGCAAATTCGACAGGACCTTCGATTTCCCAGAGATAGAATTAGAAATAATGATTTCATACCATCAAGTTAAATGTTCATGTGTCATCTGCATGTGAATGATCAAATAGTGCTTGATTACATATTACCAGCTCCTAACATGATGTAGCATGTTTTTTTGGCGCCCATCACTTCTAAATGGCTGGCATCTTAAGAGATTTAATGAAGCTCAAATGTCTGAGTAGTCTTTTGCATATTTAAGAGCAGTCTGATTAAAACAGCTCTCATCATGCTGCAAGCTCCCTCAGGTTGTTTTACAGAGACCATAATTAATCAAAAATCATATCCTTCACATAAAGGAACTCCACTTAGTACAATGGTTGATACTTAGTGATCAAGCCCTCTCCGCTGCATAAATGCCCACTTTATGAGAAACTTCCATCTGGTAAACTAAAAATGAATTTTTTTTTAATGTTGATTTTTGTTCTATCAAAGTTCTATTGCAGTGTATCTATCAAAACAAGAGTAGTAGCAAGTATGTTGATCCTCAGCACAGTACCATGCAGTTTGCATTATTCTGCATGCTGTCCATGGTGCTGATATCTGTACTCTAAACACTATGCTCCTTTTGAAAGAACAAATTGAAGTGGACTCATCAGAAGTTTATTTTATTTTTATTTTCAAAAAAGCTCTACCAGTCATCACAAAAGTAGTCACTGGGCTTTAGATAAGTGACTGCTAAATGTGAAAGGAATGTGAAAGAAAGACAACATTAGTAAGCAGTGGCGTATCTGTGGTATGGCAGTCATGGCAAGTTCCATGGGCACCATGGGGGGGGGGTGGCAAAAAGCCACCTCCGCACAAAAAAGAAGTTCACTCGTCCTTCACCCGTCCTCCCGCGGCTGCCTGCAGGCCGCCCAATGTAGCGCCCGGTGCCGCGGCCGGCCTGCAGGAGCACAGCGCCGGCACAGAATTGCTTCTTGGCCTGGGGAGGGAATGTGACAGGCTCCTCCATTACGGCCGATGATCCACGTAGGGGTAGGGTAACAGTGGCGGAGGTGGAGCCTAATGCTCCACCTACTCTCCTCTATGCGGCATCATCTTCTCCATGGAGGAGCGGGGAATGTGACATGATGTGAGGAGGAGGAGAAGGAATGGATGGCGGCCCGAACCCCCAGCAGCACCAAAGAATGGATAGCAGCCAGGTACTACTGTACTTCTTGATCATGATCATATTCATGTGTGTGGGCCAACTGCCAACCAGAAGCAAGCAGCAAAATGTAGTGCTCAGTGGATTAAATAAATTATAAATATGCACAGCCATAGATATCATAAATAAACTGTAATAAAGTGATTTGTGCACAGTTGTTGCACAAATCACTTTATTACACTTTATTAATGATATCTATAGCTGCTATGCATATTTATAATTTATTTAATCCATATCATGCACTATATTCAATGCCTCTCACACAATCACATGTGTTAATGACTTAAAAGTTTTAAGTCATCATCATGTGCAATTGTGCGTGTGTGGCAGGCATTGAATATAGTGCGCGATGTGGATTAAATATATTATAAATATGCATAGCAGCTATAGATATCATTGAACATTGAACAGTCCACATTCAGTGAAAGTTCATGTACTGAAAACTTTGCAGTGCACTAACTTTCACTGAATGCGGACTGTTCAATGAGCAGGGGCGGACTGACCCATCGGGCACTGTCCAAGGGCCTGGGGCCATTAGGGGGGCCCATAAGAGGCTCTGCAAGACTGCAATGCATACAGTCTAGCATGGGCAGCAGCTGCAATAGGATCTCTCACGGCACACTGCTCCCCACCGGCCCCTCCTTCCCTCCCATCCACCCCAGGTGCTTGTACTGTACATTACATCACCCAGGACAGACAAGAAGAGAGGAGGGGCTGACGGGGAGCAGCGTGCCATGAGAGGTCTTATTATTACAGGCATTAGGTGAGGCTGTGTACTTTTTATTTTTTAAAGGAGTCTAGAGACACCAGGGCCGCCACCATCGGCAGCCAGTACAGATGTAGGGGGCCTGGGCTTCAACAGGACCGCAGGAGGCCCCATGATACTTTCATGGTCCCTCCACGGTGTCCCCACCCCCACGCAGTGTCCCCCCACTTGCATCCCCCTGTGTCCCCTGTTCGCACTGCATCCCTCTCTGTCCTCATAACACTGCGTCCCTCTGTCTGTCCCCAGTGTCCCTTTCTGTCCTTGTCGCACTGTGTCCCTCCCTGTCCCTGGCTTCCTTCCCTGTCCCCAGTGTCCCTCTCTGTCCTCGTCGCACTGCATCCCTCTCTGTCCCCAGTTCCTTTCCTGTCCCTGGTTATCTGAAAGATGGGTTTCAAATGTTTTGACAGGGGTGCAGTTTCAGTGCTTGCCATAGGAGCCATTTTAACTAGATACGCCTCTGTCAGAAAGTCTGGTCTCTCTCAGTGATCACTTAGACTGTGCTATTAGGACTTTGTAGCAAGCCAGAAAGTGAGGGGTAGCAGCAGATAATTGATCTGTTTGAGACATTTGAGTATCCCAGTGCCAATGCCAAGCACTGCACCAGCACCAGAATTTATATAATGTGTTCATGTTAGGGCAGGGGGTCTCCAAACTTTGCAATATGAGGGCCACATCATATTTCTTACAATTACTTGGGGGAAGAAAAAAATCAGTTTTATACATGAATTTAAATAAATGAATATGAATTGATAAGGTTTGCTTGATGTTTTTATTCATAGCCAGCATGATATAATGCAGAACAGGGAAAGAACTTCAATAAAACAAAGCAAAGAAATTCCAAATAAAGAATAAACTTGAGCCATACTGACGTTTGACACACTCAGCTCACTCCATGAGATTCTGCTGCAGGAACACTACCGTTATATGCAAATTCATATTTTTGTCTCACAATTCCTTGAGGCTGGGTTCACACTGCTCACAGCAGGGGGCCAGGGTGTCCCTGCTCACCGTTTTATGTCCGAATTCGGTTCAAATTTTTGGCTGAATTCAGACCTGAAATGGACCAGAAGACGCACAGGACTCTTCTGCAAACCGCTCCGCAAGCCGCCCCGGAGCTGTGTGAACCGGCTCCATTGAGAGCTGGTCACAGTCTCCTGACATGCAAATTGGATGCGAGGAAACCAGTATCCAATTCACACCTGTGTGAACCCAGCCTGAATCTCGGTCCCTCTCTTATGCGCTAACACTGTTTGAGAGTATCCGTAGAGCCCACCAACATTCCACAGGCATTATCTCCCTGATATACTTCTCTGTTGTATCTTCTAAAAAACCTCCAGTGCGGTCCTTTCATCATCAATAGGAGAGTGAGTTGGGGATGGAGTTGGATCCAGCAGATTGGCATTTTATGACCTTGGTGATATCCAAAATCTCTAAGAATGTACTCATTCAAGAAAATGCATATAAAATCCTGTACTGGTATTATAGATGATATAGATGGTATTATACACCGGCTCCTTTAGCTCGTCTCATACCATCTTATCCATCGACCTGCTTCTGTGGTTGTTCCCAACCAGGGACAATGGTACACATATGGTGGTCATATCCAAAGGTGTGCAGACTATGGGTCCAGGTTTATGCGCTCCTACGCACATTCTTCCATTCAGACATCAAAAGAAATCCAGAGTGGCAACTAGCATTGCATCTTTTTGTAGCAACCAAACTTACCACAGCGAGAGCCTGGATAACCCCAATTCTCAGTTTCGAAGCAGTCAAGCGACGTATGACAGACATTATGGTCAACGAAAAAATTAACGGCCATTTTACTTGAGATCCATGAAAAATTTCTCAGAGTCTAGCAGCAATGATTATCCTATGTTCAGCCATTGCGCTTTGATAACCTCCTTATGTCAATCTGAGGACTTTAATCCACAGTTCCCTTAGACCTCTTTATCTTTGTCTCTTTTAATTTTCTTTCTCTACCCTTCTTGGACCCTTCCTCTTGTTTCTGGCTGACCAGCTTTTCTCTTTCTTTAATTCTGTATTTCTTTAATTTGCATGTAAATCTATTAGGCCTTTAGATTGTGGCCTGGTTGTGACATAATTGAGCTTGCAGCTCTTCTCTGTTTATTTTTTTATTCTACGTTCTCATTTTTGATTTGGAATTTCTTTGGCTTGATAGTTTAACTAACCTTAAAATCATCACTCCATTCAGATGGAATGTACTTTTGCTTATTATGATGTTGTAAAGTTCTGATTTACTTACTTCCTCTGTTGTACGAATCCACGTCAATGTTATGTTTGCAATCCCCATACGTGTGTACAGACTGTATGTTATGCAATTGTCATTCCAACGGCTCTGTTGTGTATGTTTTAAAGGCAATAAAGCCTTTTGTAAAAGAAAAAATAAACTTGAGCCAGTTAGAGCCTTACATGATTGTTCCAAATCAAAATTCCCACCAATTACATCAGGGTCCCCATCAGAGTCCACTCTTACACACTCACAGCACAGCTAAGAGCCATGATCCTGTGAATGCTTGGGCAAGCACGTGATTGGTTGTTAGATGTGGTACAATGACAGCACAGCCAGGAGAATCTGTACTGGCGACTGGAGGGGGAAGTAGAGACTGTGGTAGCTGGATGGAAACTGAGACTTTGTGAGAGGCCAATGACCCTAACTGCGAGTCACACAAAATCTTGCAGCAGGTCCTAGTTTAGAGACTCTTGATTTGGAGGATCGATTTAGTTCAAGAAATTGCTGTTAACCACTGAAGATTGTTGAGAGAAGATGGCTCTGGCCTTCTTGGCAGAAAGGAAATAAAGGAATTGTTGGGAGATATACTGTAATATCTTTGGGAGGTAATAGATATCTGCAGGTGTTATACATTTGTTAGTATACATGCACGCATGAAAAATATTTTTGACACTAGGTTTGCTTTATACGTTGCTTTCCTTTTCAGGGTCTATTAACCACTTCAGCCCCGGACCATTTTGCAGCTAAAGGACCAGGCCCCTTTTTGCGATCCGGCACTGCGTCACTTTAACTGACAATTGCGCAGTCATGCGACGTGGCTCCCAAACAAAATTGGCGATCTTTTTTTCCCACAAATAGAGCTTTCTTTTGGTGGTATTTGTTCACCTCTGCGGTTTTTATTTTTTGCGCTATAAATAAAAATAGAGCGACAATTTTGAAAAAAATTCAATATTATTTACTTTTTGCTATAATAAATATCCCCAAAAATATATAATTTTTTTTCCCTCAGTTTTCTTCTACATATTTTTGTTTAAAAAAATCGCAATAAGCGTTTATTGATTGGTTTGCACAAAAGTTATAGCATCTACAAAATAGGGGATAGTTTTATGGCATTTTTATTAATATTTTTTTTACTAGTAATATCATGACTGTGACATTATGGCGGACACATCGGACACTTTTGGCACATTTTTGGGGCCATTGTCATTTTTACAGCGATCAGTGCTATAAAAATGCACTGATTACTGTGAAAATTACACTGGCAGTGAAGGGTTTAACCACTAGGTGGTGCTGTAGGGGTTAAGTGTTCCCTATTGAGTGTTTCTTACTGTAGGGGGGATGGGCTGTGTGTCACATGACACTGATCTTCGCTCCGCGTACACGGAGCGGAGATCCGTGTCATTGTCACTAGGCAGAGCGGGGAGATGCTTGTTTACACAAGCATCTCCCCGCTCTATACCTCCGTTAAATGATCGCGGGGATCTCCGCGGCGATCGAGTCCACGGGACCCGCGGTCCGACTCATGGGAAAGACGGCAGGGTCGCGCGCGACCACACGTCAGGCATTTAAAGGGCAACGTACAGGTACATGATTGTGCCTGTCCGTTCTGCCAACGTAAATCTACATGGGCCGGTCCTTAACCACTTGGCAACCACCTGCCGACAAATAACGTCGACAAGGTGGTTGCTTAACTCTGGGAGGACGTTATATAACGTCCTCCCAGAATCGCACACGGCGCGCACACGGGAAACTCCGTGACCGCCGGGTCCAGAGGACCCGGCGCATCACGAATCGCGGAAAATTGCCGCTGATAGCAGCCGTTTACCACGTGATCGCTCCGTCAAATGACGGAGCGATCACTTGTAAACAGACCGGCGTCATGTGATGAAGCCGGTTCCTCTCTCCCCTCTCTGTACCGATCGGTACAGTGTGAGAGGAGAGGGGAGGGAGCAGATCAAGCCAGCAGCTCTGTGGGCTGGATCTGTGACAATTGCAGTCACAGATCCAGCCATCCATCCATCCCTGCTCAGCCATCCCTGGTGCAATACCCTGCGCAATACTCTGCAAAATACCCTGCGCAATACTCTGCAAAATACCCTGCGCAATACTCTGCAAAATACTCTGCCAATACTCTGCAAAATACCCTGCGCAATACTCTGCAAAATACCCTGCGCAATACTCTGCAAAATACTCTGCAATACCCTGGTGCAATACTCTGCAATACCCGGTGCAATACTCTGCAATACCCTGCGCAATACTCTGCAATACCCTGCGCAATACCCTGCACAATACTCTGCAATACCCTGCACAATACTCTGCAATACCATGCAAAATACTCTGCAATACCCTGCGCAATACTCTGCAATACCCTGCGCAATACTCTGCAATACCCTGCGCAATACCCTGCAAAATACTCTGCAATTCCCTGCGCAATACCCTGCAAAATACTCTGCAATACCCTGTGCAATACTCTGCAATACCCTGCGCAATACTCTGCAATACCCTGCGCAATACTCTGCAAAATACTCTGCAATACCCTGCGCAATACTCTGCAATACCCTGCACAATACTCTGCAATACCCTGAACAATACTCTGCAATACCCTGTGCAATACCCCGTGCAATACCCTGCCATACTCCGCAATACCCTGCCATAGTCCGCAATACTCTGCAATGCCCTGCAATACTCCGCAATACTCCGCAATGCCCGGCAATACTCCGCAATGCCCGGCAATACTCCGCAATGCCCGGCAATACTCTGCAATAACCACTTCCCGCCCGCCGGTCGTCATATGACGTCCTTGACTTTGTGAGGGGATATCTGAATGATGGGAGCAGCTACAGGCATCATTCAGATATTAGCTTTTTCAGCCGCCGATTCCCTACACCATAAGAACAATCATAGCGGCTGTTCCGCTGCTTGATCATTCTTACGGGAGGCGAGAGGGGATGTCCCCCGCCGCCCTCCGGTGCTTCTACCGACTCACCGCTATGATCAAAGCCAGGATTGTTTTTTTTTTTTGTTTGTTTTTTCAGGCTTCCCAGCCTAGAGGTGAGATGTGGGGTCTTATTGACCCCATATCTCACTGTAAAGAGGACCTGTCATGCCATATTCCTATTACAAGGGATGTTTACGTTCCTTGTAATAGGTATAAAAGTGATCAAAAAAAATTTGGGGGCGGAAAAACATGTCAAACTAAAATAAATAAAGTAAAATGAACAATAAAAATTTTTATTTTTTTTTAAAGCGCCCCTGTTCCCGTGAGCTCGCATACATAGTTAGTCAGGTTGAAAAAAGACAAAGTCCATCCAGTTCAACCATAAAAATAAAAAAAATATCGTGCAATCCCATATACCCAATTCTATACCCACAGTTGATCCAGAGGAAGGCAAAAAACCCCAGCAGAGCATGATCCAATTTGCTACAGCAGGGGAAAAAATTCCTTCCTGATCCCCCGAGAGGCAATCGGATTTACCCTGGATCAACTTTACCTAGAACTGTTAGTACTCAGTTATATTATGTACATTTAGGAAAGTATCCAGGCCTTTCTTAAAGCAATCTACTGAGCTGGCCAGAACCACCTCTGCAGGGAGTCTGTTCCACATTTTCACAGCTCTTACTGTGAAGAAACCTTTCCGCATTTGGAGATAAAATCTTTTTTCTTCTAGACGTAAAGAGTGCCCCCTTGTTCTCTGTGTTGACCGTAAAGTGAATAACTCATCACCAAGATCAATATATGGACCCCTTATATATTTGTACATGTTAATCATATCCCCCCTTATTCTCCTCTTCTCAAGAGTGAATAAATTCAGCTCCTCTAATCTTTCTTCATAGCTGAGCTCCTCCATGCCTCTTATCAGTTTGGTTGCCCTTCTCTGCACTTTCTCCAGTTCCCCGATATGCTTTTTGAGAACTGGTGCCCAAAACTGAACTGCGTATTCCAGATGAGGCCTTACTAATGATTTGTACAGGGGCAAAATGATGTCTCTCTCTCTGGAGTCCATACCTCTCTTAATACAAGAAAGGACTTTGCTCGCTTTGGAAACCACAGCTTGGCATTGCATGCCATTATTGAGCTTATGATCTACCAAAACCCCCAGATCCTTTTCCACTACGGATCCCCCCAGTTGTATTCCCCCTAGTATGTATGATGCATTCATATTCTTAGCCCCCAAGTGCATAACTTTACATTTATCAACATTAAACCTCATCTGCCACATAGTCGCCCAATTAGACAGAGCATCGAGGTCGGCTTGTAAATTGGAGACATCCTGCAAGGACGTCATTCCACTGCATAGCTTGGTGTCATCTGCAAAGACAGAAATGTTACTTTTGATCTCAGACCCAATATCATTTATAAAGATATTAAAAAGTAAGGGTCCCAGCACTGAACCTTGGGGTACACCACTGATAACCTTAGACCATTCAGAGTAAGAATCATTAACTACTACTCTCTGAATTCTGTCTTTTAGCCAGTTTTCTATCCATTTACAAACTGATATTTCCAATCCTGTAGACTTTACCTTACACATGAGCCGTGTGTGGGGAACTGTATCGAACGCTTTTGCAAAATCCAAGTATACCACGTCCACAGCCACGCCTCTGTCCAAGGTCTTACTTACCTCTTCATAAAAAGAAATCAGGTTTGTCTGACAACTTCTGTCTTTCATGAATCCATGCTGTTTGTTGCTTAAATAGTTTTTTTCCAGCAAGAACTCATCTATGTGGTCTTTTATTAATCTCTCCAGTATCTTCCCAACTATAGAAGTTAAACTAACAGGTCTATAGTTACTTGGTAAAGACTTTGTTCCCTTTTTAAATATAGGCACCACATTGGCCCTGCGCCAATCAAGTGGTACTATTCCTGTCATTAATGAGTCCCTAAAAATTAGATACAATGGCTTTGAAATTACAGAGCTCAATTCTTTTAGGATCCGTGGGTGGATGCCATCTGGTCCAGGTGCTTTATCCACCTTTACTCTGTCTAAATATTTCTGGACCATATCACTTTTGAGCCATTGTGGATTTGGGGCTGTGTCACTACCACCCCCATTATGGACATGAACTCCCCCATGCTCCATTGTATACACAGAGCTGAAGAAAGTATTTAATAAATTAGCCTTTTCTTTGTCCCCAGTCACCCACTCTAGATTATTTTGTAAAGGGCCTACATGCTCAGACCTGACCTTTTTACTATTAATATATTTGAAGAATTTTTTGGGGTTTGTCCTACTATCTTTTGCAATCTGTCGTTCGTTTTGAATTTTTGCATCCTTGATTTCCTTTTTACATATCCTGTTATATTCTTTGTAACATTTAAACGACACTAGTGTTCCTTCATTTTTATATTTTTTAAAAGCGCTTTTCTTATTGTTTATAGCTTTTTTAACTTTAACTGTGAGCCACATAGGTTTTATTTTTAGCCTTTTAAACTTATTGCCCATGGGAATATACTTTGCAGTGAGTTCACAAACAGTCTTTTTGAAGAATTCCCATTTCTGTTCTGTGCCCATTGATGCCAATTTTCCCTCCCAGTCTAAGACCTGGAGAGCAGCCCTCATCCTTGGAAAATTTGCTTTATTGAAATTAAGTGTTTTTATCCTTCCTGCATGTATTTCTTGCTTACAGCTAACATCAAATGAAATCATGTTATGGTCACTGCTACCCAGGTGTTCCTTTATCTGAACATTAGTAATGTGCTCTGCATGGTTTGAGATTACCAGGTCCAACAGAGCATCATTCCTAGTTGGGGCCTCAATAAACTGGACCATAAAATTGTCCTGCAATAGGCTTATAAATTTTTGCCCTTTAACTGTCCCAGCAGTGCCATTACTCCTGTCAATTTCTGGGTAGTTAAAATCCCCCATTATTATCACCATCCCAGCCCTTGCAGCCCTTTCCATCTGTGCAAGGAGCTGAGTTTCAAGGAGAAGCTTGTCACCATACAGAAGCGAACGCATACGTAAGTCTCGCCCACATATGAAAACGGTTTTCAAACCACACATGTGAGGTATCTCTGCGAACGTTAGAGCGAGAGCAATCATCTTGGCCCTAGACCTCCTCTGTAACTCAAAGCATGTAACCAGTAAAAATATTTAAAGCGTCGCCTATGGGGATTTTTTAAGTAGCGAAGTTTGGCGCCATTCCACGAGTGTGTGCAATTTTGAAGGGTGACATGTTAGGTATCTATTTACTCGGCATAACTTCATCTTTCACATTATGCAAAAACATTGGGCTAACTTTACTGTTTTGTTTTTTTTAAGCACAAAACATTTTTTTTTCCGTAAAAAACGCGTTAAAAAAATTGCTGCGCATATATCATGCGAGATAAAAAGTTGCAACAACCACCATTATATTCTCTAAGGTCTTTGCTAAAAAAACATATATAATGTTTAGGGGTTCTATGTAATTTTCTAGCAAACAAATGATGATTTTTACATGTATTAGAGAAATGTCAGAATTGGCCTGGGTGCTCCAGAACGCCTGAAGGTGCTCCCTGCATGTTGGGCCTCTGTATGTGGCCACGCTGTGTAAAAGTCTCACACATGTGGTATCGCCATACTCGGGAGTAATAGCAGAATGTGTTTTGGGGTGTAATTTGTGGAATGCATAAGCTGTGTGTGAGAAATAACCTGCTAATATGACAATTTTGTGGAAAAAAAAAAGAGAAAAAAAAATCTTGATTTTGCAAAGAATTGTGGGAAAAAATGACAACTTCAAAAAACTCACAATGCCTCTTTCTGAATACCTTGGAATGTCTTCTTTCCAAAAAGGGGTCATTTGGTGGGTATTTGTACTTTTCTGGCATGTTAGGGTCTCAAGAAATGAGATCGGCCGTAAGTACTTCAGGTGTGATCAATTTTCAGATATTGGCACCATAGATTGTGGACTCTATAACTTTCACAAAGACCAAATAATATCCACCAATTTGTACTTATTTTTACCAAAGATATGTAGCAGTATAAATTTTGGCCAAAATTTATGAAGAAAAAATAGTAATTTGCTAAATTTTATAACAGAAACGAAAAAAAAATCATTTTTTTACAGAATTTTCTGTCTTTTTTCTCTTATAGCGCAAAAAATAAAAAACCCAACAGTGATTAAATACGACCAAAAGAAAGCTCTATTTGTGTGAAAAAAAGGACAAAAAATTCATATGGGTACAGTGTTGTATGACTGAGTAATTGTCATTCAAAATGTGAGAGCACCGAAAGCTGAAAATTGGTCTGGTTATTAAGGGGGTTTAAGTGCCCAGTGGTCAAGTGGTTAAGTGGTTAAGCTCTCATTCCACAGTAGGCAGTAATGGTCTTGTTCTGGGCTAGCCCAGCATTTTCATCTTAGGTGTTCAATGTCACTTCCACGTGTTGGTGTAAAGAAGTCCTTCTATTATATATGCAGAGTTCTTCTAACTCTCTAGAACAATATGGTGACAACTGGTTGGAAGGGACTAGCTCACCATGGCTCATGGTGCCATAGTGAGGTGAAAGATGCTGTAAAGGAAAATGTTATTTAAAATTAATCTGTAAATTGTTACTGGTAGCAAACATTTTAAATATTTATTACTTTTGGGTATGTGGCTCACTTCCCTTCCTCTCACATGACAGTGCTAGTGTTAGGTGATGGGCCCAGTGCTGTTGCATGCAAGGTGGAGAAGTAGTCTTCAGCCCTGTGTAAGACACAACTTGTATTAGCAAAATGGTAAGGGGCAGAATGAAAGGTGAGTATGTGCTGCTGGCACCCATTAATCTCTATTTCCATCATATATCCATCCATTATACTGTCTGTCTTTCTATCTGTACATCCAACATTCCATGACTTTATCCATCTATATACCCATTTATCCATTATACAGTCATCTATTTTATTATCCATCATTTATGTATGTATGTATGTATGTATGCATGTATCTATCTATCTTCCTATCTATCTTCCTATCTACCTATCTATCTATCTATCTATCTATCTATCTATCTAATCTCTATATATTCCTAACATACTAGAACACTTTAACATAGATATAAGCTCACACCTTTAATTTGCTCCTTTGTTGCAGTTAGTTTATGGCTGACTCACCTGTTGTTTTTCTGACCTGTAATGTCCATATAGCAGCTGGGTGGTGGTCCATCACCCAAAAGAGCATTAAATCTACTCTGCCACCATACAACATGCCTTAAATCCTGCCATTTAAAAACTTTAATCTCGACTAATGTTTTGAGAGCTAATTTCTAGCTAAATTAACTATAATCAAATAGGGTTTAAATTATGCAATGAGATATAAATTACTGTGCTTAACTGTTTTTGAAGCACAGCTTAGTCAATGAGATATAATAGGATTCTAAAAATGCCCCTGAGGCAAACATACCCATGTCTATTAACCAAAACATTTTCACTGCTGGAGTAGAAATTATAAAAAAGTTTTAAGCCAATTCTCATTTAAAGAAGCATGTACTTGTGTTTATTGTTGGTTTTGCCATACATCACGTTGATTTGTTTTTTTCTTCCATACAAGTCAACATGAGCACAAAATGATCTCATTGCATGACATTTGTACCTTAAATCACATGGACATGTGTTCATTGTGTTTCTAACTCTGTCACTAACACAGAAACCCTAAAACATACAGCAACAAAGGCTATCAAATAACAGAAATTATACTTTATGTAAGCAAAACTTTAATATAAAGACTGAATAGCATTTGCATTTAAAGTGCTACTAAATCCACAACAGTAAAATCAGTCTGTATATGCAGTAAAGCATGCTTGTTATACTCACTGTGGAAACTAAGGGGTTAAACCTCCGCATTGTGTAGAAAAGATTTTTGATCCTATCTTCTCGAATCCTCCCTTTCTTCCACAGAACCTTGGGGTCATTCTGCACATACTCAGTATGGTGTGTATTGCTAGAGAGTTTTTGTTTTCTTTGGAGGGTGCATGTGATTAGCACAGGGCCAATCAGCACCATCCAGACAGAGGGTCAGTGGTCCTGCAGCCTCATAGAACAGTAGGAGGAGAATGAAAACTCCTCCTTCAAGCTTTAACCAGTGCTCGGACAGATATTGATAGAAGTCACATGACTGCTATGTACTGCTGATGAGAAAAGTTATTTAGCAGTTTATATTTACTAAAATAATTGCATTTCCATATTCTGTGTACTGTGGGAGATCAGATATAATAAATGCAGGCTCCTGGTTTCGGTAACACTTTAACTACAGCTACAAGTCTTCCAGGTTGATCATCTATTACTTTGTGTCCCATGGTGCTGGGCACTTTGACCTCTCTCTTTGTGGACTTCCAGCATATTGCAAGATTTTTTGTAGATTTTAACTATGTAAGTGTATCAGGACACTACTCTATTAATGTTGTTTAGAATGTATTAATAAATGCATAATTGCTTTTTCTGTGTGTGCTCATTGTCTCTATGTATTCTAGAGAGCTTTCTGATATGTCCACCATTGCCAACCCCTAGAGGAAGACTCAATGAGTTGAAACGCATCAGGGTTCTGAATCTATGCAATCAGGATCACCAGATTTTGTTTTATGAGTTATCTTGTTAAATGTTGTTGTGATATATTTTTGATGTTTTGCCAATCTCCCCATTCGTTTGAAAGGGGATAATTTTAATGAATTTTCATTAAATATTTGACTTTTTATCATATATATGTCATATATCTTTTTGGTATCAAAAAAGTCCCTCCCTCTTCCCCCATTTTACCTTGTGGATTTTATTGCTTGAATTTGGGACTGATACCAGGTCTTTTGAAGTCCAGCTGCTCAACTGATACCACTTTAACCACTTCCATACTGGGCACTTAAACACCTTCCTGCCCAGACCAATTTTCAGCTTTCTGCGCTGTTGCACTTTGAATGACAATTGCGCGGTCATGCTACACTGTACCCAAACTAAATTTTTATCATTTTTTCCCCACAAATAGAGCTTTCTTTTGGTGGTATTTGATCACCTCTGGGATTTTTTTTTCTGGTAAAAAAAATAAAAAAAGACCAAAAATTGTGAAAAAATATGTATTTTTTTTGTTTCAGTTACAATTTTTTTTAAATAAGTAAGTTTTCTCCTTCACTGATGGGGCTGCCCTGACGGGCACCGATGAGGTGGCACCAATGATGTGGCACTGATGAGGTGGCATTGATGGGCACTGATGATGGGCACTAATATGCTGCACTGATAGGTGGAACGGATAATCGGCATGGATGGGCACGGATAGGCGGCACAGATGGGCACGGATAGGCGGCACAGATGGGCGCTGATAGGCGGCACATATGGGCACTGATAGGCGGCACAAATGGGCGCTGATAGGCGGCACAGATGGGTACTGATAGGTGACACGGATGGGCACTGATAGGTGGCACGGATGGGCACTGATAGGCGGCACAGATGGGCATGGATGGGCACTGATAGGTGGCACGGATGGGCATGATGGGCACTGATAGGTGGCACGGGTGGGCACTGATAGGCGGCACTGATGTACTGTAATGGATGCCAATCAGTGCCAAACAAAAATGCCTGCCAATCAGTGATGCCCATTGTGGGCACTGATTGGCATCCATTGTGGGCACTGATTGGCATCCATTAGGGGGCACTAACTGGCATCCCTGGTGGTCTAGGGTGGCATACCTGGTGCTGGCATCCCTGGTGGTCCAGTGGCATCCCTGGTGGTCCAGTGGCATCCCTGGTGGTCCAGTGGGGGCATCCTCGGGGGGGCTGTGCTGATAATCGATCAGCACAAACCCCCCCTGTCAGAGGAGCAGCCGATCGGCTCTCCTCTACTCGCGTCTGACAGACGCGAGTGAGGAAAAGCCGATGACCGGCTTTTCCTGTTTACACTGTGATCAGCCGTGATTGGACATGGCTGATCACGTGGTAAAGAGTCTCCGTCGGAGACTCTTTACCTAGATCGGAGTTGCGGGGTGTCAGACTGACACCCCGCAGCAACGATCGCCGCGATGCGCGCCCCCGGGGGCACGCAGCGGCTCAAAATCCTGAGGACGTCATATGACGTCCTGTCAGGATTTTGCAACCACCTTTCTGACGTCAATCCGCTATAGGGCGGGCGGCAAGTGGTTAACTATGTATTTAAGCAAATAGGAAATGTAGAATATGCTAGTAATCCTAAATTACAATTAAAATTCAAGTTGTCTTCTAAAAAAGGCATGGCAATACTTGCCATGGATTTATATGCTAGTCTGTAAACAGAACCACCAGAAGAATAATAGTTACTTCTCTGTTGAGTGCATCCAATGGAGTTCAAAGATTGAAACAGGCTGCATTAATTTTCTTAATTTGCATCAGTAAGTGAAAGTCATTTGGAAAATGGTACAAAACTTAGAGAAGATTGTCAGGTTGTCACTGTGTCTTTTCTTTTTTTTTTGAATTTAGTATTTAGTAGAGGTTTATTTTGCTGTCCTAATCCCTGCTGAGGGATTTTCCCTCACTATTTATTCTGGTGACTTGGATAGAAAGTCAAGGGAAATCAAAAATTGTACAGCTGTTGTCAGAACAGGGGACAAAGGGAATGGGGACCTGCTGCAGTGACAACTGGCTAAAAGGAAATTTCCATTCACTCTGTAGAGATTTCCTCTCATTCCCTTCTAGTGTCTCATGAACAGGAAGTGAAGGAAAATCTCCCCAATAAAAACGCAGAAAGTAAAAATATTCCATGCTCTATGGAAAGAATGGGCTACAGAGCAACCAACGGGAGACCTAGTCCATTTTTTTGCTACTTCTGTACATGCATTCCAGATTTGGGAACTTTGAGTCTCATGCAGCAACATTTTAAGAAACTGGTAGTTTTGACTGGCACCTTGTAGTGCCAACTTTTCCACTGTGAGGTTAAAGTATATGTGACCCTTCACCTTGTAAAACAACAAATTCAGTAAAAAAAAAAAAATGAAAGGCAAAACATATATACATATAAAAAATATTATAAATACCCTTTTTACCCTTTTTTTATAAGCAATCACATACCCTCTATTCTCAGCTGCATAAGGAGCTCAGAGAGCTGGGAGAGGAGAAATGGGAGTACACTGGTCTTCCCAGCGAATGTCTGTAAGAGGTGGGGGATGTCATTGGAAGTGTGATCATTGGAGGAGAGCAGGCATAGCTAGGAAACTGCTCATATTGTGTTCTCATGTCTAGTGTGGTCAGTTTTTAATAGAAAAGCAGAAGGACTGACAGGAATACCAGGGATTTGAGTTGAGTTGAGAGGTATCTTACCCCGAAGGGTCCCGACGCGCATAGCAGAGTTTCTGGGAAAAGAAGACCCAGGAACCAGGACCCAGATTTCAAACAAAGGAAGTAATACAAAGAGAACAGCATACTTTTTTCTACAGATACGTGGTACAGCAGGCACATATCAGGAATATGAGATGTTGGAGTAACATATTCTTTAAGAAAAAAGGCTAAATATAATGTAGGGTTTATTTTATTATAACCAAATACTAGTGAAAGGTTTATTTTATAATCGACCCAAATTATAATGATTTCCCTTTTCCCCTGTATGTCTCTGCATAACCTTATAAATATTTCTGTAGGTTTAGTATCCAAAAAATACTGAGATCACATAATATATTGTAATTATTTTCATACAAACAACAACACCAATTTTAAGCAGAGCATTTGCAAGGCAATAAACATGCTGAAATTACTTTAATAACATTGATTAGTAGCAAGCGCATTCAACAACAAACCTGAACAAATCAAAAGTAATAATCTGGAAATAACGTCATGCCAATTCCATAGTCATGTCATTAGCTGTAATAAATAAAATGTTAAATCATACTGAGCAGTGAGCATTGAATCGGGGGTCGAAATTCAAGCATGCTTAAAAATATTCATCAGAAGTATTCTTGTGACACACAGAGCTCTTAAGAGTACCAAGGACCTATGTTAAAGCAGAACTTTACCCATGACAACTTGATCAAAAATAATGTTGTTTAGCAAGGAACATACATTCCACAATAATAATTATGCTACCAAAATGAGTGTGTGCTGTAAATTGCCTCCAGCATTGCTCCTGTTTCTTCTTGCTGAAGCCAAGAGCCCCTGAGCAGCAGTAATTCATAAAGCGGAACTAAACCCATGGATTTAACAGTTTCAAAAAACAGTTACATTCCTGGAATGCCAGGATTGCTAGCTGTCACATTTGCTTGTGTCCATACCAAACTGTCAAACCATCAAATGGCTGGTATCATAAATGATCACATGTGCAGCACCATGGCAGTTACAGATCAAACAGAAGCAGCCTCCTTGACTGTAAAGGATTCAGCTTTAACCACTTCAGCCCGGACTATTTCGCTGGTCAAAGACCAGGCCATTTTTTGTGATTCGGCACTGCGTCGCTTTAACTGACAATTGCGCAGTCGTGCGACGTGGCTCCCAAACAAAATTGACGCCCTTTTTTTCCCACAAATAGAGCTTTCTTTTGGTGGTATTTGATCACCTCTGCGTTTTTTATTTTTTGCGCTATAAACAAAAATAGGGCGACAATTTTGAAAAAAAAACAAAATTTTTTACTTTTTGCTATAATAAATATCCCCAAAAAATATACAAAAACAAACATTTTTTGTCCCTCAGTTTAGGTCGATACGTATTCTTCTACAAGTTTTTGGTAAAAAAAAATCAAAATAAGCGTTTATTGATCGGTTTGTGGCAAAAGTTATAGCGTCTAAAAAATAGGGGATAGTTTTATGGCATTTTTATAATTTTTTTTTTTTACTAGTAATGGCGGTGATCAGCAATTTTTATCGCGACTGCGACATTATGGCAGACACATCAGACACTTTTGACACCATTTTGGGACCATTGTAATTTTTACAGCGCTCAGTGCTATAAAAATGCACTGATTACTGTGAAAATGACACTGGCAGTGAAGGGGTTAACCACTAGGTGGTGCTGTAGGGGTTAAGTGTGACCTAGGGAGTGATTCTTACTGTTAGGGGGCGTGGCTTGGCGTGACACATCACTGATCGCTGTTCCTGATGACAGGGAACAGACGATCACTGACAGTGTCACTAGGAAGAACAGGGAGATGTTTGTTTACACTTACCTCTCTCCGTTCCTCAGCTCGCGGGACACCGGCAGCGATCGGGTCTGCGGGTCCCGTGGGCGCGGTCACGGAGCTCCCGACCGGGTTGTGAGCGCGCCGCCGGTGGCTCACATCATAACCACTTCAATACAGGGCACTTTCACCCCCTTCCTGCCCAAGCCATTTTTCAGCTTTCAGCACTGTCACACTTTGAATGACAATTGCGCAGATATGCAACACTGTACCCAAATGAAATTTTTATAATTTCTTTGCCACAAATAGAGCTTTCTTTTGGTGGTATTTGATCACCTCTGTGGTTTTTATTTCTTGCGCTATAAACAAAAGAAGAGGGACAAGTTTGAAAAAAACACAATATTTTTTACTTTTTGCTATAATAAATACCCATTTTTTTTTCCCTCAGTTTAGGCCAGTGGTTCTCAACTCCTGTCCTCAGGACCCACTAACAGGCCAGAATTTAAGTATTACCTTGGTGAGATGCAGACTAGAATACTGCAATCCCTGAGCAGCAAATTATATCACCTGTGATGCATTTCAGTTATCTTGCAAACCTGGCCTGTTGGTGGGCCCTGAGGACTGGAGTTAAGAACCACTGGTTTAGGCCGATATGTATTCTTCTACATATTTTTGGTAAAAAAAATCGCAAAAAGCGTATATTGATTGGTTTGCGCAAAAGTTATAGCGGCTACAAAATAGGCGATAGATTTCTAGCATTTTTATAAAAAAAATGTTTTTACTATTAATGGCGGCGATCAGCGATTTTTATCGTGACTGCGATATTGCGACGGACAGATCGGACACTTTTGACACATTTTTGGGACCATTCACATTTATACAGCAATCCCTGCTATAAAAATGCATTGATTACTGTATAAATAAGGCTGGCTGGGAAGGGGTTAACACTAGGGGGCGATCAAGGGGTTAAATGTGTTCCCTAGGGAGTGATTCTTACTGTGGGGGGAGGGGACTGACTGGGGGAGGTGACCGATCTGTGTCCCTATGTACAAGGGACACACCATCGGTCTCCTTTCCCTGACAGGACATGGATCTGTGTGTTTACACACACAGATCCACGGTCCTGCTCAGTTACTGGGCAATCGCGGGTGCCTGGCAGCCATCGGGTCCCCAGTGACGTGACGGGCACGCCCCCTAGCGGCCTGGGAAGGTGCAACGTCATATGACGTCTGCCCAAAACTAGAGGGTCTTCGTCCCGCCATCATTTGACAGCGGGCGGTAGAAAAGCGGTTAAAGGGGACATACCTGTACGCTCATATGCCCAGCCGTGCCATTCTGTCGACGTATTTCGTCGTGCGGTGGTCGTCAAGTGGTTAAGGCTGTCATCAGATTGGCCTCTACAAACTCAGCAGTGCCTAAAAATAGGGAGCAACTAAGCATGCGCAGAGCAGGGTGAGACAGTGTATTACTGGATTTTACAGTATAGGAACTTATTTTTAATATTTTACATAGCTATACCTGAAAAAGGAGCCAGACTGAAGTCATCTAGTAGGACTTCATTTTCTGACTAAAGTTCCACTTTAAGAAATCTTATCTAAAAAAATGACTGCATTCATTTAAGGCTCCATGTACACAGAAGCTCAAAATCGGTCGTTTTGAAAGCCAGATTTCAGGCAGAAAAAGCTGCTTTCAAATATAGCTTTTATCAGCGTTTTTTTACTAGCGTTTATTAGCGTTTTTCAGTGTTAGCATTTTTTAGCTTTTTTTTTTTTTGTATTTTTTTTTCAATGGATCAAAAAACGCTAAAAAACGCTGGCGACCTGCGTTTTTGAGCGTTTTTGAGCGTTTATTATCGTTTTTCAGCGTTTTTTTCCCGCTGAAAAACTGCACTTTGAACGCAAATTTCTTGCTTTCAGAAAAAAGCCCATTAACTCCACTGCTCATTAAGGCTAAAAAAACATCCATGTGTACATGAACACATAGGCTAACATAGAGTGCCGTTAATGGGCTTTTTAAAAAAACGCCAAAACGCCAATAAACTGCAGTTTATCAGCTTCAGTGTACATGGAGCCTAAAGGATAACTGTACATTTGTGTCAGGGACCATGAACCAGGCAAAGACAGAAAATGCAGTTAAAATCACAACTTTAATGTAATAATAGAAAATTACAGATCAGGAACGTAGTCAAACACAGAAGCCAGTTTTAGGAAGCCAAAAAGGGTAATCAAACGAGGTGGGATCGGGAAGCCAGGAATCAGCGTTGTCAGAAGCCAAAGATCAAGATTAGGAACCAGAAGAAACGTCAGCCAGGCAAAGTCATAACAGGACCACAGCAGAGATGTTGACCAGGCAAAGGCAATGGAGGTAATGAACAAGGCAGTTTAAATAGCAAAAAGGGACTGGCTGTAGGCTGGACGAATGAGGTAGGTAATGGTAACCAGGTGTGTCACTGCGGAAACAATGGCTGGTAATTAACTGACAGCTAAGCAGCCTTGAGCACTGAGAAGAGAGCTGCTAGAAGCCCAGCCCTAACAATTTGAAACACAATAGCTGTTAACATATCAAGAGTTTAAAAAAAAAATCAGATGTAGTGCCCTTTCCAAATGGTTGGGACTCTATGTGTAAATTTAGGGGTAGTCTGAGCCAGTAGTTGGGCTCAGACCTGGATAATTGTGTTGAAATTTGCTTCTGCTCTGGATGTGATGCTGCCTGGCAGTTGTGTTCCCTGTTCGCCTGTAGGTGGCACTGCCACCACTGGCCCAGGTTGAAATACAGGGGTATCACAGCACACTGGGTGTCCTTTCTCGGCAGCCGTGCACTGGGCGTGGTTAACCCGCTGTGCATGCTGGGAGAGGGTTGTTTTGCTTTTGCGTTTATCTAGCAAGGTTACTCTGTGGTATAACAAGGAAGCTGAGACTTCTGCAGTGTGTAAATGTGCTTTTACTATACAAAGATGCTGTACATACAAAACTATTACAATATTAGGACTAAAATACAAGACTGGCAGATCTCTATAACAAGCAAAATGCCTAGCAAATAGAACAGCCTATGGTCTATAACTGCAAATACATTTAAAGGTTACTTATCTTCGATTACTCGTGATCTCCATTGGCAATAATTCTTCTTGGAGACCAGGTTCTGTTCTTCTTCATGATCTTACAGCAACATGGTGTGTGTGTCTCCCTCCTAGCTTAGGCCTGCTTTTATGTGTGCTGTTTACCATTGTTACCAAACAGAAAACATAGATGTTTACTGTAGCTGTATTTCAACAATAGCATTGAATACAACAATGCTATCTACCTATTGTCTACTCAAATGAAACCTGTAATCTAAACTGTAATTCTTTTCAGTTTGAGAGCTGAAAGAAATCTCAAACAAGTAATGTCTTACTTGTTTACTGTGGCTATAGATACATTAGCATATTGGATACAACAATGGTATCGAATAGTGTTGAGCGAACCCGAACTGTAAAGTTCGGGTCCGTACCGAACTTTAGCTTTAACCCGAACCCGAACCCGGACTTTGCGCAAAAGTCCGGGTTCGGGTTCGGCAATCTAATTACGCATTTAGAAATGCTTCAGGAGCCAGCCAATCACCTTTTGATTAGCTGGTATGCCCTTAGAGGCCATCATAGCCATGCCTACTAATGGCATGGCTGTGATTGGTCAGTGCAACATGTGACCCAGCTTATATATAAGCTAGAGGCACACAGCACACACGTCACTCTGCTTCAGAATAGATAGGGAGAGGATCTAGTCTGCTGCTGCTGCTTTTAGGGAGATATAGAAAAATACATGAGTTAGTCCTGATTCTGGAATCTGAGGGAAAAGATAGAGACAGTGTAGTGTAGGGCCAGGTTCCTGTTTTTTGCTTTTAGGGAGAGAGATATATTATATAGGAATAGGAGTCCAGATTCAGAGATATAACTCAGCGATCTGCATAGGTTTACCTGTTTGTGTTGCAGTGCAGTCTTTTTACACTGCTATGAGCCCAGTGTCAGAGAAAATCTACCTTTTATCTGCAAGCTCAGTGCACCAGCACTGCATATATTACGTTGAGAGATACACCGTTTCCATTCTGCTCTTGGAAAAAGATCCATTTAGGACAAAAAAAAAGGCACTTTATTGTGCTCTTTTCCAAAAGACCCATCGTGCAAAAAAAGACCCGTTTAGGGCAAAAAAATAAAAAATAAAAAAAAAATTGCACTTTAACCACTTAACGACCGCTCACTGTATATATACGTCGGCAGAGCATACGTGATTGCCTTTGTACAGTTGGGGGGTCCGATCGGACCCCCCTCCTATACAGTGAGCGGTGGCTAAGTGTCCGGGAGCATTCCGGGATGAGGGGGCAGCCATTCGTTTCTGGCCACCCCCTCGCGATCGCTCCCGGCGAATGGAAATGCCCCCTCTGTCTGTGTCAGACAGAGGGAGCAGGAGGAAGTGATGTCATCTCTGGTGCGGCGCTCACATATACCGAGCGCCGTACAAGAGAAGATATCAGGTCAGTGCACACAACACTACACTGACACCAGGACACATAGGGACATAAATCGCCCCCCAGGCCCCCCAGATCACCCCCCAGATCACCCCCCCAGCCCCCAGTCACAGTGTCACTGATTGCAGTGACCATTTATTTAGTGATCACTGCAATCAGTGACATTTGTGACTGTAAAAGTGTCACCAAAGTTTAGTCTTAGGTCCAGTGTAGCCCCCTAACCCCCCCTAATAAAGGTTTAACCCCCTGATCACCCCCCAGATAACCCTTTCACCGCCTATCACCACTGTCGCTTAGCGATCATTTTTCTGATCGCTGTCTTAGCGTCAGTGATGCCGATCGGCAGCCAGTAATTTTTTTTAGGTTCGCCGCAGGTTTTTATAGCGTCAGGTACCCCAATATATTATCTAATAAAGGTTTAACCCCCTTGATCGCCCCCCAGGTAACCCTTTCACCCCCTATCACCACTGTCACTAAGCGATCGTTTTTCTAAACGCTGTCTTAGTGTCTGTGATGCAGATCGGTAGCCGGTAATTTTTTTTAGGTTCGCCGCAGGTTTTTATAGCGTCAGGTACCCCAATATATTATCTAATAAAGGTTTAACCCCCTTGATCGCCCCCCAGGTAACCCTTTCACCCCCTATCACCACTGTCGCTAAGCAATTGTTTTTCTAAACGCTGTCTTAGTGTCGGTGATGCAGATCGTAGCCAGTAATTTTTTTTAGGTTCGCCGCAGGTTTTTATAGCGTCAGGTACCCCAATATATTATCTAATAAAGGTTTAACCCCCTTGATCGCCCCCAGGTAACCCTTTCACCCCCTATCACCACTGTCGCTAAGCAATTGTTTTTCTAAACGCTGTCTTAGTGTCGGTGATGCAGATCGTAGCCAGTAATTTTTTTTAGGTTCGCCGCAGGTTTTTATAGCGTCAGGTACCCCAATATATTATCTAATAAAGGTTTAACCCCCTTGATCGCCCCCAGGTAACCCTTTCACCCCCTATCACCACTGTCGCTAAGCAATTGTTTTTCTAAACGCTGTCTTAGTGTCGGTGATGCAGATCGTAGCCAGTAATTTTTTTTAGGTTCGCCGCAGGTTTTTATAGCGTCAGGTACCCCAATATATTATCTAATAAAGGTTTAACCCCCTTGATCGCCCCCAGGTAACCCTTTCACCCCCTATCACCACTGTCGCTAAGCAATTGTTTTTCTAAACGCTGTCTTAGTGTCGGTGATGCAGATCGTAGCCAGTAATTTTTTTTAGGTTCGCCGCATGTTTTTATAGCGTCAGGTACCCCAATATATTATCTAATAAAGGTTTAACCCCCTTGATCGCCCCCCCAGGTAACCCTTTCACCCCCATCACCACTGTCGCTAAGCAATCGTTTTTCTAAACGCTGTCTTAGTGTCGGTGATACAGATCGTAGCCAGTAATTTTTTTTAGGTTCGCCGCAGGTTTTTATAGCGTCAGGTACCCCAATATATTATCTAATAAAGGTTTAACCCCCTTGATCGCCCCCCAGGTAACCCTTTCACCCCCTATCACCACTGTCACTAAGCGATCGTTTTTCTAAACGCTGTCTTAGTGTCTGTGATGCAGATCGGTAGCCGGTAATTTTTTTTAGGTTCGCCGCAGGTTTTTATAGCGTCAGGTACCCCAATATATTATCTAATAAAGGTTTAACCCCCTTGATCGCCCCCCAGGTAACCCTTTCACCCCCTATCACCACTGTCGCTAAGCAATTGTTTTTCTAAAGGCTGTCTTAGTGTCGGTGATGCAGATCGTAGCCAGTAATTTTTTTTAGGTTCGCCGCAGGTTTTTATAGCGTCAGGTACCCCAATATATTATCTAATAAAGGTTTAACCCCCTTGATCGCCCCCCAGGTAACCCTTTCACCCCCTATCACCACTGTCACTAAGCGATCGTTTTTCTAAACGCTGTCTTAGTGTCTGTGATGCAGATCGGTAGCCGGTAATTTTTTTTAGGTTCGCCGCAGGTTTTTATAGCGTCAGGTACCCCAATATATTATCTAATAAAGGTTTAACCCCCTTGATCGCCCCCCAGGTAACCCTTTCACCCCCTATCACCACTGTCGCTAAGCAATTGTTTTTCTAAACGCTGTCTTAGTGTCGGTGATGCAGATCGTAGCCAGTAATTTTTTTTAGGTTCGCCGCATGTTTTTATAGCGTCAGGTACCCCAATATATTATCTAATAAAGGTTTAACCCCCCGATTGCCCCTAGTTAACCCTTTTTACCAGTGATCACCATATAAGTGTTACGGGTGACGCTGGTTAGTTAGTTTGCTTTTTGTAGTGTCAGGGCACCCACCGTGTATATAACCCAATAAAGGTTTAACCCCCTGATCGCCCGGCGGGTGATATCAATTAGGTTTTAGCGTCAGAGAGGGTCTGCGTCACACCCCAGGCAGCGTCAGGTTAGTGCCAGTAACGCTAACACCCACGCGTGAAGCATACACCCCCCTTAGTGGTATAGTATCTGAACAGATCAATATCTGATCTGATCAGATCTATACTAGCGTCCCCAGCAGTTTAGGGTTCCCAAAAACGCAGTGTTAGCGGGATCAGCCCAGATACCTGCTGGCACCTGCGTTTTGCCCCTCCGTCCAGCCCAGGCCACCCAAGTGCAGTATCGATCGATCACTGTCACTTACAAAACAAAAACACACATAACTGCAGCATTCGCAGAGACAGGCCTGATCCCTGCGACTCCAGTGCTGTAGGAGGTGATTTCACCACCACAGTTTAAAAAAAAAAGCAAATATGCCGAAGCATTGGGGCAGCAGGGGCGGAGGAGCGATTTTGCTCCTAATGCCGCGTACATACGGTCGAAATTCCGACGGAGGCTTGCCCGTGGAAAAGTCCGACCATGTGTGTGCGGCATAACTTTTTTGCGGGAGGATGCCCCCATGCTTCGGCATATATAAATGGTGCGTGTATGCCCATCATTGGAAGTGGGTGGATGAAGGGCGGTATTCTAATGGTGGGCATACCCACCGATCAATCTCTTTTTTCGTTCAGCCAACTGGCTGCATGAAATAAAAAGATTACAATACATGTCCAACAAGGACCAGCAACGTACTGGTATGTTGCTGGACTTTGAATGTTTATACCAGAATAATGCCTGCGGGTTTAGGTATCATCTTGGTATCATTCTTTTCAGCCTGCGGCCGGCTTTCATGTAAAAGCAATCCTAGCGGCTAATTAGCCTCTGGACTGCTTTTACAAGCAGTGGGAGGGAATGCCCCCCCGGATATAAAAAGCGCCATTGGGAAATTGGGAAAGCATTTTATCACACCGATCTTGGTGTGGTCAGATGCTTTGAGGGCAGAGGAAAAATCTAGGGTCTAGAAGACCCCAGTTTTTTCAAAAAAAGAGTACCTGTCACTACCTATTGCTATCATAGGGGATATTTACATTCCCTGAGATAACAATAAAAATGATAAAAAAAAAAAATACTTGGAAGGAACAATTTAAAAATAAAATAAAAAAGCAAAATTAATAATAAAAAAAAAGAAAAAAAAAAAGCACCCCTGTCCTGCCCTGCTCTTGCCCAATGGCGAACGCAAGCGTCGGTCTGGCGTCATATGTAAACAGCAATTGCACCATGCATGTGAGGTATCACCGCGAAGGTCAGATCGAGGGCAATCATTTTAGCGGTAGACCTCCTCTGTAAATCTACTGGGGTAACCTGTAAAGGCTTTTAAAGGCTTTTAAAAATGTATGTAGTTTGTCGCCAATGCGCGCTTGTGCGAAATTTTAAAGCATGTCGTGTTTGGTATCTATGTACTCAGCCTAAGATCATCTTTTTTATTTCATCAAACATTTGGGCAATATAGTGTGTTTTAGTGCATTAAAATTAAAAAAAGCGTATTTTTTAACCCAAAAAATGCGTTTGAAAAATCGCTGCGCAAATACTGTGCAGAAAAAAAAAATGCAACACCCACCATTTTAATCTGTAGGGCCTTTGCTTTAAAAATATATATAATGTTTGGGGGTTCAACATAATTTTCTTGCAAAAAAAAAAAATGTTTTCATGTAAACAAAAAGTGTCAAAAAGGGCTTTGTCTTCAAGTGGTTAGAAGAGTGGATGTAAGCTTCCTAATGTGTATAAAATGCCAGAACAGTTCAAAACCCCCCCAAATGACCCCATTTTGGAAAGTAGACACCCCAAGCTATATACTGAGAGGCATGTCGAGTCCATGGAATATTTTATATGTTGACACAAGTTGCGAAAAAAACGACAATTTTTTTTTTTTTTGTTGCACAAAGTTGTCACTAAATGATATATTGCTCAAACATGCCATGGGCATATGTGGAATTACACCCCAAAATACATTCTGTTGCTTCTCCTGAGTACGGGGATACCACATGTGTGAGACTTTTTGGGAGCCTAGCCACGTACGGGACCCCAAAAACCAAGCACCGCCTTCAGGCTTTCTAAGGGTGTAAATTTTTTATTTCACTTCTCACTGCCTATCACAGTTTCGGAGGCCATGGAATGCCCAGATAGCACAAAACCCCCCCAAATGACCCCATTTTGGAAAGTAGACACCCCAAGCTATTTGCTGAGAGGTATTGTGAGTATTTTGCAGATCTCGCTTTTTGTCACAAAGTTTTGAAAATTGAAAAAAAAAAAAAATATATATATATATATATTTTCTTTCTTCATTTTCAAAAACAAATGAGAGCTGTAAAATACTCGCCATTCCTCTCAGCAAATAGCTTGGGGTGTCTATATTCCAAAATGGGGTCATTTGGGGGGGTTTTGTGCGATTTTGGCATTTTATGGCCTTCGAAACTGTGATAGGTAGTGAGGAGTGAAATCAAAAATTTGTGCCTAGAAATCCTGAAGGCGGTGCTTGGTTTTCGGGGTCCCGTACGCGGCTAGGCTCCTAAAAAGTCCCACACATGTGGTATCCCCGTACTCAGGAGAAGCAGAAAAATGTATTTTGGGGTGTAATTCCACATATAACCATGGCATGTGTGAGCAATATATCATTTAGTGACAACTTTTTGTAATTTTTTTTTTGTTTTGTTTTTTTGTCATTATTCAATCACTTGGGACAAAAAAAATATATTCAATGGGCTCAACAGGCCTCTCAGCAATTTCCTTGGGGTGTCTACTTTCTAAAATGGGGTCATTTGGGGGGGTTTTGTGCTATTTTGGCATTTTATGGCCTTCGAAACTGTGATAGGTAGTGAGGAGTGAAATCAAAAATTTGCGCCCTTAGAAATCCTGAAGGCGGTGCTTGGTTTCCGGGGTCCCGTACGCGGCTAGGCTCCCAAAAAGTCCCACACATGTGGTATCCCCGTACTCAGGAGAAGCAGCAAAATGTATTTTGGGGTGAAATTCCACATATAACCATGGCATGTGTGAGCAATATATCATTTAGTGACAACTTTTTGTAATTTTTTTTTTTTTTTTTTTTTAGTCATTATTCAATCACTTGGGACAAAAAAATAAAAAATTCAATGGGCTCAACATGCCTCTCAGCAATTTCCTTGGGGTGTCTACTTTCCAAAATGGGGTCATTTGGGGGGGTTTTGTACTGCCCTGTCATTTTAGCACCTCAAGAAATGAGATAGGCAGTCATAAATTTAAAGCTGTGTAAATTTCAGAAAATGTACCCTAGTTTGTAAACTCTATAACTTTTGCGCAAACCAATAAATATACGCTTATTGACATTTTTTTTACTAAAAACATGTGGCTGAATACATTTTGGCCTAAATGTATGACTACAATTGAGTTTATTCGATTTTTCTTATAACAAAAAGTAGAAAATATCATTTTTTTTCAAAATTTTCGGTCTTTTTCCGTTTATATCGCAAAAAATAAAAATCGCAGAGGCAATCAAATACCATTAAAGGAAAGCTCTATTTGTGGGAAGAAAAGGACGCAAATTTCGTTTGGGTACAACATTGCATGTCCGCACAATTTACAGTTAAAGCAGCGCAGTGCTAAATTCTGAATTCACCTCTGGTCCTCTAGCTACCAAATGGTCCGGGGCTTAAGTGGTTAATGTACCCTTGCAAAAAGAGCCATTTAGGGCCACAAAAAATATTTTGCAGTGTGTTATACATATGTGGAGGTGTGTGAAATAAACAATTTCGAAATAGTTTTCTTCTACTGTGCTATACTAAAAAAACAACATTTTTTTTGAATAGCATTTTCTGCAGTTCTGTAGCTGTGCGATTCAGCGGTTACGTACTGTGGGTGTATTGTGGTCTTCCAAAAAATGCCATTTAGGGCCACAAAAAATATTTTGCAGTGTGTTATACATATGTGGAGGTGTGTGAAATAAACAATTTCTAAATAGTTTTCTTCTACTGTGCTATACTAAAAAAAAAACATTTTTTTTGAATAGCATTTTCTGCAGTTCTGTAGCTGTGTGATTCAGCGGTTACGTACTGTGGGTGTATTGTGGTCTTCCAAAAAACGCCATTTGGGGCCACAAAAAATATTTTGCAGTGTGTTATACATATGTGGAGGTGTGTGAAATAAACAATTTCTAAATAGTTTTCTTCTACTGTGCTATACTAAAAAAAAAACATTTTTTTTGAATAGCATTTTCTGCAGTTCTGTAGCTGTGCGATTCAGCGGTTACGTACTGTGGGATTTATTGTGGTCTTCCAAAAAACGCCATTTAGGGCCACAAAAAATATTTTGCAGTGTGTTATACATATGTGGAGGTGTGTGAAATAAACAATTTCTAAATAGTTTTCTTCTACTGTGCTAAACTAAAAAAAACAACATTTTTTTTGAATAGCATTTTCTGCAGTTCTGTAGCTGTGCTATTCAGCGGTTACGTACTGTGGGTGTATTGTGGTCTTCCAAAAAACGCCATTTAGGGCCACAAAAAATATTTTGCAGTGTGTTATACATATGTGGAGGTGTGTGAAATAAACAATTTCTAAATAGTTTTCTTCTACTGTGCTATACTAAAAAAAAACATTTTTTTTAATAGCATTTTCTGCAGTTCTGTAGCTGTGCGATTCAGCGGTTACGTACTGTGGGTGTATTGTGGTCTTCCAAAAAACGCCATTTAGGGCCACAAAAAATATTTTGCAGTGTGTTATACATATGTGGAGGTGTGTGAAATAAACAATTGATATATAGTTTTCTTCTACTTTGCTATACTAAAAAAAAACATTTTTTTTTAATAGCATTTTCTGCAGTTCTGTAGCTGTGCGATTCAGCGGTTACGTACTGTGGGTGTATTGTGGTCTTCCAAAAAACGCCATTTAGGGCCACAAAAAATATTTTGCAGTGTGTTATACATATGTGGAGGTGTGTGAAATAAACAATTTCTAAATAGTTTTCTTCTACTGTGCTATACTAAAAAAACAACATTTTTTTTGAATAGCATTTTCTGCAGTTCTGTAGCTGTGCGATTCAGCGGTTACGTACTGTGGGTGTGTTCTGCTCTTCCAAAAACACCCATTTAGGGCAACATCCTAAATTTGGAAAATATGAGGAGAAGGTCAAAGGGACGTGGTGGCCCCGGTCGTGGTGCCGCTGGTGGAGCTCCTGTTGCAGGGAGAGGACGTGGTGGATCTGTGCCAGATACACGCACAAGTGAAACACCTTCCTTAGGTGCGAGTAGGCGACCGAGCCTGCGGCAGTATTTTGTCGCGCCTAATGAGGCTGTACAAATGTTTAGGCCAGGACAAGTACAGGCGATAGTAGATTGAGTTGCTGACAGTGCCTCGGGTTCCTTCACATTGTCTCCCACCCACTCTTCTGATGAAAGATCAGAGTTGGCACCTGAAACCCATGTCCATCAGTCTTTCACCTCACCCCCTTGCAAATCAGCCAAGCAGTCTGAGCCCCAAATCATGCAGCAGTCTCTTCTGCTTTTCGATGACTCTGTTAGCAGGGTTTCCCAGGGCCATCCACCTAGCCCTGCCCCAGAAGTGGAAGAGATTGAGTGCACCGATGCCCAACCACTTATGTTTCATGATGAGTACATGGGAGGACCATCGCAGTACGTCTTGGATGATGACGAAACACAGGTGCCAACTGCTGCTGCTTTCGCAATTGTGCAGACAGACAAGGAGGGCAGGGGTGAAGACTGGGTGGAAGATGATGTGGAGGACGATGAGGTCCTCGACCCCACATGGAATCAACGTTATGCAGGTGACCAGTGTAGTTTGGAGGAAGAGGCGGTGGTCACACAGAGCCACCAGCACAGCAGAAGAGGGAGCAGGGTGCAAAAGCGGAGCGTCCGTCCCCTAGACAGTATGTCTGCTACTGCCCAACGCAGCAAGGGACCGAGCACACCAAAGCCAGGTCCAAGGAGTTCCCTAGCATGTCAGTTCTTCACACAATGTGCTGATGACAAGACACGAGTGGTTTGCACGCTGTGCAATCAGAGCCTGAAGCGAGGCATAAACGTTCTCAACCTGAGCACAACCTGCATGACCAGGCATCTAAGTGCAAAGCACGAGCTGCAGTGGAGTAGACACCACAAAAAACAAGAAAGGTCTCTGGCTCCTCCTGCTTCCTCTTCTGCTGCAGTCTTGGCCTCTTCATCCACCTCTGTAGTGACAGTGGCACCTGCCACCCCGCAAACAGAGGATCTGCCAGCAACACTACCACCTGGGTCACCAACCATCTCCACAATGTCCCATGGAAGCGTTCAGCTCTCTATCTCCCAAACATTGGAGCGGAAGAGGAAATACCCCCCTAGCCACCCGCGATCCCTGGCCCTGAATGCCAGCATTTCAAAACTCCTGGCCTTTGAAATGCTGTCATTCCGTCTGGTGGAGACGCAGAGTTTTAAAAGCCTGATGGCATTGGCTGTCCCACAGTACGTCGTGCCCAGCCGCCACTACTTTTCCAGGCGAGCCATCCCTTCCCTGCACAACCAAGTGGGGGACAAAATCAGGTGTGCACTGCGCAACGCCATCTGTGGCAAGGTCCACCTAACTACGGATGCGTGGACCAGTAAGCGCGGTCAGGGACGTTATATCTCCCTAACAGCACACTGGGTAAATGCAGTGGCGGCTGGGTCTGAGGCAGATAGCAGTTTGGCGCATGTCCTTCCACCACCGAGGATTGCAGGGCGCTTCAGTTTGCCTCCTGTTGCTAACTCCTCCTACTCTGCTTCCTCATCCTCTACCGCCTCCTCATCCGGTCAGCGCAACACCTTCACCACCAACTTCAGCACAGCCAGGGGTAAACGGCAGCAGGCAGTTTTAAAACTTTCCTGTTTGGGGGAAAAACCCCACACTGCGCAGGAGTTGTGGAGGGACATGGAACAACAGACCAATGAGTGGTTGCTGTCAGTGAGCCTCAAGCCCGGCCTGGTGGTGTGCGATAATGGGCAAAATCTCGTAGCAGCTCTGGGCCTAGCCGGTTTGACGCACATCCCTTGCCTGGCGCATGTGCTGAACTTGGTGGTCCAGAGGTTCCTTAAAAATTACCCCAATATGCCAGAGCTGCTGCAGAAAGTGCGGGCTGTGTGTGCGCACTTTCGGCGTTCTCACCCTGCTGCTGCTCGCCTGTCAGCGCTGCAGCGTAACTTCGGCCTTCCCGCTCACCGCCTCATATGTGACGTGCCCACAAGGTGGAACTCCACCTTGCACATGCTGGCCAGACTGTGCGAGCAGCAGCAGGCGATAGTGGAGTTTCAGCTGCAGCAATCACGCGTGAGTCACTCTGCGGAACAGCACCACTTCACCACCAATAACTGGGCCTCCATGCGAGACCTGTGTGCCTTGTTGCGCTGTTTCGAGTACTCCACCAACATGTCCAGTGCCAATGACGCCGTTCTCAGCGTTACTATCCCAGTTCTATGCCTCCTTAAAAAAATGCTTTGGGCGATGATGGAAGAGGATGTGGCACAGGAGGATGAGGAGGAGGAGGAGGAAGCGGGATCATTTCAAAGGCTTTCAGGGCAGTCTTTCACAAGTGGCTACGAGGGTGGGTTCCTGCACCAACAAACGCCAGGTACACAATTGTCCGGCAGAAAGGGCACAGTTCTGGAGGATGACGAGGTGGAGGAGGAGATGGAGGAGGAGGAGGAGCCATTTTCACAGCAGGGTGGCACCCAGACCAGCTCGTGGCCATCACTGGTGCGTGGCTGGGGGGATACAGAGGACACAGACGATACACCTCCCACAGAGGACAGCTTTTCTTTGCCTCTGGGCAGCCTGGCACACATGAGCGATTACATGCTGCAGTGTTTCTGCAATGACCGCCGAGTTGCCCACATTTTAACTGGTGCTGATTACTGGGTGGCCACCCTGCTGGATCCCCGTTACAAGGACAATGTGCCGTTCTTAATTCCCTCACTGGAGCGGGATCGTAAGATGCACGAGTACAAGCGCACGCTGGTAGACGCGCTGCTGGTGGCATTCCCACCTGACAGCGGGCGTACGGTGGAAGCACAAGGCGAAGGCAGAGGAGGAGGAAGAGGTCGCCAACGCAGCCGGGGCACCGGCAGCACCTCAGAAGGCAGGGTTAGCATGGCTGAAATGTGGAAAAGCTTTGTCAGCACGCCACAACAACCAGCACCACCAGCTGAGATGGAACGTCTTAGCAGGAGGCAGCATTTCACCAACATGGTTGAGCAGTATGTGTCCACAGGCCTACACGTACTGGATGACGGGTCTGCCCCCTTTAACTTCTGGGTCTCCAAATTGGGCACATGGCCTGAGCTTGCCCTTTATGCCTTGGAGGTGCTGGCCTGCCCTGCAGCCAGTGTATTATCTGAACGTGTATTTAGCACGGCAGGGGGCGTTATCACAGACAAGCGCAGCCGCCTGTCCAGAGCCAATGTGGACAAGCTCACGTTCATTAAAATGAACCAGGCATGGATCCCACAGGACTTGTCCGTACCTTGTGCAGAATAGACATGTATACCGGTGTTGTGACAAAAACTGTTCGGCCATCGGATTGTGTCCAGCCCATACTGCGAAGGCGCAGTGCTTGCGCAGTACAGAGGACAAGGAGATTCACGAAATCTCCGAAGATGAACGGCGCCTGCGCAGTGAGTGCAGGTTCAAGCCCCACCATCCATGTGGACATACAGTAGCACATAGTAACAGGGCCCCTCACGGGCTCGGTTCGATCGCCATGCTTCGGGCACGGCCTCACTTGGCTCGGCTTGAACCACGGATGGTGTGGCCTTCACCTGAACTCACCACGCAGGCGCCGTTCGTCTTGGGAGATTTTCGAAATCCCCTTGTCCTACATACTGAGAAAGCGCAGTACAGGGTGGACACTATTTGACGGGAGACAGAATTCGACACATCACCGGCCTTACCCAGCCACTGTTGTATTTTTGAACCAGTGTTGGCTACCTCGTCCTCCTCCACCGCCGCTTCCACCTACACAGCCACATCCACCGCCACCTCAACCTCCTACTCCATATGGACCTCGTCCTCCTAGGTCAAGATTATAATTTTTATTTTATTTTTTGTAGCGCACAGATCCTTTCCCCCTTACCTGCCTTTATGTTGTTGGCTCCTCGCAGGAGGGAGAAAGGCACACCGCACTACCAGCCCGTACCCTCCTATATAAAGAGGTTGAGCGGTGTACTTGACGGGCCGTGTCCACAGCCGGAGTCAAAACTCCTCCAGAGGATGATTCTCACCTCTACTGTAGGTAGAGGCAAGTCCTTTAATTCCCAGTAAAGTCAATGTCCACACCAGCTGAAATTACAACTCTTATTCTCTCATGGCAAAATAAACTCTACTCGGATAGAAAAGGTTAGAGCAAAGAAACAGGACAGCTTAAGGTGTGGAGGAGGTCCAGGCACAAACGTAGCACATTCACTTCACTGCTTAGGTTTCTCAAACAGTTTTAGGTGCACTGTCTCTGCCACAGACCTTGAGGTTGGTCTCTGCCACAGACCGGGTGTACAAGGCCCCTGCCACGGACCTGGAGAACTTTGGTCTCTGCCACAGACCAGGGTGTATAAGGCCCCTGCCACGGGCCGGGTGAATAAGGCCTCTGATACAGTCAAGATGACCTTGAGCTTCTCCTTCTACGAACCTAGCCCATATCAAGGGGAAGACATCTCTCCAGGGAGTCAACAGACCCTTCCTTCACCGTGACTCCCGCATCGGTCCATCAGAATGATCCTCCCTTCCCTGGAACATGGTCCCCTACACGAGGCGGCACCCTAAGACTCCTCGACCCTTAGCGGACTCCAGACGAAGGCTCTGGACTCCAGGCTTTACTCCCGCACCTAGGCCTCCATACCCAGGGCAGCAGGAACTCCAGGATAGTACCTCACCCCGGGCTAAAGGTACCCGAGATGGAACAGGAACACAGGCACCCAGGCCGAAGGCACCTGGGCGTGGACCCCACTGGACATCAGCCCCCAGGCCAAAGGTCTGCCCCTTTTATATGCTCTCCCGGCATGCACAGCAGGTTCCCCGCCCCGCTGTACTACTGCCAAGAGGGGACACAAAAGGCACAGCACTGTATCGGCGGTTCAACCCTAGCCTACCATGGCAGCGCCACCTGTAGGCCGCAGGGAACTGCACACCAATACTGTCCCCCGAGGACAAAATGGTCCATGAATCCTACAGAATTAGGGTGTTTGAGCCTATTTACCACTCAAACACTTCCCTTAAATTTAGCACCCCGCTACATTTTTATTTCAAAGTATTTTATTTTCCCACTAGCTTATCCATTAAATTGAATAATTTATTCCAGAAAGGGCGTATTCTGGGGCATTCCCACCATATGTGTGGCATCGTGTCGTTGAGTTTCTGAGGTTCTTAATGACTTCCCGTACCTCTTCTGCTGAAAAGGGGGCCTCCAGCATATTTTTTTATTTTTTTAATGTTATTTTAAGTTATTTCCCTATCCACATTTGTTTGCAGAGCACTTGCCATGCTCTTAACAACATTTTGCTGCCATTTGCAGCCCTCTAGCCCTTTCCATTACTTTTTTAGAGCCTTTTTAGTCCTTAGAAGTCCGGGTCCCCATTGACTTCAATGGGGTTCGGGTTCGGGTCCGGGTTCGGGTTAAAGTTCGGTCCCGAACCCGAACTTTTTTCCGAAGTTCGGCCGAACCCGTCGAACCCGAACATCCAGGTGTCCGCTCAACTCTAGTATCTAACCTATTGTCTACTCAAACCAAAATACTGACAGTAATCTGACCAACTCACTATTGTAAAATTGTCCCATGTATCCTATGTCTGATTAATAATAATAAAAAATCATATTTTTAACAAACGCAATACATTCTGCCCTATGATTTTTTTTTTCTCTCAGACCACACACAGAAAATCTCTTCATTACTAAAAAAACTCAATATACACATGCATTTTTCCTTAAATGCAACCCCTCCCATATTTCTGTCACTGGGAAGGTGTATCAGTCTTTGGATAAAAGTTCATTAGAAACTCCATTCTAAAGTTCTTTACAAACAAGTCCAGGCTTGGAATACATCAAAGGCCTTGTTCTCCACTAGGGATGAGCTTCGTGTTCGAGTCGAACATACGTTCGACTCGAACATCGGCTGTTCAATCGTTCGACGAAGATCGAACGATTTGGGCGGCTCGCGCCAAATTCGAGTGACGCGAACGGCCCACAATGCACTACGCCATCGCAGTGTCATCCAGGCGCTGTGATTGGCCAAGCATGCACTGTGACCCCGCATGCTTGGCCAATCACAGCGCCGGCAGCGAGGAGAGCAATGATTGGCCACAGGCAGGATGCCTGTGGCCAATTATTGCTGATGGGGTTTAGTACACGCCCCACACTATAAAAGGCCGCCAACGCGGCGGCCTTGTGTAGTGTGTTCCGGAGCAGGGAAAGAGAAGCATAGGCAGGGACAGTGTCATTATTTTTCCTTTACTATTCCTGGATTCCTTGTGTTTAGGGACAAATAAGGATAGGTAGGGAGAGTGTCAGTGACAGTGTGCTATTCTGTGCTAATCCTTGTTTGTAGGGACAGAGAGGTACAGTGAGGGAAAGTGTCAGTGTGCTATTCTGTTCTAAAACTATTTTGCTGAACCATATTTTCAATCCTTGAGTTTAGGGACAGAGAGGTACAGTGAGGGAAAGTGTCAGTGTGCTATTCTGTTCTAAAACTATTTTGCTGAACCATATTTTCAATCCTTGAGTTGAGAGACAGAGAGGTACAGTGAGTGAAACTGACAGTGTGCTATTCTGTTCTAAACCAATTTTGCTGTTCCATATTTTCAATCCTTGAGTTTAGGGACAGAGAAGGACACTCGTAGAAATTATCAGTGTGCTATTCTGTGCTAAATCTTGTTTGTAGGGAGGGACAGAGTAGGACAGTGAGGGAAAGTGTCAGTGTGCTATTCTGTTCTAAAACTATTTTGCTGAACCATATTTTCAATCCTTGAGTTGAGGGACAGAGAGGTACAGTGAGTGAAACTGACAGTGTGCTATTCTGTTCTAAACCAATTTTGCTGTTCCATATTTTCAATCCTTGAGTTGAGGGACAGAGAGGTACAGTGAGTGAAACTGACAGTGTGCTATTCTGTTATAAACCAATTTTGCTGTTCCATATTTTCAATCCTTGAGTTGAGGGACAGAGAGGTACAGTGAGTGAAACTGACAGTGTGCTATTCTGTTCTAAACCAATTTTGCTGTTCCATATTTTCAATCCTTGAGTTGAGGGACAGAGAAGGACACTCGTAGAAATTATCAGTGTGCTATTCTGTGCTAAATCTTGTTTGTAGGGAGGGACAGAGTAGGACAGTGAGGGAAAGTGTCAGTGTGCTATTCTGTTCTAAAACTATTTTGCTGAACCATATTTTCAATCCTTGAGTTGAGGGACAGAGAGGTACAGTGAGTGAAACTGACAGTGTGCTATTCTGTTCTAAACCAATTTTGCTGTTCCATATTTTCAATCCTTGAGTTGAGGGACAGAGAGGTACAGTGAGTGAAACTGACAGTGTGCTATTCTGTTCTAAACCAATTTTGCTGTTCCATATTTTCAATCCTTGAGTTGAGGGACAGAGAGGTACAGTGAGTGAAACTGACAGTGTGCTATTCTGTTCTAAACCAATTTTGCTGTTCCATATTTTCAATCCTTGAGTTGAGGGACAGAGAGGTACAGTGAGTGAAACTGACAGTGTGCTATTCTGTTCTAAACCAATTTTGCTGTTCCATATTTTCAATCCTTGAGTTGAGGGACAGAGAGGTACAGTGAGTGAAACTGACAGTGTGCTATTCTGTTCTAAACCAATTTTGCTGTTCCATATTTTCAATCCTTGAGTTGAGGGACAGAGAGGTACAGTGAGTGAAACTGACAGTGTGCTATTCTGTTCTAAACCAATTTTGCTGTTCCATATTTTCAATCCTTGAGTTGAGGGACAGAGAGGTACAGTGAGTGAAACTGACAGTGTGCTATTCTGTTCTAAACCAATTTTGCTGTTCCATATTTTCAATCCTTGAGTTGAGGGACAGAGAGGTACAGTGAGTGAAACTGACAGTGTGCTATTCTGTTCTAAACCAATTTTGCTGTTCCATATTTTCAATCCTTGAGTTGAGGGACAGAGAGGTACAGTGAGTGAAACTGACAGTGTGCTATTCTGTTCTAAACCAATTTTGCTGTTCCATATTTTCAATCCTCGAGTTTAGGGACAGAGAAGGACACTCGTAGAAATTATCAGTGTGCTATTCTGTGCTAAATCTTGTTTGTAGGGAGGGACAGAGTAGGACAGTGAGGGAAAGTGTCAGTGTGCTATTCTGTTCTAAAACTATTTTGCTGAACCATATTTTCAATCCTTGAGTTGAGGGACAGAGAGGTACAGTGAGTGAAACTGACAGTGTGCTATTCTGTTCTAAACCAATTTTGCTGTTCCATATTTTCAATCCTTTAGTTGAGGGACAGAGAGGTACAGTGAGTGAAACTGACAGTGTGCTATTCTGTTCTAAACCAATTTTGCTGTTCCATATTTTCAATCCTTGAGTTGAGGGACAGAGAAGTACAGTGAGTGAAACTGACAGTGTGCTATTCTGTTCTAAACCAATTTTGCTGTTCCATATTTTCAATCCTTGAGTTGAGGGACAGAGAGGTACAGTGAGTGAAACTGACAGTGTGCTATTCTGTTCTAAACCAATTTTGCTGTTCCATATTTTCAATCCTTGAGTTGAGGGACAGAGAGGTACAGTGAGTGAAACTGACAGTGTGCTATTCTGTTCTAAACCAATTTTGCTGTTCCATATTTTCAATCCTTGAGTTGAGGGACAGAGAGGTACAGTGAGTGAAACTGACAGTGTGCTATTCTGTTCTAAACCAATTTTGCTGTTCCATATTTTCAATCCTTGAGTTGAGGGACAGAGAGGTACAGTGGGTGAAACTGACAGTGTGCTATTCTGTTCTAAACCAATTTTGCTGTTCCATATTTTCAATCCTTGAGTTGAGGGACAGAGAGGTACAGTGAGTGAAACTGACAGTGTGCTATTCTGTTCTAAACCAATTTTGCTGTTCCATATTTTCAATCCTTGAGTTGAGGGACAGAGAGGTACAGTGAGTGAAACTGACAGTGTGCTATTCTGTTCTAAAACTATTTTGCTGTTCCATATTTTCAATCCTTGAGTTGGGGGACAGAGAGGTACAGTGAGTGAAACTGACAGTGTGCTATTCTGTTCTAAACCAATTTTGCTGTTCCATATTTTCAATCCTTGAGTTGAGGGACAGAGAGGTACAGTGAGTGAAACTGACAGTGTGCTATTCTGTTCTAAACCAATTTTGCTGTTCCATATTTTCAATCCTTGAGTTTAGGGACAGAGAAGGACACTCGTAGAAATTATCAGTGTGCTATTCTGTGCTAAATCTTGTTTGTAGGGAGGGACAGAGTAGGACAGTGAGGGAAAGTGTCAGTGTGCTATTCTGTTCTAAAACTTTTTTGCTGAACCATATTTTCAATCCTTGTGTTTAGGGACAGAGAAGGATAGGCAGGGGACAGTGTCAGTGTCATTGTTGCTAAGCCTCCTGCACAATATACACCTGAAGGTAGCCCTTATTGCTGTTTTTCCCATCTCCCTGCAGGCCATCCATTAAAATGTCTGGAAGGCAACCAAGGAGAGGCAGACAGTCAGGAGGCAAAAAAAGAGGGCAAGCAGGCTCTGTGTCTGGGGGCAACAGTGCTGGTCGTGTACGCGGTGCATTGTCATCAGCACATGGCCATGGGACACGCTTGTCCTTGTTTTCGGCAGCTGGACATGTTGAGCCACATCATGCCGAAGACTTGGTAGAGTAGATGACCAAGCCCACCTCATCCTCCTCATCCTCTCTCACCCAGGCTCAGGGTACTGGCAAAGCAGCTGCCAAAGCGTCCTCTTCTCTGGTATCATTATCTTCATTAGTCAATCCTTCCCTAGACCCACCATGCCCTCCTCCTGAGGAGTCCCCCGAACTGTTTGAGCACAGTGTTGGGAACATGCTCCAGGAGGATGCCCAGCGTTTGGAAGGATCTGATGATGATACCCAGCTAGAGGAAGGCAGCAGCGTGAGAGCAGAGAGAGGGGATGCTCAAGAAGGACACCAGTGATGAGGAGGGAGGGGATGATGAGGTCACTGACTCCACGTGGGTGCCTAATAGGAGAGAGGAGGAGGAGGAGGAGGATGAGGAGGAGGCACATCTCCAACGAGGCAGGATGCCCTTGAGTGGCCAGCGTATGGGCAGCACACCGACGGAATCACACCGCAGAGCTCCGCCTGTGCAGGGCGCTGCCTCTGCCCATCATTCAAAAAGTTCTTTGGTGTGGGCCTTTTTTGAGGCGAGTGCATCAGATCGCACAGCTGCTGTTTGCAACATATGTCTCAAGCGTATATCGCGTGGCCAAAACATCAGCCGCTTGGGCACCACATGCTTGATCAGACATATGTTGACCTGCCATGCAGCTCGTTGGCAAGCCTACCTTAAAGACCCACACCAAAGAACAAAGCTGACCTCTTCTTGCACCGCATCAGCTGGGATCTCCAACCCCAGTATACCTTCAGTCCTCTCTGAAACCTGCTCTGAGAGGAATGAAGGTGTAGAATTAGGTGTGTCACAGCCAAGTACTTGCGGGCACTCTGCTAGCAGTACACCGACGTCCGATTCTAGCAGGCAAATTTCCCTGCCCCAGCTGCTGGACCATCGAAAGAAGTTCACTCCCAGCCATCCACATGCCCAGCGGTTGAATGCTAGCTTGGCTAAATTGCTAGCGCTTCAACTGCTGCCTTTTCAGTTGGTAGACTCGGCCCCCTTCCGTGAGTTTGTGCAATGTGCGGTTCCTCAGTGGCAGGTTCCCAAACGCCACTTTTTCGCACGGAAGGCTATTCCGGCTCTCTACAGGCATGTGGAAGGCAATGTCTTGGCCTCGCTGGACAGGGCGGTCAGCGGTAAGGTGCATATTACCACTGACTCATGGTCCAGCAGGCATGGACAGGGACGTTACCTTTCTTTCACGGCCCATTGGGTCACTCTTTTGGCAGCTGGGAAGGATGCAGGACAAGGTGCAGTAGTGTTGGAGGTTGTTCCACCGCCACGCCTCCAAAATGCTACTACTGGTTGTGACACACCTCTCTCCTCCACCCCCTCCTCTTCTTCTTCCTCCATGGCTTCTTCCTGTGGTTTGTCCTCGGAACCAGCGGTGCTCCGTAGGCGTTCAAGGGGCTACGCATGTACGCAGGCAAAAAGATGCCATGCCGTGCTTGCGCTGGTGTGTTTGGGGGACAGGAGCCACACTGGGGCAGAGGTCCTGTCTGCTCTGCAGGGGCAGGCCGAGAGGTGGTTGACGCCACGCCAGCTTAAACCAGGAATGGTGGTTTGCGACAATGGCACCAACCTCCTCTCCGCCCTCCGACAGGGACAACTGACCCATGTGCCCTGTATGGCTCACGTCCTTAACCTGGTGGTGCAGCGGTTCTTGGGCAGGTACCCGGGCTTACAGGATGTCCTGAGGCAGGCCAGGAAAGTCTGTGTGCATTTCCGCAGATCTTATAATGCCAGTGCTCGCCTGGCTGAGCTTCAAAAGGAGTTGAACCTGCCCAAGAACCGCCTTATATGTGACATGCCCACCAGGTGGAACTCAACGTTGGCCATGCTGCAGCGGCTGCACACACAGCAGAGGGCCATCAATGAGTACCTGTGCGACTACGGCACCAGGACAGGGTCAGGGGAGCTCGGGTTTTTTTCACCACGCCAGTGGGGCATGATCAGGGATGCATGCACTGTCCTGGCACCATTTGAGGAGGCCACGAGGATGGAGAGCAGTGACAGTGCATGCATCAGTGACACTGTACCTCTTGTCCACCTGTTGGAGCACACGCTGCGTGGAATAATGGACAGGGCACTTGAGGCAGAACAGAGGCAGGAAGAGGAGGTCTTCCTTGCCTCTCAAGGCCCCCTTTACCCAGACAGTGTTCCTTCTGTCCCACCCATCGCACAGGAAGAGGAGGAGGAGGAGGAGGATTGTGTCAGCATGGAGGTGGAGGCTGGCACTCAGCATCATCAGCAGCAGTCTTTTAGGGATGATTTACAGTCCCAAGAAACCAGTGGACTTGTACGTGGCTGGGAGGAGGTGGCTGCGGATCATGTCGTCCTTAGTGACCCAGAGGACTCCGGACTGAATGCCTCAGCTAACCTACGCTGCATGGCCTCCCTGATCCTGCAAAGTCTGCGGAAGGATCCTCGTATTCTTCGGATCAAGGAGAGGGACCATTACTGGCTGGCCACTCTCCTTGATCCACGGTACAAGGGTAAGGTTGCGGACCTTATCGTACCGTCGCAGAGGGAGCAGAGGATGAGACAACTCCGGGAGGCCTTGCAGAAAGGTCTGTGCAACGCGTTCCCAGAGACTGTGAGGTTACAAACTCCTGGTCCTGGACAACGAGTTGCTGAGGCTTCGGGCAGTCAAAGAAGGAGCAGGGCCGTCGGAACAGGACAGGCAAACCAAGCAACTGCTTGGGGCCCCCAGCTGGCCTGGGGCCCCAGCAGAGCTGCCTCCCCTCCCGCAATTGGCGGCCCCCCCACCCGCGATTGGCGGCCCCCTCCTCCCGCGATTTGGCGGCCCCCTCCTCCCGAGATTGGCGGCCCCCCACCCGCGATTGGTGCCCCCCCACCCGCGATTGGCGGCCCCCTCTTCCCGCGATTTGGCGGCCCCCCCACCCGCGTTTGGCGGCCCCCTCCTCCCGCGATTTGGCGGCCCCCCCACCCGCGATTGGCGGCCCCCTCCTCCCGCGATTTGGCGGCCCCCTCCTCCCGCAATTTGGTGGCCCCCTCCTCCCGTGATTGGCGGCCCCCCACCCGTTATTGGCGGCCCCCCTCCCACGATATTGGTGGCCCCCCTTCCGCGATTGGCGCCCCCCCTCCCGCGATTGGCGGCCCCCCTCCCACGATTGTCTCCTCCCCCCGCGATTGGCGGCCCCCCTCTCACGATCGGCGTCGATGTCCCGCGTTAGCACCCCCCCCCTTCTGAATTTCAAAAAAAAAAGTAAAAAAATTGTGTAGCACCCCCCGCTTCTCCCAAAAAAATCAGTAGCACCCCCCCGCTTGGGGGCCCCAAATTCTCAATCTGCTTGGGGCCCCCAAATTCCTTCAAATGGCCCTGAGAAGGAGCGGTGGGGAAGGTGGCCGTCTGACCGATGCGTTCAGACAATTCTTTAGTCCGCAGCCCCAAAGTATGATCGGTTCCAGCAACCATCGCCAGCGTCTGATATACATGGTCCAGGAATACCTAGGGGCAAGGTCAGACTTGGACACCTTCCCCACCGAAAATCCTCTGGCTTACTGGGTCTTGAGGATGGATCACTGGCCAGAGCTTGCACAGTATGCAATTGAGCTACTGGCCTGTCCTGCATCCAGCGTTCTTTCAGAACGCACATTCAGTGCTGCTGGAGGATTTGTCACGGATCACAGGGTGTGCCTGTCCACCGACTCGGTTGATCGACTGACTTTCATCAAGATGAACCAGTCTTGGATCACCACCAGCTACCACACACCAGATGCTGATATAACAGACTAATTGATTTTAAAATGTCACATCCCTTCAAGACTGATGCTGATGCTGAGTGCCTGTGCTGTTATGTTGACTGGCTATCCTCCTCCTCCTCCTCAATGATACGATTAACGATGATAGCTTGGAAGATCATTTTGGTTTATGGGTGACGCCACCAGTGGCTAAGGCCCAATTTTTCAGCCCCTGTTTAACAGGGGCGTGTAATTAAAATTTTTGATGCAATACTTTGCAACAGGCCTCATTGCTGTGCTCCAAGTACAGTATCTGTGAGGGGTTGCAGTGTTGTGCCACCAGTACCTAAGGCCCAATTTTTCAGCCCCTGTTCAACAGGGGCATGCAATTATAATTATTGATCTAATAATTCACAGCAGGGCCCATTGCTGCGCCCACCAAGAGTAACTGTCAGGCCTTACAGTGTTGTGGCACCAGCACCACCATCACCACCACCACCACCACCAAAGGCCCAATTTTTCAGCCCCTGTTCAACAGGGGCATGCAATTATAATTATTGATCTAATAATTCACAGCAGGGCCCATTGCTGCGCCCACCAAGAGTAACTGTCAGGCCTTACAGTGTTGTGGCACCAGCACCACCATCACCACCACCACCACCACCAAAGGCCCAATTTTTCAGCCCCTGTTCAACAGGGGCATGCAATTATAATTATTGATCTAATAATTCACAGCAGGGACCATTGCTGCGCCCACCAAGAGTAACTGTCAGGCCTTACAGTGTTGTGGCACCAGCACCACCATCACCACCACCACCAAAGGCCCAATTTTTCAGCCCCTGTTCAACAGGGGCATGCAATTATAATTATTGATCTAATAATTCACAGCAGGGACCATTGCTGCGCCCACCAAGAGTAACTGTCAGGCCTTACAGTGTTGTGGCACCAGCACCACCATCACCACCACCAAAGGCCCAATTTTTCAGCCCCTGTTCAACAGGGGCATGCAATTATAATTATTGATCTAATAATTCACAGCAGGGACCATTGCTGCGCCCACCAAGAGTAACTGTCAGGCCTTACAGTGTTGTGGCACCAGCACCACCATCACCACCACCACCACCACCAAAGGCCCAATTTTTCAGCCCCTGTTCAACAGGGGCATGCAATTATAATTATTGATCTAATAATTCACAGCAGGGACCATTGCTGCGCCCACCAAGAGTAACTGTCAGGCCTTACAGTGTTGTGGCACCAGCACCACCATCAAAGGCCCAATTTTTACTACCACTGATCAACAATTATATGTTATTACAATTCCTGATATTATACTTGACAGCAGGGTGTTCCAGCACCCACCAAGAATAACTGTGAGTGCTTTCAGTGTTGTGCCAACACCAACACCTAAGGGGCCAATTTCTGCAGAGTATATACGGAAGGTCCCTACTTTCAAACATCCAACTTACAAACTACTACTACTTGCAAACGGAAGAAGACAACAGGAAGTGAGAGGAAATCTACCCCTTGGAAGGAAAATTCTCTCCTTTAAGAATTAATATGGGAGAAAGGTGTCTCCTCTCTACTGATGCTTTATCACCAATCCTTGTTTCAATAAAAACACCACATTTCAAAAACAGTTGTCATTGGGACGCAAAGTGAGGTGAAATGTTCTGAACAGGGGCACAGACAGCAAAAAAAATGTGACAGGGGTGATAACCGTTCCCTATGTTTTACAAAAAGCTAAAAAAAAGGAATTTGCCATGGAGCTCCACTTAAACAATGCAGCTGTTCAAAATTATAAACAGATTCTACATAAGAACAAACCTACAGTCCCTGTCTTGTATGCACCGCCTGTATACGGCTGTTCAGAGTATATAGGTCCTTTTTTATTTTGTGTGCGGGGTTCCCCTTAATATCCATACAAGACCCAAAGGGGCTGGTAATGGGCTGGGGTAGGGGGGGGGGGGTTGATGGGGTAGCTATGCCATTTTTCCTAAAGATTTTCATCCATATTACCGGGACCAGACTGTCAAGGTCACCTGTGGCCAGGTGACAGATGCACACCGTAGGGGGACAGGAGTGCACCGCAAGGTAGTGAACCCTATGGCTGACTGCTGCGGATAGGAAACTGGGTGGTTGTGGAAAGCGGGACCAGAGGAGCACAACCGGGATCCTAACGGAAGCTAGAGCCAAGATTCCCCAGGGCGTGGAGTCTAAGACCCAGCTGGTCTTCTCCAGGGCCTCTAGTGGTGAGGATGTTATGCTGCAGGCTGGGACCAGGTCGCGGCCCCTGGAGTTTCCTAGCTCACGCCCCGTAGGATAAGGGGAAAAGAGGGGAAGCAGCAGCACACGATAAGAGAGAACCGAATAACAAGCTGAAGGTCAGGGGCCACAAGCAGACAAGGATAACGAAGAACGAGCCGAAGGTCAAGGGTCACGAGCAGACAGGGATAGTCGGGGACAAGCCAATAACGTAACAGAGAGACAGACGTAGCACACGGCAGGCAGGAACCCAAACACACAATGCCTAACAAACACGTTGATCAGCAAAGCAGGCTTGCAGTGCACAGGTTAATATAGTGTTCTGTGATAGGGCCTGGGGTGGAGTCAGGCTGGGAGGAGATTATAAAGGAAGCCAGGTGAAAGGGTTCTGGCCTCTAAGATGAACACATGGGAAGGAAGGTAAGCTGACAGACAAACACTACTGCATATCCATGACAGTACCCTCCCTCTTATGGGCCCTCCCCCGCCTGGGCCCAGGCTTAAAGGGAAATCTCAGATGAAACCTCCTCAACAGATGAGGTGCAACGACATCAGATGCAGCGATCCAAGACGCCTCCTCAGGACCAAAACCTCTCCAATGCACAAGGTACTGAAGAATACCTCTGCAGAGCCGAGAATCCAGAACTTGTCTAACCTTGTACTTTAGATTATCCTCAGAGACCAGAACCGAGGTAGGGAGATGACAAGAAGATCTATTGAGGACCAAAGGCTCTCTAGGAATAAGCAAGGGCATGAGAGGATCAACAGAAATCTGAGGAGGGTCCCCTAGACCCTTAAAGATGAACTGGTCATCTAGCACAGGACCATCAAACTGGGCAGATGTCAGTGGAACCCTGAAGTCAGGTTGGTTAGAGGGTGACATGTCACAGGAGTCAAGCTGAATAGCTGAAAAACAAGCAGAATGTCCTGAACAAGAAAAAGTAGGTGGCTCACAGGGCATGGGCTGGACTGGCATAACTAGTACAGAGGCCGAGTGAATAGCAGAGTCAGGTGTAGCGACTACCTGAATCGCATCGCAAGACGTAGCGACTGCAGGACTTGTAGACAAGCTAGCCTGGCTGTGCGTCCAAGGGCGATTAGGGACAGAGAAATGTAAATGGTTATGCGACCTGGAATGAATGACCGGCTCAGGTTCACAGGGGGCAACCTTGGGTAGGCAGGACGAGGAACAGGAGGAACCCCAAGCCAGGATCTGTCCAGTAGTCCAGTCCACATGAGGAGAATGGAGCTGTAACCATGGGAGACCCAAAATTATAGGTGTTGAGGCCTTGGGTAAGATAAGGAAGGATATCCACTCCTGGTGGAGTGTCCCTACCGACATCTTAACAGGGAGGGTCTGGAAGCGGATAGGTCCCCCTGGGAGAACAGTACCATCAATCGCCAAGACCACCAATGGCCTGGTGAGGGTCAAAAGAGTAAGTCTCATGGATGACGCGATTTCCCAGTCCATGAAATTACCAGCGGCTCCGGAATCCAGATATGCTGAGACCGAATGAGAACAAGCACCAACATGAAGGAACACAGAAAGCAGAAGACGAGAAGGGGAAGGTGATATTTCTGGGTCCAATACTCCACTTTCCAGATGAAGTGGACCCAAACGTTTTTCTGGACAAAGAGAGCAAGTGTCACGAAAATGACCTTTGCCCCCACAGTAGAGACACAGGCCTAGAGTTCTGCGCCTAGCACGTTCCTCTGGGGATAGCCTGGTCCTGCCCAGCTGCATGGGTTCCTCAGCTGGCAGGAGATGCTCCACGGGTCGAGGAGAGGGGAGCTCAGGCTGACTAAGGACCAAGGAGTGCTGGCGCCGCTTTTCTAGGGTCCTTTCCTGAAAGCGAATATCGATCTGGTTACACAAGGAGATAACTCCGTCCAGATCAGTGGGGATGGTTCTTCCTGCTAATTCATCCTTCACTCTATCAGAAAGGCCATGCAAAAAGGTTGCGACTAAGGCCTCATTGTTCCAGCTCAACTCAGCCGACAGTATGCGGAAATTAAGGGCGTACTGTCCCACTGAAGCAGACTCTTGGCGGAGACGTAGAAGGGCGCTGGCCGCTGAAGAGACACGAGCCGGTTCTTCAAAGATATTCCGAAAAAGTTTCAAGAAGCCAGACAGGCTAGAAACCACTGGATCATTCAGTTCCCACAGAGGGGCTGCCCAGGCTAAAGCTTCACCGGAGAGGAGGGAAATGATATAGGCTACCTTTACCCTATCAGACAGAAAGTTTTGAGGCTGAAGCTCAAAATGAATCGTGCATTGGCTAAGGAACCCTCTGCAGGCCTTGGAGTCCCCAGAGAAACGGAACGGAGCTGGCAGTGTTAGTGAGTGTGTGGCTGCGACTGGTGCGATAGGTACCACCGCTGGTTGTACTTGAGGTTGCGGATTCGGGGTTCCCAAGGAGGCCTGAAGCTGCTCGAATCGAGAAGCCAGATCCTGGAGGAATCGCATCACCTGAGTCTGATTCGATTCCTGGGTTTCAAGTCTGTGGACTATGCCCCGCAATGGATCATCCGTGGGGATCGGGATGTCAGCCGGGTCCATGGCTGATCAAACTGTCAAGGTCACCTGTGGCCAGGTGACAGATGCACACCGTAGGGGGACAGGAGTGCACCGCAAGGTAGTGAACCCTATGGCTGACTGCTGCGGATAGGAAACTGGGTGGTTGTGGAAAGCGGGACCAGAGGAGCACAACCGGGATCCTAACGGAAGCTAGAGCCAAGATTCCCCAGGGCGCGGAGTCTAAGACCCAGCTGGTCTTCTCCAGGGCCTCTAGTGGTGAGGATGTTATGCTGCAGGCTGGGACCAGGTCGCGGCCCCTGGAGTTTCCTAGCTCACGCCCCGTAGGATAAGGGGAAAAGAGGGGAAGCAGCAGCACACGATAAGAGAGAACCGAATAACAAGCTGAAGGTCAGGGGCCACAAGCAGACAAGGATAACGAAGAACGAGCCGAAGGTCAAGGGTCACGAGCAGACAGGGATAGTCAGGGACAAGCCAATAACGTAACAGAGAGACAGACGTAGCACACGGCAGGCAGGAACCCAAACACACAATGCCTAACAAACACGTTGATCAGCAAAGCAGGCTTGCAGTGCACAGGTTAATATAGTGTTCTGTGATAGGGCCTGGGGTGGAGTCAGGCTGGGAGGAGATTATAAAGGAAGCCAGGTGAAAGGGTTCTGGCCTCTAAGATGAACACATGGGAAGGAAGGTAAGCTGACAGACAAACACTACTGCATATCCATGACACAGACATTGCATTAAAGCCGCAAGCAGTTTTAAATGACTTTTTTCCCTTTAGAAATGTTATTTTGTGCAGGGACAGTTCTAAACACGGGAAACACGTGGCACTTCACAGGCATACTTTAGACACCCCCCAGGTACAATATTTAAAGGAATATTTGACTTTTTTTTTTTCACTTTATGCATCATTAAAATGACTGCTCCCGGAAAACGTCAGTTTTTAAAACTTCTTTTTGCATTGATACATGTCCCCTGGTGCAGAAGCCGGGTTCCCAAACTCTGTTTCGGACAATAACATGGATAATAGTCGTTATAATTAGCACTTTAGAATCCGAACGTTCGCATCCATTGTATTTAATAGGGTTCTAATGTTCGTGCGAACTTTCGGTCCGTTCGCGGGTTCTGATGCGAACCGAACCCGGGGGTGTTCGGCTCATCACTATTCTCCACAGCTCTTGCGATCTTCCGTCATTCTTTCCATCATGTAACCACTTTTCTCTGGTCTTCCTATGGATCAATTCCGAGACAGCCTGTGGAGTGGAAAACAAAGCGGATTATCTGTTCCTTCTAACAATACATAAACAGTAGATCCTGGCCCTTCAGCTACAATCTCTCCTCTAAATGGCTTCTTGCCTGGATATCTGACCAATACTTTGCCACCTGCCTGTATGCACCCCTGACCCTCCCAAAGAACATCAATAGGGAGGAGAGGAAATATACTGATATTTCCCAGAAGATCACTGCTGTTTATTTTGGAAGGTAGACAATAGGTTAGATACCATTGTTGTATCCAATATGCTAATGTCTCTATAGCCACAGTAAACAAGTAAGACATTACCTGTTTGAGATTTCTTTCAGCTCTCAAACTGAAAAGAATTACAGTTTAGATTACAGGTTTCGTTTGAGTAGACAATAGGTAGATAGCATTGTTGTATTCAATGCTATTGTTGAAATACAGCTACAGTAAACATCTATGTTTTCTGTTTGGTAACAATGGTAAACAGCACACATAAAAGCAGGCCTAAGCTAGGAGGGAGACACACACACCATGTTGCTGTAAGATCATGAAGAAGAACAGAACCTGGTCTCCAAGAAGAATTACTGCCAATGGAGATCACGAGTAATCGAAGATGAGTAACCTTTAAATGTATTTGTAGTTATAGACCATAGGCTGTTCTATTTGCTAGGCATTTTGCTTGTTATAGAGATCTGTCAGTCTTGTATTTTAGTCCTAATATTGTAATATTTTTGTATGTACAGCATCTTTGTATAGTAAAAGCACATTTACACACTGCAGAAGTCTCAGCTTCCTTGTTATACCACAGAGTAACCTTGCTAGATAAACGCAAAAGCGAAACAAGGGTACATAAGGGGCAGACGCCATTAATTGTGGCCCGCATGGCACGGGGTGCGTGTGTGTGCTCCAGCCCCGGGCACCTTCAGCCCGAGGCTGCATCGCTGCCTGGTAGGCCCAGCTCTGCTGGCTGGGGCCTATGCCTTTGGAAAGGATTCCAAGCTGCCCACCTGTGGGAAGCCCACTCTTAGGGAAGGAGGCCAGGGGAGGATCTGCCCCAGAGGAGACTGGTACTGCTGTCTCGGGAGGAGACCTGGAGACTCACCTAAGGAGGGATCCATTACTACAAGCCCTGCAATACGCCGATCTGGCATAAAGGTTCTCTCTATTGCTTGGCTGGGAGGTTCGGGACTGTGATAATCCTGTGGCAGAGGATGCCTGAACCTTCCCCTATACTTCTCTTGTTTTCCTGCTTTCTCTACAAGTTCCCACAGCAAAAAAGGAAAATAAAGCCTTCCTGTTTAGGTTTTACATTTGTGTGGACTGTGACAGCAGGAAGGTAAAGTCACCTGGTTGCATCCAGGGGGGTAGATATATTTCGCCCAGATTCAGGCTTTACGCCGACTTATACAACTAGGTGGAGAGTTGTATAAGCCCAGCTGAGGCTAGTAGGCTCATGGATGACTCATACCTCTAGGGAGAGTGTGGGGCGTCGTGCAGACAGGGAGTTGATGAGACCAGCTGAAGCTTGTCAGCTCATTTAGGCCTCTATAAGAACTCCCAGCTTCATTAGATGTTAGCTCATGCCTGGACCCAGACCTGTGTGGACTGTCTAGGGAGAGTGAACCCCTGTGCGGTGAGACAAAGCCTGTGTGGCTATTTGCTTGGACATTTAAAACCAGGGACTTAGGGACTAGGACAGCACTAGGCTGATCCCAGTTGTTAGTTAGGAAACCTGTATGTTTAGTCAGAGGTCAAGTTGACCAGGATTTATTTTGTTTATGTTTCTTTTGCTTTGCTGTGTTTTGTCACTGTAAATAGAAAATAAACCGCACCTTTTTGATTTTGAAAACCACAACCTCCGTTTGCTGGGCCTGTTTTGTGTGGGGAGCCCATCTCGGGGGTCACACACACCCGCTGCCGAGCTAACCCCCTCACAGTTGGTGGAGAACCAGTGGCAGTTTTTTTTAAGCCAGCATGGAGGAGATACTGAAGCAGCTGGCTCTAGCAAATGCCAATCAACAGCAGACAAATGCAGGTTTGCAAAAGAGCCTTGCAGCTCAACAACAGAACTTCGCAGCCCAGCAGCAAGCTCATCAACAGAGCCTTGCAGCCCAGCAGCAGACAAACGCAACTTTGCAACAGAGTCTGGAGGCTCAGCAACAAGCCCAGCAGCAATCTGAGGCCCGCTTCATAGACCTGTTGCAGAAGCAAGAGCAGAGACTACAACAACAGATGGAAGCAGCAATGCAGCAACGTCCGCAGACCAGTGAGGAAAGCCGTCCCACTAATACCGCGTCCTTTGGGGTGAGTCGTTTATTGACAAAAATGACTGGAGAGGATGATCCAGAGGTATTTTTGACCACATTTGAAAGGACCGCTGAAAGAGAAAAGTGGCCTGAGGAGCAGTGGGCTGGACTGGTGGCTCCTCTGTTAACTGGTGAATCGCAGAAAGCTTACTATGACCTAGAGCCTAACCAAGCAAAAGACTATGTGATGCTAAAAGCTGAAATATTGGCAAGGCTGGGTGTCACCCAGGCTGTCCGGGCTCAGCGTGTGCATAACTGGACTTTCCAGCTTGGAAAACCCCCCAGGTCTCAAATGTATGATCTCATTCACCTGAGCAGAAAGTGGCTACAACCAGAGACTTTGTCCGCACCAAAGATTGTGGAACGTGTTGTAATGGATCGGTTTTTGAGAGCTCTTCCTACTGCCATCCAAAAGTGGGTAAGCCATGGAGACCCAGAGACGGCCGATGGTCTTGTGGATCGTGTGGAGAAATACTTGGCTACAGAGAACCTGACGGCCTCTTCCAGAGACACTCGGACTTTCCACCCTAAGACCAGACCATCCCCAGGGGCGGATAAGAGGATACCAAGGGGTGAGGGTGGAGAGAGTGAGAGGGTGGGAGCTCTACCCCAAGTTTGGCGAGAACAGCCTGGGAAATCAGCGGCTCAAGAGGCCGCAAGAAGGATCGTTTGCTACCGCTGCCGGCAAGCGGGACATATTGCAGCCAATTGCCCGGTTGTGGAGGAACCCATGCAGTGTGACTTTCTGACGGGCAGACGTCAGTCGCTGTGTGCGACAGTCGCATGCACTGCCATTCGAGGAACTGAGAAACATTTATGCAAAATGTGTGTTAATGGTAGAAATGTTGTGGTATTGCTGGATTCAGGTAGCCTTGTGACCCTGATTAAGGCTGAGTTAGTTAAAACAGAGGTCTCTGGGAATAGCAAGGTAGCTGTTATTTGTGTGCATGGGGACACCCGAGAGTATCCAGTGACTACAGTGTGTTTCGAGACCCCCAAAGGTACCCTCTCTCATCCAGTGGGCTTAGTATCTCAGTTACCGCATGACGCCATTGTGGGAAGGGATTTTCCGAAGTTCTGGGAACTGTGGGATGATCCTGAGCCCCCCACTGGTGCCCCTATGTACCAGGAATGTGATAGCCAGAACTCCCCTGAGAGTGGTGAGGACTCTCCGGAATTTCCCTTATCAGTATTGGCAGGGGAGACTCAAGAAACTGGAGAGGAGCCCACCTCCTCAGACGAAAACCTACCGTCTGTGGAGTTTTCTGATCTTGAGGTTCACAGGGAAAACTTTGCCACAGAACAGTTGAAAGACCCCGCCCTAATAAAGGCACGGGAAAACGTAGTGAAAATAGATGGCGAGTTAGTGAACCCAGATAATACCTGCACTTACCCATACTTCAGCGTAGAGAAGGACCTACTGTATCGGGTGGCAAAAAGGGCAGAAGAAACCGTTGAGCAGCTTGTGGTGCCCAAACCTTACAGGAAGTTGGTGTTGGAGTTGGCCCATGGGCACATTCTTGGAGGTCATCTGGGGACAGAGAAAACCCGAGAGAGGGTATTACAGAGATTCTATTGGCCGGGGGTGATGAAGGACATAGAAAATTATTGTTCCTCCTGCCCTGTGTGTCAGAGGTCGGCCCCGATGCCACATTTCCGTAGCCCGCTGGTCCCTCTACCCATCATTGAGGTCCCGTTTGAGAGGATCGCCATGGATTTGGTAGGTCCTATAATCAAGTCCGCTAGGGGGCACCAGTACATATTAGTTATAATGGACTATGCCACCCGTTATCCAGAAGCGATCCCTCTCCGAAATACCTCAGCCAAAACCATAGCCAAAGAGCTATCTCTTGTGTTTAGCCGGGTGGGTATTTGTAAAGAACTGCTTACGGACCAAGGTACACCCTTTATGTCCCGGGTTATGAAGGAGCTGTGTAAATTGTTCAAAGTGACGCAATTACGTACATCTGTGTATCACCCCCAAACCGATGGGCTGGTTGAAAGGTTCAACAAAACCCTAAAACAAATGTTGAAGAAAGTGGTGGATAGAGATGGAAAGGATTGGGACTGTCTACTTCCTTATCTGATGTTTGCTATTAGGGAGGTGCCCCAATCCTCTACGGGATTCTCCCCCTTTGAGTTACTGTATGGGAGACACCCAAGAGGGCTGTTGGATATTGCCAAGGAAACTTGGGAAAGTGAGAGTTCTCCCCACAGGAGTGTGATTGAGCATGTCGCCCTGATGCAAGACCGAATTGCACAGGTAATGCCCATCGTGAAGGAACATTTGGCCCAAGCGCAGTTAGCACAGCAGAGAGTGTACAACCGTGGAGCCAAGACCCGTACCTTTTCCCTGGGGGATAGGATACTGGTACTTGTCCCTACGGTTGAGAGTAAATTCCTTGCCAAATGGCAAGGCCCCTACGAGATAATGGAAAAAGTGAGCGAAGTGAATTACAAGGTCAGACAACCAGGAAGGCGAAAGCCCGAACAGATCTATCACGTTAATCTGTTGAAAGCCTGGAGGGATAGAGAGTCCCTAGTCGCAGACACTTGGTCACCAGCTCAAACTGGTTGCGTGATTCCTGAGGTTGGAATAGCAGCCACCTTGTCACAACCCCAACAACAGGAGGTTAAGGAGTTTGTGCTTCGCAACAAGGAGGTATTCTCTGAGCTGCCGGGACAAACATCTGGGGTAGAGCATGACATCATTACCCCGCCCGGTGAAAGGGTGAAGTTAAAACCCTATCGGATCCCAGAGGCCCGACGGGAGGCAATACGGGAGGAAGTACAGAAAATGCTGAACTTAGGGGTGATAGAGGAGTCCCAAAGTGATTGGTCTAGTCCCATTGTGTTGGTGCCTAAACCGGATGGGAGCTGGCGATTTTGTAACGATTTTCGGCAGTTGAACAAAGTTACAAAATTTGACACCTACCCCATGCCACGTATAGATGAGTTGATCGACCGGCTGGGAACAGCCCGATACATGACGACTCTTGACCTCACAAAAGGGTATTGGCAAATCCCCCTGGCCAAGTCGACCAAAGAGAAAACCGCATTTGTAACCCCAGACGGGGCGTTCCAATATAAAAGAATGCCGTTCGGGTTACAGAATGCGCCGGCCACATTCCAGCGGAAAATGGACCAGATGCTGAGGCCCCATCGGAAGTATGCTGCGGCTTACCTGGATGACATAATTGTCCATAGCACAGATTGGGCCTCACATCTGCCAAAAGTGCAAGCAGTCCTGGACTCTGTTCGGGAAGCGGGGTTTACGGCTAACCCCAAGAAGTGTACCATTGGGCAGGAGGAGGCCAAATATCTTGGGTACACCATTGGGAGGGGAGTAATAAAACCCCAACTCAACAAAGTCGAGGCCATCCAGAGTTGGCCACGTCCCAACAGTAAGAAGCAGGTACGAGCCTTTCTGGGAATCGCTGGGTATTATCGGCGGTTCATTCCCCACTTTGCTTCTAAGGCTGTGCCCCTAACCAACCTGACGAAGGGGAAAGGGTCGGTCATGATTAAATGGACCCCCGAGGCTGAGGCAGCATTCCAATTCTTGAAACAAGCCTTATGTAGCCAGCCAGTGTTGTACTCACCCGACTTCTCTAAAGACTTTGTCGTACAAAGTGATGCGTCAGATGTGGGGTTAGGAGCAGTATTGTCCCAGGTCTGGAACGGGGAAGAGCACCCAGTCATTTACCTCAGCAGGAAGTTGAAGTCCCATGAGGTAAATTACGCCACCGTTGAAAAGGAGTGTTTAGCGGTGAAGTGGGCTCTAGATTCCCTTCGGTACTACCTGCTAGGTAGGCACTTTGACATGGTTACGGATCACGCTCCGTTAAAGTGGATGGCTCAAAACAAGGAAACAAATAGAAGAGTGAATAGGTGGTTCCTGGCCCTCCAGGAATTCAACTTCACAGTAAAGCATCGCCCTGGCGTTCAAATGGGGAATGTGGATGCTTTGTCTCGAGTACATGAATGCCTGATTGCTGGTGTTCCAACCCCGAGGTTAAAACAAGAGGGGGGGGTATGTGACAGCAGGAAGGTAAAGTCACCTGGTTGCATCCAGGGGGGTAGATATATTTCGCCCAGATTCAGGCTTTACGCCGACTTATACAACTAGGTGGAGAGTTGTATAAGCCCAGCTGAGGCTAGTAGGCTCATGGATGACTCATACCTCTAGGGAGAGTGTGGGGCGTCGTGCAGACAGGGAGTTGATGAGACCAGCTGAAGCTTGTCAGCTCATTTAGGCCTCTATAAGAACTCCCAGCTTCATTAGATGTTAGCTCATGCCTGGAACCAGACCTGTGTGGACTGTCTAGGGAGAGTGAACCCCTGTGCGGTGAGACAAAGCCTGTGTGGCTATTTGCTTGGACATTTAAAACCAGGGACTTAGGGACTAGGACAGCACTAGGCTGATCCCAGTTGTTAGTTAGGAAACCTGTATGTTTAGTCAGAGGTCAAGTTGACCAGGATTTATTTTGTTTATGTTTCTTTTGCTTTGCTGTGTTTTGTCACTGTAAATAGAAAATAAACCGCACCTTTTTGATTTTGAAAACCACAACCTCCGTTTGCTGGGCCTGTTTTGTGTGGGGAGCCCATCTCGGGGGTCACACACACCCGCTGCCGAGCTAACCCCCTCACAGGACATTGACTTTTTTTTTGGAGACTTTTTATACCCTGACAACGGAAGCTTTGGAGGTAGTTTGCATGACCCAAAACAAAACCATCCGGTCCCTTAAATGGGGGTAAGCGCTGCACAGATATAGTCTTTTACCTATCGCCCTGTTTACATTCCGCTTGTAGCTTGCACTGCAACAGCAGGAAAGTTTATTTGCAAAACCTTCACTACCAAGAGCTTTAAATTGTGATTTCTATACCGCACTGCACTGATGTAACCGATTGAGATCACAAATTGCTAGAAGCAGGCAGATTCCTGACTGGGCCAGCTGTTGGTTATTCCCCTTTAGAATGTCCTCATCCCTGATTGAGAAATACATATATAGAATGCAAAGTGACCATATGCAAGCTTGCTGGAAAACCTATTTCCATTGATCTCGAATCATTCCCATTTTCATGTGAGTAATCCTAACTCTGCACATGCTATCAGAAAAGTGACAAACAACAAACAGGTTTATAAAAGTGGTGGACAGCAAAGCTCACATGTTAAAACATCACCTGTCATTTTATTTACCGTATTTATCGGCGTATAACACGCACTTTTTTCCCCTTAAAATCAGGGGAAAATCGTGGGTGCGTGTTATACGCCGATACTCCGTCGAATTCCCCTGCTGAAAACGAGCGAGAGGAGCGAGCGGAGCCAAAGCCGAAGTACAATCGGCTTTACTCGGCTCCTCTCGCAGTCCCGCCCATCTCTGACTGCGCCGCTGACATAGAGAAAGCCGAGTGTACTTCGGCTAGTCTCGGCTCCTCTCGCAGTCCTGCCTGTGACTGTGAGCAGAGCCGAGTCTAGCCGAAGTACACTCGGCTTTCTCCGTCAGCGGCGCAGTCAGTGGAGATGGGCGGGACTGCGAGAGGAGCCGAGTCTAGCCGAAGTACACTCGGCCCCGCTCGCTCCTCTCCACAGAAATCGGCGCCAAATTTTAAAAAACGCCGGGACTGACACGATCGCAAAGGCACTGGGCAAGGCTGCAGATGGACAGACGGACACTGGGCAAGGCTGCAGATGGACAGATGGACACTGGGCACGGCTGCAGATGGACAGATGGACACTGGGCAAGGCTGCAGATGGACAGATGGACACTGGGCACGGCTGCAGATGGACAGATGGACACGGGGCAAGGCTGCAGATGGACAGATGGACACTGGGCAAGGCTGCAGATGGACACTGGGCAAGGCTGCATGCTGCATTTAAATGTAATTTTTTTTTCCTTGAATTTCCCTCCTAAAAGTTTTTTTCCTTAAAATTCCCTCCTAAACTTGGGGTGCGTGTTATACGCCGGTGCGTGTTATACGCCGATAAATACGGTATCTAACTTGTATGATCTTGATGTACTGTATACAACAATGTATACAATATTTGCATATTTCAAAAAATGTAACTATCGGTATATATTTTTTTGTTTTGTAAAAGGACTCAGATTTCTGCCAAGTTGTTGATGGTGTATGTCCACACAGGCAAAGTTTCCTTAATTCCTGTTGTGCCCCTCTTACAGGAAGTGGGGGAATATCCTTAAGACGCAACAAATAAAAAAACTTGACAGAGGATATTGCCCTCTGCCATTCTATCCAAAATGATAAAAAATAAAATTGCCTGGTGTTCTATTTTAAATGAGAGTTCAGTTTTAAATGATCTCAGACAAGTTGAAAACAATGTTCTCATATGATATAAAGAAACTAGATATACATATACACTAGATATTCAGTATACTGTACAAGCGTATATACACTTAAAGGACCTGTATTTTGTACACATATGTAGTGCCGAGTAGGGATGAGCTTCGAGTTCGAGTCAAACTCATGTTCGACTCGAACATTGCTTGTTCACCCGTTCGCCGAACAGCAAACAATTTGGGGTGTTCAGGGCAAATTCCAAAAGCCGTGGAACACCCTGTAAAAGTCTATGGGAGAAATCTAAAGTGCTAATTTTAAAGGCTTATATGCAAGTTATTGTCCTAAAAAGTGTTTGGGGACCTGGGTCCTGCCCCAGGGGACATTTAACAATGCTTTTTTTTTTTTTTTTAAACGGACGTTTTTTCGGGAGCAGTGATTTTAATAATGCTTAAAGTGAAACAATAAAAGTGAAATATTCCTTTAAATTTCGTACCTAGGGTGTGTGTATAGTATGTCTGTAAAGTAGCGCTTGTTTCCCGTGCTTAGAACTGTCCCTGCACAAAGTGTCATTTCTGAAGGAAAAAAAAGTCATTTAAAAGCACTCACGGCTATAATGAATTTTGGCTCCCGGCAATACAGAGAAAAGTCATTGAAAGTCATTGATTAAAAAAAAAAAAAATGCGTGGGGGTCCCCCCAAATTCAATTACCAGGCCCTTCAGGTCTGGTATAGATAGTAAGGGGAACCCTGCATCAAATTTAAAAAAAAATGACGTAGGGTACCCCCAAATATCCATACCAGACCCTTCAGGTCTGGTATGGATTTTAAGGGGAACTCCACGCCAAAATTAAAAAAAAATGGCGTGGAGTTCCCCCCAAAAATCCAAACCAGACCCTTTATCTGAGCACGTAACCTGACAGGCCGCAGGAAAAAAGGGGGGGGACGAGAGAGCGCCCCCCCTCCTGAACCGTACCAGGCCACATGTCCTCAACATGGGGAGGATGCATTGGGGGTCTGTGACCCCTCAAAGCACCATGTTCCCATGTTGATGTTTTTAAAAAATTATGTTCTTTCCACTTTCGGATTATGGCCCCAACCGTGCTCACTGGAACATTCAGAAGTTTAGAAATTCTTCTGTAACCAATGCCATTAGTATGTTTTGCAGCAATAAGAGTTGCGAAGGTCCTGAAAGAGCTCTTTGCTTTTATCCATCATGAGATGTTTCTTGTGTGACACCTTGGTAATGAGACACCTTTTTATAGGCCATCAGGTAAGCCTGAACCAGCTGATATTATTTTGCACTGACAAGGGGAAGGATTGCTTTCTAGTTACTGATAGATTTCGGCTGGAGTATTGGCTTTCCATGCCTTTTTGCACCTCCCTTTCTTCATGAGTTCAATACTTTTTCCCTGTGTCATTCCATTTTATTACACATAACTTAATTTCTGAAATGATTTGTTTTAGCTTCTTTGTATGTATGGATTGCATGGGTTGTCACCGACATGTGGTAAACATTTCATATCAATAGCATCTTTAGAAATATATCTACCTAGAAAAATGGTGACGTGTTCATATATATATTAGTGCTACCTCCCAGGAGCTGCTTGGTAGATTGGGTTCTCTGTTCCTCTGCTCGACTCTGAAAACCTCCTCAGCCCCACTGACACACTAGGTTAAGCAAATGGATACTGCACTGCTACTAGGAGCGCAAATATAAATACCCTGCACTCAACTATGGTTCACTATCAAAAAGCAAACATCAGACTGGTTAGTGGTAAATAAACAAAATATTGTCACAGGTTTCAGTAAATAGCAGTATGCACAAAAATGAGTAAGTAAAGGATTAGGTCAATCATAGTCCACTAAACAATATGTTCACTAGGCTAGAGCAGCATACAATAGTTTTAGTTCTGTGCAGCTAAATTATAGTAAACCTGGTAATCCATAAAATCAGCAATAAGTAATGGCATTAGAAAACAGTAACATTTATGATAATCCATACTGTGATAACTCCTCTGTAAACAGTAGGCTTTGTTCACTCTGGAGTGCACTCTATATGAATGGCGGTAATGAATTTTCAAACTCCCCAAAGTGGTACCTTTTACTAAGGACAATAGGCACAGTTCTTGTGAAGCAGCTATCTGAGTGAGCAGTCTTTAGCCCTAGTTCTTCAGCCTGCTAACGTTGGGGACCAGTCTTTACAGTGGTGCACATGAGTACAGTGCCAGTAAATTATGCCCGCAGCAAGCAATGCTGCTAATTAGATGGCCAGACCCTATGTGCTCAGTCTCTGCTAGCAGCAACAGGTTTATTTCAGTCCTCTCCCAAATCCCAGTGATACAGCAACCAGGGTCTCACTGTTTAGATGTCAGCTCACTTCTGGATCTGCCTGGAGTCACTCTGGTCCTCAGCACATGACCGGAGGCTTGTGGCAGGTTGATGTGCACACAGGAGCAGCGATGTGCACAGCTCAGTCTCCTTTCAGCAAAGAGAAAGTCCCTCTGTATTCAGCTTGTGAAAAATATAGCTCTCTCTCTCTTTATATCCATCTCACATTGGGAATTGTAGTCCAATCATCCATTAACTGCCATAATAAAGGTATTTTCCTGAACTTCCCATGATACAGTGCCACCAACCATCAAGTCTATTGAGCTCTATCTGCTTGTCAGCTCCCCCTGGTGGATGGAGGTGAAGTAGCACCTGAAGTCATGGGCGTCCACTCCATAGGGCAAGGGGGGCGATTGCCCCCCCTGGAATTGTAAGAGTGTTGAAGTGTTAAAGAGTGAAGACACCATTCAGCCGCGGCCGCCTCCCGCACATCGGTGGGCCAGGGCCGCCGCCGATTGTCACTGTCATGTCACTCGTCTCTCTGTCTGTCAGTGTGTTGCATTTACTATCACGCTCCGCTCCTGCCCCTGCTTGCCGGCGCCAGCCAATAGATGATCATCGTCCTGCCACGACCAAGTAAGTCCCCCTAAGTTTACAGCCCCGCCCGGCGCCCGTCCTAGCGGCGGGAGGGGATTATCATGGGAGGAGCATAGAGAGCTGCCTGCTGCACCAAGAGGAGCCAACGCCGCCGAGGAGGAACCAACCAACATCTTCATTACAATTTCAGACAGCACAGCAGCACCACAGTCAGTAGTGTCACTATCTATCGCAAGTAAGCACTAAACTAAATTAAGCTGATGGCATGCCATACGGAATGCAGTCTGAAGATTATTAACTGTGACTGTCTGTCTGTGATTTTTTTAATATGCAGCAAGGCATCGGGGGGAGGGGGGTAAATGTCCTTCACTGATCATTAGGGATGAGCCGAACACCCCCCTGTTCGGTTCGCACCAGAACCTGCGAACAGACAGAAAGTTTGCGCGAAATTTAGAACCCTATTAAATACAATGGACTCGAACGTTCGAAAACAAAAGTGCTAATTATAAAGGCTAATATGCAAGTTATTGTCATAAAAAGTGTTTGGGAACCCGAGTCCTGCCCCAGGGGACATGTATCAATGCAAAAAAAGTTTTAAAAACTGCCGTTTTTTCGGGAGCAGTGATTTTAATAATGCTTAAAGTGAAACAATAAAAGTGAAATATTCCTTTAAATTTCGTACCTAGTGGGTGTGTATAGTATGCATGTAAAGTCGCGCTTGTTTCCCGTGCTTAGAACTGTCCCTGCACAAAATGTAATTTCTGAAGGAAAAAAAGTCATTTAAAACTCACTCGTGGCTATAATGAATTGTCGGCTCCCGGCAATACATAGAAAAGTCATTGATAAAAAAAATAAATAATGCGTGGGGGTTCCCCCAAATTCAATTACCAGGCCCTTCAGGTCTGGTATAGATATTAAGGGGAACCCTGCCGCAAATTAAAAAAAAAATGCGTGCGGTTCCCCCCAAATATCCATAGCAGGCCCTTCAGGTCTGGTATGGATTTTAAGGGGAACTCCACCCCAAATTTAAGGGGAACTCCCCCCTCCTGAACCGTACCAGGCCACATGCCCTCAACATCCCCACAACCCTTGCCCGGTGGTTGTGGGGGTCTGCGGGCGGGGGGCTTATCGGAATCTGGAAGACCCCTTTAACAAAGGGGACCCCCAGATCCCGGCCCCCCCTTTGTGAATTGGTAATGGGGTACATTGTACCCCTACCATTTCACGAAGAAAGTGTAAAAAATTGTGAAAAAAAATACACAGACACCGTTGGGAAAGTCCTTTATTAAAAAAAAAAAAAATAAAAAAAAAAAAACATTCCAGCGATGAAATCCAGTGTCCCACGGCGATCCGATGTCCAGCGCTGTCCACACGAAACGTCATTGTCTGAGCCTGAGAGGACCTGATGGGGAACTTCCTCTGCAGTGTAATAAATGAATAGACCCGCCCCTTCCATCAGGTACGCTCAGCCAATGACGTAGGTGTAAGGCTGAGGACCTGATGCGGAACGTGAGAAGGGGCTGGTCTATTCATTTATTATACTGCGGAGGAAGTTCCCCATCAGGTCCGCTCATCCAATGACATAGGCGGGGTCTGACATACGAGGGGGCGGACCTGATGGGGGACCTCCTTCCTCAGCCTTACACCTACGTCATTGGCTGAGCGGACCTGATGGGGAACTTTAGAAGGGGCGGGTCTATTCATTTATTACACTGCGGAGGAAGTTCCCCATCAGGTCCGCTCAGGCTCAGCCAATGAATTTTTGTGTGGACAGCGCTGGACATCGGATCGCCGTGGGACACTGGATTTCATCGCTGGAATGTTTTTTTTTTATTTTTTATTTTTTTATTTTTAATAAAGGACTTTCCCAACGGTGTCTGTGTATTTTTTTTTACAATTTTTTACACTTTCTTTGTGAAATGGTAGGGGTACAATGTACCCCATTACCAATTCACATGGGGGGCAGGATCTGGGGGTCCCCTTTGTTAAAGGGGTCTTTCAGATTCCGATAAGCCCCCCGCCTGCAGACCCCCACAACCACCAGGCAAGGGTTGTGGGGATGAGGCCCTTGTCCCCATCAACATGGGGACATGGTGCTTTGAGGGGTCACAGACCCCCATAGCATCCTCCCAATGTTGAGCGCATGTGGCCTGGTACGGTTCAGGAGGGGGGGCGCTCTCTCATCCCCCCTCTTTTCCTGCAGCCTGCCAGGTTGCGTGCTCGGATAAAGGGTCTGGTCTGGATTTTTGGGGGAACTCCACGCCATTTTTGTTTTTAATTTGGGGTGGAGTTCCCATTAAAATCCATACCAGACCTGAAGGGCCTGGTATGGATATTTGGGGGGAACCGCACGCATTTTTTTTTAAATTCGGGGCAGGGTTCCCCTTAATATCCATACCAGACCTGAAGGGCCTGGTAATTGAATTTGGGGGAACCCCCACGCATTTTTTTTTTTCATCAATGACTTTTCTATGTATTGCCGGGAGCCGACAATTCATTATAGCCGTGAGTGAGTTTTAAATTACTTTTTTTCCTTCAGAAATTACACTTTGTGCAGGGACAGCTCTAAGCAAGGGAAACAAGCCGACTTTACATGCATACTTTACACACCCACTAGGTACGAAATTTAAAGGAATATTTCACTTTTATTGTTTCACTTTAAGCATTATTAAAATCACTGCTTCTGAAAAAACTGCAGTTTTTAAAACTTTTTTTTGCATTGATACATGTCGCCTGGGGCAGGACCCGGGTCCCCAAACACTTTTTATGACAATAACTTGCATATAAGCCTTTAAAATTAGCACTTTAGATTTCTCCCATAGACTTTTAGAACTTGCCGCGAACACCCCAAATTGTTCGCTGTTTGGCGAACGGGCGAACAGGCAATGTTCGAGTCGAACATAAGTTCGACTCGAACTCGAAGCTCATCCCTACTGGTCATAGCATCTCATGTATTAATGTCCTGCACTGGTCATAGTACTAACTCATGTATTAATGTCCTGCACTGGTCATAGTACTAACTCATGTATTAATGTCCTGCACTGGTCACGGTCACTGATGAATGAACTTACTGGTCAGGGTCACAGATTAATTAATTTACTGGTCACAGATGAATGAATTTACTGATCACGGGTCACTGATGAATGAATTTACTGGTCACAGTCACAAATGAACGATTTTACTGGTCACAGATGAATGAATTTACTGGTCACGGTCACTGATGAATGAATTTACTGGTCACGGTCACTGATGAATGAATTTACTGGTCACGGTCACTGATGAATGATTATACTGATCACCGATGAATGAATTTACTGGTCACGGTCACTGATGAATGATTTTACTGGTCACGGTCACTGATGAATGAATTTACTGGTCACGTCTGAATTTACCGGTCACTGATGAATGATTTTACTGGTCACAGATGAATTAGTTTACGTTTTATTCTTGTGCGTGATTGTGTAGACAGGGCCGGGGGGCTGTCACTAGTGTAATTATAAAAACAAATTAGAAATTGCTAATCAGACAATGGCAGCTTGATCCTTCTATTAAGCTTTTGCATCAGGTTTCTCAAACCTTTGCATGCCTGCGCTTTATGTGATAATGACTAAGCCCCTCCCCTTCATGACATTGTCAAAAAGGGACCGAGCATGGATGACCTTAAAATTATGCCCCCCACCCCTGAAAAATTTTAGCGGATGCCCATGTCTGGAGTCAATGTGGAGGATAGAGTCTATTGGGAGCACTACAGCACAGTGTTCTAAATCGCTCTCCTACTCCAGCCAACCATCAGGCTACTATATCCAGTGATCCAGTGTTGTGTCTGCACATGAATAGTTAATACCCCTGCCACAAACAGCCAAAGCTGGAATAGAAACCAACACTTCAAATAATCGCTCTGAGCTATTTACAGCTCAGAGAATACTAAATTTACAGAATAGCCCCTGTTCAGAAGTAGCAGGGCGCTACATTGGTATTCTGAAACTTTTTGATCACACATCAGGGTACTCCTGCAGAAGCAACTGCAATACCAGAACTAATCGCAGACGTGACAAGTGTAGATTTCCAGACTCACAGAACAGTAGGATGTCCATGAACAACTGTGTTTGCATCACTTGTCACTAGATGACACGCCATCACTTTTATGTCTATAACTCATTGCTAAAGTAATAGATGTTATAAAAAAAAGGGCTTTTGTAAGGTTGTCTCTCTGTTTACTGACACATAGACAAGTTGTCAGCTGTTAGCAAATCCATCAAAGTTGCTGAATTCACATTGAATTTTATGAACTGACAAAGTGGTGTATTGCTGGATTCTACAGAATCCGTCATCGCATCATAAACTTTAGGAAATGTGGATATTTTTTTTCTTTACAGATAGAAGGGTGCTTTTAATGTGACTTCACTAAAGAATCAGGAAGAGTGCAGGAATGAGAGAAACTGTAGGTCTTGTTCAGTAACTTTGTCATAAAGTAAGCTATATTTATGATATTGTCATTTCCTGTTCAGAGACAACGCATGTACGAGTGGGGGGGATTATAATGTCATACTTAAGTACTTCATTTATCATGTCGCAGTGGCCTATAATAATAATATAATTCATAGCTTTTAAAAATAAAAAGTATAATTTAGGAAAAGACTTGGTTAGCTGGTGATATGCAGACAAATAGCCTGTCCATTCTCACCTATCTGGCATGCAGTAAAACTATTTTAAGTGGTTGTAAACCTCAGAAATAAAAAAACAACAGAGCACGTCCCTCTATGGTATGTACTAGCCTCAATCCAAAACACTCTTCCCTCTGCTATCTGCATGGTGAAGGCTCCTGGCCTGCATCTACCGCTGATCTAAGGTATGTGCAAGGGGGTTTAGTTAGAAATGGAAAGTGAGTTCATTAGGGTTAAGCTATTTGAATGTATAGTTAGCCTTTAGTCCTCCTTCAGATGTAATATATGTGCTGCAGTAATGAATGTTTTACCACAACAGTAAGTGCTTTCTGTGATGCCATACAACTTGAACAGCAATCCAATGCAAATGTACAGTAGGTGCCAACAGACTCACATCACAGTGCACCACCTTTAATTTTGGTGTACTTCATAGGTGTATATCTGTGTAGCGGGTATGTACTATTTAGGGGCAGCATCTGGGTGGTAGGATGACCCAGATGCACTAATTGGTAGAGTAGGGCTGTGTTCTATTCGTGTGAGGACATCAGTGGTGTTCAGTTCCCTGCGGCTCAGTAGGTGGCGCTGTCGCTTTGAGCCGGGGTTGAACCATCACTGCAGTGCCGTACCCTTTGTGACCTCTCGCAGCAGCTGTACGGCGGGGCGGGGAACCCGCTGTGCTTGCTGGGAGAGGGTATAAAGGGGTCGGACATCTTCACCACGAGGTCCGAGTCCATGGCACCTTTAGCCTGAGGGCTGCTGTCCGTGATCGGTGTCCAGGCGCCCTTGGCCTGTACACGTGAGTTCGTGTTCCATCCCAGACAGCTTCGGTCTGGGGTGAGGTACTCAACTGGAGGCCTGGGGCCCAGTACCTTCCACTGGGTCCCGCGAGGGAGGGATCGTCCTAAGGTGCCCCGGGTGTTGGGCGTCTGAATCCAGGGTGTAAGGGACCAGAGAGGGAATCCTCCCGAAGAGCTGGTACAGCATATTGCCAGTGCCGGGTGGACCTCTGGAGACCGTCCGGGTGGATGTCTTTCCCGAACAAGGGCCAATTCATCAGGGAAGGTGGTTCATGTTCTATGGCCGGTGGCAGCGGTTCATCTAATTCACTCAGGTCAGTGGCAGAGACCTGCTCTCAGGCCTGTGGCAGGGGCCTCAACAGTTCACCCGGTCGGTGGTAGTGACCAATCTCACAGTCGGTGGCAGAGACTGTGCGCCAAGCCTATTTGCACTAGAAGGAATAGGAGAGTTCATTGTGCCTGGACCTACTCGTATCCACACCCTGTCTGTTTATTCAAAAGTTCAACTGATGCTGTTCACTTGTCAAGAAGAATAAAGGAGTGTTTGACTTTTTATGGTGTGGGGCTCTATTACTGACAGTCAAACTTCCACAGGAGAAGCAGAGGCTCCATCCAGAACACAGGCCCGAAGGTAAAACAAGTGTTGGCTTTCACCTCTGCTCATTAGAGGACATAGGCCGTAGTGAACCTCATCCTCCTCCCGCATACCCCTAGACAAGCCAGCCATTTTATTAACAAGGGGACAGGGGGGTGAGGCCGCTACATCTGTTTTTTTGCATGCAATAACAGCCCATTCTTGATGACATGGCTGCCGCAATGGAACTCACATTAACTTGTTTACAGTAGCTGACTGCCATGGAGTTACAGCATTGTGTGAAGAGGCAATTATCTGCACTGCTGGCTTTGTGCTTTGTGAATTATGATTACTTAAGAGGGGGCTTCCTAAAATGGCAAGCAATATGCATGTGCGGAGGTGGAATTTAAATGTTAAATGTATATGTTTATTATTGTTTTCTTGTTTATGTACGTGAATAGAATTTAGAGTAACCATGTAGCACAGTTTACCGTATATACTCGAGTATAAGCCGAGATTTTCAGCCCTTTTTTGGGGGCTGAAAGTCCCCCCCCCCCTCGGCTTATACTCGAGTCAGCGAAATTTTACATTGGAAATAGTACCTGAAAAAAAGTTGCGGCTGCGGCGTCCATCGTTCAAATCCCGCGGTCTCTTCCTGGTCCCTTCCGTGATAGGCGATTCTCATCAGACACTCTCCGCCTATCACGAATGTTCTCTCATCCTCAGTTTCCCAGAAGACGTCTGTGATTGGCGGAACACCCAACACAGTGTCTGCTGGGAAACTGAGGATGAGAGAACGTTTGTGATAGGCGGAGAGTGTCTGATGAGAATCGCCTATCACGGAAGGAACAGGAAGAGACTGCGGGATTTGAACGATGGACGCCGCAGCCGCAACTTTTTTACAGGCACTATTTAGAATGTAAAATTTAAACAGTGAGGATAGGAACAGTGAGGATAGGAAACAGTGAGGATAGGAAACAGTGAGATAGGGAACAGTGAGATAGGGAACAGTGAGGATAGGAAACAGTGAGGATAGGAAACAGTGAGATAGGGAACAGTGAGGATAGGAACAGTGAGGATAGGAAACAGTGAGCTAGGGAACAGTAAGGATGGGAACAGTAAGGATGGGAACAGTAAGGATGGGAACAGTAAGGCATTGTTGACTCTCGGCTTATACTCAAGTCAGTAAGTTTTCCCAGTTTTTTGTGGCAACATTAGGTACCTCGGCTTATACTCGGGTCGGCTTATACTCGAGTATATACGGTAGTTGTATTTGCCCTGCTGAGGTAATACTTCCTGGGAGGTAATGCTTCATTTAGACGTGCGATTGGGGGGGTGTAAAAAATTTGCTGTTGAGCACATGGTTTTGCTGCCCACCAACCCCCCCCCCCCATCTTTAAGCTGCAATATGTAGAAAATGTGGGTGATTACATGCCACAGTTGCAATGCTTTGCGCCTGTTGCAAAGTGGGGTTAAAACAGGCAGTGAGAAGGCATTGCATCACTTCCACACTGCCTGTCAGTGCAATCTAAATGCAGATCGGGTTTCAGAGGGAGGGGAGATTTAGACGCACATCTAAATCTATACTGCTGGCTAGGTTTTTCCAGGCTTTTTGGGGAAGTACCACCCCCTGCTGGGGTAAACACATGAAAAGAAAGTGATCCACTATGTTTTACTTTACCATCATCTGTGGGAATCCAGCCAGGGTTCCAGTGGTATGGACTCATGCTTGATCAATGGACTCTAAGGTCTTTCATGCCAATTTAATTTATGACTAACTGATGGGGCGATAAGGGGCACTAGGAAAATAACTTAGGGGCACTTAGAAGATTATTTGCAGGAATGTGTATCAAAGACATCTTTGTTGAACTGTTAAATGGTTATATTAAGGCAATCTTTAGATAATTTGATTTTCTTTCCTTTCACCATGTGTGGAAGGAAAGAGAATCATTCAAACTGTGTTGATGTGGGAATCCTTCCCACAAGCGCTATTTTGTTCTGCCAGCAGAGAGCCTTCTCTGCACCCAGAACACAATGATTACTGTTAGCGGCAATAGCCACCGACAGTAGTATCATGTAAAAAATATGACAAGCTAGTTGTACCCAATTCGATCGATGGATCGACTTGGGTACAACCAGCCTCATCATAGATGGATCAAATCTCAGCCAGTCCCTGCTGAACTGGCCAAGATTTGATCCATATATGGCTGGCTTTAAACAACTTCAGTAAACAACTGTTTATTGTTATTTTACCTGGCCTGGTCTGAAGTCACTTTAGGACAATCTTAAAGGGGTGTGTGCATGTATGGCATAACACAGCAACATTGATTATTAGGGAACAAGACAAGTAAGAGAAGATGCAGTACAAGTGTCTAACGTACAGTGAACCTATTCAGAGGACTACAGCTAATGACTACAGTACTAGTGTCCAGTGCATAAGCAGCTAGCTGGACAGGATGCAATGAGACTTGGAAGAGGTGATGGAAGGCCCTGGTAGTGAAGGAGCTGGTGTACTTAGGCTCTTTCACCAGTGTTTCAAACCCCAATACCAGGTCCAACTTGCAGCACAGGGCATCCTAGGGACCCAGCCTGGAAGTCACTGAAGATGGAGTTAGTTGTATAAGAGTGAAGCTTCAAGTAAAATATACGGATAAATGTCACTTGGAGTGAAGTGACAGGTAACTGGACTGGTGGAGTCCGGTACAGGCTCAGCGATACTGGCTCAAAAATGCTGCACCAGAGAGAAGAGTTAAAAAGGTATCGAAGATCTGTTATCCATAGTGTACAGAGTGTAATGAGTTATAGACAGGGCCGACACCATCATAAGGCAGTTCAGGCAGCTGCCTGAGGGCACCAGGGTGGCAGAGGTAGTAGATTCATACCTTCTGGATTAGTCCTGGAGTTTCGGTGAATCCTGGAGCAGAGCCAAGTGTTGGAAAAAGTTCTGGCACTTGACTCCAGTCACTTGCCCAACAGGAGCGTGCTAGTGTGGGCACCACTGTCACCAGCCCTGCTGCTTATGCAGGGTGTTTAGTGTCCCACACATCGCAATCTCCGCTCTGCATGGCAACCGGCATCTGTCCCTGCCCACTGTTCGCCTTTCACAGAGTCTCCTCCTCCTCGGCTGTGATGACTTCCTGTACACAGACAGGAGGAGCCAGAGAGGAGAGACATCGCTGAGCATGTTCCGCACTGATCTGAGGTCTGTGAGTACACACATTACAGATGACACTTGCGGGGGAGAGGAAATACAGCAGAAGGGTGAGGGAGACAAGCTGGAAATAAATACTGGCAGTGATTTGGGGGGAGGAGGGGGGCTAAGAAGATACTGTATGTCCTAGGGGTGTTTTGAGAGGAAAGAGGACTTGTGGTGGGGGATGGATATTAAATCGGAACACCACCACACCAGCGCAAGTGCTCTCTCCTCTCAAAACGCCCCCTAAGTTGTGCCATGCCCACAGTCTCTGCCCATCTCTTGTGCCATGCCCACAGTCTCTGCCCATCTCTTGTGCCATGCCCACAGTCTCTGTCCACCTCTTGTACCATGTCTGCAGTCTCTGGCCACCTCTTGTGCCATGCCCTCTGTCTCTACCCACCTCTTGTGCCATTCCCGCAGTCTCTGCCCATCTCTTGTACCACGCCTACAGTCTCTGCCCACCTCCTGTGCCAAAACCTTCTAATTTCTGTCCCTGTCAGCTCATATCACATCCCTACCCCCATCTGGGCTCTTCACAGCAATGTCTTTATTGCTGAATGAGGGTAACATGTGGCTGCTTAGATAGTCTCTATGAGACTCTATAACAACAGAGGGTCAAGCCGGTAATCACTGCTTCAGGTAAACAGTTCAGAACACAAACAGCTACTTGAGCTTATCCTCATAAACAGCTTCCCTCTCAGTGAAATCCAGGGTAGCTCTGGTAACACAAACAGCTGGTGAAATCCAAGGCCCAAGACAATGGGCAATACTGAAACTAGAGTACTCTGAAACAATTAGAAAGGGGCTCCCCACAGTAGTTGGGTCTTTGGGAGAAGCAGTGTCTGTCCCCCTGCCGGTTCTGGCAGTGGAGGACCACTCACCTGTCTGCAGATCCCCATGACTAAGGGGGTGGAGCGAAACACATTGAGGGCATGGCCTGGCGGGAGCCCTGGCTGAGGTTGTCTCTCTCATACCACCATGGGACTTTGTGGATGTGCGGCACCAGGGATCTTTCCTCTCTTCCTTCCTGCAAATCACTTACCCAGCTATCTCTATCAGTTGTGGCCTCTCTGAGCTGCTGAGGGAGGGAATGTATTTTGTTTCTGTGTGTTTGCATTTATCTGCTCTAAGGGTATTGCTCCAGTCTCTGAATCTTGAATGTTATCTAAAAAAAAAGTCCAAGTAGTACTTCAGACAAATTCATTAAACCTTTCATCCTAATGAATTGATGAAGCAAGCCTGAATCTTTTAACTTTGTCACTATGAGCACACTACTTTACTGAAGTTTGCCACATTCTTTTGAAGTGCTATAACCCCTAGGCTATTATCCTATACTTTAGCCAGCCCTGGCTGTTTTATATACAGTAGATAGATAGATAGATAGATAGATAGATAGATAGATAGATAGATAGATAGATAGATAGATAGATAGATAGAAAGATAGATAGGAAGATAGATAGATAGATAGATAGATAGATAGATAGATAGATAGATAGATAGATAGATAGATAGATAGATAGATAGATAGATAGATAGATAGATAGATAGATAGATAGATAGATAGATAGATAGATAGATAGATAGATTATATATATATACTGGATATATAGATATATTTTTTATTTATTTTTTTACACAATTGGATACATTTTTAATAAAATATTATTGACTATTGCTTCCTCGCTTCAGACAATCTTCTAATAACATGGTTCTATATTTCTAAGTCAGAGCAGATTATAAATCCCAGATTCAGCTGTGCACCCCATAGAGCAGAAAGTTTGTACTGTTGCTTGTTGAAAATACAGAACATTCTTATAGCCTGTGATAGACAAGTCATTGGGATTCAAGGCCTGATCATGTTGATCACTGTAATCAGGACCACTTTAATCCTGACATCGATTTAGGACTGTATTAAATCTAAAAACATTGCAATTACTCTTTGAAAGGCTTCACAGCGGGATACCCAAATCATTTGACTCACCCATTTTCCTAGTCACTGACTCTTTGTTTTAGCACTCATATACAACGCCATACCTTCATAGCCAATGTCCTAAGCCATCTACACTCTATTAAAATCTCCAGTTTTTCCACCGGAAAATGTGAATGTTTTACCATATGATAATCAGTACATCTACAGTATTCATTTTTAAGTATAATTTGCTGTTAATTTTGAAATATACACATTACATACATTGCATTATGATACAGCACTGAATTGGGACCATTTATTAAAAGTTTCCTAGAAATAGAAATGCTGTTTTGCTTCAGATTGTTGACCTCAGTAAATAAAGAGTTAAAACATAGGCCCTCCTCCTGATTCCAGCTAACAGGTTAAAGCTGAACTCTAGTCAAACATTTAAATCCAAAGTTGAAACACATATGTAGTTGCAGTAATACCTACTAACAACACCCTTTTTTTTACTTCTTTTGCTGTTTTGTCTCTTTGGGTTGGTGACCTCCCACTATAGAAGAGTTGTTTAGTTATTTAATTAAGTACATTTTTTATGACTTTTAAAGGCTGCATTCACACCTGAGCGTTTTGTAGCCTGAAGCCTTAAGCTACAAAACACTAGAGGGGAAAAAATCCATTATTCTCTATGGAGATGGTTCACATCTCCACTCCAAAACGCCTGAAGCCGAACGCCTGAAGCTCAAACAAGTTCCAGGACCCTTTTTTGTCACGCGAATCGGGCAGATTTGGGCGTTTTAGGAGTCATAGAATGTAATGGAAACGCTCGATTCAAGCGCCTAGCGCGACAACAAGCGTTTCTATGGGCGCAAATTCGCACGACAAAACGCCGGTAAAAACGTCGGTAAAAACGCTCGAAGCACTACGCTAAGGTGTGAATGCAGTCTAAATGGTACATTATGAACTGCACTGCCATTGGAGATAATAATAATATAGATAGCATCTTAAAACAATTATAAACATCTAACAAAACAAATTATTCTACTGCTAAACATTTTTAGTAGCTAAACCTTACAACATATGCCCTCTGGATTTTATAAAATGTATTTTGCCATAAAAACAGATCAGATTATGATAATAGTTATAATAGCAATAATTTTTATTTTTTACAATGGCTATAAATTTAAGTAACCTGTTTAGTTATGATTTCAACATTGAACCATAGTATATTGAAACAGTTTTTTAAATAAAATGTACTGTTTTCTATAGCATTTCTTTGAATGCAGAAAATGCAAGCTTAACCCATCCCAAGCTGGGATTTTGTTACCAAACCTTTAACTTTGATCCGTTATGGTTACAGCTTTAAAATATTCTGAATGGCCGGGGAAATGCATTTTTCATGAGAGAAAACCATTCCCTTCAACTTCAGTTTATCTGATGTGATCAATGCATTTAGCCACACGCAAAATCAACACTATTTGCATGGTTGTAGGTGTGTTTGAACTTAAAATATGCATCCCATTCCTGTGAAGGAAAGAATGGAGAAAATGGATATTTCACTCTCGCCTCCAGCACACTGTTTTGCATCGCAGATTAAAGGATTTTCAAAACTAACTGTGATTGTCTTGTCACGCTTGAGATACACATTAGTTGACTGAGCTGAGTATCAAATATGTGAAATTAGTTGCCATTAAAAGCTAGCTTTAGGCAGTTCATTTCTCATCAGCCGAGTTGCGAGAGCCTCCTGCTGTGGACAGTGAACATTTGCTTACTAAATATTGTTGCTAATCAAACTCTGCATTTCAAATTGATGCTTCTAGAAGTATGGAGGTTAAAACATTGATGAAGAAAGTTTGCTTGGGTGAATTGAGTTTAACCACTGAATGCCACATCATTTTTTTACCAAATGCATTCCAAAATTCTCTATTTAAAAGAAAAGGGCATTTTCCTTTGAATGTTGTATGTGTTGTTTTTCCAAGAGGCCTCCAAAAACAGTAAATTTAATAGGTTACCAATTAGGTCTATTTTTTACACAGCATGGCCTGCAGCCTACTAGCGCAGTATTTACATCCAGCTGAGCTGTGTACAAACTGATCCCTGCAACCAGCTAAAGGCTGTTGTTTGGAGATTGGAAACCATCTCTGCATTGGGGGCAGCCTATCCTCCAGGAGCAGTCTTAACACAACAGGGTAGAATGTAGACAAAGAACCAAGAGTCTGCAGGCCATGCTACTGGAAACAGGGCTTTATCTTCAATAAAGGGAACCTCTCATATCTGCAAGACCCGGATTTTTTCCTAAATGCAATAATATAACTGGAGGTACTATTATTTATAGGTAACGTTGTTCCAGGGAATTTCAGATCTTCCCCCCGCTGGAGCAAATTTGGATCATGCTTTATTGAGTTCTTTTTTTTTTTTGCCTTCTTCTGGATCACCTGTGGTGGGGGGTTTTTCTTTGTTGGTTGAATTGGAAGGACTTCATGAGAAGAAAATATTTGGGAGAATTGAGCACGAAAGTGCTTTGGGATTTTTAAACGGTGTTCAAAAAAATATATCACAGATAAATGTATGTTAAAAAATTAACAAGGTTTATTTAATAATTCATTAAAAACAGAGAAAAACAGACATGCATGTTATAGAGAAACCATCCACATAGGTATGTGACAATGCGGTCACAGCATATGATGAACTGTCGTCGAGCGTCACTCTACTAGTTTCGCTCACTATAGAGCTTCTATGTTGTACCTGTTTATTCCAGGTATGTGTTTATTTATTTATACTTTGGGGTCTTTTTGCCCTACATTCATGAACCTCTCCTCGGTGTCTCTTGACCTTTGGTCAGACACAGAGATTGTGTCCCTATGGTTATGTTATCAATATTTGCATTCTTGCCATACCTATTTCTAGGTTCTACTCTGCTTCATTATCTTTACTCTCTATGGCCTTGATGCTCTGGATGGTCCTTTTGTCCACAGTGGCTGGTCCTGTGTACCCTTGGGAATTTTACTGTGCTCTGAGACCTTCTGCTTTTGTACGATTTTGAGTCTTGTGGTGAGTTATATTCTGTCACTCTGGTCGTGATCATTAATATAAAATGTTGTCTCGGAATTACTTCATTTATTAATTCCTCTATGTTACCACACTTTTTGAATATACTTTTCTCAATCATTTTGTATGTTGTATGAAACCTATTGCTTTTTATGTTTTTTGTATAACAGACCTGCCTTACATCCACTGTTGTTTGATATATGCTAATTTTATCTTGTAGTATGACCTGCGTTTACTGTCAATAACTCCTGAAGAAGCTCTATAGTGAGCGAAACTAGTAGAGTGACGCTCGACAACAGTTCATCATATGCTGTGACCGCATTGTCACATACCTATGTGGATGGTTTCTCTATAACATGCATGTCTGTTTTTCTCTGTTTTTAATGATTTATTAAATAAACCTTGTTAATTTTTTAACATACATTTATCTGTGATATATTTTTTTGAACACCGTTTAAAAATCCCAGAGCACTTTCGTGCTCAATTCTCCCAAATATTTTCTTCTCATAATTAAACGGGATCAGGTGTTCTATATCTGTATGAGTTCGGCCTCCTTCTAAAACAATGGAAGGACTTCATCTTTCAACCAGATTAACTTTGTAACTATGTATGTAACTGTATACTTTGCTTACAGTGGCAAGTTTACATGTACCAGGGCTGCATTTACCATAAGTCACTCATTGACCAGTGCCCATGGCACTAGGGAAGAGGGGGCAGTGGCAAATTTTAAAATGTGAAAATTAAATGATTAAAATATTTTTTTTACATATTTTGTTTATGCAGGCTGTGGTACCTGCCTGAAACGGCATGTTAGAGGTAGTAATCTAGACTTAAAGACTTTGCTTAACCTCCCTGACGGTATGATTATGTCAGATTTTTTGAGTCTCAAAGCGGTTCATTGTTTTGCGTGGAAATTTGGCGTTTTATATTGTAGGCCTGCAATTCTTAGGAATAACTCACTTAAAACACAAAATGATGAATTATAATGTAACAAATAACTATAATTATAACAAATAATAATATAATAATAATAAAATGTATTCAATAATGTAATCAAATCAAAAACACTGAAATTTGCTCAATTGCAGAATTGTCGCTGTTGTTGCTTTCAGTGTTTGATGACGAATTTCCCCACTAATCACTATCGCTCAATTCTGCAAGTGTTCTAATTTACTATCGCTGTTTTCTAGCTGGTCTAAAGCCGCTTTTGACGTAAAGGGATGCTTTTTGGTTGCCATGAACATTTTCGAGTTTCCAGGCAGAAAGAACAGTATATATAATATAAAAGTGCATACAGGGCATTATACAAAGCATTAGGGACAAAAGGGAGGTGAAATGATTTGATAAAGTAATGTAATCTGTAAGATTACAGTGTACTGTATGCGTTTTGTTTTTTGCACGTTTTGAATTTGGCGCCGGGATCCGTCCTCGTGCGTCCCGACGCTCGCAGGGAATGGAGCCCGGCACACAGTACATCGGGCAGAGTACACAGCGGGAAGACATCGCAGGATCCTGGGGACAGGGTAAGTAACTTTCCCAGGATACTGCAATGCAATGCCGAGTGTGGCTCGGGGTTACCGCTTTTGGTAATGAAAATTCACTCAAAGCCACACTCTAGATTACTGCCAGGGAGGTTAAAGAATATGTCACACCCAATATTCTTATTCCTGATGTGTGTGTTGTTGTACCATGTACTTGTGTGAAAACGTGTCCTGTTCCCTTTGTATTGCTTCCTCCATCCCTCCTTATTAGGCATAAGAGCACAGCGTGGTCAGTTTTCTAGCTGTGCTGAGAACTAGCCTGCTCTCCTCCAATGATCAGACTTGTCCTGACAGCCCCATGCACAGCCATTTACTGGGCAACCCAGTGTACTGCTGTTTCTCCTCCCCCAGCTCTATAAGCTCCTTATGCAGCTGAAAACAGAGGGTATGTGATCACTTATTAAAACAAGGGGAAAAAAATATATTTATAATGTATTTTAAATGTATACACAAATAGTATGCCTTTCATTTAAACAAAATTGGTTGTTTTATAAGGTGAGGGTGTACATATACTTTAAGAGCAATTGACAGGAACACAACCGATCATAAATAGTTTTACAATGATGCTTTTGAAAGCTATTTTTTCTGTTTGGTGTGATGTAGCACTATACTTCTTATAAGGTCCTTGTAAATCAGTACCAGGGCAGCAAGGCAAGGGGGCAACATTAAAGTAGAACTGTAGGGAAAACTTTTGTTTTCATTTTGGACAAAGTAAGGGAGAGTTAGAACACCTGTCAGATTTTTTTCTCACCATCTGTGTCCCATTGCGGAGATTTCCCTTTACTTCCTGTCCCATAGCCAAATTAGGAAGTAAGAGGACATGCCTGCAGATTAACCTCCCTGGCGGTATGATTATTTCAGATTTTAGGTGCTGAAAGCGATACCATTATTTTGCATGGAAATTTGGCGTTTTATATTGTAGGCCTGTAATTCTTAGAAATAACTCACTTAAATCTGTCCAAACAAGAGTCTAGTAGACATCCCGGGTATGATAAAGTTTGAAACACAAAATCATAAATTATAATATAATAAATAACTATAAATAATTATAACACATAATAATAATAATAAAAATGATTCAATAATGTCATCAAATCAAAAACACAGAAATTTGCTCAGTTGTCGCTGTCATTACTTTCAGCGTTTGATGACGAATTTCCCCACAAATCGCTATCGCTCAATTCTGCAAGTGATTCCACGGGGTGGGGGGAACAGAGGCTCATTAAAGGGAAAGTAACACTGGATCAAATCATGAAGGGTGGTTGTGAGTCACCCAGGGTTGCCATATCTGGAGAAAATTATCATGAGTGTCCAAAAGAATGGCAGTAAGTTTCTCATTCACCATGATATCATTCACACAGTTTTTAACTGCTACAATGCTGAGGACCGGGGTCTTAAAAAAACAGTATTTATATAATAAAAGTGCACGCAGTACACTGGACAGACCACTAGGGACAAAGGGGATGTGTAATTATTTTATACAGTACTGTAATCTGTAAGATTACAGTGTACTGCATGTATTGTGTGTTTTTACTTTTTTGAATTTGGTGCCGTGCTCCGTCCCCATGCATCGCAACATCGCAGGGAACGGAGCTAGGCACTTGGCACTGTGAATCGAGCGAGATGACAGCTTGCAGACACAGCGGGGAGACATCGCAGGATCCAGGGGACAAGGTAAGTTACTTTGCCTGGATACTACGATGCGATCCCGAGTCTGGCTCGGGGTTACCGCTAATGGTACTGAAATCTCACCCCGAGCCAGACTCGGGAATACCGCCAGGGAGGTTAAGAGAACTTCTTGGGGCCCCTAGGTCACCAGAACAAGTGTCCCCATTAGATGATTTTCTCTCTGTTACTTTTCTGGGGACAACCGAAAATTTTGCATTTTATTTTTTCTTCAATGAGAACGGTAAACAGGACACATAGAGAGGGTGAATCTTCATAAATAGGGTACAGACAGCACTCTATCCAAAACTAAAAATAAGTTTTGCCTTTAGCCCTCGTTCACATTGGAGTAACTTGCCATGCGATTTGACAGGTCAAATTGCATGACAAGTCACACCTTATTGTCAACATTGGTCATGTTCAAATTGATGCGAAACCGACTTTGCGGTGCCGCATCGATTTGAAAAAGTAGTTCCTGCACTACTTTTGCCGATTTCGGGTGCGACTTGCATAGACATCTGTGCATGAAGCTGCACAGATGTCTTCAAAGTCACACCGGAAGTCGCACTGACATGCAATTGTGTGATTTCCAGATGAAGTCGCACAATATCAAAGCCACATTCAATGTGAATGAGGGGTTAGTTATACTTTAGCTGCTAAATGTAGAAACTTATATTTGTTTCTATGTTTTCATTTATTATTCTGGCCACTCCTGCACATTTGTGGCTAAATTTAACAAATGAACTATAGTGGGACGTCTGTGCCATGGATTTTAAGCTTCATATAGAGTCATGGAAACATACTATCTCACTTTTCTTTTGTTTCTTGCTCTGTACAGTTAAAAAGTAACCATAAATATAAAGCAAATGACATGCTGCCTCCAATAATACAGCATTGGTTTTGATGGAAATAATTGCATTCATGGGTGTCTAGGGCTGATTTTCCTGATTTACTATTCGTCCCTAGAAACATTTTTGTAATCTTCTTTAGCACACATTGATGTAAAATATACTAGAAATTATTTTAAAATATTGGCAAGCACACTATTGGGGTTATTTATGAAAGGCAAATCCACTTTGCACTACAAGTGCAAACCACAAGTGCAAAGTGCATTTGAAATTGCACTGAAAGTGCACTTGGAAGTGCAGTCGCTGTAGATCTGAGGGGGACATGCAAGAAAAATAAAAAACAGCATTTTAGCTTGCACATGATTGAATAATAAAATAAGCAGAGTTTCCCCTCATTTCAGATCTACCCCTCAGATTAAGTGCGACTGCACTTCCAAGTGTACTTTCAGTGTACTTGTAGTTTGCACTTGTAGTGCAAAGTGGATTTGCCTTTCGTAAATAACCCCTGATGATTGACTGTATAAGAGCATTCTTTGCACCGTGTGTAGCGCGTGGTTACATTTAGGGGAGGCATCTGAGTGATAAGTGGCTCAGATGCAGCAATTGTTAGGGTTCATGGACCAATTTATGCCAGTGGAGGATGCAAGGGTGTCCAGTTCCCTGCGGCCTGTAGGTGGCGCTGTCGTCATAGGCCGGGGTTGAACCACCATTGCAAGTCTGTACCCTTTTTGTCCTCTCGCAGCAGTAGTACAACGGGGCGGGGAACCTGCTGTGCATGCTGGGGGAGGGGATAAAAGGGGCAGACATCTTCCGCTCGGGGTCCACGCCCAGGCACCTTCAGCCTGGGTGTGAGTGCTGGTGGTCTCCGGGTGCCCTCGGCCCGAGGATGGAGCTGCGATTCCACCCCAGACACCTTTACTTTGGGGTGAGGTACTCTCTGGAGGCCTGGGGCCCAGTACCTTTGACTGGGTCCCACAAGGGATGGAGGATTCCTAGGGTGTCCTCCAGTTTTGGACACCCGAATCTAGGGCAAGGGGGACCAGAGAGGTGACCTTCCCGGAGATCCAGCGCAGCATTGGCTGGTGACGGTGGAGGCCTCAGGTGACCGTCCGAATGGATGACTCCCCTGACAGGGGCCGCATCTCAAGAAGGTAGTCCACGTTCTCATGGTCGGTGGCAGCGACCCAACTGAAACCCAGGTCGGTGGCAGAGACCTCAAGTCCAACTCACACGGTCGGTGACAGCGACCGTGCGCCAAGCCTGTTTGCGCATACCGAAACAGGAGAGTAACAAGTTCATGTTGGTGCCTGGACCTTCCTCTTCACCTTGTCTGTTGGTTGTCTAACCAGTCTGCTCTAAAAGGACTATTTATTGCTCTAAAAGAATAAATAAGTGTTGGACTTTCAATGGTGTGGAACTTGGCTTACTGGGAGTTAAAGGATCATCCTCAAAGGAAGTTTTGGCTCTGGACAGGGGCACAGGCCCGAAGGTAATTGGTTATAGCTCACACCTCTACACACTGGAGGATGTGAGTTGGTGGTGCGTCACACTCTCCTCCCTGGTCCCCTAGACGAGAGCCATTGATATTGACAGAGAAGGAGGGGGTGAGAGGTGAGGTCGCTACACGTGAATCAAGGTTTAATGTTTCCATGGGGCATATGCTCATTTATGATCAAATGTATCATTGTAATGTTATTTGTTGGTCTGGACAGGTAAAAGTAGCAGTATATATAATGTAGAAATCATTATACCTCTAGTAGTACAAGCTAGCATCATAGGCGTGCGCAGCCTATTGCATTAGGGTGTGCACCCCAAAGCTCAAACACGCGTGTGTGTTTGTATATATATTTTTTTTGTGTTTCAATCTTTTTATTCAAGTTTTGTCATACAAAATGTATAAAAGTCGCAACATTGTACAGTCACAATCAACATTTGGGGTAACACAATGAAGATCACCAAGTGTAGGGGTCCTTGGAGTAGTCCGAAGCTCCGTAGAGCCGTTAACCCCTATTAGCATCGCAGATCATATCTGAACCGTCCACCCAGATGAGCCGCCCCCCCATCCATCTATCGGGGGGGGCGCAACTCAGCCGGCCATGTGGGCAGCCCAGAGGTCTGATCAGACTGACAATGGTCCCGTAGGAGCTGAGAAAACAGGGAGCAGCACAAACCTCTAAGGTCTGGATCTGACTCCAAAAATAAACAATAAACAAATTTCAAAAGAGAGGAAAGAGGACAGTGACAAAGAATAGAAGGAAGGAGACAGAGTAAGGAAAGGACAGTTGAGGAGGGGGGAATGGGGGGAGGGAGGGGGGGGAGGAGCCCCGATTCAGCATCCAGACATCTCATCCTAATCCCCTAGGCTATGCTGTAAACATCCCCGGGTCATTAGTTAGGTAACAAAGCCATGGGTCCCAAACTCCATGAAACAGTTTCATTTTATCTTGGGCCAGAGCGGTCAAGCGTTCGTTTAGCATCAACCAAGACAATTTGCCTTTAAGCTGATCGAATGGTAGAGCTGCCGATTTCCAGTTCCTAGCAATAGTGATTTTGGCTGAAATAAAAATAAATGTCAAGAGCCTCTTGCAGGACTTGGAGGCTTCCACATCTCCTCCCCCCAGTAGTGCTTGCTTAGCTGATTTAGTTAGGTTTAGTTGGGTAAGGGAGTAAACTAAATTATACACCCTGATCCAAAACCTCCGGACCTTTGGGCATGTCCACCAAATATGATAGGTGGTGCCCATCTGGCCACATCCTCTAAAGCACAACGGGGTAGCTCCTGAGACAAAAGTTGCCAGTCTGACCGGCACCATATACCACCTCAGTAGAACCTTATAATTGGCCTCAATTATTGAAGTATTGACGAGCGAACGAGATGCTGTCTCGGCTATCCTATGCCATTCGTCCAGATCCAGGGTTTCCTGCAAGTCGGTCTCCCATTGGACCATATAAGTCAGCTTTGTCGATACACTCAGCAATATCGAATATATAGCAGATAAATGTCCTTTAATTTTATCATAATTTTTGCATAGATGTTCCATGGGAGTTTGGGTTGCTAGGTTGCTCTTGCGAGCCAGGGTTTGTACATAATGTGAGATTTGGGCGAACCTATAACCCTCCGCTGGAGGCATTTGATGTCTGTCAGCCATAGTCCGTTCGGTCAGCATACCTCTATGATCGCACAAGTCAGCAATACACTTAAAACCCTTATTAGTCCACCATTCGAACGCTAGTGGAGTGAGACCCGGGGTGAATGCTTTATTTTGAAGCAGAGGTGTCAGTGGAGAATGAGGAGATTTGAATTTGTGAGATCTGGAGAGTCTGTCCCATAGTTCCAGTGACATGGATAAAGTAGGGCAAAGTATAGGAGGTCGCTCCTTGATAGGGAGCCATAAAATATAAGAAATAGGTTTGGGACGGCAGGAATAAGATTCCATAGCCATCCAAATGGCCTGTGCCTGTTGGGAGTGAAACCTTGTAAGTTGTGCTATCTGGGCAGCATAAAAATATTTTAATAAGTCTGGAAGACCAAGTCCTCCTCTCCGCTTCAACGTGTATAAAGTGCTCCTATTCACCCTGGGTCTCTTATCACCCCAAATAAACTGTAGTACTTTATTCTGGAATCGTTTAAGGTCATCACGGGCCAATGAAACTGGCAAGGTACGGAAGAAATACAATAATCGAGGTAGAACATTCATTTTAATTGAGTGAAGTCTGCCAAACCACGATGGCGGGTGAACCTGCCACTTAGCCATGTCAGCTGTTAGCCGTTTGAAAATGGCTGGATAATTCTCTTTGTACAACTCACCAATAGATGAGGTCAGCTGTATGCCTAAATAAGGGAGAGCTGTGGATTCCCATCGGAATTGAAATGATTTTTCAAGCGTAGCCTGAGTGGAGCTTAGCAAAGATAAGTTCAGTGCTCTTGACTTACTATGATTAATTGCCAATCCGGAAATGTTGGAGAAAGGCTGCAAAATAGCATACAAGTTAGGTAGGGATGTGATCGGTGAGGTCAAGGTCAGCAACAAGTCGTCCGCAAAGAGTAAACATTTGTGTTCATAGTCTCCGCAATAAATGCCCTGTATATCTCTGCAGGCGCGAATTTTGAGCGCTAGTGGTTCAATCGCCAGGGCGAATAATAGTGGCGACAACGGGCAGCCCTGTCTAGTTCCTCTCCTGATAGGAAATGTTTGGGATGTATATCCTCTGAGCATTAGCGAGGCACTGGGGGAATCATATAATATGTGAAGGAGATCCAGAAAGCGTCTCCCAAATCCAAAGCGTGTGAGAACATCAAAAAGATAGTCCCAGGAGATAGAATCGAACGCCTTCTGGATATCCAATGAAAGTAACATTCCCCTCCTAGTCCCCTTTCCATCCCAATCAGACCGAACTGCCGAGATAAGGTTAATTATCCGGCGGGTTTGGTCCGATGCCTGTCTTGTCGGGACAAAACCTGCTTGGTCAGGATGGATATAACACTGAAGAAAAGTATTAAGTCTCTGGGCCAGTATTTTGGTTAGAATCTTAAGATCCGTATTGATCAGAGAAATTGGGCGATAATTGGAACAGTCTGTATGGTCCTTTCCTGGTTTCGGGATAACACTTATATAGGCTACATTTTCATGGCTGGGGAGCTTGCTGCCGCTTCTCAGGTCATTAAAGTAAGTACAGAGATGTGGGGCCAGAAGATCGTGATATTTCCTATAGTAGTGACCCGGGAATCCATCTGGCCCAGGGGCCTTGGTAGGGTGTAGGGTTTTGATTGCAGCCCTGACTTCAGGCTCTGTAAGAGCACCGTCCATCAGTTCCGCATGGGCTTGTGTCAATTTAGGCAGCTGTAAGTCGCGAAAGAATGTGCTCGCTTCAGATGAATCGAACTTGTCCTGCACTCCATACAGCTTAGCATAAAATTTGTGAAATTCTCCAATTATCCGTTCGGGGTTCTGGGAGGTTAGGCCCGTGGATAGTCGTAGTTTAGGCAAAGTCGGTGTGTACGGTCGAGGAACCAGTTTTCTAGCTAACATTGTGGTAGGTTTATCACCCATCGTATAGAACCTGTGCTTAGACCAACTAATATGTTTCTCCGCTTGAGTAGTCAAGCTAAGATTTAGTGCTAGTCGAGCCTCGTCAATTTTATGCCTTATATCTACCAGGGGATTTCTGTGCTGTTCACTAAGTAAGTTATCTAAGTTAGTTTCCAGAATCTTATTTGCCTGTTCCCTATTGCGTTTAATCCTGGCTGCCACTTGTAACAATATGCCCCTAATCGCTGCTTTATGAGCTACCCAGTTAATTGCGGGGGATGTGTCCGATGCCTTATTAAGTCTAAAGTATTCCTGTATTTCCTTTTGAATCTCTAAAAAGATTGTAGGGTCATTCAGCAAGCTCACATTAAGTCTCCACGGGGAGGGTCTAGATTTAGTCCATAGCCCTGAAGTAGAGAGTTTTATCGGGGAATGATCAGACCAAGGGGTAGATAAAATCTTAACCGACTTAATAAATGGTAGCAAAGGCGTACGTACTAGAACGTGGTCTATCCTCGAGTAAGTATGATGGGCTTGTGAAAAGTGTGTAAAGTCTCTGACCGTAGGGTTATTTTCTCGCCAGGCGTCGATGAGGTCATAGAAATGAAACAGACGTGCAACCTTGCTGCTTCCAGTCGGTGGGCGTTTCAATGTTGGTCTAGAGGAGTCCGATTTATCCATAATTCTGTCCAAGGGAATATTACTATCGCCTCCCATAATGACCTGACCCTGGACTTTGGGCATAAGAATCTTCAGCATTTTGCTAAAGAATTCCGGCTGTCCAGTATTTGGGGCATAGTATGATATAAAGGACACCTCCTGGTCATGGAGCCGCCCCACTGCCATAATATATCTACCCCTCTTGTCCTTAACGATAGCGATGGGGGTAAAGGGGGTCCGTTTCGAAAAGCAGATGGCTACACCGCCCTTCTTTTCCCGACCCCCTGCCAAGTAAAACTGTGGATACTTCCCATTGAGGTAACGGGGCGCTGAGACATTGGAGAAATGAGTTTCCTGCAATAGCAGGACTTCAGCCTTCTGTTTATGATAAAACTGGAAAGCCTTAGTTCTTTTAGTAGGGGAGTTAAATCCATGTACATTGTGGCTAACTATCGAATAGTCTGTGTTATATGTGGTGGCCATCGTGGTAGGGCAGAGCACTCTTACCTTGCATAATGAATGAAGCGAGAAGGGTCCCGATGATGATGACTGTTTGGCTATGTGACCTCTCAGACCATGACATAAGGGAAGGGCGCTGAACCGAGGCTCCGAAGAAAGAGGGGGAAGGGAGAGAAGGAAAAGGCATTAGAGAAGAAGAGAAACAAAAATAAAAGCAAAAAAACATATACATAGGCCTTAGGCCCAAACAACCAATATAACTCAATCCTAGCTGATGAATGAAGGAATGGGGAATAACCCCTGCCGGAGACAACATCCGGCAAATTAGGTGCAAGGGTACCATCCTTGTCGTAGGATAGGTAGTCTTGCAGTTGGGTGGCAAGCATGACCACCCCGACCCAAATATGATTACACTCTGTACGAGCAGGCTATTCGAGGTCATATCGGAAATGACAAAATCAATCAATACAGTTTTAACATAACAGGCTGTCTATAGGAACATGCATTCCCAAGGCCAGTGGCGCCGGGGCCGGAAGGGTCCCCATCGGTCGTTCCGGCCCCCGAGCCACAGCCCAACAGGGGAACACATTGCGGTCCGACTAAGGCCCCCAGACTGCTAAAAAGCAAAAAGCAAAATTTCTTCGACCAGGTTGGGCCCGTCGGGGTTGTAAAATATTCGGCTGGCAGCCAGTCCGAAGAACCAGGAACTCCAGTAACTTTGTAACCCGTGACTTTGTAACCTGTGAACTGTGAACGGTAACGATGGCCCCATCAGGCCCATAGTCCACCATGGGCCCAGGCCATATCCGTGCAATCAAGCACTAACAGTTCCCAAAAGGGGGCAAAAAAGCAAAAAGAGAGAAGAGCAATAATACTCAGGTATTCCGGCGAGCATTTCTGGCCTGTGAGCGTGTGCGATCCTGCCATATCGGGGAGAGGGGACGATGATCCAGACGAGGGGGAGATGAAATCGGAGTCGGAGAGTCCCGTGCAATGATGCCGAGACTAAGCAGTAGGTCTTCGCCTGCTTGGAACGTGGAAAAGGAGTGGGACTTTCCGTTGTAAGTGAATGATAACTTAAAAGGGAACGACCATCGATACTTAATCTGTTTGGCCATAAGTTTCTGGAGTAATGGCCGTAGGTTTCTGCGTTTCTGGACCGTTGATGGCGCCAAATCTGTAAAGAGCTGTATTGGTGTTCCAAATAGCGACAGGTCCGGCCTGTTGCGAGCCGCAAGCATCATCTTATCCTTAATGCGGTAGTGATGTGGCTTAACAATAATGTCTCGTGGTAGGCCGTCGGCCCTTGGGGCTGTCAGTGCTCGGTGAACGCGATCAACTTCCATGTGGTGGTTGGCTATATCAGGGATAAGGGTTTTCATCAGGTCTTTTACAGCCCCCTCTAGATCTGTGTGAGTTTCAGGGAGGCCACGCACGCGGACATTGTACCTACGAGAACGATTCTCCAAATCTTCAATTTTTGTGAATGCCTCTTCTAATCTATCCTGGAGGTCTGTCACCATGGCTGAGTTCTGGTTGACCCTTTTGATGGCTCCATCCACTTTGGTTTCAATTAGCTCAAAACGCTCTCCCAAGCTATGGATGTCTTTTTTCAGGTCAGTGGTGATTAATGTGCAGGCCTTAGAGAGCTCCTGCTGCAGCATGGTGGAGAATCTGCCCAACAGTACAGCATCAGGGGAATAGTGTGAGAGCTGGGGAATTGGCATATCCTGGCTGGATTGGCTGGATTGGCTAATGAGGACTTCTGCTAAGTCTGCCATGTTCCTATCCATGGAGGAGGCAGGGGAGGCAGGGGAGTTTGGAGAGTCATGTCTATCAGCGTATATGGCTGGGGATGGGGGATGTGATAGTGACTCACCCCGCTGTCCGGTCTCCACCTCTCCCGAGGATTGTGAGGAGAATGGATCCCTAGTTGGCTCCAGATTTAGCTGCCTGTCTCCTCTCTGTGTAGCGCCGTCGGATCTGGCTGCTGCCGTGCTGCCTCGTGTGTCTGGCTTACCCGGCGCCATCTTGGATCGCGGCTGTGCTGTAGGGGAAGGCCCTGCTCTCTTCTGGGCTGTAGTTTGCGTATCGTGTCCTTTCCGCGGCTGCCCCTGTGCCCTACGGTTCATCGCCACTTCGGGGCTGGTGTGGGATCGGTCCTGGCTCACGGACCTCAGTGCCTGCGCTATCGTTAGCTCTGGTGGGCCGGGGTGCCGGGAGCTCGGTCAGCACACGTCCTTCTCCGAGTCCCCGCGCATGCGCACTATATATATTTTTTTAAATATATTGTGACAGCAGGAAGGTAAAGTCACCTGGTTGCATCCAGGGGGGTAGATATATTTCGCCCAGATTCAGGCTTTACGCCGATTTATACAGCTAGGTGGAGAGTTGTATAAGCCCAGCTGAGACTAGTGGGCTCATTGATGACTCATACCTCTAGGGAGAGGGCTGGGCGTCGTGCAGGCAGGGAGTTGATGAGGCCAGCTGAAGCCTGTCAGTTCGTTTAAGGCCTCTATAAAAACTCCCAGATTCATTAGATGTTAGCTCATGCCTGGAAGCAGACCTGTGTGGACTGTCTAGGGAGAGTGAACCCCTGTGCGGTGAGAGAAAGCCTGTGTGGCTATATTTTGCTTGGACATTTAAAACCAGGGACTAGGACAGCACTAGGCTGATCCCAGTTGTTAGTTAGGAAACCTGTATGTTTAGTCAGAGGTCAAGTTGACCAGGATTTATTTTGTTTGTTTCTTTTGCTTTGCTGTGTTTTTGTCACTGTAAATAGAAAATAAACGGCACCTTTTTGATTTTGAAAACCACAACCTCCGTCTGCTGGGCCTGTTTTTGTGTGGGGAGCCCATCCCGGGGGTCACACACACCCGCTGCCGAGCTAACCCCCTCACAGTTGGTGGAGAACCAGTGGCAGTTTTTTTTTAAGCCAGCATGGAGGAGATACTGAAACAGCTGGCTCTAGCAAATGCCAATCAACAGCAGACAAATGCAGGTTTGCAAAAGAGCCTTGCAGCTCAACAACAGAACTTCGCAGCCCAGCAGCAAGCTCATCAACAGAGCCTTGCAGCCCAGCAGCAAGCTCACCAACAGAGTCTGGAAGCTCAGCAACAAGCCCAGCAACGATCTGAGGCCCGCTTCATAGACCTATTACAGAAGCAAGAGCAGAGACTACAACAAATGGAAGCAGTAATGCAGCAACGTCCGCAGACCAGTGAGGAAAGCCGTCCCACTAATACCGCGTCCTTTGGGGTGAGTCGTTTATTGACAAAAATGACTGGAGAGGATGATCCAGAGGTATTTTTGACCACGTTTGAAAGGACTGCTGAAAGAGAAAAGTGGCCTGAGGAGCAGTGGGCTGGACTGGTGGCTCCTCTGTTAACGGGTGAATCGCAGAAAGCTTACTATGACCTAGAGCCTGACCAAGCAAAAGACTATGTGATGCTAAAAGCTGAAATATTGGCAAGGCTGGGTGTCACCCTGGCTGTCCGGGCTCAGCGTGTGCATAACTGGACTTTCCAGCTTGGAAAACCCCCCAGGTCTCAAATGTATGATCTCATTCACCTGAGCAGAAAGTGGCTACAGCCAGAGACTTTGTCCGCACCAAAGATTGTGGAACGTGTTGTAATGGATCGGTTTTTGAGAGCTCTTCCTACTGCCATCCAAAAGTGGGTAAGCCATGGAGACCCAGAGACGGCCGATGGTCTTGTGGATCGTGTGGAGAAATACTTGGCTACAGAGAACCTGACGGCCTCTTCCAGAGACACTCGGACTTTCCACCCTAAGACCAGACCATCCCCAGGGGCGGATAAGATGATTCCAAGGGGTAAGGGTGGAGAGAGTGAGAGGGTGGGAGCTCTACCCCAAGTTTGGCGAGAACAGCCTGGGAAATCAGCGGCTCAAGAGGCGGCAAGAAGGATCATTTGCTACCGCTGCCGGCAAGCGGGACATATTGCAGCAAATTGCCCGGTTTTGGAGGAACCCATGCAGTGTGACTTTCTGACGGGCAGACGTCAGTCGCTGTGTGCGACAGTCGCATGCACTGCCATTCGGGGAACTGAGAAACATTTATGCAAAATGTGTATTAATGGTAGAAATGTTGTGGTATTGCTGGATTCAGGTAGCCTTGTGACCCTGATAAAGGCTGAATTAGTTAAAACAGAGGTCTCTGGGAATAGCAAGGTAGCTGTTATTTGTGTGCATGGGGACACCCGAGAGTATCCAGTGACTACAGTGTGTTTCGAGACCCCCAAAGGTACCCTTTCTCATCCAGTGGGCTTAGTGTCTCAGTTACCGCATGACGCCATTGTGGGAAGGGATTTTCCGAAGTTCTGGGAACTGTGGGATGATCCTGAGCCCCCCACTGGTGCCCCTATGTACCAGGAATATGATAGCCAGAACTCCTCTGAGAGTGGTGAGGACTCTCCCGAATTTCCCTTGTCAGTATTGGCAGGGGAGACTCAAGAAACTGGAGAGGAGCCCACCTCCTCAGACGAAAACCTACCGTCTGTGGAGTTTTCTGATCTTGAGGTTCACAGGGAAAACTTTGCCACAGAACAGTTGAAAGACCCCGCCCTAATAAAGGCACGGGAAAACGTAGTGAAAATAGATGGCGAGTTAGTGAACCCAGATAATACCTGCACTTACCCATACTTCAGCGTAGAGAAGGACCTACTGTATCGGGTGGCAAAAAGGGCAGAAGAAACCGTTGAGCAGCTTGTGGTGCCCAAACCTTACAGGAAGTTGGTGTTGGAGTTGGCCCATGGGCACATTCTTGGAGGTCATCTGGGGACAGAGAAAACCCGAGAGAGGGTATTACAGAGATTCTATTGGCCTGGGGTGATGAAGGACATAGAAAATTATTGTTCCTCCTGCCCTGTGTGTCAGAGGTCGGCCCCGATGCCACACTTCCGTAGCCCGCTGGTCCCTCTACCCATCATTGAGGTCCCGTTTGAGAGAATCGCAATGGATTTGGTAGGTCCTATAATCAAGTCCGCTAGGGGGCACCAGTACATATTGGTTATAATGGACTATGCCACCCGTTATCCAGAAGCGATCCCTCTCAGAAATACCTCGGCCAAAACCATAGCCAAAGAGCTATCTCTTGTTTTTAGCCGGGTGGGTATTTGTAAAGAACTGCTTACGGACCAAGGTACACCCTTTATGTCCCGGGTTATGAAGGAGCTGTGTAAATTGTTCAAAGTGACGCAATTACGTACATCTGTGTATCACCCCCAAACCGATGGGCTGGTTGAAAGATTCAACAAAACCCTAAAACAAATGTTGAAGAAAGTGGTGGATAGGGATGGAAAGGATTGGGACTGTCTACTTCCTTATTTGATGTTTGCTATTAGGGAGGTGCCCCAATCCTCTACGGGATTCTCCCCCTTTGAGTTACTGTATGGGAGACACCCAAGAGGGCTGTTGGATATTGCCAAGGAAACTTGGGAAAGTGAGAGTTCTCCCCACAGGAGTGTGATTGAGCATGTCGCCCTGATGCAAGATCGAATTGCACAGGTAATGCCCATCGTGAAGGAACATTTGGCCCAAGCGCAGTTGGCACAGCAGAGAGTGTACAACCGTGGAGCCAAGACCCGTACCTTTTCCCCGGGGGATAGGATATTGGTACTTGTCCCTACGGTTGAAAGTAAATTCCTTGCCAAATGGCAAGGCCCCTACGAGATAATGGAAAAAGTGAGCGAAGTGAATTACAAGGTCAGACAACCAGGAAGGCGAAAGCCCGAACAGATCTATCACGTTAATCTGTTGAAAGCCTGGAGGGATAGAGAGTCCCTAGTCGCAGACACTTGGTCACCAGCTCAAACTGGTTGCGTGATTCCTGAGGTTGGAATCGCAGCCACCTTGTCACAACCCCAACAACAGGAGGTTAAGGAGTTTGTGCTTCGCAACAAGGAGGTATTCTCTGAGCTGCCGGGACAAACATCTGGGGTAGAGCATGACATTATTACCCCGCCCGGTGAAAGGGTGAAGTTAAAACCCTATCGGATCCCAGAGGCCCGACGGGAGGCAATACGGGAGGAAGTACAGAAAATGCTGAACTTAGGGGTGATAGAGGAGTCCCAAAGTGATTGGTCTAGTCCCATTGTGTTGGTGCCTAAACCGGATGGGAGCTGGCGATTTTGTAACGATTTTCGTCAGTTGAACAAAGTTACAAAATTTGACACCTACCCCATGCCACGTATAGATGAGTTGATCGACCGGCTGGGAACAGCCCGATACATGACGACTCTTGACCTCACAAAAGGGTATTGGCAAATCCCCCTGGCCAAGTCAGCCAAAGAGAAAACCGCATTTGTAACCCCAGACGGGGCGTTCCAATATAAAAGAATGCCGTTCGGGTTACAGAATGCGCCGGCCACATTCCAGCGGAAAATGGACCAGATGCTGAGGCCCCATCGGAAGTATGCTGCGGCTTACCTGGATGACGTAATTGTCCATAGCACAGATTGGGCCTCACATCTGCCAAAAGTGCAAGCAGTCCTGGACTCTGTTCGGGAAGCAGGGTTTACGGCTAACCCCAAGAAGTGTACCATTGGGCAGGAGGAGGCCAAATATCTTGGGTACACCATTGGGAGGGGAGTAATAAAACCCCAACTCAACAAAGTCGAGGCCATCCAGAGTTGGCCACGTCCCAACAGCAAGAAGCAGGTACGAGCCTTTCTGGGAATCGCTGGGTATTATCGGCGATTCATTCCCCACTTTGCTTCTAAGGCTGTGCCCCTAACCAACCTGACGAAGGGGAAAGGGTCGGTCATGATTAAATGGACCCCCGAGGCTGAGGCAGCATTCCAATTCTTGAAACAAGCCTTATGTAGCCAGCCAGTGTTGTACTCACCCGACTTCTCTAAAGACTTTGTCGTACAAAGTGATGCGTCAGATGTGGGGTTAGGAGCAGTATTGTCCCAGGTCTGGAACGGGGAAGAGCACCCAGTCATTTACCTCAGCAGGAAGTTGAAGTCCCATGAGGTAAATTACGCCACCGTTGAAAAGGAGTGTTTAGCGGTGAAGTGGGCTCTAGATTCCCTTCGGTACTACCTGCTAGGTAGGCACTTTGACATGGTTACGGATCACGCTCCGTTAAAGTGGATGGCTCAAAACAAGGAAACAAATAGAAGAGTGAATAGGTGGTTCCTGGCCCTCCAGGAATTCAACTTCACAGTAAAGCATCGCCCTGGCGTTCAAATGGGGAATGTGGATGCTTTGTCTCGAGTACATGAATGCCTGATTGCTGGTGTTCCAACCCCGAGGTTAAAACAAGAGGGGGGGGTATGTGACAGCAGGAAGGTAAAGTCACCTGGTTGCATCCAGGGGGGTAGATATATTTCGCCCAGATTCAGGCTTTACGCCGATTTATACAGCTAGGTGGAGAGTTGTATAAGCCCAGCTGAGACTAGTGGGCTCATTGATGACTCATACCTCTAGGGAGAGGGCTGGGCGTCGTGCAGGCAGGGAGTTGATGAGGCCAGCTGAAGCCTGTCAGTTCGTTTAAGGCCTCTATAAAAACTCCCAGATTCATTAGATGTTAGCTCATGCCTGGAAGCAGACCTGTGTGGACTGTCTAGGGAGAGTGAACCCCTGTGCGGTGAGAGAAAGCCTGTGTGGCTATATTTTGCTTGGACATTTAAAACCAGGGACTAGGACAGCACTAGGCTGATCCCAGTTGTTAGTTAGGAAACCTGTATGTTTAGTCAGAGGTCAAGTTGACCAGGATTTATTTTGTTTGTTTCTTTTGCTTTGCTGTGTTTTTGTCACTGTAAATAGAAAATAAACGGCACCTTTTTGATTTTGAAAACCACAACCTCCGTCTGCTGGGCCTGTTTTTGTGTGGGGAGCCCATCCCGGGGGTCACACACACCCGCTGCCGAGCTAACCCCCTCACAATATATACACATATACACACGCACTCTTATAAATAAATGTGAACAAACATTTTAAAATGCATTAAAACATTTTTTAACACTTATCAATGTTAAAAAAAATTAAATAAAACACTTTATTTATTTTTTTTACTTACTAAAACATTTAATTGTTTACACTAGTGGTTGAGGGGCAGGAAAACTCTGCAGCTGGGCCATTATTTTACCACCCCTCAACCGCTACCACCTTTTAGCTGTAGAGGCAGCGGCTTGGCATGTTCACATGCCGCAGCTGCAATTATACCCCTTTTTGCTTTCAGTAGGTGTAGCACCTGTTGACTTTGACCCAGTCAAGTGAATGATGGCACTCTGCAAGCTCCCTGCAACTGTGTGCAGTGTGGAGTTCAAGGGGTTAAAGCAGGTGGTGTGGAGGCGATACAACACCTCCTTGCCACCTCTAAAATGCTCTAGGAAGAGTGATTTGTTTGCGTATCGCTCTTCAGAAATCAAAGCATTTGTGAATGTTCCCCTACATATGCCACAGTGCCCCCCTCAAATCTGAGTCCTCCTTTACATCAGAGTCCACAGCATTCCCCCTTACACCAGAATCAATAGTGTTACATCTTATCTCACAGTTTCCCCTTTGACATCAGAGTCCCCAGAGTTCCCCTTTACACTGGGAAACCTGATGTAAAGAATGCTGTGGACTGTGGTGTAAAGGGGAACTTTCCTATAAGGGGGTCTTTGGTCACTAAAGTCAACAGCATTTCCTCTTATATCAGGATTTCCAGAGTCCCCACTTTCATCAAAGTCCCCCTTTATATACACTGTATACGCTGACACAAAGGGACTTCAGACTGTGAAGTAAAGGGGGGGGCTCTGATGTGAGGGGGTCTCTGGTTACCACAGAGTCCACTGAGATCCCACTTACATCAGAGTTCCCCTTTACCCCAGAGTCTGCAGAGTTCCCCTTTAAACCAGACAATAAGTATTTCTAGAAGTGGGCAGGGGCGGCTGGTGCTCAAAATTTTTGGGGGGCGCAAACAAACTGAAAAGAAAACCCATCAAATTGCAGCCACTGTGCCCATCAAACGCAGCTACTGTGCCCATCAATTGCCGTCACGGTGCCATCAAATGCAGCCACTGTGCCCATCAAACACAGCCACTGTACCATCAATTGCCGCCACTGTGACATCAAATGCAGCCACTGTGTCCATCAAACGCAGCCACTGTACCCATAAATTGCCGCTACTGTGCCCATCAATTGCTGCCATTGTGCTCATCAATTGCCGCTACTGTGCCCATCAATTTCTGCCAGTGTGCTCATCAATTGCCGCTACTGTGCCCATCAATTGCTGCCAGTGTGCTCATCAATTGCCGCTACTGTGCTTATCAATTGCCGCTACTGTGCCCATCAAATGCTGGCAGTGTGCATCCCCCGCCCGCCCAGCACTTACCTTGTCTCGGTGGGGCAGTGGTGTCCTCCATGCTTCTCGATATCTTCTCCCATCCTCTCTTCCCGTCCTCTGCTATGATTGGACGCCTGATAGGCGTCCAATCACAGCGCCTGTCGTTTCAGCCAATCAGGTGACAGGTAACAGACCCGAGCACCTGATTGGCTGAGAGGCGATTCATTGTTAGGAAAGCGAATATTAATTTGCTTTCCTAACACAACGCTGAGTGAACAGCGAGCGCCCAGCATGGTGCCCGCTGTTCACCTATTGGACGCCTATTAGAGCCTATGGCTCTAATCAGGTGCTTCCAAAAAATACCCCGCCGCTGTAATTCAGGTACCCGGTGCCCAAAAAGGGGCCGGGCACCTGAATAGGGGGCAGCAGCGGTGACCATAGATAGATTCATGCAATGCACGCACAGTGGCGGTCCGTCCTTTATGGACGCACCGCCACTTGGGGTCAGGTCAGCCATAGCAGCCTCTCACAACACAGATTATTTTACTTTATATGACCAGCCCCCTTCCCCAGTATGTGTGTGTATTGCCCTCCCCTCAATGGAACTACAAATCCCAGCATAGCAGGCTGGACTCCCATTTCTCAGCAGTTTTCCTGGTCCTCCACACATACACACACACACAGTGTGACTTGTGCTGCAGGAGAGGACATCCTCTCTCCCTCCCTGTGCCTGCTGTAGTGCCGCACACACACTGCCAGAGTCTGTGCCCCCACTGTCTCCTTACCAGTGGCATCCCCTGAGTCCCATGTCCTGGCGGGTCTCCTTCACTGTCGGCAGACTCGGCATTCACTGCAGTGTGGAAGCCGGGAGGCAGGGCACTCGAAGGTGGAGCAGGGAGGAGAAAGTTACATCCTCCGCCTCTGCCTGGGACGGTCCTGGAATAGTTTTCTCGGTGGCGGACAAAGGGCAGTGGTGGGCTGCGGAAGCCCCACGGTGGAAGCGGGCAGGACTGGTTTAGATGACAACATCAGTGAGTGGGGTTAATCCAGCCCTGATGCTACGTCTATAGTTTTGGCTACAACATCCCTGACAGCAGGCAGCGGAGTGATATTCAGCTATCAGGGATGCTGTAGCCGGAACTATAGAAGTAGCATCGGAAAATGCGGCCACCTGCCTGCTCACTCCACGATCAGTGGCTGCACTCACAAGAGTTACACAGCCAACGAAATTATGGTCCAACTCGCAGAGTAGCAGCGCTGCCATTGTTCTTAACTAGAGGTGCCGAAAAAGAGATCCTGCACATTCTGCTTGCAAAAAAGTCCTGGGGTGTGATGGATGTGCCTGGGCATTAGGGTGTGCCCAGGCACATCCGCCACACCCTGTGCGCACGCCTATGGCTAGCATTAACATACCTCCCAACTTTCTGAAATGGGAATGAGGGACACCTATTAGCTAAAGTATGTAGGCATAGGACACACCCCTTTAAAGGAGAATTGTATTTAAAAAAATGATTGGTTAAACCCACAAGTGCGTTTTACCACTACTATTCCTTTATATTGGCTTTTGGTATTTACAAATGCAGCAATTTAGAAATTGGATGAAAGGTTTAGCACTGGCAAACACTTTTTGAAAGATAAATAGTGCATTTTATATAAAATATATAGACCAGACCAAAATGAGGGACAAATGAAGTGGAATGAGGGAGAGAGGGAAATTTTTCCAAATAAGGAACAGTTTCTTGAAATCACGGACAGATACAAGGAGCGTTATTTGTAAGGTGTCCCTAGGCAACTTGATGCCTAAATACACTCCTGCTACTGTTGCGCTTATGTTTTTCTATGTAGTCAGTCCTTCATTTTCCAGGGCAAGAGAGTTGCTAGGATTGTAAAAGGCCTGGGGTACTCATGGGCACACAGAATATAAAAAAGCTGTGGTTCACATAGCACTTTATGGTGAGTGGTGGGTGTGGACATACATTGTGAAAAAATGGGGGGACTAATGCGCAAACCAACAGGGGGTAGGAATAAATACAAACTAAAACTAAAAAAGTAGCAGCCACCTGAAAAGTGTTCACACACTAAAAACACACCAAAAACAGTATAACAATATGAGGGGGGGGGGGGGAGGGGGCGCTTACTATAACATTATATAAGACTATATAAATTAGCGTGCATAAAACATCAAATAATTAGGGAGTGATATTTGCAAAAAACATTCATAAATAAACCATAAATGACTCTTCATAAAAGTGAAAAAGTTTAACACACAGTGAAAATTTTAAAAGTGCAACAATCCAGTGCAAATAATTTTTCTGTGTGAAGATGTCTGTGTATGCAAAAAAATATAAATAAAACAATAGAAAAACTGTAAAAAAATGTGCAATAAAACAGTCTTATGTGCAGAAAACTAGAAAGCAATTCCAAAAACAGGTGCTTAGGCGTGAGGACAGAGAGCCGTGGTGACACCACTTCCAGGTGCAGCCGAACCCGGAAGTCTTCCTGCACACACTGTCATTATATGCTGAACCACCTCTGCTTATATGTGAGTTTTTTACCATTAATAAAAGATTGTTTTTGTATGAAATACTACACTATGGAGTATCCTCTTTCCTCTATGTGTTTGTCTGAGGATTTGAACCAAGAGGTGTGACCATAAGGAGAAAGAGAGCAGGGATCGGTTTATAAGGAATACAACAGAAAAGCCGTGTACACACGATAGGTTTTACCGATGAACACAGTCCGATGGACTGTTTTCATCGGACAAACCGATCGTGTGTGGGCCCCATCGGTCTTTTTTCCATCGGTGTTTAAAAATAGAACATGTTTTAAATTTATCTGATGGTTAAAAAACCGATAGCAAATTACTATCGTCTGTGGGGAACTCCATCGGATAAAAAACCCACGCATGCTCAGAATCAAGTCGACGCATGCTCAGAAGCATTTAACTTCATTTTTCTCGGCTCATCGGAGTGCTTTACGTCACCGCGTTTGAAACGGTCGGTTTTTTGACTGATGGTGTGTGGGCAAGACTGATGGAAGACAGTTTCATCGGATTTCCAATGGAAAAAACCATCGTATTAGAATCCATAGGATATCCGATCGTGTGTACAGGGCTAAAGGCTTATATTTTAGCCTCTTAAGGTGAGACGCTGGGGGAAAATTTTGGCACGTAGAACTGGATGAAAGCACTTGCACTTTATTGGATATCACTGCAATTAAGAGACGATTGCTTGCATCTGCACTCTTTGGATCTTTATGCACATTGCAGTGGAGTGTGGCTCAGAGATTTTCCAACACAAAGACTAGCATTATTTTGCACCTGTTTTTGGAATTGCTTTCTAGTTTTCTGCAAATAAAACTGGTTTATTGCACATTTTTACAGTTTTTCTATTGTGTTTGTAGCACTACCCCCGTAGGAGCTGCTGGTTATATTTTTGGGTCATGCCGTTACCTGTCTGTTCCACCGTATCCGTCATAGGGGTTCCATTGAAAAGTTTTTCACAGATGTCAGCACCAACACATAGTCTCTTTTTCAATGGTTTTATTAACCAGTTGTCCACCGCCCACCGTCAAATGACGGCGGGCGGAAGACACTTTTGTTCTGACCAGACGTCATATGACGTCGGCCCTTTAAACAGGGATTGCGTGAGATCGCGTGCGCGCATCCCTGTACTATCGGTGGTGGCGAGTCACCGAGACGCCGCTCGTCACCAACAGGGGTGAACAGCCGCCGGCAAGTGCGGTTTACCATGTGATCGGCCGTGATGAAATCACGGCTGAGCACGGATGGTAATGCTCCCATTTAACATGCCGCATGAGCGCGATCGCAAGCGCGCTGCGCGTGTCCGTCGGTGGCAGCGTGTTCCCGGGAACACTGCTCGTCACCGACGATAGTACACAGCCATTGGCCAGGGCTGTGTACCATGTGATCGGCTGTGATACATTCACAGCCTGATCACTAAGTGTAAACAAAGATTTGTAACTAACTGTTGCCAGCTCTTCTCTCCTCACACACCATTTCCAGTGTGAGGAGAGAAGAGCCAGGAGCAGTGAGTTACAGATCTATGTTTAGTAGTGTCTGCACCAACACCACACCTGTCTCATCGCCCCCCCCCCCCCCAATTGTCATCTGTCACCCAACAGTCACCCCATAAGTCACATAAGAGACTGCCATCAGTGACCGTGCCCTGTCACCTGTCACCCATCAGTGACCGTGCCCTTTCACCCATCACCCATCAGTGACCGTACCCTGTCACCCGTCACCCATCAGTGACCATACCCTGTCACACATCACCTGTCACATAAGAGACTGCCATCAGTGACCATCAGCGGTGCAACCGTCACCCATCAGTGACCGTGCTCTGTCACCCATCACCCGTCACCCATCAGTGACCGTGCCCTGTCACCCGTCACCCATCAGTGACCATCAGCGGTGCACCCATCATCCATCAGTGACAATGGCCTGTCACCCATCTGTGACCATCACCCGTCACCGTCCGTGGCCTGTCACCCATCGGTGACCATCACCTGTCACCCATCAGTGACCATCTACTGTCAAACCATCATCACCTATCAGTGAACGGCACCTGCCACCCATCGCACAGCCCATCAGTGACCGTCACCTGCCACCCATCTGTCACCTGTCGCACAGCTACCCGCCACACAGCCATGTACAAAAGAGTATATACCAGTGAGGAGACGTTCCAGATCCTCTCCATGACTCATGAGAGCACTGGGGACTTCTCATCAGATTCTAATTCTGATTCCGAATCAAATTCGGAATTTGAACTGATCGAATACAGTAACGATTTGGATGAAGAATGGGTCCCTACTAAAAGGGCATGGTGCTCTGGAAACCAGGCAGCCGCCAGCAACCAGGATTATATTCCCAGGCCCAGTACCAGCGCTGCCACCAGCAATAGGCCCCGGGAACAAAGGCCCAGTACCAGCGCTGCCAACAGGAATAGGCCCCAGGAACAAAGGCCCAGTACCAGTGCTGCTGACGCCAGCCAAAGGCCCCAGGGACAAAGGCCCAGTACCAGTGCTGCCGCCAGCGAAAGGCCCCGCAAACAAATGCCCAGGGCCAGTACCGGTGCTGCCACATCACACCCGAGTACCAGCACAGGAAATTTAACTCCCCCAACTACTGGAGTGTCACGTCCCCCAAGAGCCAGGGCTACATACATGCCAGATGGTCTTGCCAAACCAACATGGCTGCCTTCCGACTCGGGATCACCAATTATTCCCCCTTTCACAACACAGCCAGGTGTGCAGGTCAACACCCAACATTTCAGAGAGATTGATTAATCTCTGATCGATTTGCAGAACTCTATGTCCCCGAGAAACATATATGTGTGGATGAGTCCCTGGTACCCTTTTCAGGCCGGCTAGGAATAAAACAATATATTCCTAGCAAAAAGGCCAAATATGGAGTAAAATTTTACAAACTATGTGAGAGAGCCACGGGATATCTTTATGCGTTCCACATATATGAAGGAAGAGATTCCCAGCTCCAGCCCCCTGAGTGCCCGGCCTACATGGGCTCTGCTGGAAAAATTGTATGGGACCTGGCTTACCCACTTCTAAAAAAAGGATATCATATATACCTTGACAACTTTTATACCAGCCTTCCCCTTTTCAGACACTTGTACCTCGAAAAAACCCTGGCCTACGGAACCTGCAGGAAAAATAGGAAGGGCTTCCCACAATCAATTGTGAACAAAAAGCTGCAAAGGGGGGAAAAGCAATACTGAGGTGCGGCGAAGTGCTGGCCTTGAGGTGGAAGGATAACAGGGACGTGCACATGATGTCCACCATTCATGATGACACTGCAGTTGTAGTTTAGCGAAGATGATGAGGTCCCATTGAAAAGCCGACATGTGTCCAGGAGTATAATCTCTACATGGGGGGGTGGATTTCAATGACCAAATGATTCAGCTCTATTTGTCCATTAGGAGGTCCCGATTCTGGTATAAGAAGGTAGCAATTTATCTCATCCATTTGGCCATTTATAATTCCTACATAGTCTACACCAAATTCACAGACAACCCAGCCCCCTTCTTACTATTCTCAGAAGAATTAGTCACGTCCCTCATCTATCAACAAAGAACCCCCCAGAAAACCTTAGCTCTGATGCTGTTAGCAGACTTCATGAACGGCACTTCCCGTACAGCATCCCACCATTCGAAGCAGGCCGAAGACGGCAAAAAAGATGTTGCGTGTGCAGCAAAGGAGGACTTCGAAAAGATACCAGCTACCATTGTCCCTGGTGTCCCTCCCAACCTGGCCTTTGCATTGGTGAATTCTTCGAATTTTATCACACATTCCTAAAATATTTGCCCATATTTTTAACCATTTCCTCCCCATTTTCATAATCTGTGCTGACCATTTTCCATGCTTCCCCAAATAACCATGCCACTGCCTTCCACGTGAACTGACCCTGGCCTGCTTTTTGACTATGCCTCTGCCTAATATTTGGACTGCTTCCACGTAAACTGACCCTGGCCTGTTTTGTGACTATGCCTCTGCCTACCGTTTGGACTGCTTCCACGTGAACTGACCCTGGCCGGTTTTGTGATCATGCCTCTGCCTACCGTTTGGACTGCTTCCACGTGAACTGACCCTGGCCTGTTTTGTGACTATGTTTCTGCCTACCGATTGGATTGCTTGCACGTGAACTGACCTTGGCCTGTTTTATGGACTATGCTTTTGCCTACCGCTTGGACTGATCTGTTGCCCTTCTACTGTAGTACACGGGGTCTCACATATGTGAGGGGCTCCAGAATAGTTTTTCTGGATGGAGAAAACAGTTTTTTTGTTTTCTCCGGGTTTAATTTCCAGATTAGGGTCTGGAGTCCGGAGGGTTCATAGAGATTTGGGTGGGTCGAAGCCTCTACCCCTGTGCCCCTGTGCACAGGTCTTACCTGATTGCCGCCCTCAGCCTGCTGCTGACTTACTGCCATCATGCCTTTGCCTGACGCATGAACGGACCACACCACTGCCTGCTACCTAGACTATGCAAATAATTAGCTGTAGCAAGAGGCAGTATGTTTATGAAGGGCTAGAGAGCGGTACAACAATGAGTGCCTGCAGGTAACGGTGAACCAGGACCAATAATATGGCTGTGCTGGCTGTCTCTGCCTGGACAATTTCTATGGACAAATGCTTTGGCTGTGCTGACAATATCCTTGTGCTGACCATAGATAATATTCCTGCCTGCTGCCTGGATAATTACTATTGCTGTCGCTAAGCACATCCCGACTGCTGCCGGGACCAGTGCTCTCTTCTGTGGACACTACTAAAAGCACAGGTAATACTTTTTTTTTACCCTTTCCGTAATAGAATTTATTTTGGATTGTAATTCTTGGTATGTACATGCTATGTGTTAGAAATATGAAGGGCCTTCAAAAATGATAGGTTGCCAGGAAATTATATATGTAATGTATGCTCCTAGAACGCCTGATGGTGCTACTTGAATGTTGGGCCTCTGCATGTGGCCAAGCTGTATAAAAGTATTACACATGTGGTATCCTCATACTTAGGAGGAGTAGCAGAATGTATTTTGGGGTGTCATTTTTTATTATGTATTTGCTATGTGTTGGAAATATCTTATAAATGGACAACTGTGTGTAAATAAAATGCGTTTTTATTTTTTTCCCACATTTTCCAAAAACGTCTGGAAAAAAAATAACCGTTCAAAAGACTCATTATGCCTCATAGATTATACGTTGGGGTGTTATCTTTCCAAAATGGGTTTATTTTGTGGGCAATTCCATTGTCCTGGTGCTCCAGGGCCTTCAAAAATGTAATAGGTGGTTGAGAAATGAGATGTGCAATTTATGCTCGTAGATCGCCTGATGGTGCTACTTCAATGTTGGGCCTTTGTATGTGGCCAGCCTGTGTAAAAGTCCCACACATGTGGTATCCCCATACTCAGGAGGAGTAGCAGAATGTATTTTGGGGTGTAATTTTTGCTATGTATTTGCTATGTGTTGGAAATATCTAATAAATTGACAACTTTGTGTAAATAAAATGCGTTTTCATTTTTTTTACACATTTTCCAAAAACTTCTGGAAAAAAATAACCGTTCAAAAGACTCATTATGCCTCATAGATTATACGTTGGGGTGTTAGCTTTCCAAAATGGGGTAATTTTCTGGGCAATTCAATTGTCCTGGTGCTCCAGGGCCTTCAAAAGTGTAATAGGTGGTTGAGAAATGAGATGTGCAATTTATGCTCGTAGATCGCCTGATGGTGCTACTTCAATGATGGGCCTTTGTATGTGGCCAGGCTGTGTAAAAGTTCCACACATGTGGTATCCCCATACTCAGGAGGAGTAGCAAAATGTATTTTGGGGTGTAATTTGTTGGATGCATATGCTCTGTGAGAGAAATAACCAGTTAATATGACAATTTTGTAAAAAAAAATCTTAATTTTGCAAAGAATTGTGGGAAAAAAATACAACTTAAAAACACTCACCATGCTACTTACTTAATACCTTGGAATGTCTACTTTCTAAAAAGGGGTCATTTGGGGGGTATTTGTACTTTTATGACTTGTTAGTATCTCAAGAAATTAGATAGGCCGTCAGTACTTCAGGTGTGATCAGATTGATCAATTTTCAGGGATTGGCACCATAGATAGTAGACTCTATAACTTTCACAAAGACCAAATAATATACACTAATTTGGGTTCTTTTTACCAAAGATATGTAGCAGTATAAATTTTGGCCAAAATTTATGAAGAAAAATTACTAATTTTCTAGCTTTTATGACAGAAACAAAGAAAAAGGCAAATTTTCACTAATTTTATTTTATTTATAGCACAAAAAATAAAAAACCCACCAGTGATTAAATACCACCAAAAGAAAGCTCTATTTGTGTGAAAAAAAAGTACGCAAATTTTATTTGGGTACAGTGTTGCATGACTGAGTAATTGTCATTCAAAGTGTGAGAGCACCGAAAGCTGAAAATTGGTCTGGGTAAGAAGGGGGTTTAAGTGCACAGTCAATTAGAGGGATGGAGGGTTAGGGGAGATTCAGGTACCTTGCTTTGTGGATCATGGATACTTCCTAATCCAGAGGACAAACAGTTTCCACACAGTTTTTTTGTTTTTTAGTTTAGTCTTTCATCAATCACGCTCAATTGTTACTTATCCTTCACTTTCCCCTTCTCTCTATCCATCTATCTACCAATCCCCCTTTCTTTTTTTTTTTTTTCTTTTTTTTTATCACAGGTCCTTTACCAGTAAATTTCTATATAATTCTTTATTTCTTCATTACTTGAACAAATGCTATTTCCTATACCTTTCTATATCGCACTAATTGTTCTTTTTTGGATGTATATTCTTTGCAGGGCCTTTTGTGCGATTGGTCTGTCGAGTTCATCCTTCCCTACCTCCTTCCCCTTCCCCCTCCCTCTCCCAGTCCTTTTCCCCAACTCTACTTGGTAGATTGGGGTAGATTGGGCACGTGCAAGATTACGGGTCCCATTCCCCTCTTGGGCCAAGCCCTGTCCCCTCCCCAACCTCCCGCCACCCTCCACAAGGTACGGGCCATCAAAGTGTGACGTAGGCCTGTATTTTGGTCTGCATACCCAGTTTGCCTCACGGTGTCATTCTGTGTCATTCCATCTGATCCCCTTCTCCTGCAAGTTCAGAAGTCCACGCTGGTGCCGTTCTGTGGTGGGGCCACTCCGCGATCACCGGTCCTGGCCATTAATGTCCATTCAGGGTATGTATGTAATAATATGGAATACGAATATTTAAGACATTCACATCCAACATCATTTGTATACCGGCAGTGCACCCCCTGTGGTGGCTCTGCAAGATGCAGTTGTCTGATTGGCTGTCTTTTGTTATGTCCTATTGACACATATATGTTTTACTATTATAGAATCTAGTACGCAAAGCCTATTCCCCCTGAAGAAGACCGCTAACTGTCAAGGTCGAAACGCATTGGGGCCTTTGCGTCCTTTTTCCTACAACCTCCTATGTGGTATCACACCCGGAAGGGTTATTTTAGCCTCATGTGTTAGTTTTTTATCAATTCAATGTACAATTTGAAGCTCATGTCCTGATTATTATTATGTCAATTCTCCACAATAAAATTATTATTTTTATATTAAATCTAATCTTTTACTTATTGCTGCAACTCAAAACCCCTAGGGGTACCCTCACTTTTCTCACAATTTCTATCAGGGGTGTGCAGCACCCGTATCCACAACAGGCATCGCCTTCCCTCTGCAACGATTTCTTTTTGGGTGGTTAAACACCCGTTCCCCTGGCTGATACCTGTGGATCTCAGGACACGAGCTACAAATTTTGTCTAGACTCAGCGATTTTTTCCCTTGACTGTATATATATATATATATGTTTGCATAGCTTTTCAATATGAGTGTTTATCAAGGCAATGAGTGGATCACCCTCATGACCGGCTATGAGACCGATTATGAGAAAGGTGACCAAACCAATACCCAATTACGTTCAATATTTCAGAAATTAGGACGCATTCTTGAAAAGAAATCCGCTCTTTTCTGGCATGTCAAAACCTTTGAACGGTATGTGAAGGAATCCATTAACCCCTACGGGCTGCGTGTACAAATTTTTCCTAACATCGAACATATAAGCCAAGACTGTAAAAATGAATGGGAAGCAAATTTGAAAGCATGTTCTAAAGAGACGATGCTCATTCTCACTAGGGAATACAACAAACAAATTGTCTCCCTTGACAATGAGATTGACAGCCTAGAAAGGGCGTTAACACCATTCAAAGAACATGAACTCTACTCCAAGTTACAAAATAAACTCAAAGATAACTTGTCCATTTACAACAAAAATATTTTGCATAAAAAAGAAATCACATTTTGTCGAGACCAAGTAACCTTCTCGGAGGGACGTGCCTACAAATGGCAGATCAATAACCCCCAAAGGGCCAAAAAAACGGCTTCATTCAGAGACCCTAAGCCCAATTCGGACACCACCAGAGCCCAGGCCCCTGTCAGGGGCCCTCAAGATAAAGATCTTATTCAAAAAGATCGAAATAAACAACAAAAAAGAGGTCGGAACAATAAAGGCTCTCTAGAACAAGAGCATAAAAAATGCATCATGGACATTGACTGCGAATTTATCAGTCAAAACCCTGATACTAATGATGATACACACTTGAACTCCCCTATGGGACCAGATTCCCCCTTTTCTGACGGTGGCATTAAGGCCAAGGATATGGCTATGCAAGGCCCAGGTTTGTCCAAAACCCCATTGGCAAAGACTTTAAACCCCATACGGGGGGCGGCAGCCTCCCCCCGGACTACAAAAGAAGGGAAGGGCATGGATCCCTTTGTGACTCGGCGGCAATCAGAGCCCCAAGTGTCATAAACCTTTCATCACAACTTCTAACCACTTCTGAAGTAACTTTGTTATCACGTGGCTTGAGCTTCTGTCCAGAGGCAAACTTTGATATTTTTGAGGCCATCACTGACATGCAGCTCTTTGCGTGCAAACTGCTATTGAAGAGCATGTATGCAAAAGCTGACCCGGAGATTGACAACACAGATTGGTCCACATACAGTATGAGGGAATTCAAAGCTTTACGTGATCTTACCCTTTTGTTTGAAGAAAATAATACGATCGATCTCATCGATCAAATAGATTTGGAACAAATCCTTGAAGATATCAACAAAACCACCCTCAACCCAATCTTATTATTTAAGAAACCTTCCACTAAATTTCCTCTCGCTAACATCATTCCCAATGTGGCCACTTTCCTCAAACAGACCATTAGGACATCTGTAAACTATCCCTCAAAAAAAGTCCTCCACAAAATTTGACCTCTGATGAATATCAAGCCCTTGAAAACTTGCGCAAGAATGGATCCATCACAATTAAAGCGTCTGACAAAGGCGGTAACATTGTGATCATGGACAACCTTCACTATAGAGCTATGTGCCAAAAAATTTTGGACAACCGCTCCTGGTATAGATCTATTCCAGCCACCCTTCTTAGTAGATTCAACACGGAATTCTACGAATTCGTTGATCGTGCGTACACGACAAATGCCATCTCCAAAGATCTTTGGGAGTATATTAGAACTTGCCACCCACGGGTGGCGACATTCTATAGTCTCCCAAAGATCCACAAGAATCCCTTGGACCCCACGGGACGTCCCATCGTCTCTGGCAACGGAGGGATTACGGAGAATCTCAGTAGAGTAATTGATGCCTACTTGCAACCCTTTGTTCTGACCCTACCCTCCTACATCAGGGACACAATTCACTTTCTACGGAAAATTGATGAACTATCCTACACCGATGAGTCCATTTTGGTGGCCATCGATGTGGAAGCATTATATAGTTCAATACCTAATGCTACTGGTCTGGCTGTTATTTCCCGAATTCTACAGCAGGGCTCTCGATATGACCTAGCCTTGAATGATTTCATTCGACAAGGTTTGGATTTCATCCTACATCATAATTCTTTTCTGTTTGACGGCTCCCACTACCTCCAGGTACAAGGTGTAGCGATGGGGACATGTTGTGCCCCATCCTATGCAAACCTGTACCTGGGGGAGTGGGAGCAGTCCCTTCTCAGCGACGATAACCTCGACATATACACTAGCCACATTGCGGTATGGCTAAGGTATATAGACGACGTGTTCGTCATCTGGGAAGGTTCAGAAACACTCCTTATGGAGTTCTTTGATTTGATTAACATCAATTCGTTGAACTTAAAATTCACTATGACATACAATAAAAAAAGTCTCACTTTTCTCGATGTGGAAGTCTTTACCGCTCCTCTGGGCAAACTGGGCAGCACCCTGTTCCGGAAAGTTACTGCCGGAAACACGGTGCTGCATGCATCCAGCTTTCACTCTCCAACACTCAAGGACTCTATCCCGTATGGCCAGTATCTGCGTGTCCGCAGAAACTGTTTTGATATGGACACTTTCAAGACCGAAGCCGCCAAACTACAATGTAGACTCCTCGAAAGGGGCTACAGTAGGATGTGCCTAAGGAAGGCATATAATAAGGCGGCCACAAAATCCCGAAGTGATCTTCTCTTTAGCACTCAGCCTAAGGGAACCTCACAAAACAGCAACACTATAATTATCATGAGATTTTCTAGACAAGAAAAACAGATTAGAGAAATCTTAAAACGACATTGGTGCATACTCACAGATGATCCTAAAATCAACAAATTTGTTACTGCTTCCCCCTCCATTACCTTCAAAAGAGCCATGTCTCTAAAAGACAAACTAGTTCAGAGCTAATTCAAGGGAATAACCTACAAAAATCATTGTCCTGCTCGAGGCACTTTCCCTTGTGGATCTTGCTCTCACTGTCCTCTGATACGAAAGGAAAAATCTTTCACACTCCCCAATGGGGAGAAGTTCAAACCCCGCCATTTTGTAACTTGCCAAACAGTTGGCATTGTATATCTAATGCTATGCGAATGTAGGGCGTTTTATGTAGGGAAAACCAAAAATGAATTTTGGCGTCATATTGCCAAACATGTATACAACATGAAAATTGGCAACCGCTATCTTTCTTTGGGCAGACATGTGGTCTACAAACACAATTACAAAATGCCTAAAATCTCGTTTGTCGCCCTAGACCGGATTCATATATCGGCCAGAGGGGGTGATTGGAACAAAACCCTTCTCCAGTGTGAACAAAAATGGATCTTTCGATTACAAGCCACAGTTTACCCAGGCTTGAATGAATCCCTTTCTTTTTCTCCCTTTCTTAAAGGATTTGTATCAGGAAAAAGACAATGACAGACAATGTGGTGATTCTGGCACCCAATGTCAGAATGCCCCCCTATTTTCCGCATTGCTCTGCCCCTTCCTAACCATCATATTTCTGCCCCCACGTCTCTACAGTACATGGTCTCAAAAAGCTGAGGTTTTAGATAAAATTAGATACATTCTTTTGTGCTCCGTGTCCTCACTCACTTATTTCATTGTATTTAAAAAAAAGGGGAGAAAGGAAGAACGGAAAGAAGGAAAAAATTAAAAAAAAAATTTTTTTTATTTTTTTTATCATTTTTCTTTTTTCTTTATGGAAGTTCAAGATCGTTATTTACTTATGACATATCTACACATGATATATATGTGTCTTATTGGACGTAACCTAATTATTTTCCATTGTGTGTGTTTATGCCTTAGGGATGGCACCTGGCCATTGGACATCCGGTCGCTCTGTGGCCTCCACGTCGTTGGGCATCAGCCATTGGTCCCTGTCACGGTTTTGATGCTGGTTGGCATCGGTATGTATTCCCAGGCCTCACGGCAAGCAGGGGGGCTGTGTTACCCAGGCGAGGTGTTCTGGGTCTCTCACATACCCATACTCCCTGATGGCTTCTGGGTTTTAGCCACCAGGGGGAGTGTCCAGCTTGCCGGCGGCATCCCGCGATCTCTGAAGACGGATCCCGCTCCGCCACGCATGCGCTATGGACGGCGTCACTGACGGCAGCGGCCAGGGACTTTCGAGTCCTTCCGGAACGCCGGGGAATCCACACAATTGCCCGCCCCACATGGCGGTCTGACGTGGCCCCCCCCTTCCATCACACGTGTAGCTCTGGCGGGGAGGACGGGAGGGGACGGGACTCACATGGCCATTGAGATTATTGGGCCATCATTGCACCAGTTCAAACACGGGTCATTTTCCCGCCGTTTGCACTGAGGGAGGGCATTAACCCTGGGGAGAGGCGGGGAAGCCTCATACAGACTCATCCCATTGGCTCTCCCAGTTTTAAAACCTCAAATAGCTGAGCACCAGTCTCACACAGAGTCGTCTGGTGATCTCAGACGGAGGTGCATGCACACTACAGGTCCAGAATAGTAAGTAGATAGTCTGATTGTTTTGGCAATTTTACTTAGGACTTATACCCTTACTGTATAACATGGATATTTTTCCTTTGTTATATGTTAGCATACCGACTTGGGTATGCTGAGGACACCCCAATACCCCATAAAAAAGCCTATGGGACTCTCCTCCATCCCTCAACCTTTATGGTTTTAAAGATACGTCTGTCTCTGATCATTTCAGGTAATCAAATTTCCTGTTTTCCTTTTTCTCTTTCTTTTTTTCTTCTCTCTTTTTCCTTTTCTTGTGTTAGCTATTATTTACGTGCACTCTCTCTGTCACGTCCCTATTTCTCTTACACTGTTTCTGCAGTGCTTAATTTGCATTTTTTCTAGTTCACTCATCTCATTTCCCTTCACTCCTCATACACACAGGTAATATGCACATTGTACATTATATATATTGTTCATTAATTCACATTTTGCTTTTTTTTCCTTACTTGCATACCCACACACATCACACTTTCTTTTGTTCTTCTCCGGTTTTTCTTCCCTTCTTTTCTTCCTCCCATTCCCTTCACTTCCCTTTCCCCTTTCCTTTTTCTCTCTTTCTCTTTTTCCTTTTCGTATCCACCCCTCATACTCACACATTCACGTCCACGCTTCACATCACAATTCACAATATATTTTCATCATGGTGTCTATCACCCACATTCACACACAACTGTCTTCCATTCACACTCATTTCCATCTGTACACATTCACTCAGCACCCCCGTGTATTGCCCTAGTATTTTTGTTTTTTTGTTTTTTAGTTTAGTCTTTCATCAATCACGCTCAATTGTTACTTATCCTTCACTTTCCCCTTCTCTCTATCCATCTATCTACCAATCCCCCCCTTTTTTTTTATCACAGGTCCTTTACCAGTAAATTTCTATATAATTCTTTATTTCTTCATTACTTGAACAAATGCTATTTCCTATACCTTTCTATATCGCACTAATTGTTCTTTTTTGGATGTATATTCTTTGCAGGGCCTTTTGTGCGATTGGTCTGTCGAGTTCATCCTTCCCTACCTCCTTCCCCTTCCCCCTCCCTCTCCCAGTCCTTTTCCCCAACTCTACTTGGTAGATTGGGGTAGATTGGGCACGTGCAAGATTACGGGTCCCATTCCCCTCTTGGGCCAAGCCCTGTCCCCTCCCCAACCTCCCGCCACCCTCCACAAGGTGGGGGCCATCAAAGTGTGACCTCTTGTAGGCCTGTATTTTGGTCTGCATACCCAGTTTGCCTCACGGTGTCATTCTGTGTCATTCCATCTGATCCCCTTCTCCTGCAAGTTCAGGAGTCCACGCTGGTGCCGTTCGGCGGTGGGGCCACTCCGCGATCAACGGTCCTGGCCATTGATGTCCATTCAGGGTATGTATGTAATAATATGGAATACGAATATTTAAGACATTCACATCCAACATCATTTGTATACCGGCAGTGCACCCCCTGTGGTGGCTCTGCAAGATGCAGTTGTCTGATTGGCTGTCTTTTGTTATGTCCTATTGACACATATATGTTTTACTATTATAGAATCTAGTACGCAAAGCCTATTCCCCCTGAAGAAGACCGCTAACTGTCAAGGTCGAAATGCGTTGGGGCCTTTGCGTCCTTTTTCCTACAACCTCCTATGTGGTATCACACCCGGAAGGGTTATTTTAGCCTCATGTGTTAGTTTTTTTATCAATTCAATGTATAATTTGAAGCTCATGTCCTGATTATTATTATGTCAATTCTCCACAATAAAATTATTATTTTTATATTAAATCTAATCTTTTACTTATTGCTGCAACTCAAAACCCCTAGGGGTACCCTCACTTTTCCCACACTGAATATAGCAACCACCGGATAGGCCTCACTCACTGACCTAGCAGCCAGTGTGGTGCTCGGTCAAAAGTCTCTGCCACAGACTTGAAGAATACAAACAGTCTCTGCACAATCCTCTACCACAGGATTGAATTATCCAGAACTTTTGCAAAGTTTAAGTACAGTCACACAGTACCAGTTACTTTCAACCAATCCGACAATACTGTGAGGTAGATATGTAGGGATGCGTCCTCCAATTGAGTCTCCATGCTCTTCCTGAGATACCAGCCCCTTTGGCTCGGTCCTCTCCAAGAAAAGTCCTCCCCTGGTTTCTTCAATTGTTCGGCTTTTCCCCGCAGGCAAGACAGCACAGGACCACCCCTGACTAGTAGGCCCCAGAACTCCTGGGCCTACTTCCAGCAACGAGGCCTCGGGCCAGCCAGCCCAGAGGCAGGAAAACTGCTACAGCACACCTTAGGCCAGGAGGGCCATCAGGTCAGAGAGCCCCAGAAGACGGTGTCTGTCCCTTAAGTACCCTCTCCCAGAATGCACAGTAGGGAGACCAATCCCACTGAACGGTTTCTGGGCAAGAGGTACTCAATACATCCAGCCTGCTGCATTTCCAACCTTGACCTGTGGTGACAGCGACATCTACAGTCAAGTGAAAAAAATGCGCAACACAGCTGGACTGGAACATAAATAAACCAGCAATTTACACAATTATTCTGAGCTAAACTACAGCTCAGACAACTAAATTTACAAATAGCGCCTACCCAATAGGAGCAGGGCGCTACATGTTATTTATATTTTTTTGCATACACGGACATGTTTACACAGGAAAATTATTTGCACTGGATTGTTGCACTTTTAAAATTTCACACTGAAGCGGTGCGCTTGCGGGATGTTACAAAAAGTCCTGCAAGCAGCATCTTTGCAGCGCTTTATGAGAGGTGTATACACCGCTCCTAAAGCACACCTGCCCATTGAAATCAATGGGCAGCCCCACCGAAGCGCCTGCAAAGCGCCACAGGAGCCTTTATTTGGCCGATAGCGGGGTTAAAAGCATCCCGCTAGCAGCCGAAAAGCACCGCTAAAACGACAGTAGATCTTTAAGTTAAGCTCATGATAAATAGGGGCAAACACAAAAGTGTTGGGTTTATAATTTTGCTCAGTGTAAATATATAATTTCTCTTTACCAGCTACTAGACATGTGCAATTCATTTTAGTTTTGAATAATTTTTTCACGAATTTAGAGAAATTCGTTAATTCCGAAATTTCCGAATTTTAAAATTTACGAATTTTCGGATTTCCGAAATTTTTAATTTCCGAATTTCCGAATTTTCGAATTTTTCAATTTCAGAATTTTCAGATTTCCGAAATTTTGAATTTCCGAATTTCCGAATTTCCAAATTTTCGAAATTTTCGGAAATTCGGAATTTCGAAAATTCGAAAATTGGAAATTTCGAAAATTCGAAAATTGGAAATTTCGAAAATTCGAAAATTGGAAATTTCGAAAATTCGAAAATTGGAAATTTCGAAAATTGGAAATTTGAAAATCTAAAATTTGAAAATGGGAAATTTGGAAAGTTGAATTTACGAATTCCGAATTTTTTGAATTTCAGAATTTCTGAAAATCGGAGAATTCTGAATTCGGAAATTTGGAATTCCGAATTTCCAAATTCCGAATTTCCCGAATTTCCAAAAAAAGCAAAAAAACGAAAAAAACGAAAACGAAAAAAACGAATTTTTTGAATTTCCCGAATTTCCAAAAAAATTAAAAAAATAAAAAACGAAAACGAAAAATTTTTTTTTTCGAATTTCCTGAATTTCCGAAAAAAGAAAAAAAAAGAAAAAAAATTATTTTTCGAATTTCCCGAATTTCCGAAAAAAGGAAGATAACGAAAAAAACGAAAACGAAAAAAACGAATTTTTCGGCAGTGCACATGTCTAAATCAGCCCAGCCAAAAGTAATACCTTTACACCGGTCATTTATTCAGTAAATCACAAATTTTATATGGAATCTCTTCACTGCAGCATTCATATTGCTCCCCTAACATCTACCACATCTCAAGTCACAGTTTCTCTCTCCAGCAGTTATTCCACCCTCCAACCCAGAACCTCATCTCCATGCAGCCTTAATTTCCCCATCCCCTGAAACCATGTTCTTGGAAAAACAGATTGATCTTCCCTCTCCACCCTACTTCATCATATTCCTATGTTCTGTTTACCTGCCTTTTTAGAGGGCATGTTGGCCAGGCAAAAACATAGAGAAATGCTGTAAAAAGCTCATGACCCTACAAGACCTAAGCAAAGCAGTGCCTGGCACAAACTGAGATGACCTTTTCCAATGGATGATCATTTGTTTGTATCATGTAATATGACAAAGGAAAAAAGAAGCACGGGACACTTGTACCTTTTTCTGCACATAGTTCTTTGATTATGAGCTTGTCGCTATGCTGGTACCCTGGGATGCATGGGTGTAGCATAAGTGGTTGCAGGGGTCACAATCGCAACCCTGCCCCTAGCTCCAGGGGGGCCCTGCAGCCTCCCTGTCATAATATCATATCCTCCACAAAGTCCAGCTCCCCTCTGCCCTAGGGCCCCACAACCATGTTCCAGTATTGGGCTTCCACTTTGCCTTCCACACCCCTCCATTCTCATTGGCTGGGGAGAAGCTGTGAGCCATTACCTGAATGGAGAGGAGCACGGGGGGAGAACAGCCCTAGATGGGGAAGTGTCTGTGCTGTGTGCTGGCAACATGGAATGGTAACCGAGCTCAGCCAGGCAAAAGGAGAGTGCCGTCCTGTAGCCACGATGGGACCGATCTCACTGGTGAGGTAAGATGCTGCTCAGCGTCTCCTAGTCACCAGCTGGGATTCTTTGTACCCACCTGGGGATGTCCACTTACCCCTCTTCCCTGACTGGGGAAAAGACACATACCTCTGGGAGGTGACCTTCCCCCAACACCCACCAACACTGACAGAGAAACCTTCAGAAATTGCTAAAAAAAATCCCTTAACACCTCCTGAGGGGCCCCTGAGGGGCTGCAGGCTCCAGATGTTGTGTCACATGCTTTGCACCCCCCAGATCTAAGATGTGCCCCCCAAAGCCCCCTGACCACCCCCTCCACCCTGGATGCTTTTCCCGGCTGCTGAGCTCCTTTCCCATTACGACACTCTATACTGCTCCTCCCCCGCAGGGCTGAAATCACATTCCTTAACAACACAGCCAGTCAGCCCCGATCTGCACAGGGTGTATCTGCCTTCTGCAACTACACTGCCGTTCCGACTAGAGAATTTCACAGGTCAGTACAGCAACATAAAAGCCAGATACACCCTGTGAAGGCTGACACACTGAGTGTAAAGGAATGTGATTTCAGCCCTGTGTAGTGCTGGGGGGAGGAGCTGTACACAGCGCTGGGATGGGAAAGGAACTCTGCCAAGTGACCTGCCAGGGGTCCCTGTCTTCTGATTCTGCAGCGGTGATCCCTGTCCTCTGATGTAAGGAGGAACTCTGGGAACTCAAAACTCTTAAGCCACTTTGAGTATCTTGGCGTGCGGTGGGTGTATCTGCATGCATGGTGGGTGGTAGTGGGGGGGGGGAGGTCAACTTTTGCATCAGGGCCCACAAGCTTCATGCTACGCCTTTTCTGGGATGGCACAGTTTTGCAGAGAATCCCACACTGCGGTAATGGAAAATCCCTTCTGTGGGTATAAATGACCAAGGGCATGTGCCCCAAATGCCTAGGACTAGCAAAACCCCTGTTGAAAAGGAATGTGACTGCTTTCTCCCTAAGGCTGCAGTTCCCAGTCTCTTAGGATAATAATATTAATTGTGTTACCAGGTTTTTTTCACATAGATGTGAAAGGTTGTATATGCAGTGTATTCTGTAAAGTGTGTAGAATTTATTGTCACTAAATATGAGCAATTTAATTTGAGTGGCAAATCTGTCTATGCAAAGGCTAATCACAATTCATATATTTCACTGAACTTGCGAATGGTGATTTACTTAATGTAAATCGAAATTCTCAATTCTTAATCCCCAATTACCAAAAAAGATGAATAGCGCAAGCTAAAGAAGATCATTTGAATTGACATTAGGTGTTTCATTAAATATTTATTTTGCCTAAGCACTGTTGATCAATCGACACCTATTGGTGATTAATGGTTTTACAGAAAAACTATTTTCATATAAAAGTTAATTAGTAAGTAAACTGTTACTAAGCCACTACTGAATGTAAAAGTACTATATATAGAGCAAGAATTGTTGGGTTAGAAGGAGTTAATCAGTAACTTACAGTATGTTTTGGAATCAATGTTTTATTGATGCAGTAAGGAAAAGTAGACTGCAGTGTTAATACATTGTCCCATACCTGCAAAGACTATATAACTTGTGTTATGGTTTATAGATTACAAACCCACTTTGTGCTATTAAAGACAGATTATGGTTGGTTAGTGTTACATTATTATCACGTTAGCGGTTTGCAGCCTCATTAGTGTGGAGTAATGTTGTCGCTATCCATTCTCGATGTCACTATTGCTGCCTTAATAAGATCTGAATTTGGTGATGTGACAAGTAATCAATTTATAATGCATATTAGGTCTTCCCAGTCTGACTTCCTAATGTCTGCAGCCCGAGCTCTGCCAGTGTGGAAGCTAATTAATAACCAGAGAAGTGACACTCTCAGCCATCAATAACCTGATTATCAATGACTCAATTCATCATGTTTAAAGAAATTGTATTTGCTGTTTGAAGGAAGCCAAATAAGGAAACGTGAGAGTCTGATACTGCCCAGCAAAGTAAGTTATATGAACACAAAGGAAGGGATACAGTGTTTTGCTAAAATGCTTCCTGGTGAGTGAGCAGATTCGATTATGTCAGCAAAGTAAGTGTGGATAAAGTAATATTGCTTAGATTGGTCTAGGCCCAACAACGTGTCTGTGATACTCAGTTTAGTTAAATATGATCAATATGACAATGTGATCTTTGCAACAGTGGTCCCTCTATGGATAATATCTGCAAGGAGTTTGTATGTTATCCAAGCATGGGCGTAGCATAAGGGGTTGCAGGGGTCACAATCGCAACCCCACCCCTAGCTCCAGGGGGCCCCAGCAGCCTCCCTGTCATATTATCATATCCTCCACAAAGTCCAGCTCCGATCTGCCCTAGGGCCCAACAGCCACGCTCCAGTACTGGTCTTCTACTTTGCCTTCCACAGTCCTCACCCCTCCAATCTCATTGGCTGGGGAGAAGCTGTGAGGCATTTTGTGAATGGAGATGAGCACGAGGTGAGAACAGCCCAGGATGGGGAAGTGTCTGTGCTGTGTGCTGGCAACATGGAATGGTAACCATGCTTAACGAGGCAAGAGGAGGAGAGTGCCGTCCTATAGCCACAATGGGACCGATGTCACTAGTGAGGTAAGACACCGCTCAGTGTCTCCTAGTCACCAGCTGGAAATCTCTGTAATCCCCCACCCCACCCGGGGATGTCCGCTTACCCTGCTTCCCTGACAACTGGGGAAAAGACACACACCTCTGGGAGGTGACCTTCCCCCAACACTGGCCAACAGTGACAGAGAAACCTTCAGAAATTGCTAAAACAAATCCCTTAACACCTCCTCAGGGGGCCCCTGAAGGGCTGCAGGCTCCAGATTTTGTGTCACATGGCTTTGCCCTCCCAGATCTAAGTTGCAACCACCCCCAAAGCCCCCTGACCATCCCCTCTGCCCTGGATACTATACCCGGCTGCTGAGCTCCTTTCCCATTACAGCACTCTATACTGTTCCTCCTCCGCAGGGCTGAAATCACATTCCTTTACAAAACGGCCAGTTAGCCATGAGCTGCACAGAATGTATCTGCCTACTGCAACTACACTGCCGTTCTGACCGGAGAATTTAAGAGGTCAGAAGGCCAACATAAAAGCCAGATACACCCTGTGAAGACTGACAGACTGAACCAATACCACCATACTACAATGGGGTGAGAGTGCTTGAAAGTTTTCCCTCCTCCCTCTGTGTATTCTTTTTAATATATATTTTTTACCAATATACCAATCTGATTGTTTTGTTCTATTATAGATATATCCAGCATCTGCTCCTGATGAGTGGTAATGTAACCACGAAACGCGTAGAGATTTTTTATGATGCAGCGTCACAGTGTTCATGTTTTATTATCTCTACCCTTTTATAGTCTATTATAAAGCATCAATCTATCATTATTTATGTTTACATGCCACTACTATTACAATTTTGGTCTGCTTACCCCATGTCTAGCATTCTTTATTATGTTGAGATAATCATCATATTATTACTGTTTAATAATTACATTATTAACTATATGATTGTATTATTACAATTTACTATAATACTTTTTGATATCTCATGATGTATGCATGCCTTTTGTACCCAATAAACAATGCTTATGTAGCGGGGTGTTCCCCTTTAATGCATAGAGACAAGAAGTTCCAGGTAAGAGGTGAGTCGGGAGGAAGTGGAGAAGAGACATTACTGGAAGTGAAAGCAGAGGAGAGAGACTACATTACCCAGAACCCCATTCGGCAATGTTTCCACCCCAGAGACTCATGGGAGGGGTTATAAAAGGAGGAGGCGAGGCTGGGCTCGGCCTCTTTGGGACATGAGACTTCAGTGACTGATCATCCTGTGCGGACCTGCTGCTGTGCAAGGCCTGAAGCCTGGGGCCTTGCGCAGTTACCAAAGAGCCTTCCACCCTACTGCGAGCCTGGGTGACATCTGACTTCACTTATCCACAGCCTTAGTTGGATCGGGGACCTGATCGCTGCAGATACAGTCGGTGGAAGTCCCGGACGGGTGAGCGAGCGTATGCTCAGACCATATACTGTGATTGCTGATGTGCCTACAGACTGCCCACCACAGTTTATATTTGATACACTCACTGAGGGTCCATAGCAGAACTGAGAGAGAGGATCTTCAGTGAAGTGTTTGTTCTTATTGCAATTTCCCTATTGGATTACAAATGTTGTTCGGTTATGTGCACCACCTTTACAGATTTGCCGGTGAAGAAATCATCATCCCCTATAGACTGAGTTTTAGATACCTGAGCCAGGCCTGGCCAGCTAGTTAGTTCATTTAGTTACTGCACCACAGGGCGCCTAGTTAACGGTCGCCCACGCGGCGCACCTTTACTGTACATATAACTCATAGTATGGTCATTGCTGCAGGGCTCTGCAATTTATTACCTGTAAACTGTTACCACTGTTAACCCTCTTTTTTTTTTTTTTACCATAAGCTAAAAGTAAATTAGATACCCCTTTTATTATTGTCTTGGTGTCTGAGTTTACTCATACAGTATAATATATATATATATATTGCTGTCAGAACTAACTGTGCCAGTAGGGGGTCGAGTACATTGCCAGGGGTTGGCGGAGCTGTCTTCAGGGCCCAAACTAATCTGCGGCCCTCTTAAGTGAAGGTATCGCTACACTTATATTGATTGATTCATTTTATTCAGTAGTGTTGTTTCATATAAAGTCCCACAACTTCCTTTGTTTCCAATTATCGGGGATGGAGGCCAATTCTAGGTATTGCCTCATATAAAGTCCCACCCTTTTAACCTGATCTCCCTGATGGTGCATCACTGAGAATCAGGGCAAGGAAGATCAGTGCCCTGATTATCTGTGTACATGTCCCCTGTCACACTTATCGGTAACTGGCTGTCCTCTCCTCAAGCTGTGACAGTGCATGAGAAAAGGAATGCAGGGGGGGGGCAGGGCGGCGCCAGCGGAGACAGACATGCCCTGCTGAAGCTCCGTGACTCTCAGGACTCCACAGCCGAATAAAGCGCCCGTTCAGCTCGGTTCCCGGTGGAACCAGGTGTGGGAACAGCTGGTGAGACAAAATAGTCTATTTATGTTTAGAAGGGGTGCCCGCTTGAACAGGAAAACATCTAATTTCAAAGTCAGTCAGCCCAGAGCAGCATTGAAAATGGCACCTCCCCCTTCTCCTCACACAAGCACCTCACAAACTGCTAAACAAAGACAGCAGAAACAGCGGTCCCAGGCTGCTCTTGTGGAGAATGACACAGATAATGATAATGACTATGAATATACTGACCCAGTACAGGTCACCAACACAGATACCATTAACCCAAACATATTAAAGCAATTTGAAAAGATGCTTCAGAAGGCACTTAAGAAAACTTCAGACCACATCACAAGCAGTTTGTCAAAGGAAATTAGGGAATTAGGTCAGCGCACTTCTGACCTAGAAGATAGAGTAGATCACATGGAAATTGATGTACAGTCCCACCTGCATGAACTAGAGGATTTAAAAGCAGAAAATCTCATCCTAAACTCGCGTTTAGAAGACTTTGAGAATAGGGCCCGTCGTTCAAACTTGCGCATTCGTGGAATTCCTGAGGCAATTATTGATCTCCAGTCCACAGTAACTGCCCTATTTCAGGAGCTGCAGCCATCAATCACTATTGACCGCCTGGAGATAGACAGAATTCATAGGGCTCTGATTCCTCTCAAAGCTACAGGACTACCGCGCGACATTATAGTGAAACTTCACTATTTCCGTACAAAAGAACAGCTTCTTGCCGCAGCCCGTATAAAAGACTCTCTTATATTCCAAGGCAATCCATATCAAATTTTTACTGACTTGTCTCCAACTACGGTTGCTAAAAGACGGGCACTGAAACCCCTCCTTCAGATCCTACAGCAAAACCAAATATTATATCAATGGGGTTTTCCATTTTCCATACGGTTTACACATCTAAGTTCAAAATATAGATGTAAATCTGCTGACGAATTGCAAAAGGTACTACAGGACCTTCACCTATTGGACAGATCATTCTCCTTGTCAGATACTTTACACAAGCAAACTGCATCCTACAAAGCAAATGAAACTTCTAACTCCAAAAGCAATGGAAATCATCACAGTCCTACTAAATGCTTTCGCTTCAACTCGCCTGACAGGAATCCTGCAGACACTATGGACTGAGAAACAACTTTTTTCATGTTTTATTTTGGAACTTCTCTCCACGGGAGCTCTGAGATTGCTCAATTTTCCTTCCCCCCCCCTTTTTTTTGTGAAGGCCTATCGGCCATTATCAGCACTATTACTTATAGTTCATCCCTATTTAAGCAAGTTCGCTGTTACATAATTTTTTTTTCCCTTGAATCTACCCTACACCACATATATATTTTTTTTATATATATAGACGGGTGCTAAAAGTTTTTTCTTCATTTTTCTTTTTTTCAATAAATGATTAAGTGGCTGTTGCGGTCCTGAGAGCTAGTTACTGCTCTCCCCACTACTCTGCCCTGGGTTTCTCCTCCTATCTGTTTTTGGAGGGGCTTCCTTGGATAGATTTTTGGCCTCTGGGTTTGTATTTTCTACTCGCCCAGTACGCCGTATTTTTAATTATTCTCTGCATACTTGATTTATCATTAAATGCTTATATGATTCTTCTTCCTATCTTTTCTTTTTCCATCTTTTCTATCTTTTCTTTTAGAACTCAGCTCCTCCCCGGGGTAAGTATATTTAAATATTTTGCATATATATTGTATGTTTATATTGATTTCTTGATATGTGAATGGCCCCCTTAAATGTCTTATCTTTGAATGTGCAAGGCCTCAACATACCTCAAAAGCGCACGAAAGCATTTCGCTCACTAGCTTCAACAAAGGCACATGTAATTTGTCTCCAAGAGACCCACTTTACTAAAAATTCCGCTCCTAAATATTTTGGCTCTCTATACCCTCAGGATTTTACAGCCTCGGCTGACACAAAGCAGCGTGGTGTACTGATAGCGTTTCATCGCACAACTCCCTTCTCACTTCAGACAGAGGTCAAAGATCCTGAAGGGCGGTATCTCATACTTACTGGGCATATAACTGACTCTCCAGTTACTGTGGTGTCATACTACGCCCCAAATAAAACCCCTTCATCCTTCCTCTCTCACTTGTTACAGGTAGTTGAAACTCATAAAACTGGCACGCTACTAATTTGTGGAGATTCGAATCAAGTCCTTTATCCATTTTTAGACAAATCCCCTATTCCTAGCACACCTATCTCCCGTAAAAGCACATTTCAACAATTACTCCAGCAACATCACTTATTAGATACCTGGCGAGAAGCAAACCCAGCTAAGCGACAATTTACTTTCTACTCACATCCTCACAATTCACTCTCCCGAATAGACCACATACTTATAAATGTACCTATGGCCCCTGAACTTCTCTCTTCCTCCATTATACCCTTCACATGGACTGATCATAGTGCAGTGTTAACCTCATTCACCTCTGCAATTCCAAAAGCACAAGACCCCACTTGGCAGATAAATAACTTCATGCTATCCCACCCATCCCACTATGCAGATTTAGAGACAGCCTTAAAAGATTATATTTCTTTTAATAAAACCTCTGATATCTCTCCTCTGACATTGTGTGAGGCTCATAAATCAGTGCTCCGTGGAGCATGTATTCAAAAAGCCTCATACCTCAAAAAGGAAAAACGGCTGCTCCAACATAAACTGGAGGCAGAATTTAACTCAACCCATGCACTCTTTCAGGCAAACCCTAATCCTACTACGAAATCACACCTGGATAGAGCACGTCTAGACCTTGACCTTTTTCTCTCAAACTCTGCTGTTAAAACGCTAAGTAAATATAGGCATTCATTCTATCTTAAAGCCAATAAACCTACGACACTCCTTGCCCGGGCCCTTAAAAAATCAATACACTCCTCCAAACCGATACGTCTAAAATTGTCCCACGACACCTACACCAGTAACCCAGTAAAAATTCTTCACACTTTCCAAAAACATCTTGCCACATTATACAATAAAGAAGAACCCCTAAATCAGGCCTCTGCAGATTCCTTTTTTTCCCAAATCACACTTCCATCTATTCCCTTGGTCAACCGGGATAGCCTTGAAAGCCCTATAACCACTGATGAAATTAACATGGCAATAAAATCTCTTAAGCTAAATAAACGTCCAGGCCCAGACGGCTTTTCAGCCATGTATTATAAGAAATTTGCACATATATTAACCCCACTATTGACCGAAGCCTTCAATTCTATACTCTCTGGGCATTCCTTCCGACCTGAAACACTGACAGCTATTATTTCCATGATCCCTAAACCAAATTCAGATGAATCAGCTCCCTCCAATTACAGACCCATCTCTCTACTTAATTTGGACATAAAGCTTTTAGCGAAAGTTTTGGCAACACGTTTAAATAATATAATAGGATCTTTAATCCACAAGGACCAAGTAGGCTTTATCCCAAAACGCCAATCTGGTGATGCGGTACGTAGAGTGGCCTTACTTACCCATATTGCCCAAAAAAGACGGATACCTCTTTGCCTGTTATCCCTAGACATCAAAAAGGCTTTTGATACTGTATCATGGCCCTACCTCCAATTTGTCCTACAACGCTGGGGATTTGGCCCCCACTTCCTTAGTTGGATCTCGTCACTGTATAACCACCCCAAAGCCTATGTGAAATATGCAGGTTATAAATCCAACCTATTTAACATCCTTCGAGGAACCCGTCAAGGTTGTCCTCTTTCCCCAATTCTATTTGCCCTTCTCATTGAACCCTTAGCTCAATCTATCCGTTCTGATCCATCTATTAAAGGCCTTGAGATAGCTGGACATCAGCATAAAATTTGCTTATTTGCTGACAACATTTTACTTTTTATGTCCTCTCCCCATATCTCTGCTCCTAACTTAATACAGAAGTTAGACCAATTTGCCCGTATTTCTGGTTTGCACGTCAATCTGCAAAAATCCTCAGCACTCAATATCTCCTTATCTTCCTCAGAATTACAACAAGCACAGGTATCCCTTCCCTTTTCCTGGTCCACTACGCGTCTACCCTACCTGGGAATCAACCTCACGTCTCATATTACAGGACTCTTCTCAGCCAATTACCCACCTATATTACGCCATATCACCTCTTTGTTAACACATTGGTCTTCTCTTCCTATATCGTGGATAGGTAAAATGAATATTATTAAAATGTCTATACTTCCCAAAATTCTGTACTTTTTTCGAGTTTTACCCATCTCTCTACCGGCATACTTCTTAAGAATACTACAAAGTAGAATAACAAAATATGTTTGGGGTACATCTAAACCCCGTTTACCTAAACATACTCTTTACCTCCCTAAATGTAAAGGTGGTCTGGGATTTCCTAATTTATCTACCTACTACTACGCGGCCCAACTAGCACAATTAACCAAATACCATGCAACCTCGGAAATTCCTCTTTGGGTAACTCTAGAATCAATAGATTGCGATCCTTATTCTATCTCCAATCTTTTATGGCTGAGACCTTCTGATCATAAAAGAATCACTAACCCAGTTACCAAAAACTCATTAACTATTTGGAACAGATTTAAAATAACAAATGAGCTACAATCTCCTCACACTCCACTTTTATCATTTATTAAAAATCCCCTTTTTTATCCTGCCTGGAAATTCCCCAAATCTTTTAAAGCCTGGACTAACTCTAAATTAATCCATCTTCATGATCTGACGTCCCAGACTACCTTTATACCGTTCCCAGATTTATGTGAAAAACATGGTCTTCCAAACTCTGAGCTTTTTAGATATCTGCAGATTAAAAACTTTTTTACACCCTGTATCCAAAGCAGAACCAAACTTAATAAATTATCACACTTCGAAACCAAATGTAAAAATGATCCCCATGCAATTGGACTGATCTCTAACCTCTATGCTCAACTCATCACTAAACCTGTTTCTGACCCTCCTTCTTATGTAGCTAAATAGGAGGCAGATCTCAATCTTAATCTTGAAATATCTGATTGGGCTGCAATCTGGAATAATACAAAATCCTCCTCACAAAACATAACAGCTTTGGAAACTAATTACAAAGTACTCACCCGCTGGTATTTGGTCCCTTCCAGAGTTGCAAAATTTGCCCCCAATTACTCCTCATTATGTTTTCGTGGCTGTGGTGATCTTGGCTCCTATCTACACACTTGGTGGGATTGTCCGGTAGTTCAAAAGTTCTGGAGTGATATATTTCTCATACTCTCAGCCTTGTTTGCAATATCTATCCCTCCAGTACCTTCAATAGCACTCTTAAATCTCAAACCGGCAACACTCACCTATAAACAATTTAAACTTTTATTGCAGATCACAACAGCCGCGAAACAGACCATAGCTAAAGCCTGGAGAACTGACAATTTGGTATTAAATGAAACTAAGCATAGAATTAACCAAGCTATGGTCCATGCCAAAATGGAAGCCATAATTCAAGATAAAATAAATTCCTTTAAAGATATTTGGCAACCATGGATAACTCAGTTTTTGCCACCAAACTTTGATGACACCTTGTTGATGCCTTGATGTTTTATACTCTCTCGCAGTAACTATCTATAAGCAAATGGCTATTGATGCATTTATCCCCGGGGATTCTTCCTGTCACTTCCTCTTCTCCTTCTCTTCTTCTCTTCTTCCTGCTCTTCCCCTTCTTTTTTTCTCAACTTGTTTATATGGTCGTTTTTTTTTTTTGTGTTTTTATTATTTATTTATTTTTTCATGTATATATAGGTTCAACAAGTATACCTACATGTGCTCCTCTCAATTTTTTTAGGCACAGATTCTTGATTTTTAAGAGTTATATAGTAGTGATCATTCTGTCTCATACCTTTTGAGGCTTTAATACATTTCTTTATCCTCCTTAGGTGTTTACCTTTAAGGCTTCAATTGTATTTCTCATTCTGAGTCTACACTTTATTTAGACTAAGTGAAGTAACTCACTCTGATTATTGAGTGAAGCAATTGTCTCTTGATCCATGATATATATATGATTTCTTATGCTAATTTTGAACCTATTGTAGTGATTACTGTGATTGTTGCTTTATTTATTTATTTATTTTTTTATTATTATTTCTCTGTAATTTGATAAAATTCAATAAACAAATTTGAACAAGAGAAAAGGAATGCAGATAACCGGCAAGTTTGTTTATATGTGATGAGCTGTGATTGGACACAGCTGATTACATGGTAAAGGCCAGCTGTGTTTAGCCCTTTACCGCGATCACAGAGCGTGCTGGGTGCACAACGGAGCTGCGCTATAGCCGTCTTTCAGCTATAGCATGGGTCTGAAGCGGTTTTTAAAAAAAATGGGCTGCTCAGTCTAAAATGTCCGGGCCTATATTTTGTCACAGTCCGGGACTGACTCCAACTGCCACTTTTCCTGAACTGCTTGTTCTGTTAAAGGATGTTGAAAAATAACAGACTTACTGGTTTAATCATCAGGTAAAAAGAAAGGAAAAAAATAAAAAAAATAAAAAAATAAAAACGAATGCAGCCACCATATATAAGAATTGGTAATTGTCTTTTGGGTTTAATAGTATTTGTACTGTGTAAACGGACATGTACTGCGGCAGGTCGGCTCTATTATGTGAAATCACGTACCTGTATGTCATTTCATGCAATAGCCACTGGAGGCTTGATCGCGCACTGATTGGACAGAGAGGGAGCCCCCAAGAGAACAAGGCAGAACGCCGTTCTAACAGGAGAGAAGATAGAGATCTTGTGTTCCTGCTAGGCAGGAACATGGATCTCTGTCTTCACCCAGTCAGAGCAACGCCCACACAGTTAGTAAGCACCACCTAGGGACACATGTAACCCTTTGATTGCCCATGATGTTAACCCCTTCCCTGCCATTGGTACAGTAACAGTGCATATTATTTGCACTGGTCACTGTAATAATTATGTCACTGGTCCCCCAAAAAAAATCAAAAGTGTCAGGTGTCTGATTTGTCTGCCACAATGTCACAGTCATTCTAAAAATCACTGATCGCTGCCATTACTAGTAAAAAAAAAAGAATAAATAAAAATGCCATAAAAATATCCCATAGTTTGTAGACGCAATAACTTTTGCGCAAACCGATCAATCTACACTTATTGGGATTTTTTTTACCACAAATATGTAGCAGAATACATATTGAACTAAATTGATGAGAAAACTAGATATTTTTTTTATTGGATATGTTTTATAGCAGAATGTAAAAAAAATATATATATTTATTTTTCAAAATTATCGCTTATTTTTGTTTATAGCGCAAAAAATAGAAACCGCACAGGTGATCAAATACCACCAAAAGAAAGCTTTATTTGGGGGGAAAAGGACATCAATTTTATTTGGGTACAGCGTAACACGACCGCGCAATTGTCCGGTAAAATAACGCAGTGCCGTATTGCAAAAAACGGCCTGGTCATGAAGGGGGTAAAACCTTCTGGGGCTCAAATGATTAAGGCAAACAAGCCCATGTCTCATTGCTTAGTGAATTGAGCCTGACTAAAAAGACCAAAGGTTTAAAGTGCACAGATTTGAATGAAGCATAAATACTATACAATACCATATGTTTGCATCTAATTGTGGGAAGCACATTACCTTACAGATTTTAAAACTGAAGGGTTAAATGTATGCCAATAACATGCTTCCACCTATATAGCTGCAGAAATAATGTAAACTGCAAATTTTCAGGTGTAATATTTAAACAGACTATAGATGCTGACTTTTAGAAATCAGGTACTAACTAGTGCCTGGAGTCCAGCGCTGGCTTCCCTAGGGAAAGATTCCCTAGTTATCACCAGGATCACCAGAACTAGTGTCCTCATTGGAAGATTTCCCCTCAATTCCTGTTCTGGGAACAACCCAAAATTTGGGATTTTTTATTACTTTCACATTCAATTATAATAGTAAACAGGACAAATAGAGAGTCTGAATCTCTCCAATAGGGGCACAGACAGCAATAAAAACTAACAGGTGTTCCAATCCCTCTGCAATCTATCGAAAACTTAAAAAACGTTTTGCCTTTAGTTATACTTTGAGGCCGCGTACACACGACCAGTTTTCTTGGCAAAAAACGACAAGAAAACTGCCGGGAGAGCTTTCTTGCAGAGAAAACCGGCTGTGTGTACGCGGGTTTCAGTTTTCTCGTCAAGAAAACTGCCCAGATTCCCCGACGAGAAAAAAGACGACCTGCGGTCTTTTTTCTCGTCGAGAATCTCGTCGGCCTGTTTCTCGACGAGCAACCCGAGCTCGTGTACACTTACCTGTCGCCGTGGAAACCCGCGCATGCTCCAAATGACTTTGACGCATGCGCGGTAGCTTCCTAGGCATAGGTATAGGGTGTAGCAAGATGGCGGCGACGGCATCGAATGTGACGAGCGCACGCTCGTCGTAGTCGATGACGTCACCGCGTTCGTGCCATTCAAAAGAACGGCGGTTCTTTTGAATCGTACGTGTGTACACTCGGCCGGGACAAGTTTCTTGTCAAGATTCTCGTCAGGAAAAACTTTTTTTCCTGACGAGAATCTCGGCCGTGTGTACAGGGCTTAAGAGTGCTTTTCCATCTGGGTCCCTGTTGGAAAGATTTTACATTACTTTCTGTCCTGACTTAAAGTGAAGGGTAATTTCCCCTGAAGAGACACTAATGGCAATAAAAACGTGTACGTTCTAACCTTTCCTTGCTCTATTTAAATTAACCACTTAAGCCCCAGACCATTTTGTAGCTAAAGGACCAGGCCCCTTTTTGCAATTCGGCACTGCGTCGCTTTAACTGACAATTGCGCGGTCGTGCGGCGTGGCTCCCAAACAAAATTGGCGTCCTTTTTTTCCCACAAATAGAGCTTTCTTTTGGTGGTATTTTATCACCTCTGCGGTTTTTATTTTTTGCGCTATAAACAAAAATAGAGGGACAATTCTATATTTTTTACTTTTTGCTATAATAAATATCCCCAAAAAATATATAAAAAATATTATTTTTTTCCTCAGTTAAGGCCGATATGTATTCTTCTACATATTTTTGGTAAAAAAAAACGCAATAAGCGTTTATTGATTGGTTTGCGCAAAAGTTATAGCGTCTACAAAATAGGGGATAGTTTTATGGCATTTTTATTAATATTTATTTTTACTAGTAATGGCGGTGATCAGCGATTTTTATCATGACTGCGACATTTTTTCGGACACGTCGGACACTTTTGACACTATTTTGGCACCATTGTCATTTTTACATCGACCAGCGCTATAAATATGCACTGATTACTGTACAAATTACACTGGCAGTGAAGGGGTTAACCTGTAGGTGGTGCTGTAGGGGTTAAGTGTGACCTAATGTGTGATTCTAACTGAAGGGGGCGTGGCTTGGCGTGTGATGTCACTGATCGTCATTCCCTATGACAGGGAACAGACGATCACTGACACTAGGAAGAACGGGGAAAGGTTTGTTTACACTCACCTCTCCTCGTTCTTCAGCTCTGTGACCCGATCGCGAGACACCGGCGGCGATCGGGTCCCGCGGGCGCGGTCACGGAGCTCAGGACCGGGTCGCAAGCGCGACCCACGGCTGGGATCTTAAAGGGGACGTACCTGTACGCCCCTGTGCCCAGCCGTGCCATTCTGTCGACGTACATCGTCGTGCGGCAGGGAATTGAAGTGGTTAACTAAAAAGTTTTGGCTACAGTTTGGTTTTAAGGCTAGGTTCACATTTGTTCATTCTCTGAAAAGAGTGTGTATAAGCAGCCACTGTTCCTGTGATACTGTCGCCTCCTGAATGTGTGTTTTTTTTTCTTTTATTTGTAGCGGGGTCCTCAAATTGATGGGATACACCTGGGCAATAGTGTGACCCAGGTGTATAATTGTGTTAGGATTCAGACCCCTTTTTGTTTCGTGGAGGATTGGAGGATGTAATATTCTCCTTTGCCTGTGGGTGGCGAGGTACCCACAGGCTTCAGGTAGAATCATCTTCGCAGTGCTCCCTGTTTTGTCCCTTCCTGGAGATGGTATGGCTGGGGCGGGGAACCCGCCGGGCCGTTGATGGGAGGAGATAAAAGGGGGAGACGCGCTTACCACGAGGTCTTTGCGGAGAAGGAGGTCCTCGGAGGAGGAGGGTTGCGGTCCGCACCCAGGGCCCTTAGGCCTGGGTGCTGGAGATCCAGGAGTCTGGTCCAGGTGCCCATGGCCTGGTCCGGAGTCACGTTGGCGTCCATCCCAGGCACCTTTAGCCTGGGGTGAGGTACTATCGAGGAGGCCTGGGGCCCAGTACCTTCGACTGGGTCCCACTAGGGTGGACTGTCCGAGGGTCCCTGAGCGGAGGGACTCGTACCTGAGGTGAGGAGGCCAGAGAGGTTACCCACTGGAGACCCGGAGCAGCACCAACCCGGTGACAGTGGGCCTCTGGGAACTCTCTTGGGGGGACACATCCCCCTGATAGGGGCCACAGCGCATCGAAGAGGGCTCCATTGCTGTTCATAGGGGTTGCTGGAAGAGACCCCATCCTTCCTGTTCTGTAACAGCCGGATTGGCTTAGGCGCCGCTGGTCATAGTACAGTGGCATAGAACTTAAACCTTAGGAAGTGCCTCGATCTGCTCGGCCCACCGTTGGCAAGGTTATAGGTCCCAACCAGTTTGCTGCAAAAGAACTGTTTATTGTGCTTTGCGTATTGGAGTGTCAAATAAACAAGTGTTGGACCTTTCTCCGGTGTGTGAACTCCAGTTACTGGAAGCAAAGGGGAGGCTGGTGAGCTTGCAATTACAGACTCAGTGCATTCACAGAACACACCGGCCCGAGGAAACATCAGTAAGGGGCCTTCACCTCCCTACTACAATGGGGAGGACATGGGCCGTGGCGCATCTCACTCTCACAACCTAGGAACCCCTAGACATGAGTTGGCGTGTAACCGATGAAGAAGTTGGAGAGAGAGTGAGGCCGCTACACGTGGGGGCTCGTGAGTCCGGGATAGAGTGTGTTCTAAAGATGGACTTGAGAATGTCTACATTTGAACTTTGCTGCCCAGAGGAGTTCCGAGCAGATCGGCCATATTACTGGCCAAAGTGCGTCCCTGCTCGGAGTTGTGGAAATGACCCTAACAAGGGAAAGGCCCATGCGGAGGAGCGGAAAAAGGGAGAGGTCCAGCCGTGTGACGTACTGCACGTGGGGACTGTTAACGCACTGCGCCACGAGGCACCCCATGGCGACATCGTTCGTGGGCGGAGTCAAGAAGAAGCCCGCGAAAATGTACAGCTCATGGGAGGAGTCTGGCCAAGTGTGGGGATACACGTGGAGACTCCGGCGCGGGGTCAGTGCATGATGGAGCAGCAGATAGTCGGGATGACCTCAAGTGCCCCGTGGATTATGGTTCCTCACCCCACGAGAATGACTTCCTTTGCTGCCCCCATCACAGACACGGGGATAAGACTTAGGCCCCGAGGGCGGTTGGCTCTGTACACTTGCAGAGACACGGAGGCCCTCGGTGTGATCTGTCCCGGCTGCTCGGGACTGGTGGTCACCCTGAAGCCATTCGGGCGATGTGAGGAGTGCAGAGAATTCCTTTTTGAGGTTGAGTCGTCCACAGCAAGGCCCCGGGCCCTTCGCCTCAACCACCTCACGGGTACTGCTACTCCGGAAGGGGAGGTCAAGGCCTCTGTCGAGGTTCCCGTGCGCGCTGACCAGGGCGATGGACTGCCCAACAGAGAAAAATCCGAGGATGCTGCCTCGGTCGCCACAAGTTCTCTGCTGCCACCCCTGAAGAGGAAAGTTGGCCTAGTACAGGCATCCTATGGACGTGGTCGAGCTTCACCCCGCTGCTTGCCTGGCCTGGATGGCGCCGGTCGAGAAGGAAGTCCCGGACATCCCAGTCTACAAGGGTCAGGTGAGCCAGGGGCTGGGACTGTGGTGGTGGTTGGAGGTGTCGGGGGCCCATTGGAGGTGGAGCCCCCCAGGGAGGTTGATTCTGTGTCCACCGGAAGATATCTGCCTGCGGAGATGTATGACACCTCCGACCTAGAGTCGCTGTCTGATTGCGGAGATGATGGCGAGATAGACGAACTGTTCAGCCGCAAGGGCTGGGATAGAGTGCCACTTCTTGCTTCCCGTGCGGTACGGGATTCACCTATGTACACAGGAGACAGCACGCCTCGGGTGGAAGACCCGCAGCTTTCGAGGGAACCTACCCCTCCACCTGTGTCCTCAGCTACTGTTACCTCACCTACTTTGGTTGTGGGGACACCCCGCGCTTCTCTGAGAGCGCCGAAAGTCATTTCCAGGGAGCTGGTAAAGGTACCTCGGCATCCGGAAGCTATTGTGCTGCCTGGAACTGGAGAGAGAGCCACTATGCCACCTTTGGCCCGCTTGCAGAGACTGTTTTGCCATAAAGTAGCTCGGGAATATGGGTGGGAGTACCCGTATCTACCCCGGGACTTGCTGTATGAGGTGGAAAGCTGGAAGAACGAAGATTCGTTGAGTGTCATGACCGCGGCGCTGTCACCAGGTGGCAGTGTTGCGCAACAAATGTTTGAAAATATTTCACCCACACATCACCTTGCTTGTTGGAGTGAGTGGGTCTCTCGGCTGACGGGCCCACTCATCCTAAATGACACGAAATTATGTTAGGATGTTGTTTTTCTTTCCCCTGCAGGAGAATCGTCAGTCAAGATCATTGAGAGTGGGTGGCTCTTAGACAGTGTGGGAGAGGGGTTGTGATTATGCAGATGTTAAAAATGTTTTATGACATAAGTTGTTTTATATGTTCCCCATTCCCTGAGCAGGTCTTGGCACTTGGGAAAAAAATTTAGAGGAATTGCTTCAGGGGTTTCACTCCATGCCACCACTTTATGGGAGGTATGGGTGTGCACCTGACGCTGGGGACCAGCGTCAAATTACAGGGGGGAGTGTGTAGCGGGGTCCTCAAATTGATGGGATACACCTGGGCAATAGTGTGACCCAGGTGTATAATTGTGTTAGGATTCAGACCCCTTTTTGTTTCGTGGAGGATTGGAGGATGTAATATTCTCCTTTGCCTGTGGGTGGCGAGGTACCCACAGGCTTCAGGTAGAATCATCTTCGCAGTGCTCCCTGTTTTGTCCCTTCCTGGAGATGGTATGGCTGGGGCGGGGAACCCGCCGGGCCGTTGATGGGAGGAGATAAAAGGGGGAGACGCGCTTACCACAAGGTCTTTGCGGAGAAGGAGGTCCTCGGAGGAGGAGGGTTGCGGTCCGCACCCAGGGCCCTTAGGCCTGGGTGCTGGAGATCCAGGAGTCTGGTCCAGGTGCCCATGGCCTGGTCCGGAGTCACGTTGGCGTCCATCCCAGGCACCTTTAGCCTGGGGTGAGGTACTATCGAGGAGGCCTGGGGCCCAGTACCTTCGACTGGGTCCCACTAGGGTGGACTGTCCGAGGGTCCCTGAGCGGAGGGACTCGTACCTGAGGTGAGGAGGCCAGAGAGGTTACCCACTGGAGACCCGGAGCAGCACCAACCCGGTGACAGTGGGCCTCTGGGAACTCTCTTGGGGGGACACATCCCCCTGATAGGGGCCACAGCGCATCGAAGAGGGCTCCATTGCTGTTCATAGGGGTTGCTGGAAGAGACCCCATCCTTCCTGTTCTGTAACAGCCGGATTGGCTTAGGCGCCGCTGGTCATAGTACAGTGGCATAGAACTTAAACCTTAGGAAGTGCCTCGATCTGCTCGGCCCACCGTTGGCAAGGTTATAGGTCCCAACCAGTTTGCTGCAAAAGAACTGTTTATTGTGCTTTGCGTATTGGAGTGTCAAATAAACAAGTGTTGGACCTTTCTCCGGTGTGTGAACTCCAGTTACTGGAAGCAAAGGGGAGGCTGGTGAGCTTGCAATTACAGACTCAGTGCATTCACAGAACACACCGGCCCGAGGAAACATCAGTAAGGGGCCTTCACCTCCCTACTACAATGGGGAGGACATGGGCCGTGGCGCATCTCACTCTCACAACCTAGGAACCCCTAGACATGAGTTGGCGTGTAACCGATGAAGAAGTTGGAGAGAGAGTGAGGCCGCTACATATTCATTGTTTTTTTTTTTGATCTGCAATTTCCAATGGGATTAATGTGCCACAACTCCAGTTCCAGTGTGGCCCATTGACTTGACTGGGCATATTTGACAGGTGGTGCCACCTGGCAACTCAACATGCTGTGTTATATTTGATGCAGCTGTGGCATATATATATATATATATATATATATATATATATATATGTAGCGGGTGGTTACATTTAGGGGGAAGCATCTGAGTGGTAACTAGGCTCAGATGCACTAATTGTTAGGTCTCATGGACCATTTCTATCCCTGGGAGATGGTACTGGTGTGTAAGTTCCCTGGGGCCTATAGGTGGCGCTGTTGTCATGGGCTCAGGTTGAACCGCGGTACAAGGTTGTGTCCTTTTTTTGTCCCCTCTCGGCAGCAGTACGGAGGGGCGGGGAACCTGCTGTGCTTGTCGGGAGAGGATATAGAAGGGGGCGGCCATCTTCCATAGGGGTCAGTTCCGCGCTCAGGCACCTTAGGCCTGGGTGCGTGTGCGTCGCCTCTGGGTGCCCTAGGCCCGGAGGCCTGGTCGGGTTGTCTCTGGGTGCCCTAGGCCCAGAGACGGAGCTGCTGTTCCATCTCAGACACCTTCAGTCTGGGGTGAGGTACTTTGGAGAAAGGCCCGGAGCCCAGCAGCCTTCGGCTGGGATCCGCCGGGGACCGAGACTCCCAGAGATATGCCTTGCGCGGGGACCCGTATCCAGGACGAGGAGGCCAGGGAGGTGACCCTTTCTGAAGACCCAGCGCAGAGTCGTGGTGACAGATAGGACCTCTGGTAACTCTCTGGAGGGATGTTCTTGTCCTATAAGGGCCAGTTTACTAACGGAAGGAAGTGCGTGTTCTTTAAGTCACAGTGGCAGTGATACTATGCACCCAAGGTCAGTAGCAGTGACTTTCATCTTTTTCATTCGGTCAGTGACAGTGACCAACCTCATGGTCTGTGGCAGAGACCATGCGCCAAGCCTGTTCGTGCTAATCAGAGGAGGAGAAAACCCAATTCAAGTTTGTGCCTGGACCTCCTCCCACCTTGTCTGACCTGTGTCTTGTCCCAACCTGTCTGCTCTCAAAGAGACTGTTTATTGTGCAAAAAGGAATAAATAACATAGTTGCCAACATTGGAAAAAAAACATCTGGGACACTTTTTTTGTATTGAGGCGGAGCCTTGCTATAATTAGCGGACGGGGCATTCGTTTGTAGGCGTGTCATGCTGAAATGAAAAATGTGGCGCGCGAAGCACGCCGCGGCGAAAAATGGGCGTGGTTTACGCACGATAGTGGGTGTGGCTTAAATGGGCGTGGTTCAAAGGGGTGTGGCTACAGTCCGAGGTGAGAGAAAGAGAGAGAAAGAAATAGAAAGAAAGAAGCCAGATCCTACACCACAATAGAAATGTGTAACAAAATTGGCAGATAAGTATACTCCAAAACACCTGTTGGCGCTTCAATCATCCCGACACCATGTTTGTTATAGTGTCAGGATGATTGAAGCGCATTATTTCTATTATTACATTGTAATATAAAATTAAATCATTCAACTCACCATAATGCCGAATCACTGTAAGCCCCAAGTGTGTCACCTGCCACGTCGCCTGCCACCAGATGCCATCAGGTGCCCCCAATGGAGTCCGTCCTTACATCAGCTTTACCCAGCGGAGTCCTTCCTTACATCAGGCGTACCCAGCGGAGTCCCCCCTTACACCAGGTGTCCCCAGCGGAGTCCCCCCTTACATCAGGTGTCCCCAGCGGAGTCCCCCCTTACATCAGGCGTCCCCAGCGGAGTCCCCCCTTACATCAGGCATCCCCAGTGGAGTCCCCCCTTACATCAGGCATCCCCAGTGGAGTCCCCCCTTACATCAGGCGTCCCCAGTGGAGTCCCCCCTTACATCAGGTGTCCCCAGCGGAGTCCCCCCTTACATCAGGCGTCCCCAGCGGAGTCCCCCCTTACATCAGGCGTCCCCAGTGGAGTCCCCCCTTACATCAGGCGTCCCCAGCGGAGTCCCCCCTTACATCAGGCGTCCCCAGTGGAGTCCCCCCTTACATCAGGCGTCCCCAGCGGAGTCCCCCCTTACATCAGGCGTCCCCAGTGGAGTCCCCCCTTACATCAGGCATCCCCAGTGGAGTCCCCCCTTAAATCAGGCGTCCCCAGTGGAGTCCCCCCTTACATCAGGCGTCCCCAGCGGAGTCCCCCCTTACATCAGGTGTCCCCAGCGGAGTCCCCCCTTACATCAGGCGTCCCCAGTGGAGTCCCCCCTTACATCAGGCATCCCCAGTGGAGTCCCCCCTTACATCAGGCGTCCCCAGCGGAGTCCCCCCTTACATCAGGCGTCCCCAGCGGAGTCCCCCCTTACAACAGGCGTCCCCAGCGGAGTCCCCCCTTACAACAGGCGTCCCCAGCGGAGTCCCCCCTTACATCAGGCGTCCCCAGTGGAGTCCCCCCTTACGTCAGGCGTCCCCAGCGGAGTCCTTCCTTACATCAGGTGTCCTCAGCGGAGTCCCCCCTTACAACAGGCGTCCCCAGCGGAGTCCCCCCTTACATCAGGCGTCCCCAGCGGAGTCCCCCCTTAACCAGGTGTCTCCTGTCTCGACCGCCATTACTGTTTCCCCTTCAAAATAGAGGCGGAGCCGACCGCGTGGCTGCACAAAAAATTAAGCTGTGGCGCCGCCCACCCCCGCCCCTTTCCATTACAGACAGACCTGCAGCGGGGCGGGGCGGGGGGGTGGCCGGCCGGCCAGCCAAAACACGGATGTAGTACAATAGAAGATAAAGCTGCTGCGGCGCCGCCCACCCACGGGGAGACGCGGGGTATGGGCGGCGCCGCAGCAGCTTTATTTTCTATTGTACTACATCCTGGTTTTGGTCTTCTTTAAAATGGCGGCCGGCGGAGACCTTGTCTCCGCCGGCCGTGGACCTCTAGCGGCGTCGGCCCGCGGCGGCCAAAGTCGTGGAAACCGGGAAAAAACGGATTGGCCGGGACATTGGCCGGGACAAAATAAATCCGGGAAAAGGGTTTGAATCCCGGGAATGTCCCGGCCAATCCGTGACTGTTGGCAACTATGAAATAAGTGTTGGACCTTTCAGTTGGTGTGGACAGTTGCTTACTGGGGAGAATTAAAGACTTGTTTCTGACTACCGCAAAAACAAGGTCAGCACTGGAGGCTTTTTAACAATGGCTGCAAGCAGGCCCGAGAAACTAACACTGCTCAACCCCCATATTCAGGAGGGTACGGGCTTGTGGTGCGGCATACCTCATTCTTTCCTGCGGAGGAGCCAAGCAGAAGAAAAGCAGGTAAAGTCTGGGGTTGGTGCGCTACATATATATATATATGTGTGGAAAAACATCACAGCCATGGCATATGAAGAGGCCCCGCAGGCTCTATGGTAGGCATTAGGTGGGCAGTCAAGGGGTAGTAAAACCACGGCTCAACCACCACCCAGCCACCTGTCTTCAAGTGGTCTAATTTTTAGACCCCCAACCCAAGTGTCTGCCTAGCTTTTTTTAACCTTTGTATGTTATACCCTTGTCTTCAGTTCATTCATATAGATGGTGGGTTCTTTTCTTCCTCTTCCGGCCACACAGATTGGCAGAGAACAGTGTCCATTCAATAATTTGAGCAACGTTCTTTGCCGTATTCTTCTTTGAGCCCAGGGTAGCTTAAAGTGGTTGTAAACCCTTACATATACCCAGTGAAGTGACTGGCCTCAGGTGATACACAGAGATGAAATAAATCCTCCTACATAAGTTGTTCCTAATTATCTGCAGTCTTCTCTACTCTACATCAATTCAAAGTCTAGAATTTATAAAGCTTTCCTGAGCTGTCAGATAAAAGAGGGTGAATAGCTGAAATTACACTCTGCAGAGCTCAGGGAGGAAAGGTCTGAGAGCTGATTTGAGGGAAGGGACACACCCTCTTCATGCTGATAGCAGAGGAATGAAGCAGCAGACAGAAATTACAGAAAGTGCTCTTGATTGAGGTAAGTACACATTATAGAGGGATATGCTTTGTTTATATTTCATGTCTTAGGTTTACAACCACTTAAGTGAAAACCCCCCAGAGATTGTGATCTTGACACCCTGGGCTCACAAGAAGAGGGTTGAAAAATGTTGGACATCATTCAGCCTGGAAAAGGCAGGCAATGGACCTTGAAACAAACCCCAGAGTAGGTGAGTAGTTTAGCAAAAGTTGGTTTTGTTTTCATTATATAAGGCCTGGGCAGTAGTTCCTTATTCTATATTAAACAGCCTGTAGCACCACGTAAGATGTGTTTGCTGACAATTTCAGGTATGAATGCTTTTTTTATTTTTTATTTTTTTATGGCTTTAAATTTTACATTTACATTTTACAAAAGTCGCACACAATGTATTGCAGAAAACCCTTATCGCCTAACAACCCTTTATTCATCTTCCCAGCCTGCTAAAAGCTTTGCAATGGCTACATTGTGAAATATGTCAGACTGCTTATCATCTGAATATGTGGGTTTGTTTTCTCACTGGTTGTTCACGGCTTCTATCATCCTGGTTCAATTTATGAGTCCTTTGAGGTGAACAATCTTGCAACAGAGTTATGTTTTAGTAACAGTTTTATTTTAAAATCATTTCAGGATTTTGGTTGAAGTGGATTAAAATTGTGCTTGAGTGGCTATGTACTGTAGCCATAGAATTATTATTTAGGCCTCGTTCACATCACATGTGCAAAGAATTGATGGAAAAAACAAGCAGATTTTATTTGCACAGGCTTGCTCACACCACATGTAGACCCGTGCGTACTTTTTGTGTACATCTCTGCAAGGACACAAAGAAAAAAATAGTTTTCAATGTGCCCCATTCACACAATAACACTGCTCACGTGACATGAGGTTTTTTTTCTGCACAGAAATATGTAATATAAATTCTCTGCAAGCTTACAAAAAACAATTGTTCTCTATGTGCCCTGTTCACACCACAATGTTGATGTCACATGAGTTTTTTTTTCCTGACCAGAAAACTGTATACACAATGCAGATTTCTGTGCAGAAAAAATCTGCACATGATACCAGTGTGGCTTTTTTTTCCGCAGGAAATAGGTGCAGGAACACCCCCTTTCAAGTCCCGCCTTGTCTCCGTCCCCTACCCACCTACGAGCACTGTCCCTTGATTCCTCCCCCTATCCACCACCCAGTATCACCCCTTTTAGAGAATACAAAACCAAGTATAATTTTACAGTGCTAAGTAATTTGTATGGAATTTGTTAATGATGAGCTGTAAAATTTAAACCCTGCAGCCAGGAACATTACCCCCCACTTTCAACGATACTTCCCCCCCAGCAACAATAGACCCCCCACATCAAAGTACTCCCAAGCAAAAATAGATCCTCCCCAGCATTAGTAGACACCCGCTGGCAACAATAGATCTCCTAGCAGCCAGCATCAACAGACCCCCTGGCAGCCAACAACAAAAGACCGCTCCCTCATCAGTAGATTTCTCCCAGCAGCAATTCAACCTCCCCTACCCCAGCAACAATAGATCATCCAGCAGCCAGCATCAATAGACCCTCCAGCAGCCAACAACAAAAGACCACTCCATCATTAGTATATTCCTCCCAGCAGCAACTGAACCCCCCTACCCTAGCAACAATAAATCCTCCAACAGCCAGCATCAATAGACCTTCCAGCAGCCAACAACAATAGACCCATCCCTCAAGAGTAGAACACTCCCAGCAACAATTTACCCTCCCCAAGCAACAATAGATCCTCCAGCAGCCAGGATCAATAGACCCTCCAGCAACCAACAAGAATAGACCGCTCCCTTAACACTAGATCAGGGATATGCAATTAGTGGACCTCCAGCTGTTGCAAAACTACAAGTCCCATCATGCCTCTGCCTCTGGGTGTAATGCTTGTAGCTGTCAGAGTCTTGCTATGCCTCATGGGATTTGTAGTTCTGCAACAGCTGGAGGTCCGCTAATTGCATATCCCTGCACTAGATCCTTCCAAGCAAAAATTGATACCCCCACAGCAATAATAGATCCTCCAGCAGCCAGCATTAACAGACCCTCGAGCACACCTCAGCACCCCTTGCCATTACATGTATTCAGTGCTGAAGGTGCTGGAACTGTGTTTCCCATGTTCCTGAAGGAAAAAAAGCCCTGGATATACAGATTGTCAGGGACATGGCATGCGCCGGGTATAGGCTAACGCCTATGCGCATGCGCGGAAACATTAGCGATAACAAACGAACGCATATGCGAATGCATGAAAATTGTACCCCTACCATTTCACAAAAAAAGTGTAAAAAATTTTAAAAAACGCAGTAGACAGTTTGGGACAAGTTCTTTATTAAAAAAAGAAAAAGAAATTCCAGCGATGTACATCCATTCTCGAGCAGAGAACCCATGCTGTTTTTTTCAATGACTTTTATCTGTATTGCCGGGACCCGACAATTTATTATAGCTAGTAGTAGTTTTAAATGACTTTTTTTTCCTTTAGAAATGTCATTTTGTACAGGGACTGTTCTAAACATGGGGAAAATGTGCCACTTTACAGGCATACTATACACACCCCCCAGGTACGAAATTTAAAGGAATATTTCACTTTTTTGTTTCACTTTAAGCATTATTAAAATCACTGCTCCCCAAAAAAATTAAGTTTTTAAAACTTTTTTTGCATTGATACATGTCCCCTGGGCCAGGACCCAGGTTCCCAAACAGTTTTTATGATAATAACTTGCATATTAACCTTTAAAATGAGCACTTTTGATTTTTCACGTTCGTGTCCCTAAGACTTTAATGGTGTACTCGTGTTCGAACAAATTTTTTGCCTGTTCGCATGTTCTGCTGCGAACCGAACCGGGGAGTGTTCGGCTCATCCCTACTGCCAACCTCTGCCTGTCTACTGACCAATCTCTGCTTACCACTTATGCCATATCTAATTATTTAATGCCATATCTAATCAATCTGTGATTGACCCGGGTTGTCTGAACCTGCTCCAGTCTTGCTCCATCCTGCTCCATCCAGTATCTGGTGATGCGGTCCTGCATCCGCTGTGCATCCGCTGTGCATCCGCCCCTACTGCTTCTGCTGCCACCTGCTGCTCACCACCCAGCCTGGTCTGGTGACTCATCAGCTGCACATCTCTGCTGTCAACAAGGAATTCTGCAGGCATTTCTACCTCACTGTGCTCTCGCGGCCACTGTCGCAACTCCAGTGGCCTCTGAGATGGGGATCAGGTAAGTATTGGGGGGGGGGCTGGTGAGGCTGCTGCACACAGAAGTTTTTTTTACCTTCATGCATAGAAGGTAAAAAAACTTTGAGCCTTTACAACCACTTTAAATACCCTTTTGGGGTGATCTATGTGATCAATATCCTGGGTCTGCACATTAAATGTGTCAATTTCAAGTCTCCTTTTGAGTTTTATATTCATTTTATAATATATGAATTGCAAAAGGAGCAGCTGAACCAAAGGTGTACAGGAACACCAAAAAAAAGTCAGCGCTTATGGCAGAGAGATCTTACTTTTCACCATACGAGACTTAGACCACCAGGGTACATCCAGAACTAAAGCATCATTTGAATTCACATAAGATGACTGAGCATTTAATATAAAGTAAATTAAATGTATTTGAAACAACACAATTTTTATGTCTTTCATATATTTAAACCGTTAATGGGCAGGCTGAATGTACCAAGTTCATCTATCAACTTGGGTACAACCAACCTGCTGGATTCTCTTGCAATTATCGCTAGAGATTGCTATAGCTGCTAGTGATAATCACTGTCTTCTCTCAGCGGGGACGGCTTCTGTGTGTGGCAGCCCACCTCAGCCCCCCTAATACTTACCTGAGCCCCATCTAAATCCAGCAATGTTGCACGAGAGACTCGGTTGTCCGGGACTCTCCCTCCCGATTAACTGAGACACAGCAGCAGGCGCCATTGGCTTCCACTGCTGTCAATCAAAGTCAGTGAGTGTCACCTCTGTGCTCTCTAGCCTCTCACCTTAATACAGCTTTGGATAAGCATGTAGTGGTATCTCAAAGATGATGATGTTATAATATCCGCTCGCCTCCAGGGGTCATCTGTGTATTCTCCCAGCCAACAGAACTCTATGGTGGATATATGGACTCTATGATGCTCCTGGGGGTCATCCGTAATTAAAGGGGTTGTAAACCCTCGTGTTTTGATGCATTAAGGTGAAAAAACTTCTTCTAGTGACCGGCCCCCTAGTCCCCCCCCTTTTACTCACCTGACCCCTGGAATTTCCCACGGCAGAGACACACTCTTCCTCTGCCCGGGGTTCTCGGCTCTTGATTGGGTAGATTTAAAGCAGCGCAGCTATTGGCTCCCGCTGCTGTCAATCAAATCCAAGGGGGCGGGGCTGAGTCCTACATTCAGCGGCTATGGATGCCGAATGCTGGACTCGGGAGCGCGCTTCTCCTAGGGGGTTCTACGATGCAGGGAGGAGGATCGGGGGCACTCTGTGCAAAACGAACTGCACAGTGGAGGTAAGTATGACATGTTTGTTATTTTAAAAAAAAAAGAAGCCTTACAATCACTTTAAGTATATATGGAAGAAACTTTCATGGTGTGATATCGTTTAAACAGTTTATTCAAATCAGACAGCTATTGCTCACATTTAAAACCCGAAAATGCATGACTGGTATCCGTGCTGACCTCACTTCCGGTATGCCTCCACTCATGCCCTACGCATTACGTCACGCCCACATGACTTCTTCAGGGGATAGCGGCAGGTCTATGTGGTGTCCTTATATAGCCTATAATGATTGTCAATGACAGAGGCCATATTCAAGAAGCCTAATGATGGTAATATGCAGTCTATGGTGGTGGCCATTTTCTAGTAGTCCGGGAGATATTTATAACGTTGCCATTCTTTCAATGACTCCTTATGCTCATGTCGGCCATATTAGTGGAGTCCTATGTTTTGTGATGGTGGGACCAAATGAATGAGGATTGTTACCAATGTGGCTCATTTATTTGTATATTATTGTATTGTATATTATTAGATGGCCAGTAATATAATTAAAATGGCAGTATTGTGCTATCCACTGATATATAATTAAATGGAATGGAGTGGAATGGAATGGTGAGATGTGCTAGAATACAGTACAATCATAATATATCACTAACGTCACATATTAGACATATTTCCACAATATCAGGGGAAGATGTCAGCCCTCTCAGCGGTTATATCGCCACGCTGGAGGGCTTCGTCCTAAGGTAAGTTTCTCATAATGTACTAGTATGCAATGCATACTAGCAAAGTATGACATTGCCTTGCAGGACAATTTTTTTTTTTTTTTAGATGTTATTTAATAATAATAATGATGAAACTTTCGTTATGTGGTACAATAATTCCCAATAGTAAGGAAGGACAAACAATGACTGTCTGAGTATTCGTGTACTGTACCTTGAGCCCAGGAAACACCTGCGGGAAGTGTATAGAAGTGGCAGCTGTATATCACGTCTAAATTAAAGCCTATTTCAACCACTTCAGCCTCGGAAGGATTTACCCACTTCCTGACCGGGCCATTTTTTGCGATACGGCACTGCGTCGCTTTAACTGACAATTGCGCGGTCGTGCTAAATTGTACCCAAACAAAATGTATTTCCTTTTTTTCCCACAAACAGAGTTTTCTTTTGGTGGTATTTGATCACCTCTGCGGTTTTGATTTTTTGCGCTATAAACAAAACGAAAATTTAGAAAAAAAAAACACAATATTTTTTACTTTTTGCTACAATAAATATCCCAAAAAAAGGCCGATATGTATGCTTCTACATATTTTTGGTAAAAAAATCGAAATAAGCGAATATTGATTGGTTTGTGCAAAATTTATAGCGTCTACAAAATAGATTTATGGCATTTTTATTATTATAATTTTTTTGCGGCGGACAGATTGAACACTTTTGACACTTTTTTGGGACCAGTGGCATTTATACAGCGATCAGTGCTATAAAAAAGCACTGTATTAAAAATGACCTTTCCTTTTCAATCTGCAGCTCTGCCATTTTCAGAAAATGCAAGAATGTTTTTTTTCTCAACAAAAGTGGAGTTATGCCGCGTACACACGATTGGAAATTCCGACAACAAAACCGTGGATTTTTTTCCGACGGAATGTTGGCTCAAACTTGTGTTGCATACACACGGTCACACAAATCTTGTCGGAAATTCCGAACGTCAAGAACGAGGTGACGTACAAGACGTACGATGAGCCGAGATCAATGAAGTTCAATAGGCAGTTCGGCTCTTCTGCTTGATTCTGAGCATGTGTGTTTTTTTGTGCGTCGGAATTGCATACAGACGATCGGAATTTCCGACAAGAACTTTTCTTGTCGGAAAATTTGGAAACCAGCTCTCAAATTTTTGTTGTCGGAAATTCCGACAGCAAATGTCTGATGGAGCATACACACGGTTGGAATTTCCGTCCAAAAGCTCACATCGAACATTTGTTGACGGAATTTCCGAATGTGTGTATGCAGCATTACTCAATGCTTTAACTAAATACATACGACAGTGGCAGTAAAAGCTAAAAACAAAAAGGTATTGTTGGAAACCATATACAGAGGATAGGCAATAACGCTACTTATGCCAAGAGGTACTTGAGATAAGTTAATCCACATCAACAGTCTTTGGTAAACACTGGATTTTAAAAGAGATGTGCAATTCAATAGAGTCTGGAAGCTCTGGAATACAGGAGTTACAGCTTTCCTTATTTTTTTTAATTGAACACCACTACAAACTGAGATTTTCTGTGCTAAGTGGAGTTATCCTTCATGTGAAGTAATTAATATTAATGTAGTTTCAGTATAAAAATATACCATTACATACCAATTTCAAGGTTTTGGTGGAATCAAAGCTGATACACTCATAGAAAAAATAATTAATGTTTTTTGAAGGCAAAGTTGTTTTTTTTAATTATTTTTTTCAAAGACTCATTATAAATTCACTTATTCACTCAATTACTCATTTCAAAGACTCATTATAAATGATTCTTTTTGATCTTCCACGTCCATGCGAGCAGGAATTAAATCCATTTCATCTTAGAAAGTTATTATTTGCTAATTTGCAGTGTTTGCAATCCAAGTCACCCTATCCATTATGATTCCCACATTACAATCACAAAAAAAAAACAACTTTAATAATCACTAAGAATCAGTTTTCTACAGATCTGCTGATGGATTCTGGGTAATGTTTCTGTTTACCATCGAGAAAATAGCAACATTTAACTCTGCTTCAGAACATTAAACTTGCTCGAATAAAGCAAATGGATATTAAAAGGAGTTAGCCATCTGGGTTTATCTGCTTTTACTTTTGTACAAAAATAAATAAGAAAATTCTCTTGAAGTAAAGGCAACACTCCCGTGACACTGAGCACCACAAAACATTTTGTTGCAGGTTAAAATTCCACCTAAACCTATTTGTAATGAAAAGTTTTTAATACTATCTGCCTTTGAATGAAATCAAGTGAGTCTGAATGAGAACAGTGACGTTTAATGATTATTTAATGCCATTGCATTCGAATCAGGATTATAGAAGTCTATTCCCACTTAAGGTTTGATGAACAGGCATGGTGACAGCCATTTAGGGCTAAACAAAAAAAAAAAAATCAACAGCCTGCCTACGAATAGAGCAGTTTAGATTATGTTTCTTCAAGCAATTCATAAGGTCACTCCAGTTTAACATAGACTGTAAGGGGCAGAAGAAATGCTTTAACCATCTAAGGGAACTTACTTTAAATGCATCGCATTAGCACAATGGTTGCTTTCAGAGAGTGTCTTGAATTTTTATGACCCCCCTAGTCCAAGGAAACACATCAACATGTCACTGTGACGATCTTCTAGGGCAGGACCTCATCACTCTATTAAAGAGTGTGGTGACCCCATTGATTCAAGTATTTAAAAGCTCAGGTGAAGTTCAAAGTAATTTCTTTTTCCTTACTATTACTCAGCCTGTATGTGCTTTAGACCAACAACCATCTGCTGTCAGTTCCTCTTTGGCATCTCTGGAATCTGTCAGGCAGAGAAAGAGGACTTTTATTTGGAATAAATTGGATTCTTTTCTCCTTATGTGGAATTGAGCATGGTTTTCATTCAGTTCCCAGAAGGAAACTGTGACTTTTCATCTTTTTTATATATAATCTTTAAGTAATTTGAATATGGCCCTTCTCTTTTAACTAACATTAAATAAACAAGCTAATTGTAAAAGGTGGTGAAAAGGCAGCAGTGATGTGTAAAATTCAATAACCAATAGCATTTAGTCAGATGTAATCTTAGGATGGGTGTACACTGGATTTTGTTCATAGCATAGAAGTCAATAGGAATGCAAAAGCAAATTTAAGCAGCTTAGAAGAAGGTCAACCACAGGTCAAATGCACCTGGGAAGCAATGGGAATGTAACCCAGAAGTGTCTACATCCGATCAGTGCTGTGTCTTGGTCTAGGCCAATAAGGCCCAGGCCTAGGGTAGCACTTTGCGGGGGGCGTCAAAAAACCCGCCCCCGCATGAAAAAAAGCCCCCCAAGTCCCGGTTTCCCAAAAGCCTCTTAGTGAACTCACTTGACAAGACATATTCTCTAAGAGCTAATTGACTGACTTTGTTATACTGTAAGTCACATTATAAAAGATAAGTGCCTTAGTAAAGTATAATTTAATCATAACTGCAGTAGGTACAAGAAACCCTGTCTTGCAAGTGGGCCAGGATACTGTCATTCACTGTCATTATCAGTGTTTCTCGAAAACCTTCAAACCACATCAGTTTATATTGAGCAAGATGTATCCAGTTCTTGATGTGGATGTGGACAAAACACAGTCGTATATTGATGCTTGGACATTTCATGAGTAATTAATTAAATCAGTTATATTTTGCAACCCGCATGAGAAAATGAGAGCTTGAATGAGCATAGTTCTTATGGGTAACACTTTCACTTTGTTCTGTACATTTTTTATTTATTTTTTGCAAATCAGACTCTAATGCCCCATACACACGATCGTTTTTAATGACGTTAAAAATGCCATTTTTAAAAATGGGCATTAAAACCGATCGTGTGTATGCTCCAGAGCATTTTTAACGACGTGAAAAACGGCCATTAAAAATTTCGAACATGCTCTATTTTTTCACGTCGTTTTTCATGTCGTTTTTTTTAACGATGTGAAAAACGATGGTGTGTATGCTTTGACGAGGTGAAAAAAAAACGCGCATGCTCAGAATCAAGTATGAGATGGGAGCGCACGTTCTGGTAAAACTAGCATTTGTAATGGAGATAGCACATTCGTCACACTGTAACGGACTGAAAAGCAGGAGGCTGAAAAGCGCGAATCGTCGCTCAACAAACTTTACTAACATGAAGGGTGGCACCATCCGAACGGAACTTCCCCTTTATAGTGCCGTCGTACGTGTTGTACGTCACTGCGCTTTGCTTGAACGTTTTTTAAAATGATCGTGTGTACGCAAGACAGGCTTGAGAGGAAACATGAAAAAAAAACGACGAGAAAAACGTCGGTTTAAAAAATGGCATGAAAAACGATCGTGTGTACGCCGCATTAGGCTTTTTTTACACCTGTCTGGTGCAGTGCAGTGCACTACCACACACATTAATGTGGTATTTTGCATTCTAATAGCTTCCTGTTCAGGCTGGCTGTTGGAGAGCTAGCAGCCACTGACTTCTTAGCAACCAGTGATGTGTCCCCGTCTGGCCTTTTAGCTGTCAGTCAGAGAATACAGTTGATAGCTGAATGCAAACTAAGGGTTGGGGATGGTGGCTGACATGTCAGAAAACAAAAGAAAAAACAGCATGGGTTTCCCTACAAAATTCATACCGGATCCCCCTGACAAAGCACCTTGTCCTCAAGTTGATGAGGACAAGGCCTTCTTCCACGCAACCCTGACTTGGTTTTTGTGGGGGTCTATGGGCAGGGTGCTATCAAGGTCTTGACGTCTCCTTAAAGAATAAGGGGTTCCCCAGATTCTGGCAACTCCTCCTGTCCCCAAGTGAATGAGCCAGGAGTATATAGTACCTCTACTTATTCCCCCAAAAAAGGAAAGAATACCACACACTTTAATCATGTCTGATGAGGATCTTTTTAAAGAGGCAATCCAAAAAAATATCATGAAAAAAAATGCTCGAGCAAAGCGCGATGATGTACGAAATGTACGACGGCACTATAAACGGGAAGTTCCATTCGGATGGCCCCACCCTTTGGGCTGCTTTTTGCTGATTCTCGTGTTAGTAAAGTTTGGTGAGAGACGATTCACGCTTTTCAGCCTCGTGCTCTTCAGTCTGTTACAGCGTGACGAATGTGCTATCTCCATTACGAACGCTAGTTTTAGCAGAACGAGCGCTCCCGTCTCATCACTTGCTTCTGCTTTTTTTCACGTCGTTAAAGCCTACACACGGCTGTTTTTCATGACGAGAAAAACGATGATGTGAAAAACGACGAGAAAAATTAGAGCATGTTCCAAATTTTTAAGGCCCATTTTTCACGTCGTGAAAAATGCTCTGGAGCCCACACGCGATCGTTTTTAATGACCAAATAAAAAAATTGCATTTTTCTCGTCATGAAAAATGGTCGTGTGTACGCGGCATTAGGTTTGTTACATTGTACGTATTGTACAGGTGCACCACTATACAGGCAGGCCCAAGGCATTCCTCAGGCATGTTTTTTTAAGCTTTTTCATTTTGAATTTCAAATATTTTACTTTAACCACTTAAGCCCCGGACCATTCCGCAGCTTAATGACCAGAGGTGTTTTTACAATTTGGCACTGCGCTGCTTTAACTGGAAATTGTGCGGACATGCAATGTTGTACCCAAACGAAATTTGCGTCCTTTTCTTCCCACAAATAGAGCTTTCTTTTAATGCTATTTGATTGCCACTACGATTTAATTTTTTTCAATATAAACGGAAAAAGTGATATTATCTACTTTTTGTTATAAGAAAAATCGAATAAACTAAATTTTAGTCATACATTTAGGCCAAAATGTATTCAGCCATATGTCTTTAGTAAAAAAAATGTCAATAAGCGTATATTTATTGGTTTGCGCAAAAGTTTATAGCGTCTACAAACTAGGGTACATTTTCTGGAATTTACACAGCTTTTCATTTATGACTGCCCATCTCATTTTTTGAGGTGCTAAAATGGCAGGGCAGTACAACCCCCCCCCTCCCCCAAATGACCCGATTTTGGAAAGTAGACACCCCAAGGAAATTGCTGAGAGGCATGTTGAGACCATTAAATATTTTATTTTTTTGTCCCAAGTGATTGAATAATGACAAAAAAAATAAAAATTACAAAAAGTTGTCACTAAATGATATATTGCTCACACATGCCATGGTTATATTTCGAATTGCACCCCAAAATACATTTTGCTGCTTCTCCTGAGTATGGGGATACCACATGTGTGGGACTTTTTAGGAGCCTAGCCGCGTACGGGACCCCGAAAACCAAGCACCGCCTTCGGGATTTCTAAGGGCGCAAATTTTTGATTTCACTCCTCACTACCTATCACAGTTTCGAAGGCCATAAAATGCCAAAATAGCACAAACCCCCCCCCCCCAAATGACCCCATTTTGGAAAGTAGACACCCCAAGCTATTTGCTGAGAGGCATAGTGAGTATTTTACAGCTCTCATTTGTTTTTGAAAAATTTCCTTTCAATTTTCAAAACTTTTGACAAAAAGCGAGATCTGCAAAATACTCGCCTTTGCGCAATAGCAGGGCGGGACAGAGGTGCTTTTTTTTTTTAATTATTAATTTTGCTTTTTTATTTTATTTTTAAACTGTTCCTTCCATATATTTTTTTTTATCATTTTTATTGTTATCTCAGGGAATGTAAATATCCCCTATGATAGCAATAGGTAGTGACAGGTACTCTTTTAAAAAAAAATGGGGTCTTTCCTCTGCCCTCAAAGCATCTGACCACACCAAGATCGGTGTGATAAAATGCTTTCCCAATTTCCCAATGGCGCTTTTTATATCCGGGGGGGCGGGGACATTCCCTCCCACTGCTTGTAAAAGCAGTCCAGAGGCTAATTAGCCACTAAGATTGCTTTTACATGAAAGCCGGCCGATGGCTGAAAAGAATGATACCAAGATAATACCTAAACCCGCAGGCATCATTCTGGTATAACCATTCAAAATCCAGCAACGTTGCTGGTCCTTGTTGGACATGTATTGTAATCTTTTTTTTCATGCAGCCTGTTGGCTGAACGAAAAAAAGAGATTGATCGGTGGGTTATGCCGCGTACACATGGTCGAACTTTTCCACGGGCAAGCTTCCGTCGGAATTTCGACCATATGTACAAGGCATTAGGAGCAAAATCGCTCCTCCGCCCCTACTTCCCCCATGCTTCGGCATATATGCTCTTTTTTTTAACTGTGGTGGTGAAATCACCTCCTACAGCACTGGAGTCGCAGGGATCAGGCCTGTCTCTGCGAACGCTGCAGTTATGTGTGTTGTGTTTTGTAAGTGACTGTGATCGATCGATACTGCACTTGGGTGGCCTGGGCTGGACGAAGGGGCAAAACGCAGGTGCTAGCAGGTACCTGGGCTGATCCCGCTAACACTGCATTTTTTGGAACCCTAAACTGCTGGGGACGCTAGTATCGATCTGATCAGATCAGATATTGATCTGTTCAGATACTATACCACTAAGGGAGGTGTATGCTTCACGCGTGGGTGTTAGTGCTACTGGCACTAACCTGACGCTGTCTGGGGTGTGATGCAGACCCTCTCTGACGCTAAAACCTAATTGATATCACCCGCTGGGAGATCAGGGGGTTAAACCTTTATTGGGTTATATACGGTGGGTGCCCTGACACTATAAAAAGCAAACTAACTAACCAGCATCACCCGTAACACTTATACGGTAATCACTGGTGAAAGGGGGCAATCAGGGGGTTAAAACCTTTATTAGGTAATATATGGGGGTACCTGACGCTATATAAAAACCTGACGGGGAACCTAAATAACGAAATAACTAACTGGCTAACCACTGTCACCAGTGACACTTATACGGGGCAATCAGGGGGTTAAAACCTTTATTAGATAATATATGGGGGTACCTGACGCTATAAAAATCTGGCGGCGAACCTAAAAAAATAACTGACTACCTAGCGGCACTAGCATAACCAATACAGCGATCAGAAAAACGATTGCTTAGTGACACTGGCAAAAGGGGGTGAAAGGGTTACCTGGGGGGCGATCAAGGGGTTAAACCTTTATTAGGTAATATATGGGGGTACCCGACGCTATAAAAACCTGGCGGCGAACCTAAAAAAATAACTGACTACCTAGCAGCATCATCGACGCTAATACAGCGATCAGAAAAACGATCGCTTAGTGACAGTGGTGCTAGGGGGTGAAAGGGTTACCTGTGAGGCGATCAAGGGGTTAAACCTTTATTAGGGGGGGTTAGGGGGCTACCCTGGACCTAAAGGGACCTACACTAACTGCCCTGACACTTTTACAGTTACAAATGTCACTGTTTGCAGTGATCAGTAAATAAATAATCACTGCAATCAGTGACACTGTGACTTCCGCTCAGCCAATGACGTAGGCGGGGTCTGACATACGAGGGGGCGGACCTGATGGGGAACTTCCTCCGCAGTGTAATAAATGAATAGACCCGCCCCTTCTTACGTTCCGCATCTGGTCCGCTTAGACTTACACCTACGTCATTTGCTGAGCGGACCTGATGGGGAACTTTAGAAGGGGCGGGTCTATTCATTTATTACACTGCGGAGGAAGTTCCCCATCAGGTCCGCTCAGGCTCAGCTAATGACGTTTCGTGTGGACAGCGCTGGACATCGGATCACCGCGGGACACTGGATTTAATCGCTGGAATGTTTTTTTGTTTTTTTTTTAATAAAGGACTTTCCCAACGGTGTCTGTGTTTTTTTTTACAATTTGTTACACTTTCTTTGTGAAATGGTAGGGGTACAATGTACCCCATTACCAATTCACATGGGGGGGCGGGATCTGGGGGTCCCCTTTGTTAAAGGGGTCTTCCAGATTCCGATAAGCCCCCTGCCCGCGAACCCCCACAACCACCGGGCAAGGGTTGTGGGGATGAGGCCCCAGTCCCCATCAACATGGGGACATCCTCCCCATGTTGAGGGCATGTGGCCTGGTACGGTTCAGGAGGGGGGGAGCGCTCTCTCGTCCCCCCCTCTTTTCCTGCGGCCTGCCAGGTTGCGTGCTCGGATAAATGGTCTGGTATGGATTTTTGAGGGAACTCCACGCCATTTTTTTTTTCAATTTGAGGCAGGGTTCCCCTTAATATCCATACCAGACCTGAAGGGCCTGGTAATTGAATTTGGGGGGACCCCCACGCATGTTTTTTTTTTTTTTACCAATGACTTTTCTATGTATTGCCGGGAGCCGACTATTCATTATAGCCGCGAGTGAGTTTTAAATGACTTTTTTTCCTTCAGAAATGACACTTTGTGCAGGGACAGTTCTAAGCACGGGAAACAGGCGCGACTTTACAGGCATCCTATACACACACCCTAGGTACGAAATTTAAAGGAATATTTCACTTTTATTGTTTCACTTTAAGCATTATTAAAATCACTGCTCCCGAAAAAATGGCTGTTTTTAAAACTTTTTTTTGCATTGACACATGTCCCGGGTCCCCATACACTTTTTAGGACAATAACTTGCATATTAGCCTTTATAATTAGCACTTTTGATTTTGAACGTTCGAGTCCATTGTATTTAATAGGGTTCTAAATTTCGCGCAAACTTTCTGTCTGTTCGCAGGTTCTGGTGCGAACCGAACAGGGGGGTGTTCGGCTCATCACTAACTGTGAGTTATAGATCTTCTTTGAGAGATTTTCTCCATGTAAAGGGTATCCTATATCCTATATTCCTAATTTATTGATTTAATTCCAGAGCATTTGTACTCCTGATGATTGGCATGAGCCATGAAACGTGCATCGAGTTTTGATCCATAAATGCCAAGACAAGCCTGGTTTCAAGCAAGCCTATATTTATGCATTGTTTATGTTGGATGTATGAATTATTTTTGAAGATTTTCCTTCCCATTATATTTTCCTATATGATGATTTAAATAAGTGTTTTGTAATGATTTATTAATCATGTGTATTGAATATTTGTACCATATGAGCCTATATATTTTATGTGCAAGTCACTATGACCACTAATTTATTGTTGAATGATTCAACGGGTTTTATAAATATGGCATGTTCAACATGAATATAAAATAAATCTTATTAATCCTATAGATTATCAGTAGCGTTTGTCAAGTCTCATTTAAAGTCCCATTTTTTCCCTCCCCGTTCTTTGTAGTTGCTACACAGGGATGGAGGCTTGCTATTATTGGTGTGTCAGGTCATATTTTCTATGCATTTTAAACCCAGGTATATTTGGCTCACCCCTAGTAAAGAGCAGCAAAATGAAAATTTTACAGCACATTACCACAACACATATGTGTGAAGTCAACTGTGAAGGGGCAGCACAGTGGTGTAGTGGTTAGCACTTTCACCTAGCAGCAAAAGGGTCACTGGTTCAAACCCCAATCACAACACCATCTGGCTGGAGCTTGTATGTTCTCCCTATGACTGCATGAGTTTCCTCCAGGTACCCCAGTTTCCTCCCAAAGACATGCTGATAGGTTAATTGGATTGTCCAAAAAATTGGGCCAGTATATATGTATAAGTATGTGTGTCCCAAGCATGTCAAGATCCTACAGGATAAATGACCACACCAGTCAGCAAGACACTGGCTGCAAAAAGCACCTGAGGCAATTCAGTTTGCATTGTAGCGCTATACAAGTCTTTTACTACACCCTGGCCAGTAAAAGGAGCTAGATTAAGAAGATCTGTATCTCCTGCTCACTATGGTCATACGCATCGAGGCCCATGGGTAAGACTGCATTTATAAGCATTGCTTAATAAAAAATAAAAAAATAATAACTTTATATCATAGCAGTAAGGCACTTTGAAGGAGCATTAACAATGTACATGGTGCAGTAAATGGTAACCGATTCAAAATCGTCTGGCTATAGTAATCTGAAACCTAATTGTTGCTATGAGTTACTTCCTTTTGCCTAATACTGTATCTCTTCATACTGTGTTATAGGACAAACCCACAAGCATCAGAATGATCTTGACACTTAACCCAAAGGATATTCTTCAAAAATAATACAGTAGATGACAAGAAAAAGTCACATCTGTCTTTAACTCAGTGGGAGACCCACTGGATAGATTTCATATTCATTTATTTTATAATACACCAAGAGCAAAACAAAATGCATGCCATTTTATGATACACAGCACATCATTCTAAACTAATTTATATGTGTAAAATGTAAATTATTCAACAGAAAACAAACTTTAAAAAGTGAGGAAATAAAGCAATACTATTAATCATGATGTCAATGAATGAGCAAAGGTTTCTGCATGTTACAATGTATTTCAAATCCATTTAAAGCATAACTGTAAAGCCCATATGAACTTTGAAATCAGTTAAATACATTTCAGATACATGAAGCCAAAAGGTGTGAAAAGTCTTAAGCTATCGGCGCATGCGCGAGGCTGACTAGGCAGGTAATGTCCACCTAGCGCTCCGCATCTACCGGGACTTGACAACCGATATAAAACGAGTTGAAGACGCTAACTGTACCGGAACGGTAACCGATAGATAGCTAATACTCTCAGGCTCATAGATATATGATGTATAGTGGGAGAAGATCAAGGCTTAAAACACCAAAGGTCCCTGAAGCGCTGACGAAAGCTGTGACTAAAATGGCAGCAGCCTCTTCTTCCCGCTCCTCATTACCTCACTCACAGAAACTGAGTAAAGCTCAGTCAGCTTATAATATAGAACCTGAACCTGAATTTGACTTTAATTTGAGTCCGAATATCCTACAAAGTACAGCACCAAATTCAGACCTTATTGCCCAATTTGAAAGAGTTTTACAGAGGGCACTACAAAACACCTCAGATTCCATCACAGAGAAACTGACGCGGGAAATCCTTGAGGTGGGCAGACGAACATCAGTATTGGAGCAAAGGATGGATGAAATTGATGGAATAACTGCAAATAACACAGACGAATTGGAATTATTGAGAGAAGACAATATCTCCCTTAACAACCGTTTAGAAGAATATGAGAACAGAGCCAGAAGGTCTAATCTAAGAATACGTGGTATACCAGAATCTATATTAGACCTCCAACCTACAATTACCACACTCCTTCATGAACTAATTCCTGCAGTTCCTATTGAACGCTTGGAGATGGACAGGGTCCATAGAACACTAGCCCCCCGAAAAGAAGAAGGTCCCCCAAGAGACATTGTTATTAAGCTGCACTACTTCAATACCAAGGAACTACTTCTGGAAGCAGCCCGCAATAAAGATGCTCTGATTTTCCAAGGACACAAATACCAGGTTTTCCAGGACCTCTCACAGCAAACCCTAACCAAAAGAAAGATGATGAAGCCTCAACTTTTAATTCTTCAACACAATCGCATACCTTATCGTTGGGGCTTCCCATTTGCCCTACGTTTCACATATAAAGGTAACTCCTACACCTGCAAATCAACTGAAGATCTTATCTCCATAATTAAAGAACTTCGTCTATCCATACCTGAAAATACCTCAGAAGGATCCAAGAGAAGAGCTTCCTCAGGTTCTCCCACAGCACAACAAGACCTGTCAGCTCTTCAAGCCCTCTCCAACACTAACAAAAGAAGCCGCTTAGCTGCTCCACAACAAACTGTCGAAGATCAAATGGACTGAGTCTATTCCAATTGGTGATATAAAAAATAAAAAATATTATTATTATCTAGATACTCGGTTAATAACCTGTTATGGTGACCCCTGAGGCAGACTTATCCTCTGTCTCAGCTGGTTTAACACTTTATTGGGTTCTCCTAAAACTATCCACTTTGCATGTGATAATATTCATAGACTAATAGCTATGGAAGAATTAACTACAACCACATTATATATATATATAGCTGAATCACAAATCTATGTGATAAAAGAACTGCATGGATTTTGTGAATACACCTCTAATAGTTTACCTGCTAAAGTGTTACCTCCCGTGCGTGAGTCAGAGAAACCCTTCAGTAATTCTCCACTGTCATTATATACATCCCAGTTATTCTAAATGAATTACATAATCTTTATATTATTTCTCTGCCTCGCGCGTGGGACACTACACTTATCCTACACAGATCCTAATAGGAAACTTAAATGGTTATTGTTTTGTTTAAATTTGCCTTTAAAACTTGTTCAGTACAATAAGTTATATGTTATAAAGTTATACAGGTTGTTCGGTTCTCGTAGACAGTCCACTGCACCTCACAAACGTTCCTTACGTGCCTGGTATAATATACCAGACATCCTTTGGACGAAATAGTACCCATTGTGTGGTAACTGTTGCCACACATTGGATATTAGCTCCAATTCGGAGCTCAACTATACTTAAATACTTAACACATTAATGTGTTAAATACTTAACACATTAATAAACTTCTCTCCATCACATTAATACCAGATTTATTATTTGATTTATTCCCCCCCCCCTCCCAAGAAATAAAATAAAATAAAATTACCCAATACATAACTGATACTTACCTTTTCATATCCATTTTCTTAGCTTTAAACAATTTAACGTACATTTCTCCTGAACTCTCCAACTACTACCTACACACTATATATATTCTGTTTAAGCTTACTCATTTATTACCATGACTTCTCTAAATGTGCTTACACTAAATGTACAGGGTCTCAATTCCCCTCCTAAAAGAACGAAAGCCTTTCAATTTTTCTCTTCTCTTTCAGCACATATTGTGTGCTTACAAGAGACACATTTTTCTACTCTTTCCTCTCCCAAATTTTGCCATCGTCGATATCCCCAAATTTTCAAAGCCTCAGCCTCAACTAAACAAAGGGGAGTAATGATAGCTTTCCATAACACTACACCATTTACTCTCCAGGCTGAGATTGCAGACCCTGAAGGTCGATACCTAATACTCACAGGTTTATTATTAGATGCCGAAGTAACCATTGTCACATATTATGCCCTGAACAAAAACCCTCTTGCCTTTCTTTCACACCTATTCACTATTGTAGATACACATAAAAAAGGGATGCTTATAATGTGCGGAGACTCAAACCAAGCAATATACCCAATTCTGGATAAATCCCCTACACCTTCCTCAAACCTCCGCCCCACTTACCAAAACCTGCTCAACCAACATACACTACTGGACACTTGGCGTGAACAACATCCTAAAAAACGACAATATACCCACTATTCCCACCCACACAAACAATTCTCTCGAATTGATCATTTATTTACTAATATCAATTCTGCACACCTTATCCTTCACTCCCAAATTATTCCATGTACATGGTCAGACCATAATGCTACTATCACTACTTTCTCTTCCCTTGTCCCAAAACCCAACTATCGCTCTTGGACTATAAATGACAATCTTTTAGCCATCCCGACCTATAGACAAACAATTGAAAAAACTATTCAAGAATATTACACGAATAATAAGTCGCCAGATATTAATCCTTTGACGCTTTGGGAAGCCCACAAACCAACAATAAGAGGAGTATGCCTCAGTCAAGCAGCTCATCTTAAAAAACAGAATAAAATTATTCAGACAAAATTGGAAGAAACTTTTTACAAAGCTTCAGAGGATTTTCAAACAGCTCCTTTCCCCAGTAACAAACTAACCTATGATAAAGCAAAGCTGGAACTAGACATTTTCTTAACGGACTCGGCAGAAAAAATCCTTCGAAAATCTAGACATACATTATATATGAAAGCAAATAAACCCACTACCTTTTTAGCTCTAGCTTTACGTAAAGCAGACCACATTAGAAAACCAATACGACTGCAAATTACAAAAAATAATTTTTCTAGCAATCCACTAAAGATAGTAAATGAATTCCAAAGGAAACTGACAGATTTATACAAAGATACCCATAAAATAGACCAAACAAAACTATCCTCTTTACTTTCTACTATTCAACTGCCCTCACTCAACACTAACCAACTTGAATCCCTTGAAAGACCTATTACAACAGAGGAATTACAATTAGCTATAAAAACTGCATGAAACTGCATAAGCGTCCTGGCCCAGATGGCTTTTCAGCCACATATTACAAACGATTCTCCACACTACTCTCCCCTCTCCTAACAGAAGCTTTTAATTCTCTCCTCTCAGGACATTTTTTTCGTCCTGAAACCCTTCTAGCCTCTATATCAATGATACCTAAACCGAACTCTGACGACACTTCCTGGTCCAATTATAGACCTATCTCAGTACTAAATTTAGACATCAAATTACTAGCTAAGATCCTTTCAAATAGACTTAACCCCATAATAGGGAAACTCATAAATAAAGACCAAACCGGCTTCATACCATCCAGACACACGGGAGACAATATACGGAGGGCAACCCTTCTTGCACATATGGCACGTACCCGGCGCATCCCTGCCTGCTTCCTCTCAATAGATATCCAGAAAGCATTTGACACTTTATCTTGGGATTATCTAAAATCTATTCTCCAAAAATGGGGTTTCGGAACAAATTTTCTACAATGGCTATTATCATTGTATGATAATCCAAAAGCACATGTTTTATACTCAGGATTTCGATCTGAACCCATAAAAATAGAAAGAGGAACCAGGCAGGGCTGCCCTTTATCCCCACTCCTTTTCGCTTTAGCGATCGAACCCCTTGCACAAATGATTCGTACGAATATCAATATTAAAGGTCTCGAATTGGGTGGACACCAACATAAGCTATGTATGTTTGCTGACGACATTTTGATTTTTCTCACGTCTCCCCTAACATCAGCACCTAACCTTATAGATACACTTACTAAATTTAGTATGATCTCCGGCCTGAAAATAAACACCCAAAAATCTAAAGCCCTGAATATCTCACTCCCTCTGGAATTACTTACGGAATTACAAAACTCTCTTCCCTTTACCTGGTCTAACACACATATTACCTACCTAGGTATCTCATTTACAGCTGACCCATCTAATTTATATCAAGCTAATTACCCTCCTTTGCTAAAACAACTTACCCCATTGATGAAGAATTGGTCCACATTACCACTGGCATGGTTGGGTAGAATAACTGTAGCTAAAATGTCCATATTACCAAAACTTTTATATCTTTTTAGAAACCTTCCAATCCGGGTCCCAGCCTACTTTTTCCGAATCATCCAACGCAAAGTGTTGCAATTTATATGGGGCAAAATTAAACCACGCTTATCACAAAATACCCTTTTTACTCCTCGAACACAGGGAGGTCTAAGCGTACCCAACTTTAGCAAATACTACTATGCTGCCCAACTTGCCCAACTCCCTAAATATCATGCCACTAAGGAGATTCCACTATGGGTTTCGATCGAATCGGCCGATTGTGACCCCCTTTCACTGGCAAATATCCTATGGCTCCCCCCTTCACTCCGGCGAAGAATTTCTAACCCTATTATCAAACATAGTCTGACTATCTGGGACAGGTTCAAATCACGATTTAGATTACAATCCTTACATAACCCTCTTCTTTCCTTCTTACATAACCCTGATTTCTATCTGGCCTGGACCTTCCCATCCTCTTTTTCAACTTGGTCTAAAAAAGGACTAATACAAACACACCAATTTATTGATTCAAATGAAATCATCCCCTTCCCCACACTTAGTGATACCTATGACCTACCTCCAACAGAAACCTTCAGATACTTACAAATTAAGAATTTTATACAGCTAAACAACCCTCAGAATATGTTCACTGATGAACGCACGACATTTGAGCATACCTGCATTACTGACCCACATAAACGAGGCTTGATCTCTGAACTATACAGACAACTACTGCTTCCTATCTCTGAAAACCCTCCACCATACACATCTAAATGGGAATCCGATTTGAATCTCCAACCTGGAAATTTAAATTGGCCACAAATATGGAAAGCAACAAACTCAGCAACACCAAATATTGCTGCCCTAGAAACGAACTACAAGGTTCTCACACGATGGTACTTAGTTCCTGCTAGAATCTCTAAATTCCACCCACAATATCCTGCACAATGCTTTAGAGGTTGCACTGACAAAGGCACACAATTACATATTTGGTGGACCTGTCCCATTGTTCTCACCTTTTGGAAAAAAATATTTGATCTATTATCCACCATGTTTAGCACCACTTTGCAACCAGACCCCACAGTAGCTCTTTTAAATAGTAAACCCCCAAATATTACTAACCGACAATTTAAACTGATGTTATATGTAACTACAGCTGCAAAACAATCAATTGCTTTCGCATGGAAAACTTCCACTTTAAGCATTGTACCGGTTAAACATAGAATTAATTAGGCATTAATTCATGCTAAAACAGAAGCGATCTATTTAGATAAAATTGCTAAATTTGAAGCACTTTGGAGCCCATGGATAAATCACCACCTACCACAGGGCTTTGACCTTGCACTGGTACTGACTTAATTACAATGCCTTAATCACTATCCAATCCTATTTAGACACATATCCCCCACTCCTGACTCCCTCTGGAGAAATTTCCCACATCCTATCCCTTCTTCCCCTGTTACCTTGATCTTGTCGAATTAGAGACCCACAAAATGTATTTCCACTCAATAAAACAATGTATATTTATACCACGGATGATTTAGTTCACTGACCTATCATTAGTGACTTTAGTATGACACATAGTTGTCCATTTAGACAGTGACGACCCTCTTTATCTTCAGGACATGCCAAGCCACCTAGCTGGACCTTGGCCCTGATATGATTTAAGTTGACCGCGACTGTCTTTTATTAGTATACCCAATTAAACTATTCATCTTTTTTTATGTATTCCTTACGATTAGATATTGATAAATCTGATTACAAATGGTATAAGATAAGCTTTCTTATTACATATTACTCTTTTCCCCCCTCCTCCCTTTTTCTTTTTTTCTCTCTTCCCTCTTTTATTATACTGTTTCATTTAATGATTGTTATTACTTATGCATTTATTTTCAATAATACATTTTCTTTACTCCATATTTATATACAAAATTGTAGAGAAGATAAAAATTCCATCTACACTTATCTACTTAATTTTAAAATCTTGTATAACATATATGAACTGTATTGTGTAATCTTTAATAAAATATTTGAAAAAGAAAAAAGAAAAGTCTTAAGCTGGCCATACATGGATTGAAATTAAGCCGGTTATGCAGGGTATGGGCATGTGATTCATGTATGGGCACTATGGTTGTACAAACATTAATCTACCAATCAACTATTGTACAACCGCCCTGTTGGATTTCTCTGCTCAATAAGAACTGCAAGCTTTAGCCTGCATTGCTGATCAGTGCTGAATAAAATAGCTCAGTGGGGTGGATTCCCAAAGAGTAGGCTTGTGCAATTCGTTTCGTAATGAATCGAAATTCGTCCAAATTTAGCAACTTTCAGACATTTGGAAGCATTCGAATTTCCAAACAAAGCAATTACGAATAAAACCGAATCCAAAATAAATTATATCGCAAATAGCGAATGCCCGAATGTCTTCGGCATAATTCGTTATGAAAAAAGTTACAAATGTACGAATCCATTCGAAGCACAATAACACTCTGCTCTGCTCTCTGCTTCTCCCTCACCGTGCTGAACTCCCTCTCAAAATGGTGTACAGGGGTGGAGGCTATAGCCGCATGTAAAAAACGAAAGTAAAATACGAGATTTCTAATCATTACAAATAACCGCTATGTATTTAGAAAAGTACAAATCCATTCGAAGCACATTAGGCATAATAGGCAGCGTCGTTGTGAGGGAGACACGGAAAATTATGAATCAACGAACCCAAAAAAAGTTACGAAAGTAGGAGTTGTGTCCAGAATCAACGAAAAACAATGTACTCTACCGAAAGTATGAATTATAAATCAACGAAAAATAAGGCTTACATTAATACGAATCATTCCGATTCAACGAAAAATTTCGCTTGCGAAAATACGAAGTAGTCCGAACACGAAAAATCCCGTCTAGCAAAATTACGAACGATTACGAATCAACAGGACTGAAAAGAAACGAACCGAAACTAAACAAATTTTTCCGTTGTGCACAAGTCTACCAAAGAGGTCTATTAAAAAAAGTACTCATCTATGGGCTACTTTACAGTTCAGTAGCTCATAGAAAAGCCTGTTTTCTGCCAGCGGGCTGTAGAGATGTACCCTTGCTCTCTGTGTAAATGCAGTGACCTCTGCAAAAGTCTGTCAGGGTCACCTGTGGCCAGGTGACAGATGCACACCGTAGGGGGACAGGAGTGCACCGCGAGGTAGTGAACCCTATGGCTGGCTTCTGTGGATAGGAAACTGGGTGGTTGTGGAAAGCGGGACCAGAGGAGCACAACCGGGATCCCAACGGAAGCGAGAGCCAAGATTCCCCAGGGCGCGGAGTCTAAGACCCAGCTGGTCTTCTCCAGGGCCTCTAGTGGTGAGGATGTTACGCTGCAGGCTGGGACCAGGTCGCGGCCCCTGGAGTTTCCTAGCTCACGCCCCGTAGGATAAGGGGAAGCAGCAGCACACGATAGAGAGAACCGAATAACAAGCCGAAGGTCAGGGGCCACAAGCAGACAAGGATAACGAAGAACGAGCCGAAGGTCAAGGGTCACGAGCAGACAGGGATGGTCAGGGACAAGCCAATAACGTAACAGAGAGACAGACGTAGCACACGGCAGGCAGGAACCCAAACACACAATGCCTAACAAACACGTTGATCAGCAAAGCAGGCTTGCAGTGCACAGGTTAATATAGTGTTCAGTGATAGGGCCTGGGGTGGAGTCAGGCTGGGAGGAGATTATAAAGGAAGCCAGGTGAAGGAGGTCTGGTCTCTAGATGAACACATGAGGAGGAAGGTAAGATGGCAGACAGACATTAATGCATATCCATGACAGTACCCTCCCTCTTATGGGCCCTCCCCCGCCTGGACCCAGGCTTAAAGGGAAATCTCTGATGAAACCTTCTCAACAGATGAGGTGCAGCGACATCAGATGCAGCGATCCAAGACGCCTCCTCAGGACCAAAACCTCTCCAATGCACAAGGTACTGAAGAATGCCTCTGCAGAGCCGAGAATCCAGAACTTGTCTAACCTCGTACTTAAAATTATCCTCAGAGACCGAAAACGAGGTAGGGAGATGACAAGAAGATCTATTGAGGACCAAAGGCTCTCTAGGAATAAGCAAGGGCATGAGAGGATCAACAGGAATCTGAGGAGGGTCCCCTAGACCCTTAAAGGGGAACTGGTCATCTTGCACAGGACCATCAGACTGGGCAGATGTCAGTGGAACCCTGAAGTCAGGTTGGTTAGAAGGTGACATGTCGCCGGAGTCAAGCTGAATAGCTGAGTCAGGTGTAGCGACTACCTGAATCGCATCGCAAGACGTAGCGACTGCAGGACTTGTAGACAAGCTAGCCTGGCTGTGCGTCCAAGGGTGGTTAGGGACAGAGAAATGTAAATGGTTATGCAACCTGGAATGAATGACCGGCTCAGATTCACAGGGGGCAACCTTGGGTAGACAGGAGGAGGAACAGGAGGGACCCCAAGCCAGGATCTGTCCAGTAGTCCAGTCCACATGAGGAGAATGGAGCTGTAACCATGGGAGACCCAAAATTATAGGCGTTGAGGCCTTGGGTAAGATAAGGAAGGATATCCACTCCTGGTGGAGTGTCCCTACCGACATCTTAACAGGGAGGGTCTGGAAGCGGATAGGTCCCCCTGGGAGAACAGTACCATCAATCGCCAAGACCACCAATGGCGTGGTGAGGGGCAAAAGAGTAAGTCTCATGGACGATGCGATTTCCCAGTCCATGAAATTACCAGCGGCTCCGGAATCCAGATATGCTGAGACCGAATGAGAAGAAGCACCAACATGAAGGAACACAGAAAGCAGAAGACGAGAAGGGGAAGGTGATATTTCTGGGTCCAATACTCCACTTTCCAGATGAAGTGGACCCGAACGTTTTTCTGGACAAAGAGAGCAAGTGTCACGAAAATGACCTTTGCCCCCACAGTAAAGACACAGACCAAGAGTTCTGCGCCTAGCACGTTCCTCGGGGGATAGCCTGGTCCGACCCAGCTGCATGGGTTCCTCAGCTGGTAGGAGATGCTCTACGGGTCGAAGAGAGGGGAGCTCAGGCTGACTAAGAACCAAGGAGGGCTGGCGTTGCTTTTCTAAGGTCCTCTCCTGAAAGCGAATATCGATCTGGTTACACAAGGAGATAACGCCGGCCAGATCAGTGGGGATGGTTCTTCCAGCTAATTCATCCTTCACTCTATCAGACAGGCCATGCAAAAAGGTTGCGACTAAGGCCTCATTGTTCCAGCTCAACTCAGCCGACAGTATGCGGAAATGAAGGGCATACTGTCCCACAGAAGCAGACTCTTGGCGGAGACGTAAAAGGGTGCTGGCCGCTGAAGAGACACGAGCCGGTTCTTCGAAGATATTCCGAAAAAGTTTCAAGAAACCAGACAGGCTAGAAACCACTGGATCATTCAGTTCCCACAGAGGGGCTGCCCAGGCTAAAGCTTCACCAGAGAGGAGGGAAATGATATAGGCTACCTTAGCCCGATCAGACAGGAAGTTTTGGGGCTGGAGCTCAAAATGAATCGTGCATTGGCTAAGGAACCCCCTGCAAGCCTTGGAGTCCCCAGAGAAACGGGACGGAGCTGGCAGTTGTAGCGAGTGTGTGGCTGCGACTGGTGCAATAGGTGCAGCCGCTGATTGTATTTGAGGTTGCGGATTCAGGGTTCCCAAGGAGGCCTGAAGCTGCTCGAAGCGAGAAGCCAGATCCTGGAGGAATCGCATCACCTGAGTCTGATTCGATTCCTGGGTTTCAAGTCTGCAAACTATGCCCTGCAATGGATCATCCGCGGGTAGCGGGATGTCAGCCGGGTTCATGGCTGATCAAACTGTCAGGGTCACCTGTGGCCAGGTGACAGATGCACACCGTAGGGGGACAGGAGTGCACCGCGAGGTAGTGAACCCTATGGCTGGCTTCTGTGGATAGGAAACTGGGTGGTTGTGGAAAGCGGGACCAGAGGAGCACAACCGGGATCCCAACGGAAGCGAGAGCCAAGATTCCCCAGGGCGCGGAGTCTAAGACCCAGCTGGTCTTCTCCAGGGCCTCTAGTGGTGAGGATGTTACGCTGCAGGCTGGGACCAGGTCGCGGCCCCTGGAGTTTCCTAGCTCACGCCCCGTAGGATAAGGGGAAGCAGCAGCACACGATAGAGAGAACCGAATAACAAGCCGAAGGTCAGGGGCCACAAGCAGACAAGGATAACGAAGAACGAGCCGAAGGTCAAGGGTCACGAGCAGACAGGGATGGTCAGGGACAAGCCAATAACGTAACAGAGAGACAGACGTAGCACACGGCAGGCAGGAACCCAAACACACAATGCCTAACAAACACGTTGATCAGCAAAGCAGGCTTGCAGTGCACAGGTTAATATAGTGTTCAGTGATAGGGCCTGGGGTGGAGTCAGGCTGGGAGGAGATTATAAAGGAAGCCAGGTGAAGGAGGTCTGGTCTCTAGATGAACACATGAGGAGGAAGGTAAGATGGCAGACAGACATTAATGCATATCCATGACAAAGTCTAGCATATCCCTTGCTGTATCAAAGCACTACAATTAGCAGGTAGCTTTGCTGACTGCAGATTTACAGTATACAGGGCTCAAAATTTTCAAGTCCTGAGCTACTAGCCAGGCCTCAAGGGTTACCCGCCACCAGTTGCCCCACCCAACACCAACCCTGCCCCGCCCTTAATTCTGCCCCTAAACACGCTCTCATAAATTATCTCATGAAATTACACTTAAATGTTTTATGCAAATAAGTTACAAAAATAAATATTAACCACTTGCCGCCCGCCCACAGTCAAATGACGGCCAGGCGGTGCGGCTCTCGTTCTGGGTGGACGTCATATGGTGACTTCCCAGAGGGGCCACTCTCCCAGAATGGCCATTCTCACGCGCCCCTGGGGGCGCACGGCATGGCAATCTCGGCCGTACCGTGTCCTAGCAACCCCGATCTCTGTAAAGAGCTGTGTCCAATCACAGCCGGTCACATGTAAACACAGAGATGCGGAGATGCCAATCAGCAACATCTCCTCGCATAGGACATCTGGGAATGTAATAAGGGCACTAATCATCACTGCCCTGATTACAATAAAGCACACACATTGCCCACCAGTGCCAGCAATCAGTGCCCACCAGTGCCAGCAATCAGTGCCCACCACTGCCAGCAATCAGTGCCCACAAGTGCCAGCAATCAGTGGTCATTAATGATGCCAGTCAGTACTGGTCATCAGTGCTGCCCATCAATGCCCATCAGTGCCAATCAGTGCCACCCATCCGTGCCGCCTATCTGTGCCCACCAGTGCCGCCTATCTGTGCCCAACAGTGCCGCCTATCAGAGCCCACCAGTGCCACCCATCAGTGCCAACCAGTGCCACCCAGTTCCGCCTATCAGTGCTCATCAGTGCCACATATCAGTGCCACCTATCAGTGCCCATATGTGCGGCATATTCGTGCCTCCCCATCAGTGCCCATAAGTGCCGCCTCATCATTGCCCATAAGTGCCACCTCATCAGTGCCCATCAGTGCAGCCTATCAGTGCCCATCAGTGCTGCCTCATCAGCACTCATCAGTGAAGGAGATAAATTACTTATTTACAAAATTTAGTTTCAGAAACTAAGAAAAACTTTTTTTTTGCAGGCTTTTTTTAGTCTTTTTTTTGGGGGGGGGGGGGGAACCAAGAAGTGATTATATACCACCAAAAGAAAGCTCTAATTGTATGAAAAAAATGATAAAAGTGTCACATGGTTACAGTGTAGCATGACCGCGCAATTGTCATTCAAAGTGCGACAGCGCTGAAAAATGGCCTGGGCAGGAAGGGGGTGTAAGTGCCTTGTATTGAGGTGGTTAACAACAACTTTATCAGTGCCTCTCAGCACAGCCTCACCTGTGCTCATCAATTGCAGACTCACCTGTGCCCACCATTGCAGCTTCACCTGTGCCCATCAATGCAGCCTCACCTGTTTCCACCATTGCAGCCTCACCTTTTGCCCACCATTGCAGCCTCAACTGTGTCCATTATTGAAGCCTCACTATGCCCACCATTGCAGCCACACTGTGCCCACCATTGCAGCCACACTGTGCCCAAGGACAAGCAGATGCGTTTCGGCACAAGCCTTGTTCATGTCTCTGAGAGCTGTGAACAAGGCTTGTGCCGAAACGTGTCTGCTTGTCCTTTTTACACTTGTCATGATACAATAAAGATTACATATGTTATATCCAGTAGTGCCGGCTCTTCCTTCAGTTTTTCTCAAGTTTGCCTATTTGGATGTAAGAAGGACATCCTGAGCTCTAGAGAACCTGGATTCTGGGTGTGCCGAGGTTACCAGTTACCTGTTATCCGGATATTGTAGTTCAGAGAGGTGTTATTTTTGTGTTGATATTATGTGAAACTTACCTGCAAATGAAGCCCTTGTTGTCACCGCTGGAGGCCTCATCCATCATCGCCCGTCTTTTTTCCGGGGCCACGGACTCCGGCTGTGTGACTGTCCGGAGCCGCGTGACGTCACTCCCGTCAATGAACGTCACTCCCGTGAGAGCCGCTGGTTACAGCACAGGGCTCCGAAGAAACAGCACGGGTCACCTATGACATTATCGGCGGCGTATACAGTAAATATCTCCTAAATGGTGCAAGTTTAGGAGATATTTACAGTACCTTTAGATAAGCCTTATTATAGGCTTACCTATAGGTACAAACAATACAGGAAGGTTTACTTCCTCTATAAAGAACTTAATTCCTCTTGAAAGGGAGCTACCATACTGTAAACTCTGTTACATTACTGTCTGTAAGTGGCAGCAATTGAAAATTTAAATTGCAACAGTGGATGCTGTGATCGGTGGCAGTTACTGTGTATGTGTGTAAGGGTTAACTGTGGAGCTAACCCTCCCCTACAAATAACACAGCTGGGAGGATTTCTTCATTCGCCTTGCTTGTGTGGATGTAGCGATTTGTTTTTTTTTTTCAGCTGGCTGATCATCTATGGCCAACTTTAGTCCACTAGATTTAAAATTGTTGTCCAGCGAGTTGGAAAAACTCTGTGCATTAAAATAATGTATGGTGAGGCGGAGAGTGTAATATTGTTTTTATATAGTATTATATGTATTTACCTCAAAATCATTCATTATATTGCAGAAGAGTTTTTATTGCGGTAAATGACAAATGGTGATGGAGTTTTACAAGAAAAGGAGAGATACTATCTATCTGACATGCAGAAAAAGTGTATCCCTTCTCTGTGTAGGAAAGGAAAAATATGTGTTATCGTTGTGAAACAGAAAATTAGGGTATTTGTGTAAGACCTGGGAAAGTGCAGTATGAAAAAAAGCTACTTAAAGCATAATTGAACTCACAGAAATAGATATTCAGTCAAATAGACATTATGCAAAAGCCACACTTTCACAGTCTTACCTCCAATTTCTTGCTACAGTAGCTGTATGGGGCGTCTAAATAAGTAACTGTTATTTATCATAGGAATTTTAGCTAAAGAAGAAAAGCCCACACATAGCTTTAGATATATCATCGCATCTAAGCGGCAAAATAGAATGGCTATGGTTAATTAGGAGTTGTTATTCACAATTCTGAACTTGGGGTGGTTACAGACAATTGTTTGTTACTCAAAATGATGGCACATGGTGTCTACAGATAAATGTGAGTTTCTCAGAAAAGTGAACCATGGCACAATGTGACTAATGATAATTGTGAGCTCCTCAGAAGAGTAAATTTTAGCACATTTAGACTATTGGTAATTGTGAGTTCCCCAGAAGAGTACATTGGGGCACATGTTGACTACTGGTAATTGTGAATTCCTCAGAAAAGTAATTTGTGGTATATGTTGACTACTGGTAATTGTGAGTTCCTTAAATAAGTAAAATGTGGCACATTTTTTACTGGTAATTCTAAATTCCTCAGAAAAGTAAATTGTGGCACAGGGTGGCTACTGATGATTGTGATTTCCTCAAAAAAGTTAAATGTGGTATAGGTTCTACTGGTAATTGTTAGTTACTTAGAAGCAAAAATGGTGGCATATGTTGACTACCGATAATTGTAAACTCATAAAAAGAGTACATTTTGATCCAGAGCGAAAACGTAAAATTATTAGTTTATTTAACTAACAAAATGTGGCAATGGGGGGCTACTGATAACTGTGAATTCATTTAGAAGAGTAAATTGTGGGACAGGGTGACTGATAATATTTGTCAGTTCCTCAGATGAGTAAATTGTGGCACAAGGTGACTACTGGTAAATGTAAGTTCCTCAGAAGAGGATATTGTAGCACAATGTCACTACTAGTAACTATGGGGGTTATTTACTAAAGGCAAATCCACTTTGCACTACAAGTGCACTGCAAGTGCACTGAAGGTGCACGTGGAAATGCAGTCGCTCTAAATTTAAGGGGTAGATCTGAAATGAGAGGAAGCTCTGCTGATTTTATCATCCAATCATGTGCAAGCTAAAATGCTGTTTTTTATTTTCCTTGCATGTTCCCCTCGGATCTACAGTCACTTTACTTCCAAGTGCACTTTTATTGCACTTTCAAGTGCGCTTGCAAAGTGGATTTGCCTTTAGTAAATAACCCCGTATGAGTTCTTCAGTAGAGTAAATTATGGTATTGAGCTACTACTAATAATTGTAAGTTACTCAGAAGAGTAAATTGTAGCACAGGGTAACTATTGATAACTATGAGTTCCTTAAAACTGTGACTTGGCACACAAGTGATTACTGATAATTGTAAGTTTCTTAGTATAGTGAATTTTGAAAAAGGATAACTACTGATTACTGTGCATTGTTCAGAAGAGAAAATTGTGGCAGAGGGTGACTACTGAAATGTGTGCATTTCTTGGAAGAATAAATTGTGGCACAATCTGACTGCTGATAATTGTGAGTTCCTCAGAAGAATTAATTGTGGCACAGGGTGACTACTGATAAGTGTAGGTACCTAATTATAAATTGTGGCACAGACTGGATATGGATTACTTTACTAGTCCTTTACTCAGAGTTGTGCCACTGGGTAGCTGCCGATAACTGCGAGTTCCTAAGAATACAGAATTGTGGCTCAAGTGGTTAGTGACTACAGAAATTGTAAATAGGGTCCAGGGTGGCTATCAATAATTATGAGGACTTCAGAATTCTGAACTGTTATGCAGGGTGGCTAAGGATAATTGTGGGTTCCTTAGAATTGTGAATAGTGGCACAGGGAATTCTGAATTGTGGTGCAGAGTGGATATGGATAATTTATTAACTTAGAATATTAAACAGAATCATAAAATTGTTTATTATCCTATAAAAAGAAAGCATGCCATGACTCTGTGGCACTTGCAAAAATCAGGATGTGGGTGCATTAAAGGTCCACACCTGTCCCACAATTGCCCCACGTTTATTTAATTGTTAAACATTTTTAGTGTACATACTTTTTTCTATGGGTCCTTGGTTTGGTCACATGACATCAATGGTCCTTTATCTACTCTTCTTCCTTTTGTGGTGGGCAGGTCCTCTTTACGGCAACATATCTGCAGCATTCTCCTGTGAGCCCAGGGTGACTTGAGGACTTAACCAAAATTCTAGGTCCATGGCACCCTAAACTCACAGGAGTTGGGAACCTGGAAGAAAACCGCCACTGGACCTCAGAGGACTAAATGTGGGGCAGCACTGGATTGTGGAGGGGGTAAGTAGTGCTTTATACAGTATATATATATTTTTTTAGGGGAAACTTCTAAATAAAAAGCACAAAAGATGGCTATAGGCTTAAAAGAGTGATTTTGATTGTCAGAAGCAATCATTACTTAACAAACACACTTTCTAAGGTGTTGGGAAATCCATTTGCATTTGCTTTGTGATTTTCCTTGTTCCACTGAGAAAAAAAAAAAGTTTTCACTGCCCGTATTGTGCTAAGACCCACCAGTGCATGACACAATTGCCATCAGCCAGATGTCTTGCTGCCTGCTATCCTCCCTGAGACACATGTATGATACCCCTTAGAGCTCCAATTTATATTAAATTCGTAGGATACTGGTTGTATGCATGTTTTTTTTTTGCTTTTTTTATAAATAAATATTTTTGTCTTGCTAGAAACTCATCCACATATCCATAAACAAAGCATGCTTGATTTTCATGGATTTTGCTGCATAGTGCCTGTGAATCATGCTCCCGCAGACTTGGGCCAGTAATTTTCAATTTGCATTTATGTATTTACTATTTGCCATTTCCCTGGAAGGAAATTTAATGAGTAAAATTAATAGCTGATGCCTGAATTACTGAATTTAAATCCATTTGCTCCAGACTTTGCTTACAAGCAATTCATTCTCCTATGGCGGCACATTTATGCATTAGCAAAATTACCTTAATTGGATGCCTTTAACAAAGCTGAAGAAAATGGTGAGAATTCTTTTTTTTTCTTTTTTTTCTTTTTTTACTGACCTCCTCAATTATTAGAACTTTGACCATTTGTAATGCTTGCAACATCAGATTGACAAATCCAGTTATCATGCTCAAGTCTATTATGTTGTATGAACAGTTTATTGAAACCAATGTCAGTGACCATGTATAATGCTGACAATCAAACACCACTCAATGCAGCTCTCTCTGTGCACTGTATAGAAATGAAATGTGTCTGTGAGGCTTTCTATGTCTGGAATCTTAGAACCGACTCTATATTTTGTGGAGTGTGATGCTTACTAACAAGATTAGTCAACAAGGATTAGTAACAGTTTTTTGGTATTTCTTTTTTTTTTTTGCCTGGGCACTCTCTGGCATTCACATGATCTCTTGCAGGTGTTTTTTGAATAGCAAGATAATCGAGGCCTTTAGAAAGTGCTGTGACAATGTGTCTATGGAAGATGTTTTTATGGGAATGATTGAGGCTGAATTAAAACTGGATGAGAAAAGTTAATTTCCCCAAATTAAAGGGTCTGTTTTGTAGGTTTGAAATATATTTTTAATTAAAGGAAACATTGCAGCTGAAATTGAATGAGAAGCATGGCGAGCTACCTATCATTATGGATATAGGAAGAAGGTGTGGAAATGTAAACAAAATATTCATCGAAATTCTGGCATATTTTGGATAGAAACACTTTTCATTAGTATGCATTACAAGTAAGCAGGGGTGTATCTACTGTGAGGCAAACAAGGCATTTGCCTTGGGCGGCATTTTTCTTTCGGTGGTTGTACCGGGATGATGCCTGCAGCTGCAGGCATCACCCCCATATCATTATTTAGAGCCAGAGGTTGGCTCTCTTGTAATAGCAATTGTAGCGGCTTAGTAGCAGCCCAATTGCTATTACAAGCAGCAGGAGGGGACGTCCCCCCTCCCGCCACCTTCTGCAGCTCTCTCTGGCTTCCACCGTGAGACCCGAGCGACCAGCCGGAAAATCCCCTTGCTTGCTGGACAACCATGTAAACCCGTAACAGTAAACCAAAAGCAATGACATGACATCACTTCTAGTCTACTCGGAAACCATCGACGCCAGTTTTTAAAAGTCGAAAGCATTCAAAAACACTGATCTTGGTGTTTTGAATGCTTTTAAGTGCAGAGGAGGGATTTGGGGTTCTATAGACTCAAGATCTCTCCATAAAGAGTACCTGTCACATGCCAATTGCTGTCACAAGTATGTTTACATTCCTTGTGACAGCAATAAAAGTGATGAAAAAAAATAAAAATAAAGCAAAAGTGAAAAAATAAAATAAATTAATAATTAAAAAAAAAGTGTCTCTGTCTTCATGTGCTTGCAAGGGGCGAACACATGTGTCGGTCCCACAGGCACGCAAATAGTGATCTTCCCACACATATGAGGTATCACCATGAACATCAGATCATGGGCAGTAATTCTATATATGGCACTTGCATTAATCATGTCTCAGGGTCTGATGAGGAAGCCGCAGCTGTTCACTGTGAACGGCTTCAGCTTCCTCATCAGACCCTGAGACAAGAATGGTATACCGTGGCTGGGGTGGGACAAATGTTGATGGGGGGCATACGATTTAAGTCTTCCCTAGGGCAGCACAAAACCAAAATACACCACTGCAAGTAAGGGTAAGCAGTACAGTTTATTTTAGGTGGCAAGGAGATCTTTTGAGCTCTGCAGATCTTCAGAGATAGAAAGGATAAATAGTGATCCACTTTTAGGAAGTTTGCTGGACCACCATCTTGACAACCCTCCTGACAGAAATGCCTCATTGGCTTTGTCACATCCTTGCGCTTGCCTGCATAGTAGTGCAAATTTTCATGTTAAGATGTAGTGATAGTTCACATAATTGTATTGGCTTTTAAGGCTGTTCAGATCACAATGCTGCATTAGCATTTAGTGTAAGACAGAATATCCCAACTCCAGTTTTTCTGTTGAAATGAACATTAAGAGGAGACAAATTAATAAACTGTACTGCATGATAACACATTGCAAGCTTTATAATGATTAAAGAAAGCCAATCAGGAATGGGTATATGTAAGAATCTTATACTTATAACAGTGCAGTATTACTCAAGGATAGGTGTTTGTGCTTTTATTCACTTGTCTTGTCTATTGTCTCCCAAGCAGAAATGTCAGCCCAGTGTCGGCAGTAGCAATTTCACCATGAAGACTACCCTGCCTCCTGTCTCAGGTCAGAGCTAATAAGCAACACTTGCTGCTGGAAGAGGGCAAATATGTTAATTATCAAAGTCTTTTCATTTAGTTTGCTTTCATGCAATCCTGACAGAACCTTATGCCTACTACACATGTGCCAAATGTTGTCCTTCTGTCGGACAAGCATGTTGGAAAACCAGCAGCCGACTGGCTCCCGATGGCAGAGAACGCTGACATCGCTGACAACGCTGACAACGCTGTTCAGAACACAACAGCTCAGCGGAGGATATGGCTGTACTAACATCGAACTGTTAGTAGAGTGGCTTCAACCAGAGTTGTCAGGTGTTTTTTTGTTCAACCCGCTGAGTTGAACGAAAAATAACTATTAGTGTGTACAAGGCTTTAGTTATGTGACAGTGTTTGTTTGTCTGTTACCAGAACTGAGCTCACAGAAATTATAGCGTGGTCTTACAGTTTAAAGTTTGGGTTTCAGAAAAAAATTATATATATATATATATGTATATATATATATATATATATATATATATATATAGCGCACCCACCCCTCCTTTACCTGCCTTGTTCGGCTCCTCGCAGGAATAGAGGGGCACACCGTGCTACAAGCCCGTACCCTCCTGTGTGAAGAGGTTGAGCGGTGTTGTTGATGGGTCCTCCACAGTCAGACAGCCAGAGAATGTTTCTCACCTCTATAATAAATAAAGACAAGTCCTTGTATCCCCACAGTAACTTGAATGTCCACATCAGCTGAAACTCCAACGTAGAGTTTATTCTCTTGTAAAACACAGTCTCTGACAGAAAAGGTTGGAGGGAGGACAGGACTGGTTAAGGTGTGGAAGAGGTCCAGGCACAAACGTAACCCAATTCACTGCTCCGATTCTCAAGCAGACTCAGCCCATTCGGATAGTCTCCCTAGCTTGGGACTAGCAGCCAATATGGTACTCAAACTTTACACTTGGTCTCTGCCACAGACCTGATGAACTTGGTCTCTGCCACAGACCCGATGAACTTGCTCTCTGCCACAGACCTGGTGAACTTGGCCTCTATTAAGGAGAAGACATCCCTCCAGAGAGTTACCGGGACCCTTCCTTCACCGTGACTTCTGCACCAGTCCCTCGGAACGGTTCCTCCCCCGGCCTCCTCATCTAGGATATGGGTCCCCTCGCAAGGCAGCACCCTAAGACTCCTCGATCCTTGGTGGGCTCCAGCCGAAGGTGCTGGGCCCAGGCCTTTGTTGCAGCCCCAGGACTAAAGGTGCCTGGGACTGATCCACCAACCTCTGCCCATGGGCCAAAGATGCCCAGGACGGACAGGAACACACACCCTGGGGTAGGACCCCCGACAACGAACACTGAACAGGCAGCGCCTTCCCCTTTTATATCCTCTCCCAGCATGCACAGCAGTCCTGCCACACCCACCTTATGGCTGCTGAGAGGGGACACACAAGGGACAGCACTGGAACAGCGGTTCGACCCTGGCCTACTATGGCAGCGCCACCTGCAGGCCACAGGGAACTATACACCAATACTCTCCCTGCAGACAAAAATGGTTGCAAGAACTCTAACAATTGGGGTGTTTGGGTATAACTACCACCCAACACTTCCCCTAAATTTAGCACCCCGCTACATATATATATATATATATATATATATACAGTATATATACTTTGCATAGATGAATGCAGCATCGATCCTAGGCTGTATCTGTTCCCCTGCCACCTCTAAGACTGAGAACTGAGTGATCAGAGACAGCTGATCACTCAGTTCTCAGTCTTCACTGAGCAGAACGCCAGTGACTGTCCGTCACCAGCTCTTTCTACTGCCCCTCCAGGGCTCACTGGAGCGCTGGGCTGAGGAGGGGGCTGAGTGGCTGGCTCAGTCTCCCATCTGCTCGCTGAGAGGCTAATCCAGTTGCTGGTCCAGGTATCTGGAAGGATCCCAAATGTAAAATCAGCATTTTTACCAAGCCTGCACTGGCTGAGTGATGTCAGCCAACAGCGGGCTTTAGCCTGCTGCCGGCTGAAAAAGGGTCACTAGAGTGCAGAAAGAACTACACTCCCGTTGCCTACAGCTGAAAAATAGCTTGTCCCATACTTCTCCTTTAATACAAAAATAGTCATTCCTGAAAGGTAAATGAAGAAGGACCATAAGGACCATAAGTCACAGGTTATCTTTAAGGCATGGCGAAGGTTACACTTGTCAATTATTTATTTATTTATTTATTTTGCATAACATATGTAGAAAAAATATGCATTGCCACTCATTAAAAAAAAAAAAACGTTGTAGAACAGATTTCAGAGGTAATTTACTACATGTGCTTTGATCTGATTAGACCCCTAAAACAAAAAGCACTATTTTTTGTGTTATGTGGAACATTATGCATTGCAAAAGCCTGTTATATATTCCCAGGATCTTGTTTGCAAGATCTCTCACCAGCTCTCACTGCACGTAGGCTGTCATGGGTGTTTTGATGAAGCTAAAAAATAATGATGCATGGAAATGAACATATTATTTTATAGCTATGTGCAATGTAAGATAATATACTGTAATAGAAAAGGAAGTAGCATAGCTCCTTTATGTTTTCATCCCACAGTGCCTTCGTGTTAACAGTGCAGAGCTTGTCAGTCAGTGTAGCAAATCAGCCACATTTCTGTATACCAAGATATGATTTTTTACTAACATACGTAATGGAGAGAACTATTTAACTTAGCTATTTAACTAATTTCCTGTTATTTTATTTTGACCTTTATATTTTTCTAAAAAAAGAAAACCTTTCCCTTTTTCTTGAAACTTGGACCTCACAGTTTGGCTCAGATACATTAAAATACATTACCCATTTAATGCCAACATTGATATTGATGTGGCCTCTAGGATTCTACAATGTCTGCCTTCTAATTCTTGAAACAAATCCAATAAGCCCCTGAAGGTTTGATTACTGAAATCATGACTGTGATCAATTACACCAGATGGTCTTCCCTAATTTAAGTTAAGTAAAAGTTTATCAGAGGTATTTTATTGGAGACTGCCTGGTATTGAGCAGGACCTTATATCTAGCAATATAAAAGCCATACTTGCACATCATGCATGTACTGCATGTCTTATTTTGATAATAACTGGAAGATTAAATATAATAACAATAGTAATAATAAAATTAATATTATTTTTTAATAATGTGCACCACAAAAGGTAGCTGATTTTTTAATTAGTCTATCAATGTGTTTGAAGCACAGAAAATGCTGAAAGGGATTTAGCCCTAGTTCACATCAAATTGAACAAGTTCAAAGCCGCATGTCAGTTCGACTTCAGGGGCAGCTTGGCTGACATCTGTGCAAACTTCATATACAGATGTCTATGCAAGTCACACCTGAAATCACAAAAAATAGTGGCGGCATTCATTTTTCAAATCGGGGGGGGCCCCGCAAAGTTGGCATCGCACCGATTTGAAAATGTATTTTGCAGACATTAGGGTGCAACTTGTCGTGTGATTTGGACCTGTCAAATCGCATGACGAATTGCACCGGTGTGAAGGGGGGCTTATGTGTAAATTGATGGTGCTATATAAGTACTTATAATAATAAATAAAGGTCTTGGATACTTCAAAAGGAGGATCTCCCTGCCATAATTCCCATAATTACTATTTGTTAGACATGTGCACACTGAAATATTTTGTTTCGGAATTTCGTTTTCATCCGAAAAATAAATTTATTTAGTTACTCCCGAAATTAGTTTTTATTTATTTCGTTTTTCGTTAGAAATTGCATTCGTCCGAAAATCTGAATTAATTAAGGTCGAATCTGTCATTGAAGGCTTATGGTGTCTGTCGAATGTTCAAAGAAGATTCGACGGAGCAGCGAAACTGTACGACGCCGCAATCATACATTTCCGGTCGAATGTTCCGCCTACAAGCTATAGTAGAATTCTAATGTTGTATGACTAGTAATAATTATATTTCTTAATTACTATTACTAGTCAACCAACATTAGAATTCTTCTATAGCCTATGGGCGGGTGCATTTGACCGGAAATGTACGATTGCAGCGTCGTACAGTTTAGCTGCACCGTCGAATCTTCTAACTTTCGACAAACACCATAAGCCTTCAATGACAGATTCAACGTTAGTATGTTTTTCGATGCTTTGTCAAATCTTCGTCGTTCATGTTGAATTGTGAAGTTAGTTCTAGCTATTTTACTGCTCCTCCTCTTTGGTTACAATCAGCCAATAACATTCATCATCATCATTATTTTTATTTTACTTCCCCCACCCAATTCCAGCAGCGATCTTTTCTCTCTATGTTGAATTTTTTTTCTCTATAATGTTGAATCTTTTCTCTCTATAATGTTGAATCTTTTCTCTCTATATTGAATCTTTCCTCTCTATGTAGAATAATCTTGGACTAATAGAGTTAAGGTTAGGCACATTCAACCACGTTCGATAGACACAGATTGTTATTGTCAGCGTCACGTTGAATCTCCTATCTATATCGAACTGTTGTAGCAACGAAAACGAAAATAAAGCATTTGTTTATGTCGGATCTTTCGGTTTTTGGATTCTGTGCTTTCGTTTTCGTTTGTTAAAACGATAACGAAAATACCTGAAATTCGGACGAAAATGCATTCGGACGAAAACGAATGCACATGTCTACTATTTGTATATTCCAACTTTGTGTGCCCCAGCTCCTAGATAATATAACTAGTTGACCTCCGGAAGATTTACCCCCTTCACGACCACGCCATTTCTTGCAATACGGCACTGTGTTATTTTAGCTGACAATTGCCTGATCATACAATGCTGTACCCAAATTAAATGTATGTATTTCCCCCCCCCCCCCACAAATAGAGCTTTCTATTGGTGGTATTTGATCACCACTGGGTTTTTTATTTTTTGCGCAATAAATGGAAAAAATACTGACAATTTTGAAAAAAAAAACAATATTTTTTTACTCTTTGCTCTAAAACATTTAATTTAAAAACATCCCATTTCTTCATAAGTTTATGCCAATATGTATTCTGCTACATGTTTTTTGAAAAAAAAAAAAAATCACAAAAAGAGTATTGGTTTGTGCAAAATTTATAGCGTCCAAAAACTATGGGATATATACTGGAATTTTTTGTTATATACTAGTAATGGCAGCAATTAGCGACTTATAGCGGGACTGCAATATTGCGACAGCCAGTCTGACACATAACTGACACTTTTGACACTTTGTGGGAACCAGTGCCACTAATACAGTGATCAGTGCTAGAAATATGCATTGTCACTGTACTAATGACACTGGTTGAGAAAGGGGTTAAACATCTCAAAGGGTTAATTGTGTGCTTAACCAGTGTTTTTGTGTACTATGTGTGCTGTTTTTACAAAGGGATCTGCTGCATTTTATTTCCTGCATTGCAGGGAAAGAAAATCTATCATATCCCTGCTGACAGAACAGAGCTCTGCCTTGTTTACATAGAAAGAGACGGATTGCGTACTAGGTACGTGATTCTGCACTGTGTGGCCTCAGTAAAAGTACATGGGGCGGTTGGCAAGTGGTTAAACTAAATTAAAAGCCAGGAAAGCAGGACCTTTTTTTATAGTGGCCAGACTTAGGGACTTAAGTGCAGATACTGTATTTTACCAACAGTTCTCCAGAGTTACAGTATATAATATAAATAATAAAAAAAAATGACAATTGATATACCTCTCCAACAATCACCCAAAGACTGAAAGATGATATTTGGGCAGACCACCCCTTAAAGTTGATATGTTCTGGGTGGTCATTCCAATCAGTCATCTTTTAGGTAATAAATGATGCAAGCACCCAATAAGATCAGGTCATCCTTTGTGTTCTAAAAATATCCACATACTATTCTGTCAGTTATCACTGGGATCTCTCCAGAAGATCATTTTATAGGATGCCTTCTTGGTGAAGTGCCTTGTTTATTTATTTTGATACTGTGCATTTGAAATACAGATATACGTCAATTTGCAAGATTAATTTATTCTGACACCTCTTGTATTTTGCAGCATTGTGGAAAAACCATCTCTCTCTCGGCTGATTCTTCTCTGCAAGGTTGTCAGTTCAGGAATCATTTGTTTGCCACTAGACAGCAGCTGGTAAATTTATGCCAGCTCAGCTCTTTCAAGAATGCAGACTCCAGAGACTATTATAATCTTGTCACCCTGTTGAGGTTATAATGGCTTTGCTACTGTGTCTTTCTAAACTCAGCATGCATGAGAAGTCATTACCAGCAACTGAAAGCAATTGCTTCATTATATGAGTTGCAGCAAATACTAGAACAGCAACCCTCATGAAAATCCACTGCATTCACTGCTCTTATTCCACCAATTCAACATTCAGGACAGTTAGTCAGTTAACAATGTTTGTCCCCCAGGACACAATCCGCCAGCCCTTTGATACTCCAGTAAGAATGAACTAGTGGAGCAAGGAGAAGTTGAATGCAAACTTTAAATACTATGACTATTTGCATTTAAAATGTCACTCAACACAAAATGAATATACCTGTATATTTTTTTTGAAGATGCAGAAGATTTATGTCATCAAATTTGTTTCATGACTCTCATGATCTCCAGCAAAAAAAATCCTGCTTTTTAGTTGTCAAGAATATACATCTTATTTGGCACACACATGTACCAAGTTTTGTTGCTCTTGGGTTTTTATTTTACTGTATAGAGAATGTACAGAGAATGTAGCAGGAGGAGGGGGGTACACCTGTAGGATTAAGAGGATTGAGACTGTGTTGGAATATAGCTGGGAACTATGGAGGACAAATAACCATGAGTGGTGTCCTCAAGAGACAAGAGTCTAGAAAGTGCTTCATTCTACCAGTCCGTCTGTTACTAAAATCATCATATTGGTTGGATCAATGCTTTAAAGTTAATCTGTGGCTGTTCTTCCAGGGGTGGAGTAACAACATGGCGCCGTAGAACAGCTTGCAGCGGCAGGCTCCATGCTTTCCTCCAGGCATTCAGACTAGTTTGAGGAATAGAGGAATAGATCCCCCATATAACCGAGTATTGAAGTATTGAAACTGACTCCTACTGGACTGCATTTAACCGGTATTTGACCCACCACGAGGACCAGCCTGCCTGATCCTCTGGAGAGACTGTGCGCCATGGTGGCCGCGAGAGAGGCGTGAGTCTCGAGCCCGGGAGGTGAGCTACTGGCGGGACTGGAGTGTCGCACTGAGTGGATAGAGGAGATAGGAAAATCTGCGATCTAAGCTGCGATCTAAGCAGCGTCGGAGACGGGGGCTGAGGCTGGTCAAAACCGGGTGCGGTGGATACGGAGGATACGGAGAAGACTGCGGGGGCCCCCATGTGATTCCCTGGGCGACATCTAGTCGGGATCCGAATCACTGCAGTGTCAGAGCGGCGGACCAGACAGAGACTACCGGGATTGGAGGAGAGAGGAGGGAGCCCGCAGCCAACGCACTCAATGCCGGCGGATGTAAAGGCACTGTAAAGGTGCAATTAAAGGCGGAGAGCTACATCCAAGACAGGAGGTCTGGGAGAAAACGGGAGAGGAACAGGTACAGCCGAGGGCTTTGATTGAACTGCGGACTGAGCCTAACCATCCTAGCATGAAACTGTGAACTCCGCTATAGGTATTACTGGGGAAAGTTATACTGTGAGAGCATGAAATATCTGCCGCCAATCTGACACAAATGTGCTGACAGTAGTATATGATATATGTATGACTACAAAGGCAGGCAGCCCATAAATCTGGTTTTATATAGATTGGATCATAGAGAAGAGCATCTGTACTATTTGAATCTATATACATACTACCTTGTGGATATACATTAAAAAGGAGCCTGCCTTTGGCACTTTGCAGGAGCTAAGCTCATCCGGTAAGGAGAAGATGGGAAAAAAGGGCCCTAAAGAGAACCAGGGGGAGAGAACTAGCCGTAACACAATAAAGCCCTACCTGATCGCAGATAGGGTGGTACAGATGGCTGAGAGTCCCAGTAAAAAAATAGAGTCAGCCCCAATAACCCCTGCAAAAAATAAAGGGCACCCAGAGACTGTCCAGAGGAGTGAGTGGTCCCCGGGGAAAAGTAAAACTAATAAGGCCCAACCCCCAGAAACAAAAAGTAAGAAAATACCGGAGATACAACAACAACCGGAAACATCCCGTGAAGGCCCACAGGACCCTCCAACAAAACAAGACATGACAGATATGATAGAAATGATATCACGCTTAGAGCGAACAATTAAAGGCAAAATGGGCGCAACAAGAAAAGATATACAGAGCGTTTTACAAAGAGTGGAAGGAATAGAAGAACAGTTAGAAGAACATAAAAGTGCATGGATTGGATAGAGATAAGGAATGCCGGTATAAACTTGAGGACCAAGAGAACCGTAGTAGGAGGAAAAACCTACAGGTTAGAGGACTTCCGGAAGAGGTTAAAGACATAGAATTGGGAGATGTGCTGCGAGAGATATTTAATATGGCTCTAAAGCGCGAGATAACTGCGTCAATGCAATTTGAAAGGGTGCATAGAATACAAAGGCCCTATAGCGCCCAAAGAGAGCTACCAAGATATATTATAATAAGATTCCACGAATATGGACAAAAAGACCAAGTCTCCCAAAGTACAAGGAACTCTATCCCAATGGAATATAAAGGAATTAAATGATCTATTTTTCACAGATCTAGTGCCAGAGACCTTAGCACGAAAAAGAGCATTGAAGCCTTTAATAAACCATCTGCAGGCAAATAACATTTCTTATAGATGGGGGTTCCCAGCATGTCTGTCGGTGAAAAATGAGGGGATATCAGCATATGTTCGGTTTCCAGAAGACATAAAAGAATTCTGTAATAGACTGAATATACAATGTATACATGTAGATAATTGGGAAAAGAGACCTCCAGTCTGGAGAAGGTGGAAGGACCAGGACTGGAACAGAGCATAGTCTCGTAGACCTAATGCATACAGGAAGGAAGGGGGGGGGGAAGTATATAGAAGAAATAGAATAAAATGAAATATTAAAAGTTAAAAATTAACGATGCTGGGAGGGGGAGGTATGGAGCTTCCATGCCCGCCTGCACTCTGGGGGCCAGCCCTTTTTTTGGGGGATGGGCCCCCAGGGAATGGGTGGACAAATGAGGTACCCTGGTTGGAGCCGGCCCAGCAGACCGCCTGGGGGGGCCCAGGCCAAAGAATCTACAACATTGGTTTGCAATGTAATGGGGGGGGGACGGGGGGAGGGGGGTATATGTGGTCTCAATTAAATCTATTTTTATTTCTGAAGTATGTTTCAGAAAGTAGGGTTAAGCTGGGACCGACGTCCCATGAAGATAAGTCCCATAAAATCATGGTCTGATGAAACTTCCTTGAGGGAATTAGAGTATCCGATGCCCTTCCTATCCTGTGTGTATCTGATATATTACTATTGGTACAGTACTAAGGAACTAAATGATAGAATATGGCAGCTTTGAAAATAGTCACGTATAATGTGCGTGAATTGAATAACCCAAATAAGCGATATCAGATACTGCAGAAGATGAGGGGAATGTCGGCAAATATAGTGTTTCTGCAGGAAACGCACCTAAAGTTGACTTCCAAGACTAGACTGAATTCAAAAGACTATCCTACTTGGATACATTGTTACTCTCCTAATAAAAGATCAAAAGGAACTGTCATAGGGTTTGAAAGGAACACACGTTTTACATTAGAAGCTATGGAATCAGATTCCGAGGGAAGATATCTTTTTATTAAGGGCTCCCTATTTAATGTGAAAATTACTCTTGTAAATGTGTATTGTCCTAATGTACGGTCGGCAATGTATCTGAAAAAATAAATAAAAAATAAATAAATAAAGTTAATCTGTGGACAGGCTATGGTCATTTACAAATTTACACATTCTTAACAAACAGTACATGAGCTTTAGGCCGGGTTCACACCTATGCAAATTGAATGCGCCTTTCTCCGCATTCAATTCGCATAGCAGGAGAATGTGACTGGCTCTCTATGGAGCCGGTTCACATATCTCCGCAGCAGGTCCGGTGCGGTGTGCCCGAAAAACGCGTGCCTTTAATGGTGCATTTCAGGTTCGATCTCAGCCCAAAATTCGGGCTGCAATCGGACCTTAACCGGTGAACCAGCACGCAACGAACCCCTGCTGTGCGCCGCATGCGGCGACAGTGTGAACTCAGCCTGAAAGCGGTAGTAAAGCCGCTTTGTGATTTTTACCTACAGATAAGCCTATAATAAGGCTTACCTGTAGGTAAAATGATTATCTCCTAAACGTGCACCATTTAGGAGAAATTCACCCTGGATGCAGCCGATGACATCACCGACACATGTGCTCCGAAGGTCCAGCATACCGTGCCGGATCTTCAGAGATTCATGCCAGAACCGAGGGCTTCTGCGCATATGGGCGGGGGTGATGTCATTGTGACTCTGGCCACTGACAGCGCCAGAGCCCGCGAACCCAGAACAAAGACCAGAGGAAGATGTCAGCCCTTTCAGCGGTGACGTCGTGCCCCTGGAGGGCTTCGTTCTAAGGTAAGTATTTCATAATATGCTAGTGTGCGATGCATACTAGCACATTATGGCATTGTCTTACAGGTGTTTGTTTGTTTTTTAACTCTGCAGCAGTTTATTACCGCTTTAAAGAGATACTTCACCCTTAAACAAAAAAAATTAAAGTCAGCAGCTTTTCAAATACTGTAGCTGCTGACCTTTATTTTTTGACGGTCTTCTGGTCCCCAGAGCCACCATCTTAGATGTGGGAAGCTGGCTGTGACTGCCTGATGCTTCAAAGCCAGCCTCCCAGTGCCAATAACCTGTGACATCTCCCAGGAGGTTACAGGCGGGGGTTGAACTTCCGCCTAGGCGATCCGGGCAGAAGTGGAGCAGGTACCTGTCAGAAATCCCCCTCCCGGGACAATAAGCACAACTGCACTTGCAAAGAGTACAGTCTATTTGCCTTTAGTAAATCCACACCATTTATTAACTTTGCAATGATATTACAACAAGACCAGTGGAGGAAGGGCAACTACAGGAGTTCACACCAACTCACACATAGTCCAAAACAGAACAGATTATTTAAAGGCGGAGTTCCACCCAAAAATGGAACTTCTGCTTTTCGGAATCCCCCCCCCCCCCTCCAATGTCACATTTGGCACCTTTCAGGGGGAGGGGGGAGCAGATACCTGTCTAATACAGGTATTTTGCTCCCACTTCCGTGCATAGATAGCTGAGCCACCCGCGGCTATCTATGCCATGTCCGGTGCCTCCTCCGTCCCCCCGCTGTCTTCTGGGAGACACACAGGTCCCAGAAGACCAGTGGGATCGCACAGCGCGAGTCACGCATGCGCAGTAGGGAACCAGGAAGTGAAGCCCCAAGGCTTCACTTCCTGATTCCCTTACCGAAAATGGCGGCGCCTCCTCCCGAGGGCAGAGGGACAGATCGGCTTCGGGTGCCGACATCGCAGGCACCCTGGACAGGTAAGTGTCCTTATTTTAAAAGTCAGCAGCTGCAGTATTTGTAGCTGCTGACTTTTAAAAAAAAAAAAAATTTGGCAGAACTCCGCTTTAACAAATACTAGTATTGCCAGTCGGTGTCTGGTCTTTTGACTCCTTCCCATTTTGCCTGTCACATTTGACATTGACATATACGGTAAAACAGCAGGTTGTAACTGAGGAGATGTTTTTCTTTCCTCATTAGCAGTATTACTGTATCACACGATGTCAAGGAAAATAAGAATAAAACATATTCAGAACATAACTCCAACGCATTTTCCCATGTTTTATACCTTTAACAACTCTTCAAAAACCAAAAATATCTGTTAATCTGCCAAAAACCCAGTGTGCTTCTAACTTTCTGTTTGGGCTGTCAACACAGTGCCTCTACTGAACTAAAAACGTAAGAAGTGTTGTTAGCTCTACACAGTGCTGAACCTATGCTGGACTACAGAATACTGCCTATCCCAAGAACCTGCTAACACAGTGTGCGCAGGCAAAGGGCTCATGAAAGATGTAGTTTTGGGGGATGTGCTTACATTAATATGTGCCTACAAACTGACCTCCAAGCAGTTGCCCCTGCAAATATTTTACAAGCTTAGTGATGATTTTACAATGAGAGATAAAAGCTGTTTCTCAGATAGGTAAAGCTGAGACATTTTCCAGAAGTAAATAAGAAGGTTTAGAGGTACATTTGGCTAATGTCTGTTACCTGTACATGCATTTTAATCTAGATCAGTCAGTAATTTCTTGGTAGTCACAGCCAATGCTACCTCTTTGATTTATCAAGAATCTGTGCAGAAACTCTCATTGACAGGAAACCCCCTTTTCCAAGAGCTCAACAATATTGAAATTGAATTGAATATTGATACTGAAATTAACTAAATAGTTCTTCTGAATGTGGACAGCACGTTTCAACATATTGAATGCTAGCTGTCCTTTTGGCCTGTACATTCCAGAATGCCTAGAATGCCCATTTACTCTCAAGGGTCACATTTGTTGGGATGTTATATCTTGCTCTTTCAGAAATTTTTCATAAAGGGAATATGTGTGCAAGATGATTAATTACAACTGGGCTTATTTATTAAGCGAAGTACAAAGTGCCGTAATCCACAAAAGCCCATCAGCAATCATATTTCATCTACAAGCTAACAAAAGGTGAAATCAAATAGCGTGTTATGAATTACTGAACTTTGCATATATGCCTCTTTATAATTTCCATACAACAGGTGAAAGCAAAAGATATCTAGAAAACATTGTAGCTGTGCTGAAGTCAAAAGTTTAGCCAGCTTACCTTTGTTGGAATGTCTTTTCCAGAAATCTTAGTTTAACCTGTACTTTCTTTGTTGTTTTGGTAGTTCTCTTTCAGTTTAGCTGTAATCTAAAGTTTTCCCATATTATATTATCAGTCAACCGCTCTTGAAGTATCCAGTGTGCTGTGCTAATAGTGTAACGTGGACTGACTGCATATTTAACAGCTGTCCAATCACTGAGGAGTAGGAATGAGCTTCGTGTTCGAGTCGAACCCATTTTCGACTCGAACATTGGCTGTTCGGCCGTTCGCCAAATTTTGAACATTATGGGCTGTTCGCGCCAAATTCGAGTGGCACGTCATGGCCCATAATTCACTGTGGCATCGCAGTGAACTGCTGGCTGATGATTGGCCAAGCATGCACTAAGACCCGCATGCTTTGGACAATCACAGCGCCATCAGCACAGAGAGCCATAATTGGCCAAAGGAAGGGAGCCTTTGGCCAATCATGGCTCAGGGGAGTAGGTACACGCCCCACACTATATAAGGCCGCCTGTGTGTCGGCCTTGTGTAGTGTGTTGTGGCGGCGGAGAGAGATATAGAGTCAGAGTGTCATTTCATTTCAGTTAGATAGAGCAGGCAGGCGATTGAGTTAGCTTAAGAGCCGGTTCACACCAGGGCGACTCAGGATCCGACTTCAGGTCGCCCCGAGATGCCCCAAGTCGCCCCAAGTCACGCTGTAATGTTAGTCTATGAAGCCGTCTTTATGCACACTACAGAAGTCGCTCCGACTTCAAAAAAGGTTCCTGTAATACTTGAAAACGACTTCTAGGCGACTTGTACCCATTGATTTAAATGAAAGTCGCCTCCAAAGTCGGATCAGTGTCTTAACTGAAGCAACTTTACAGGAAGAGAAAATAGTTTTCTCAGGCAAACCCCTCCCTTCCACAGAGCTGATTATTGTTTGATTGGCCACTGGCAAAGTCGCCTGTCCTGGAGGAAACTTGAAGTTGCCTCGAAGTTGCCTCGAAGTTGCCTTGAAGTTGCCTCGAAGTTTCCTCGAAGTTGCCTTGAAGTTGCCTTGTAAAGTCGCGCTGGAATTCGTGTTGCCCCAGTGTGAACCGGCTCTTAGTCAGTGTATTTAGTATATATATGCATCCTAGGAGTTGTGTATATATATATATATATATATATATATATATATATATACACTGTATTCAGTTTAGCTAGATCCGTTCCTGTTATTCTCTTCCTAATATACTGACAGGCAGGCAGTTGATTGTGGTAGCTGCAGTAGTTTCAGTCAGTGTACTGTATCCTGTGTACTGTATCCTGTGTACAGTGTGCAACTAAAGCTAACTGCATACAATTCCTGGTGTTCTCTTCCTAATATACTGACAGGCAGGCAGCTGCAGTATTTGCAGTCAGTGTACTTTATCCTGTGCACAGTGTGCAACTAAAGCTAACTGCAGACAATTGCTGGTGTTCTCTTCCTAATAATACCACAGGCAGGCAGGCAGGCAGCTGTAGTATTTTCAGTCAGTGTACCTTATCCTGTGCACAGTGTGCAACTAAAGCTAGCTGCAGACAATTGCTGGTGTTCTCTTCCTAATAATACCACAGGCAGGCAGCTGCAGTATTTCCAGTCAGTGTACTTTATCCTGTGCACAGTGTGCAACTAAAGCTAACTGCAGACAATTGCTGGTGTTCTCTTCCTAATAATACCACAGGCAGGAAGGCAGCTGCAGTATTTTCAGTCAGTGTACTTTATCCTGTGCACAGTGTGCAACTAAAGCTAACTGCAGACAATTGCTGGTGTTCTCTTCCTAATAATACCAGAGGCAGGCAGGCAGCTGCAGTATTTTCAGTCAGTGTACTTTATCCTGTGCACAGTGTGCAACTAAAGCTAACTGCAGACAATTGCTGGTGTTCTCTTCCTAATAATACCACAGGCAGGCAGTTGCAGTATTTTCAGTCAGTGTACTGTATCCTGTACACAGTGTGCAACTAAAGCTATCATATATACTCGAGTATAAGCCAAGTTTTTTAGCATTTTTTTTTGTGTGCTGAAAATGCCCCCCTCGGCTTATACTCGAGTCACCTTTTTGCGCCTGATCTCCTGGACTTTGGGGACCCAGTACCAGCCAGCCATAGGTCTCCTGGACCCCAAACTTGGCACACATGTAGCCTCACTCTTCCTCTTCAAGTGTGCAAAGTTTTTAGTCTGAGAGACCTACGGCTGGGGAGCACCGATTTTTCAAAACCAGGCACCCCTTCCATAGACTCCCATGTTAAACAAAGTCTAGTCATGGACACAGTGAGGCATGGGCACAGTGAGGCATGGGCACAGTGAGGCATGGACACAGTGAGGCACGGACACAGTGAGGCATGCACATGGACACAGTGAGGCAAAGTGAGGCACAGTGAGGCATGCAGATGGACACCCTAGGCTTATACTCGAGTCAATAAGTTTTCCAGTTTTTTGTGGTAAAATTAGGTGCCTCTGCTTATATTCGGGATGGCTTATACTCGAGTATATATGGTAACTGCAGACAATTGCTGGTGTTCTCTTCCTAATAATACCACAGGCAGGCAGGCAGGCAGCTGCAGTATTTTCAGTCAGTGCACTTTATCCTGTGCACAGTGTGCAACTAAATCTAACTGCTGACAATTGCTGGTGTTCTCTTCCTAATAATACCACAGGCAGCCAATTGCAGTATTTTCAGTCAGTGTAATGTATCCTGTACACAGTGTGCAACTAAAGCTATCATATATACTCGAGTATAAGCCGAGTTTTTTAGCATTTTTTTTGTGTGCTGAAAATGCCCCCCTCGGCTTATACTCGAGTCACCTTTTTGCGCCTGATCTCCTGGACTTTGGGGACCCAGTACCAGCCAGCCATAGGTCTCCTGGACCCCAAACTTGGAACACATGTAGCCTCACTCTTCCTCTTCAAGTGTGCAAAGTTTTTAGTCTAAGGGACCTACGGCCGGGGAGCACCGATTTTTCAAAACCGGGCTCCCCTTCCATAGACTCCCATGTTAAACAAAGTCTAGTCATGGACACAGTGAGGCATGGGCACAGTGAGGCATGGGCACAGTGAGGCATGGACACAGCGAGGCACGGACACAGTGAGGCATGCACATGGACACAGTGAGGCAAAGTGAGGCACAGTGAGGCATGCAGGTGGACACCCTAGGCTTATACTCGAGTCAATAAGTTTTACCAGTTTTTTGTGGTAAAAATAGGTGCCTCGGCTTATATTCGGGATGGCTTATACTCGAGTATATATGGTAACTGCAGACAATTGCTGGTGTTCTCTTCCTAATATTACCACAGGCAGGCAGCTGCAGTATTTTCAGTCAGTGTACTGAATACTGGCCACAGTGTGCAGCTAAAGCTGACTGCAGACAATTCCTTGTGTACCTACCTATTCCAATACATCAAATAAAGTATGTCTGGAAGGCCAACAAGGAGAGGCAGACACACACAGGCCAATAAAAGAGGGCAAGCAGGCTCTGTGTCTAGAGGCAACAGTGCTGGTCGTGAACACGTTGCATCCTCATCAGCACGTGGCCGTGGGGCACGCTTGTCCTTTTTTTCGGCAGCTGGCCGTGTTGAGCCGCAACATGCTGAAGAGTTGGTAGAGTGGATGACCAAGCAGTCCTCATCCTTCTCATCCTCTCTCACCCAGCCTCAGGGTAATTTGTCAGCCAAAGCGGCCTCTTCCCTCCGCTCAATGGCATCAGTCACTCCTTCCCTAGCCCCACCATGTCCTCCTGAGGAGTCCCCCGAACCAGTGGCGTCACTAGGGTTGGTGTCACTCGGTGCAAAAAAAATGGTGTCACCCCCCATCAACTATAGTCCCCCCTCAGTACAGACCCCCCTCCACTAACTACAGACTCCCCTCCCGCAGTATAGATCCCCCTCCCTCAGTACAGACCCCCCACTAAGTACAGACCCCCCTCCATCAATATAGACCCCCTCCCTCAGTATAAACCTCCCCCTCAGTACAGATACCCCCACCTCAGTGCAGACCGCTCCATCAGTACAGACACCCCCACCTCAGTGCAGACCCCCCAGCAGTACAGAAACCCCCCAGTGCAGACACCGCTCAGTTACAGACCTTCCTCAGTTACAGACACCCCCCAGTTACAGACACCCTCTCAGTTACAGACCCCCCTCAGTTACAGACCCCCCTCAGTACCAGACCCCCCTCAGTAAAGACAGCCCCTCAGTTACAGACCCCCCTCAGTTACAGACCCCCCTCAGTACAGACACCCCCTCAGTACAGACACCCCCTCAGTTACAGACCCCCCTCAGTACCAGACCCCCCTCAGTACCAGACCCCCCTCAGTACCAGACCCCCCTCAGTACAGACACACCCTCAGTTAGACACCCCCTCCCCCCATCAGTATAGACCCCCCTTACCTTACAGACCTCAGAACAGAGCAGCAGATACACACAGCAGTGTGTCCCCCGAGCACAGGCTCCTCCTCCTCTGTGGATGTATACAGAGAATGCGTACAGAAAAGACCCACACCAAAGAACAAAGCGGACCTCTCCTTGCTTCTCATCAGCTGGAATCTCCAACCCCACTATACCTTCAGTCCTCTCAGAAACCTGCACTGAGAGGAACGAATGTGTAGAATTAGGTGTGTCACTGCCAAGTACTTTTTCTCACGGAAGGCGATTCCGGCTCTCTACCAGCATGTGGAAGGCAATGTCTTGGCCTCACTGGACAGGGCGGTCAGTGGTAAGGTGCATATTACCACTGACTCATGGTCCAGCAGGCATGGACAGGGATGTTACCTTTCTTTCACGGCGCATTGGGTGACGCTGCTGGCAGCTGGGAAGGATGCAGGACAGGGTGCAGTAGTGTTGGAAGTTGGAAGTGTTGGAAGTTGTTCCACCACCACGCCTCCAAAATGCTACTAGTGTTGATTCTGACACACCTCTCTCCTCCACCCCCTCCTCTTCTTCTTCCTCCATGGCCTCTCCCTCTGCTGATTTGTCCTCGGAACCAGCAGTAGGCGTTTAAGTGGTTACGCAAGTACGCAGGCAAAAAGATGCCATGCGGTGCTTGAGCTGGTGTGCTTGGGGGACAGGAGCCACACTGGGGCAGAGATTCTGTCAGCTCTGCAGGGGCAGGCTCAGAAGTGGTTGATGCCACGCCAGCTTAAGCCAGGAATGGTGGTTTGCGACAATGGCACCAACCTCCTCTCCGCCCTCCGACAGGGACAACTGACCCATGTGCCCTGTTTGGCTCACGTCCTTAACTTGGTGGTGCAGCGGTTCTTGAGCAGGTACCCGGGCTTACAGGATGTCCTGAGGCAGGCCAGGAAACTCTGTGTGCATTTCCGCTGGTCATATAATGCCAGTCCTCGGCTGGTTGACTTCCAAAAGGAATAAAACCTGCCCAAGAACCGCCTAATCTGTGACATGCCCACCAGATGGAACTCAACGTTGGCCATGCTGCAACGGCTGCACACGCTGCAGAGGGCCCTCAATAAGTATCTGTGCCAATATGGCACGAGGACAGGGAAAGGGGCTTGTTTTTTTTGCCACGCCAGTGGGTCATGATCAGGGATGCATGCACTGTCCTGTCACCATTTGAGGAGGCCACGAGGATGGTGAGCAGTGACAGTTCATGTATCAGTGACACTGTCCCTCTTGTCCACCTGTTGAAGCACACGCTGTGTGGAATAATGGACAAGGCACTTGAGGCAGAACAGAGGGAGGAAGAGGAGGACTTCCTTACCTCTCAAGGCCCTCTTTATCCAGACAGTGTTCCTGCTGGCCCGCCTATCACACAGGAAGAGGACGAGGAGGAGGAGGAGCACTCAGCATCAGCAGCAGTTTTCAAGGGATCAATTACAGTCCCAAGAAACCCATGCACTTGTACGTGGCTGGGAGGAGGTGGCTGCGGATCATGTTGTCCTTAGTGACCCAGAGGACTCTGGACTGAATGTGTCAGCAAACCTACGCTGCATGGTCTCCCTGATCCTGCAAAGCCTGCGGAAGGATCCTCTTATTCGTGGTATCAAGGAGAGGGATCATTGCTGGCTGGCAACTCTCCTTGATCCACGTTACAAGGGTAAGGTTGCGGACCTTATCTTGCCGTCGCAGAGGGAGCAGAGGATGAAACATCTTCGGGAGGCCTTGCAGAAAGGTTTGTGCAACGCGTTCCCAGAGCCTGGGAGGTTACAAATTCCTGGTCCTGGACAACGTGTTGCAGAGTCTTCGGTCAGTCACAGAAGGAGCGGTGGAGAAGGTGGCCGTCTGACCAATGCGTTCAGACAATTTTTTAGTCCGCAGCCCCAAGGTATGATCAGTACCAGCAACCATCGCCAGCGTCTGTTTTACATGGTGCAGAAATACCTAGGGGCAAGATCAGACTTGGACACCTTTCCCACCGAAAATCCTCTGGGTTACTGGGTCTTGAGGATGAATCACTGGCCAGAGCTTGCACAGTATGCAATTGAGCTACTGGCCTGTCCTGCATCCAGCGTTCTTTCGGAACACACATTCAGTTTCAGTGCTGTTGGAGGCTTTGTAACCGATCACAGGGTGCGCCTGTCCACCGACTCGGTCGATCGGCTGACCTTCATAAAAATGAATCAGTCTTGGATCACCACCAGCTACCAAGCACCTGATGCTGATGTAACCGAATAATTTTTTTGAATGCCAGATCCCTTCAAGACTGCCTATGCTGATGCTGAGTGACTATCCTGTTATGCTGAGTGACTATCCTCTTCCTCCTCAATGATCATGGTGATAGCTTGTAAGAACATTTTTGGTTCTGGGCACCGCCACCAGTGGCTAAGGCCCAATTTTTCTGCCCCTGTTTAACAGGGGCGTGTAATTACAATTTTTGATGCAATACTTTGCAGCAGGGCTCATTCCTGCGCTCCAACTAGAGTTTCTGTGAGGGGTTGCAGTGCTGTGGCACCAGAACCAGTGCCTAAGGCCCAATTTTTCTGCCCCTGTTTAACAGGGGTGTGTAATTACAATTTTTGATGCAATACTTTGCAGCAGGGCTCATTCCTGCGCTCCAACTAGAGTTTCTGTGAGGGGTTGCAGTGTTGTGGCACCGCCACCAGTGGCTAAGGCCCAATTTTTCTGCCCCTGTTTAACAGGGGCGTGTAATTAAAATTTTTGCTGTAATACTTTGCAGCAGGGCTCATTCCTGCGCTCCAGCTAGAGTATCTGTGAGGGGTTGCAGTGTTATGGCACCAGTGCCTAAGGCCCAATTTTTCTGCCCCTGTTCAACAGGGTCATGTAATTACAATTCTTGATCTAATATTTCACAGCAGGGCCCATCCCTGCGCCCACCAAGAGTAACTGTGAGGGCTTACAGTGTTGTGGCAACACCACCACCACCAAAGGCCCAATTTTTCAGCCCCTGTTCAACAGGGGCATGTAATTACAATTCTTGATATAATATTTCAAAGCAGGGCCCATTCCAGCGCCCACCAAGAGTAACTGTGAAGACTAACAGTGTTGTAGCACCAGCACCACCACCACCACCACCAAAGGCCCAATTTTTTAGCCACTGTTCAACAATGGCATGTAATTATAATTCTTGATATAATAGTTCACAGCAGGGCGTTCCAGCGCCCACCAAGAGTAACTGTGAGTGCTTACAGTGTTGTGGCAACACCAACACCTAAGGCCCAAATTTCTGCAGAGTACATAGGGCAGGCCCCTACTTTCAAACATCCGAGTTTCAAACGACTCCTACTTACAAACGGAGGGAGACAACAGGAAGTGAGAGGAAATCTACCCCTAGGAAGGGAAATTCTCTACTGTAAGAATTAATATGGGAAAAACGTGTCTCCTCTCCACTGATGCTTTATCACCAATCCTTGTTTCCCTAAAAAACCCAAATTTTCTAAATCCAATTGTCATTGGGACAGAAAGTGAGGTGAAATCTTCTGAACAGGTGCATAGACAGCAAAACAAATGTTACAGGGGTGATAACCCTTTCCTATGTTTTCCAAAAAGCTTAAAAATTTATTTTTAAAAATGTACCAGTTCAAAATTACAAACAGATTCTACTTAAGAACAAACCTACAGTCCCTGTCTTGTTTGTACCGCCTGTATACTGCTGTTCAGAGTATATAGGGCCTGGGGGCCCCACGCCTTTCCTTTTTTTAATTTGGGTGCAGGGTTCCCCTTAATATCCATACAAGACCCAATGGGGCTGGTAATGGGCTGGGGGGGGGGTACCCATGCCATTTTTCTAAATGATTTTCATCCATATTGCGGGGACCCGACATTACATTAAAGCCGCAAGCAGTTTTAAATGACTTTTATTCCTTTAGAAATTTCATTTTGTGCAGGGACTGTTCTAAACACAGGAAACACGTGCCACTTCACAGGCATACTATAGACACCCCCCAGGTATGATATTTAAAGGAATATTTCACTTTTATTTTTTCACTTTAAGCATCATTAAAATCACTGCTCCCGAAAGAAACTTTTCTTGCATTGATACATGTACCCTGGGGCAGGACCCGGGTCCCCAAACCCTTTTTAGGACAATAACTTGCATAGTAGCCTTTAAAATTCGCTCTTTTGATCTCTCACGTTTGAGTCCCATAGACTTTAACGGGGTTCGAAAGTTTGCGCAAACTTTCGGTCCGTTCGCAGGTTCTGGTGCGAACCGAACCGGGGGGTGTTCGGCTCATCCCTACTGAGGAGTCCCAGTGTTCCCAGTGGACTAGGTTGGATTGCACTTCCCTTCTGGAAGAGTCTGTGCCAGCAGGTTGTGACCTGATTTCTGAGTTTGTGGGTGTGAGCTCAGGCCCTAAGGACTCGGTTCTCTGTGGCTGAGAGCAAGCTGTCTAATCCTTAAGGACCTAACTCATACTATGCTTAAGAAGGGGACACCAGTGCATACATATGAACCTCTACTGGTCTGAATGCTGTCACTTATCTGGTACAGAGAAAAAAACAAAACCTCTGTATTGGAAGTTACTTAAAGCTGTTGTGTGCATGGAGGATCTGGGCATCCAGGGACTGGATTAGCAAGAGAACCATTAAGTTTTGGAAACACCACACCTTTCCCCTACGTTCTGTAACAAAGCCTTCCAAAGTCAACCAAAGACTAGAGTTTCAAGGATCTGAGTAAGTGAATCTGCCTAGGGTCTAGGTTGTCTCAGTTGGGATTTCCACTTGTAGCAATCAGGGCCCAATAAATGTAGACAATACTAGAGAAATGTATCAAAGAAGTCCCATTTCTCCAGCTAAAGTCTCAAGCCTCGTACACACTATAAGAAAAAACGATCAGCAGGTTTTCCTTGATGTTTCACAGCAAGTCGGAAACGAGAATAGAAATAATCAACAAAAAAATCACGTAAGACAAAGGATTTTTTTGTTATTTGTTGTTTCTGATCATGCATGGTTCTTCGTATCTGATATTTTGGAGTATGTTCTTTTTGAAATTTTTGCTCGGAAGGTTGGAATCGGCTTAGGCGACTCGTCATATCGCCTAAGGCGGCCCCTCCCTGTAGGCGATCACCTGGGTCACGTGACAGGTCCCAGGCGATCGCCTGTCCACTCAGGGAGCACAAGCGCCGCTCGTGCATGCGCAGTGAGTGCCCGGCCGTGAAGCCGAAAGCTGTCACGGCCGGGTGCCCACAGTTAGAATGGAGGCACCGGCGGGGAGGGGGGGAGAGGAGCGAAGCTCCGGGCGGCCGCGTCGTTGGACAGTGGAACAGGTAAGTGTCTGTTTATTAAAAGCTAGCAGCTGCACTTTTTGTAGCTGCTGACTTTTAATAAACATAAAAAAGGCTGGAACTCCCCTTTAACTAGAGTGTGTTTGGAATTCCTCAATTGACTCACAAGAGGAGGTTCAAAGATCGCCAGTTTACTGACAGACTGAGGTGGATTGGTATACTGCAGCAATGTCAAATACTAAGCTGGTAGCCTGTGCTTCATACAAGGATCTCAATGATGCTGTCATAGGGAACAAAACCCAAAACCGCTTCTGGTATAAAGCAAGGGCACCTAAAGATGCCTCCAAATACTTCAGCAACTAGCTGAATGCCAGACCATTCTGACAGACAAGGCTCCAAAATTTTTAATAATACTGAAGCTTTCCCATACATTCTTTCCTTTTGTACATTCCTATCCTCGGTAAGCTGGGAGAGGGTGCTACAGTAAGGGTTGTGTAAATCTCAAGGCTGCATGGTTAGAAATATAAATCCTTTGGCAAATACAATAGCTGCCATATATGTTTTTCATTATTGTGTTTAGCTTTTGTCTAGAGTCCAGCTTTAATATTCTTTGATACAGATAATATTTTTTTTTTAAAAGACATAGGATCGGGGCTTGCAGAGGTTGCAGCTATGACTGGGCACCTAGGTAATCTTTGGTAGTCTCCACTCTCTACATCAAATTTAAAGATAGGGTAGTGCTGGGAACACTTGGTCTGCAGTTCTGCAGTTTCAATTTCAAGGCCTCAGAAGATGAGAATACTGTGGCAAGTATTGGGATTCAGCTAACAGGACAGTCAGCTGCACAAGATGAATGCTAGGATGGAAATTAGAGCCACTCAGCAGGTAGTCTATGTCCCTTGAGTCAGTTTAAATGCACAATTGTCATGCTTGACTGAAGTGTGCCTTTAGCGTAACATCCAGGACAAAGGTAGCTGTTTGGGCTATTTTGATCCCAAGCATTTTTCTAAAATGATTCGTCAGCAAAATTACACTATGTATTTTTGCAGCTAGACAAAAATGCCGTAAAATAGACAATTTTTTAAGTCACCAGGTCTTTGGAGAATAGTTCCTCCACTCTATATATATCTGCTGAAGACAGTTCATCAATGCAAGATCATCACCAGACAGAGAATAGCTTTCCCCATCTAGACATTAATCATTTTCACTGGACACAGGCAGAAAGACAATAGCATAATGGTACTTTCAGCAATATATGATGCCGCTGAAACGTCCAATTACCAAAGCCTGAACAAGCCTCAGGAGAGGAGGACTCAAAGACACAGCAAAGCAGAATGCACTCATTGACAGGTAGCATTACCATTTATTGCACAGAGTTCATAGATTATGTAGTAATTTATTAAAAAGTAAATAAGAGAGGATCACTGGGTTAACACAAAGCAGGATATTGTTTTAGTGATAAATTAGCAGCTGTTGAAGTCAATACCTATATCCAATTAACAATTTTAACTATTCTACTTATATACATTTTAGAACATTAACAACTTAGTGTACATAGGCTGAGATTAAAGTAGAGTTAAGCCATTTCACTAAAGTGTCAAATATGTTTTAATGTCATTTAATGTCATTTTAAAGTTGATTTAAAATTTGCATCTTTCATTGTATGGAACTCTTAAATCTACACTATATTACCAAAAGTATTGGGGCGCCTGCCTTTACACACATAAACTTTAATTACATCCCAGTCTTAGTGCATAGGGTTTAATATTGAGTTGGCCCACACTGTGCATCTATAGCAGCTTCAACTCTTCTGGGAAGGCTGTCCACAAGGTTTAAGAGTGTGTCTATGGGAATGTTTGATCATTCTTCCAGAAGCAAATTTGTGAGGTCAGGCACTGATGTGAACGAGAAGGCCTGGCTCACAGTCTCCGCTCTAATTCACTCCAAAGGTGTTCTTGCGGGTTGAGGTCAGAACTCTGTGCAGGCCAGTCAAGTTCCTCCACCCCAAATGTGCTCGCCCATTTCTTTACGGACCTTGCTTTGTGAACTGGTGCACAGTCATGTTGGAACAGGAAGGGGCCATCCCCAAACTATTTCCACAAAGTTGGGAGCATGAAAATGTCCAAAATGTCTTGGTATGCTGATGCCTTAAGAGTTCCCCTCACTGGAACTAAGGGGCCAAGCTCAACCCCCGAAAAACAACCCCACACCATAATTCCCCCTCCACCAAATGAGTTGGACCAGTACACAAAACAAGGTCCATAAAGACATGGATGAGCAAGTTTGGGGTGGAGAAACTTGGCTGGCCTGCACATGCCTGTGCCTCAACCCGATACAACACCTTTGGGATGAATTAGAGCGGAGACTGCGAGCCAGGCCTTCTCGTAAATATTAGTGCCTGACCTCACAAATACGCTTCTGGAAGAATAGTCAAACATCCCCATAGACACACTCCTAAACCTTGTGGACGACCATCCTAGAAGAGTTTAAGCTGTTATAGCTGCAAAGGGTGGGCCAACTCAATATTGAAACCTACGAACTAAGACTTGGATGCCATTAAGGTTCATGTGCGTGTAAAGGTAAGGGTTGACTTGCTGCTCATTTTCACTGGCAAGTTGTACACTTGCAGAGCACTTGAAGCACAAGTTCTAGATGACACTTTTCCAATTTGTAGCAAATTTCCGTGGCAAGTCTCTTGCAAAAGAAAAGTTGCAGTGGTGAGTCTACAGCGAGAGCTCTGCAAGTCTACAGCATGAAGATTCAGCCACAGTGACCCCTGTGGTGGGATGACTATTGCACAACATAATTGAACCAAAACTTGCAGCAGACTTGCAGAATGTTTGCAAAGAAAGTTGATCTGGAGTTATGCAATGTGGATTTGCTGCAATTGTGCAACAAACTTATGAAGGCTGGCATTCACCATTGTCATTGTTGAAGTGAGTAGACATGAAGTAGCTATAAGAGGCTGAGAAAGATCAGTAGGAGAAAATAACAACAGTAATTGTTTGTGATTAGGGATGAGCTTCGAGTTCGAGACGAACTCATGTTCGACTCGAACATTGCCTGTTCGCCCGTTCGCCGAACAGCGAACAATTTGGGGTGTTCGCGGGAAATTCGAAAAGCCGGGGAACACCCTGTAAAAGTCTATGGGAGAAATCTAAAGTGCTAATTTTAAAGGCTTATATGCAAGTTATTGTCATAAAAAGTGTTTGGGGACCCGGGTCCTGCCCAAGGGGACATGTATCAATGCACAAAAAAGTTTAAAAAACAGACTTTTTTTGGGAGCAGTGATTTTAATAATGCTTAAAGTGAAACAATAAAAGTGAAATATTCCTTTCGTACCTAGGGGGTGTGTATAGTATGCCTGTAAAGTAGCGCTTGTTTCCAGCGCTTAGAACTGTCCCTGCACAAAGTGTAATTTCCGAAGGAAAAAAAGTAATTTAAAAGTACTCGCGGCTATAATGAGTTGTCGGCTCCCGGCAATACAGAGAAAAGTAATTGAAAGTCATTGATGAAAAAAAAAATGTGTGGGGGTCCCCCCTAATTCAATTACCAGGCCCTTCAGGTCTGGTATGGATATTAAGGGGAACCCTGCGTCAAATTTAAAAAAACGAATGACGTGGGGTTCCCCCCAAATATCCATGCCAGACCCTACAATGTACCCATTACCAATTCACATAGGGGGGCGGGATCTGGGGGTTCCCTTTGTTAAAGGGGTCTTCCAGATTCTGATAAGCCCCCCTGCCCACAGACCCCCACAACCACCGGGCAAGGGTTGTGGGGATGAGGCCCTTGTCCCCATCAACATGGGGACATGGTGCTTTGAGGGGTCACAGACCCCCAAAGCATCCTACCCATGTTGAGGGCATGTGGCCTGGTATGGTTCAGGAGGGGGGGCGCTCTCTCTTCCCCCCCTCTTTTCCTGCGGCCTGCCAGGTTGCGTGCTCTGATAAAGGGTCTGATATGAATTTTTGGGGGAACTCAACACCATTTTTTTTTAAATTTGGGGTGGAGTTCCCCTTAAAATCCATACCAGACCTGAAGGGTCTGGTATGGATATTTGGGGGAAACCTCACGTAATTTTTTTTTATTTGACGCAGGGTTCCCCTTAATATCCATACCAGACCTGAAGGGCCTGGCAATTGAATTTGGGGGGACCCCCACGGATTTTTTTTTATCAATGATTTTCAATGGCTGTTCTCTGTGCTGCCGGGAGCCGACAGTACTTTTAAATGACTTTTTTTCCTTCAGAAATGACACTTTGTGCAGGGACAGTTCTAAGCACGGGAAACAAGCGCTACTTTACAGGCATACTATACACCCCCCCTAAGGTACGAAATTTAAAGGAATATTTCACTTTTATTGTTTTACTTTAAGCTGTATTTAAATCACTGCTCCCGAAAAAACTGCAGTTTTTAAAACTTTTTTTTTGCATTAATAAATGTCCTCTGGGGCAGGACCCGGGTCCCCAAACACTTTTTATGACAATAACTTGCATATAAGCCTTTAAAATTAACACTTTAGATTTTTCATGTTTGAGTCCCATAGACTTTAACGGTGTTCGGATGTTCGAACAAATTTATTGCCTGTTCTGATGCGAACCAAACTGGGGGTGTTCGGCTCATCTCTATTTGTGATACACAGTACTAGAAAACTAAATGTAATCTAATTTGGGCTAGGTCTGATGCATTCACTCATACATAAATATGAATTTCTTGAATTTGTTTGCACGGGATTGAGTGCTCAAAAGTCAACAGACGTAAAAGATCTACTCCCTTGAAAATAAACCTCTGGGTAAACTATAATATTATCTTTCTTTAGGTAGTATAAACATATTTTTTGACATTATAGCAAAGAACAACATTTAAAAAAAAATATTTCAATGTGGTAAGCTATTACATGCTAGTTATCAGAAGTATTGCGTGCTAGAAGTGAGCACCCAACTGTTGTGAAGAGCCCCTGGACAGGGGAGGTTGCACCTCTATTAAAAAGGCCTGGCTGCTTTTGGCAGAGTCATCTGCTTGCAGCCATTACTTGCACCACATTTCCAGTTTGATGAACCGGTAAGTCAGCCTGCGGCAGGGCCCCTCTAGTCTCTATTAATGACCTATTAATAATACCTTGGCAGATGTCGACTTGTCACTGCTTATTTTATAGAGATAGCAGTGAAATAACAGATTGATTAACAGCAATTAATATGCTATGTGCTATCTTATTGAACGTACATTAGCTACATGTATATGGGCCTATAAACCTGTAATGCAAATTGAACTAACATTAAACATGTTTTAAACACAAATAAAAATTCTTATTTACCTATAAAATTAAAGGGATTGTTGAACATCATCCTTCCAGCTCAAAAGCAAGTGCAAACGGCCCATCAAATATCTTTATAGCATTTGTGCAGAAACTGTGCAGTAACACACTTTATTTTTCTGTTATGTAAAGTTATGTACTTGGGGGCTAAGAATATGCATGAATTATACATATTAGGGGGAGTACAACAAGGGGCGTCAATAGTGGGGAAGGATCTGGAGGTTTTGGGTTTTGGTAGATCATAAGCTTAATAGTAGCATGCAATGCCAAGCTGTTTCCAAAGTGAGCAAAGTAATTTCTTGTATTAAGAGATGTATAGACTCCAGAGAGAGAGACATTTTTTAGAAATCATTAGTAAAATCTAATCTGGAATATGAAGTTCAGTTTTGGGCACCAGTTCTCAAAAGAATATCGGGGAACTAGGGAAAGTGCAGAGAAGGGCAACCAAACTGATAAGAGGCATGGAGGAGCTCAGCTATGAGGAAAGATTAGGAGGAACTGAATTTATTCTCTCTTGAGAAGAGGAAATGAAGGGGGGATATGATCAACATGTACAAATACATAAGTTCACATATAGTGAACTTGGTGTTGAATTATTCACTTTAAGGTCACCACAGAGGACAAGGAGGCACTCTTTACGTCTAGAGGAAAAAAGATTTCATCTCCAAATACCGAAAAGTTTCTTCACAGTTATGCCAAGTACACACGACCGTTTTTCCTGTCATGCAAAAATACAATGTTTTTCTCGACGTGATTCATCGTGATTCCTCTCAAGCCTGCCTTGCATACACACGTTCATAAAAAAAAATGCTTGAGCAAAGCTCAGTGACGTACAACATGTACGACAACACGTACGATGGCACTATAAAGGGGAAGTTCCATTCGAATGGTGCCACCCTTTGGGCTGCTTTTGCTGATCTCGTGTTAGTAAAGTTTGGTGAGAGACGATTCACACTTTTCAGCCTCGTGCTTTTCAGTCCGTTACAGCGTGACGAATTTGCTATCTCTATTACAAACGCTAGTTTTACCAGAACGAGCGCTCCCATCTCATACTTGATTCTGAGGATGTGCGGTTTTTTTCCCCTCAGAAAAGAATACACACGAGCGATTTTCACAACGAGAAAAAGAACAACGGGAAAAACGACAAGAAAAAATAGAGCAGGTTCTAATTTTTTTGCGGGCAGTTTTCCCGTTGAGAAAACTGCTATGGAGCATACACACGACCGGTTTTCACGACCAATCTAAACAATGGCAGTTTTCTTGTCATGAAAAACGGTCGTGTGTACGCGGCATAAGAGTTGTGAAAATGTGGAATAGACTCCTTCAAGAGGTGGTTCCGGCCAGCTCAGTAGATAGCTTTAAAAAAGGTCTGGATTCTTTCCTAAATGTAAATAATATAACTGGATACCAATATCTATAGGTACAGTTGATCCAGGGATAATCCAATTGCCTGATCCGGGGGATCAGGAAGAATTTTTTTCCCCGGATTTTTCGCCTTCCTCTTGATCAACTGTGGGTGTAGGATTGTGTGATTGTGTATATGAGATTGTACAATTTTTTTTATTTAATTTTTTTTATTGGTTGAACTAAATGGACTTGTGTCTTTTTTCAACCTGACTAACTATGTAACTATGTTATTTCATTATTTATGGAATGTTGGGGCATGCATAATCACAAGACCTCTAACTGGGGATGCTTCTCCTATTTCATTAAGGTTAAATCATTCCATGAATGTATTTGTGCAGGCACATTATGGGATCAATTAAGGCTCTGAACCCTCCCCCCGCAAAAAAATTATCCTCTTTAACTAATTGCTGTTGCACTTTAAAAAAAATGTCCCAAATACTCACCTAAATCTTAAAGTGTTTGTAAAGTCTCACTGTTTACTTTACTAAAATAAACAAGATGTCATATTTACCTGTTCTGTGCAAGGGTACTGCACAGAGTGGTCCAATCCCTTCTTCTGGGTCCCCCGCCAGTGCTCTCAGCTATGTGTCTTTTCTATGTGTCACCATCGGAAGTGGTTTCCTATGTTGGCACAGGTGCGGGCTCCCTCCTGATCCAGGCTCTGTGTGTCCATAGACACACACAATGCGGCTTGGCCCAACCTCTGCTCCCTCCACACAGGATTTGACTGACAGCAGCTGAAGCCAATGACTCTGGCTGCTCTCGGCTAAGCCTGTCAGAGAATAGAGGAGAGAGAAGACCTGCAGATGGTCACAGCACTGGATCGATATGGAAATCAGGTAAGTATTTAGAGAGAGGGGATGGAGAAACAGCTAGTGGAAGGTTTGTTATTTTAATACAAGGAATTCATTAAGGTTAAAAAACTTACCTTTTGTCTTTATAAGCACTTTAATTCATGTAAGACTCAGAATCCTTCTTTCTTCCAGACTGCACAGGGGATAGGTCCTTCTTCAAGTGCCCTGGTCTTTGCCTGAGTGATGTGGACACTTCCTATTGGCTGTCCAGTGGCTGGGTCCACTCAGGCTCCCATAGACTGCACAGTGTGATAACATCATGATGAGGTGACCAGTTGGTGGCAACCACAGATTGCAGCACTGGATAACCGGCCTCTACGTTGGTCTCCATTACTGTCATAGGTACCATCGAGGGACACATAACAGAAGAGTTAAGTTCATTCCCATGTAATATTTGCTTATTTTAATTTGAAAATGCTATTTTAACATCGCAATAGATATTATCATAAGCCAAAATGTAAACCAGTGAAAGTTTTGGGTGCCAAATATTAGCACTGAAAACTTGTGCCAAAAATCTCTGCATTGAAAACGGCAGGATATATGTAAAATTGGCTTATATGTTTGTAATTTAATTTGACTATACCTCACCAAAACATATGCAAATTCTCTGAGGGTTAACGAAGGTATTAAGCATACAAGTATTATATTTCAGATAAAACTTTCTACTCACAACACATATCTTTGCCTTTAGAAAAACATATTGATTGCAGTAGACACGCTTCAGTAAACTGTGTTGCTTTTCATTTACTTTACTTAGGAGTACCAGTAAAGAAAAAAAAAATTGATTGCAAGGTTATCCTATGTATTACTTTAATGTCAGATTGGTCTCCCAGGTATTTGTGTGAGATAATGCCAAGCCTAATTATGGAAACTCCTGTCTTAGCCAATCTTTAATTATGTTAGCCTGTCTCTCCATGTCATGTATGACTGCAGGAGAGTGCACAAAATTTCAAATTAACTTTATAGCCGGAAAAGCAGAATGCGGTATTGCCATATACTCATCAAATAAATGAAAAAAACAAAACAAAGGTAGACTTGTAATTTATTCAGTTTTGCTTTGTGTGCATTTTTATGGAGAGACCTACATTAATTAAAATTACTGTCTCGGAAAAGAATATTGTTCCTTGTTCCGGCTCGAACTAAAAATGAATGACATGGAATATAGGTACATCCAACAATAGAACAGTATTAATGAGAAACTTTATTGCTGCCAAGGTAGCACTCAGCTCTCAGAATCCCCAGAGACCTGAGAGTTTTACAGCAGAACTTCTGCCATCACAAGGATACCAAAAAGCTATAACAATATAATTTTATTAGGATGTGTAAATTATATAATTTATTTTTGGAATTTATTGTGTTATGAAATTATTTCATTAAAAAACAGAACAGCCATTAGCTGGGAACAAGAATAATTAATTTATGAGATCATTATAGTGGGTGTATGGTCATTTTACAGTTTTTAAAATATTCATGTGACTGTGATCTGCTTAATAAATGTATCATTGTCAGTGCATGTTAAAGAAAACCTATAACCTTTATTAATGTTGTATAAATAAACATGAGAAAAAGATAGGATAAATGTGAATGATCTTATCTAATTGTATCTGTCTAATCCTAAATATGTTAATGTTCTAAAAACCTATTTATGTCAGTGATAAAGCTTGCATTTTTTAGAGTATTTCCAATTTTGCAACCAATTTGTGATAAAACCTTCTCTATACTTGCTACCAGGGATGAGCCGAACACCCCCCTGTTCGGTTCGCACCAGAACCTGCGAACAGACAAAATGTTCGTGTAAACTTTAGAACCCTATTAAATACAATGGACTCGAACGTTCGAAATCTAAAGTGTTAATTATAAAGGCTAATATGCAAGTTATTGTCCTAAAAAGTGTTTGGGGACCCGGGTCCTGCCCCAGGGGACATGTATCAATGCAAAAAGAAGTTTTAAAAACGGCCGTTTTTTCGGGAGCAGTGATTTTAATAATGCTTAAAATGAAAAAATAAAAGTGAAATATTCCTTTAAATTTCGTACCTGGGGGGTGTGTATGATATGCATGTGAAGTGGCGCATGTTTCCCGTGCTTAGAACTGTCCCTGCAAAAAATGTCATTTTTGAAAGAAAAAAATGCATTCAAAACTGACTCGCGGCTATTAATGAATTGTCGGCTCCCGGCAATACATACAAAAGTCATTGTTAAAAAAAGCGTGGGGGTTCCCCAGAATTCAATTACCAGGCCCTTCAGGTCTGGAATGGATATTAAGGGGAACCCCGCCGCAAATTAAAAAAAAAAATTGACGTGGGGTTCCCCCAAATATCCATTCCAGGCCCTTCAGATCTGGCATGGATTTTAAGGGGAACTCCACCCCAAATTTAAAAAAAAAATGGCGTGGAGTCCCCCTAAAAATCCATACCAGACCCCTTATCCGAGCACGCAACCTGGCCGGCCGCAGGGGAAAAGGGGGGGACGAGAGAGCGGCCCCCCCTCCCTCCTGAACCGTACCAAGCCACATGCCCTCAACATGGGGAGGATGTCCCCATGTTGATGGGGACAAGGGCCTCATCCCCACAACCCTTGCCCGGTGGTTGTGGGGGTCTGCGGGCGGGGGGCTTATCGGAATCTGGAAGACCCCTTTAACAAAGGTGACCCCCAGATCCCGCCCCCCCCTATGTGAATTGGTAAGGGATACATTGTACCCCTACCATTTCACGAAGAAAGCGTAAAAAAATGTTTAAAAAAACACACAAACACCTTGAAAAAGTCCTTTATTAAAAAAAAAAAAAAAAAAAAAGCGGTGAAATCCAGTGTCCCGCGGCGATCCCGATGTCCAGCGCTGTCCTTCATTGGTTGTGCCTGAGCGGACCTGATGGGGAACTCCCTCTCAGTATTTTAAATGTATAGACCCGCCCCTTCTAAAGTTCCCCATCAGGTCCGCTCAGCGGACCAGATGCGGAACATGAGAAGGGGCGGGTCTATACATGTATTACCAAAGTGAGAGCAGTCCCCCATCAGGTCCGCCCCCTCGGTATGTCAGACCCGCCTACGTCATTGGCTTGAGCGGGGAACTTCCTTCACTATGTAAATTTAAATTACATAGTGAAGGAAGTTCCCCGCTCAAGCCAATGACGTAGGCGGGTCCGACATACCGAGGGAGCGGACCTGATGGGGAACTTTAGAAGGGGCGGGTCTATACATTTAAAATACTGAGAGGGAGTCCCCCATCAGGTCCGCTCAGGCACAACCAATGAAGGACAGCGCTGGACATCGAGATCGCCGCGGGACACTGGATTTCACCGCTTTTTTTTTTTTTTTTTAATAAAGGACTTTTTCAAGGTGTTTGTGTGTTTTTTTAAACATTTTTTTACGCTTTCTTCGTGAAATGGTAGGGGTACAACGTACCCCTTACCAATTCACATAGGGGGGGCCGGGATCTGGGGGTCCCCTTTGTTAAAGGGGTCTTCCAGATTCCGATAAGCCCCCCGCCCGCAGACCCCCACAACCACCGGGCAAGGGTTGTGGGGATGAGGCCCTTGTCCCCATCAACATGGGGACATCCTCCCCATGTTGAGGGCATGTGGCTTGGTACGGTTCAGGAGGGAGGGGGGGGCGCTCTCTCGTCCCCCCCTTTTCCCCTGCGGCCGGCCAGGTTACGTGCTCGGATAAGGGGTCTGGTATGGATTTTTAGGGGGACTCCACGCCATTTTTTTTAAAATTTGGGGTGGAGTTCCCCTTAAAATCCATGCCAGATCTGAAGGGCATGGAATGGATATTTGGGGGAACCCCACGTCATTTTTTTTAAAATTTGCGGCGGGGTTCCCCTTAATATCCATTCCAGACCTGAAGGGCCTGGTAATTGAATTCTGGGGAACCCCCACGCTTTTTTTTTTTTTTTTTCATCAATGACTTTTGTATGTATTGCCGGGAGCCGACAATTCATTAATAGCCGCGAGTCAGTTTTAAATGCATTTTTTTCTTTCAAAAATGACATTTTTTGCAGGGACAGTTCTAAGCACGGGAAACATGCGCCACTTCACATGCATATCATACACACCCCCCAGGTACGAAATTTAAAGGAATATTTCACTTTTATTTTTTCATTTTAAGCATTATTAAAATCACTGCTCCCGAAAAAACGGCCGTTTTTAAAACTTCTTTTTGCATTGATACATGTCCCCTGGGGCAGGACCCGGGTCTCCAAACACTTTTTAGGACAATAACTTGCATATAAGCCTTTATAATTAGCACTTTAGATTTCTCCCATAGATTTTTCGAATTTGCCGCGAACACCCCTATTTGTTCGCTGTTCGGCGAACGGGCGAACAGGCAATGTTCGAGTCGAACATGAGTTTGACTCGAACTCGAAGCTCATCCCTGCTTGCTACATGTCTTCATTCACATGGACAGCATTACTTGAAGAAAAATTAAAAATTGCAGCTTACTTTTTTATTTTAGACATTTTCTTCTGGAACTTCCAACAAGGAAAATTCTACTTAGTTCTCTTTGTTTTGAGGGGACTGAGAATCTGTGTTTACCATAATTAACCCTGTCTGTGCAGAGCAGATATAATCTTATCCGCTGTACTACAGTTGAACACTGTGGAGTTGATTTACTAACGGCAAAAAGACTGTGCACTTTGCAATGTGCAGTTGTACTCTGCAAGAGCAGCTGCTCCAGAGCTTAGTATGGAAAAGGTAACTGTTAGCGCAAACACAAAGTGCATAAGTAAATGGGGATATAGCAATGAGTCTGTTTAAAATAATGATGGTAACAGGCAGTTCAAGGGTTAAAAGGCAGATAATATGGCTGGTGGATGGCGGCTGCTGTCCTCAGAGAGCTGACTCTGTGGTAGACAAAAAAGGGTAGAGAAAAAGGAAGCGCCGCCTAAGTGCAGTATTAAAAGATTATTTTAATGACACAAATATCAATCACTATTTCTTGTAAGTGTGATTGATATTTGTGTCATTAAAAAAATCTTTTAATACTGCACTTAGGTGGCGCTTCCTTTTTCTCTACCATTATTTGGCTCCAGAGCTTAGTAAATGAGCAGAAGCTCTGCTGACTTCCATCATCCAACCATGTCCTAGCAAAAATGCTGTTTTTTTAAATTTTCCTTGCACGTGATTGGGCATTTATTGCAAAGTGAAGCTTTACCTCATTTACTAAGCTCTGGAGCAACTGCACTTGCAGAGTACATCTGCACTTTGCAAAGTGCACTGTCTATTTGCCTTTAGTAAATAAACCCCAGACTGTCTTAGCAAAAGGTTAAAAAAAGTTTAGGAGTTAGGCTTCTCCATTGTATGCTAATGAGAACCCAGAACCAGGTCCACTTTAAAGCTTGTCTAAATTCTAAAACAAAAATCTATCATATAGCAGCTTACCAGTCCATAGACAAGCAGGGCTGGTGCTACCACTAGGCAAACTAGGCAGCTGCCTAGCACGCACTGCTGCCTAGGGGCGCTCGGACACTGGTTTCCCACCGCGTCTGCAGGCTGCAGCATGTAACTAACTCAGTCCCAGGCAGCTGCTCCATCCGACTGGTGGTGTAATTAGAGGTGCATCTCAGAACTAAAACCAGCCCTAGAGGAAGCCGATGCTTCCTGTATAGCGCTGCCTCCTGTCACGACTCACATGGGTAGGGTAAATGGGGTGGTGCCAATGGAGGTGGCAAAATTAGGTTTCGCCTAGGGCGTCAAAAATCCTTGCACCAGCTATGTAGAAAAGGTTGCATTCGTTTTCTCTAGCACACTTTCCCCTAGCTGGTTAATCTACTACTGTAATATAACTATACAGTGGCAGCAAAAAGTATGTGAAACCTTTGGAATTAACTGATTTTTTGCAGTCATTTTTCATAGAGTGTGACCTGATCCAAGTGTGATCTAAGTCACAACAATAGACAAACACAATGTGCTTAAAGGGTTTGTAAACCCTTGTGTTTTTTCCCCTTAATGCATCCTTTGGCAGTCACCGGCCCCCCAGCCCCCCCCATTTTACTTACATGAGCCCCGAATTTCCCTCGGTAGGGAAGCGCTGTCCCTCTCTCAACGGGGTCCCGACTCTTGATTGGATGGATTGATAGCAGTGCAACCATTGACTCCCGCTGCTGTCAATCAAATCCAATAAAGTGGATGCCGGGGGCGGGGCTGAGTCATACATTCGGCGGCTATGGACGCCGAATGAATGACTCGGGAGTGCGCCCTCAAGGTAACCCCCTGGGAGAGTGCTTCTTCTAGGGGATTATCTAATGTGGGGAGGAGCCGCGAGAGCCTCCAAGGGACCCCAGAAGAGGACGATCGGGGCCACTCTGTGCAAAACGAACTGCACAGTGGAGGTAAGTATGATATGTTTGTTATTTTTATTTATTTTTTATAATCAAAGCTTTACAATCACTTTAAGCTAATAACACAGAAAGATTTCTGATGTGTTATAAATGTCACTCGCAGAAAGTGTGAAACACCCAAATAAAATTGTGTGTAAATAAAAGCTGAAATGTGGGTAGTGTAGGATCAACAAGTTACCCACTGCTAGGATGCTGCTGCATTATTGGTAGCTGTACCATGGTGCCAAGATTTTTTAGTGTGTTGCCATGCTTCCTAATAAATACTGTGAAATAAATAAATTCTAATATGCCGTCACTTAATAGTGCATAAATCAACATGTGCATAAATTCATATCCCATGTGAAAAACTCATCAATAACAAAGATAAATAAAATAAAATATTCTCATCAATATAAACAAGAAATAAAAATGATAAACTATATGCAGTCCATGAATTCAAAAATAAGCATGTTGCCAGTGAAAAAGTGCATGAAGATTCGTCAACATAAGGTGCACGTAAAGTTCATCAAAGATTAAACTGTAACGTGCTTGTGCAAATTGATTGCAAGACACAACGTGCAGACTCCCACCAGAGTGCACCTTATGTTGGCGACGAATCTTCATGCACTTTTTTCACTAGCAACATGCTTATTTTTGAATTTATGGACTGCATATAGTTTTTCATTTTGATTTCACGTTTATATTGATGTTTTTTTTTATTTTATTTATCTTTGTATATTGATGAGTTTTTCATATGGTATATGAATTTATGCACATTTTGATTTATGCAATAGTACATGACAATTGCACTTTATTTTGCAGTATTTAGTAGGAGGCGTGACAAAACACTAGAAAAACTGAAAGAATTATTATTCCTTGTGTCTTTATTTAACACGCCCATTAACCACTTAAGGACCGGAAGAATTTACCCCCTTAATGACCAGGCCATTTTTTGCAATATGTCACTGTGTCGCTCTGACAATCAGTGGTGATGCATCCATAAGGGCGCACAGGCGCCGACCCTCTCTCCTGCGACCCCCTCTATCACCAATAGATAGATTCATACATTGCATGAATATATCTATGGCCGCCGCTGACACCCCCTATTCAGGCGCCCGGCCCCTTTTTCGGGCGCCTGAATTACAGTGGTGAGGGGTATTTTTGAAGCACCTGATCATAGGCTCTAATAGTCTTTAAAATAGGTGAACAGCGAGCGCAGTGCTTGGCGCTCGCAGTTTACCCAGCTGTGTTAGAAAAGCGAATGACTATTCGCTTTCCTAACACTGAGCTGTCTCTCTGCCAATCAGGTGCTCGGGTCTGTTACCTGTCACCTGATTGGCTGAAACGACAGGCGCCGCTATAGGATGCCTATCAGGATGCGAGGACCACAGATGAGGATGGCAGGAGACGCATGAAGGCCCCTGCTTGTCGCCCTCACCCGCTGCCCCACCAAGACAGGGTAAGTGGCGGGCAGATGACGAGCGGGCGGGGGTGGTTACACTGGCGGCATTCAAGGGCACACTGGCAGCATTTAATGGGCACACTGGCAGCATTTGATGGACACACTGGCAGCATATGATGGGCACACTGGCAGCGTTTGATGAGCACATGGTCAGCGTTTGATTGGCACAGTGGCAGCCTTTCATGGGCACAGTGGCAGCGTTTGGCACAGTGGCTGCGTTTGATGGGCACAGTGGCAGCATTTGGTGGCACAGTGGCAGCATTTGTTGGCACAGTGGCAGCGTTTGATGGGCACAGTGGCAGTCTTTGATGGCACAGTGGCTGCAATTGATGGACACAGTGGCAGCGTTTGATGGCACAGTGGCAGCGTTTGATGGCACAGTGGCTGCAATTGATGTTTTTTTTTTTCAAATTTTTTTCAGTTTGTTTGAGCCCCCCAAAAATTTTGAACACCAGCCGCCACTGCTGACAATTGCGCGGTCATGCGACGTTGTACACAAAAAAAGTTGATGTCCTTTTTCCCACAAATAGAAATTTATTTTGGTTGTATTTGATCACCTAGCGACAATTAAAAAAAAAAGAAAAAAAAAAAATTTTTTACTTTTTTGCTATAATAAATATCCAAAAAAAAATAAAAATCTTCATCAGTTTAGGCAAATATGTATTCTTCTACATATTTTTCGCAATAGGCGTATATTGATTGGTTTGCGCAAAAGTTATAGCATCTAAAAAATAGGGGATATATATATGGCACTTTTATTATTATTATTTTTTTACTAGTAATGGCGGTAATCAGCAATTTTTTTGCGGGACTGCGACATTGCAGCGGACAGATTGGACACTTTTGACACTTTTTTGGTCCATCCTTCAGTTCTGTATGGACCTGGTTAATGATGCTCTACCAAAATACAAATTGACATACATTTCCAGAGGGTGCCTGAAAAAGTTTACCAAAGTATGGGCAGGTTGGATTAAGTCGGTGTCCGGAGATCTAGAGGTTTAAATGGGTAATAACTTGGACCAGAGATGTGTGGTATCTCGATCAGCGGGAAACCAAATGTATGTTTCCGCAACGTGAAGGTGTTGAGGCAATGCATGTGCTACCTGAAGTGGATTACCTTGGTTTCTATGTTGAGTAGAGTTGAGCGGACACCTGGATGTTCGGGTTCGACGGGTTCGGCCGAACTTCGGAAAAAAATTCGAGTTAGGGACCGAATTTGACCCGAACTTTACCCCGAACCTGAACCCCATTGAAGTCAATGGGGACCCAAACTTCTCAGGACTAAAAAGGCTCTAAAAAAGTAATGGAAATGGCTAGAGGGCTGCAAATGGCAGCAAAATTTTGTTAAGAGCATGGGAAGTGCTCTGCAAACAAATGTGGATAGGGAAATAACTTAACCACTTAACGACCGCCCACTGTAAATATACGTCAGCAGAATGGCACCAACAGGCAGAATCACGTACATATACGTGATTGCCTTTGTATAGTTGGGGGGTCCGATCGGACCCCCCTTCTTTACAGTGGGTGGTCGTTTTACCTTCGGGAGCGATCCGGCATGAGGGGACGGCCGTTCGATTCCGGCCACCCCCTCTCGATCGCTCCCGGCGAATGAGAGAGCTTCCCCTGCCTGCCAGGAAGGAGGAAGTGATGTCATCTCTCCTGGGGCGCTCACATATACCGAGCGCCGTACAGGAGAAGATGCCAGGTTAGTACACAAAACAGCACACTGACACCAGGACACATAGGCACATAAATCGCCCCCCCAGGCCCCCCAGACACCCCCAGATCACCCCCCAGACACCCCCCCAGCCCCCAGTCACAGTGTCACTGATTGAAGTGACCATTTATTTAGTGATCACTGCAATCAGTGACATTTGTGACTGTAAAAGTGTCACTACATTTAGTTTTAGGTCCAGTGTAGCCCCCTAACCCCCCCTAATAAAGGTTTAACCCCCTGATCACCCCCCAGATAACCCTTTCACCCCCTAGCACCGCCGTCACTAAGCAATCATTTTTCTGATCGATGTCTTAGCGTCGGTGATGCTGATCGGTAGCCAGTAATTTTTTTTAGGTTCGCCGCAGGTTTTTATAGCGTCGGGTACCCCCATATATTACCTAATGAAGGTTTAACCCCGTTGATCGCCCCCCAGGTAACCCTTTCACCCCCTATCACCACTGTCACTAAGTTATAATTTTTCTGATCGATGTCTTAGCGTTGGCGATGCTGATCGGTAGCCAGTAATTTTTTTTAGGTTCGCCGCAGGTTTTTATAGCGTCGGGTACCCCCATATATTACCTAATAAAGGTTTAACCCCCTTGATCACCCCCCAGGTAACCCTTTCACCCCCTAGCACCGCCGTCGCTCTGCGATCATTTTTCTGATCGATGTCTTAGCGTCGGTGATGCTGATCGGTAGCCAGTAATTTTTTTTAGGTTCGCCGCAGGTTTTTATAGCGTCGGGTACCCCCATATATTACCTAATAAAGGTGTAACCCCCTTGATCACCCCCCAGGTAACCCTTTCACCCCCTAGCACCGCCGTCACTATGCGATCATTTTTCTGATCGATGTCTTAGCGTCGGTGATGCTGATCGGTAGCCAGTAATTTTTTTTAGGTTCGCCGCAGGTTTTTATAGCGTCAGGTACCCCCATATATTATCTAATAAAGGTTTAACCCCCTGATCGCCCCCCAGGTAACCCTTTCACCCCCTATCACCACTGTCGCTAAGCAATCGTTTTTATGATCGTTGTCTTAGTGTCGGTGATGCCGATAGGTAGCCAGTAATTTTTTTTTAGGTTCGCCGTCAGGTTTTTATATAGCGTCAGGTACCCCCATATATTACCTAATAAAGGTTTTAACCCCCTAATTGCCCCTAGTTAACCCTTTCACCAGTGATCATCATATAAGTGTTACGGGTGACGCTGGTTAGTTAGTTTGCTTTTTATAGTGTCAGGGCACCCGCCGTATGTAACCCAATAAAGGTTTAACCCCCTGATCGCCCGGCGGGTGATATCAGTTAGGTTTTAGCATCAGAGAGGGTCTGCGTCACACCCCAGGCAGCGTCAGGTTAGTGCCAGTAGCGCTAACACCCACACGTGAAGCATACACCCCCCTTAGTGGTATAGTATCTGATCAGCTCAATATCTGATCTGATCAGATCTATACTAGCGTCCCCAGCAGTTTAGGGTTCCCAAAAATGCACTGTTAGTGGGATCAGCCCAGATACCTGCTAGCACCTGCGTTTTGCCCCTCCGTCCAGCCCAGGCCACCGAAGTGCAGTATCGATCGATCACTGTCACTTGCAAAACACAACACACATAACTGCAGTGTTCGCAGAGACAGGCCTGATCCCTGCGACTCCAGTGCTGTAGGAGGTGATTTCACCACCACAGTTAAAAAAAAAAAGCATATATGCCGAAGCATTGGGGCAGCAGGAGCGGAGGAGCGATTTTGCTCCTAATGCCGCGTATATACGGTCGAAATTCCGACGGAGGCTTGCCCGTGGAAAAGTCTGACCATGTGTACGCGGCATAACTTTTGCGAGAAGATGCCCCCATGCTTCGGCATATATAAATGGTGCATGTATGCCCATCATTAGAAGTGGGTGGATGAAGGGCGGTATTCTAATGGTGGGCATACCCACCGATCAATCTTTTTTTTTCGTTCAGCCAACAGGCTGCATGAAAAAAAAGATTACAATACATGTCCAACAAGGACCAGTAACGTACTGGTATGTTGCTGGACTTTGAATGTTTATACCAGAATTATGCCTGCGGGTTTAGGTATCATCTTGGTATCATTCTTTTCAGCCAGCGGCCGGCTTTCATGTAAAAGCAATCCTAGTGGCCAATTAGCCTCTGGACTGCTTTTACAAGCAGTGGGAGGGAATGTCCCCCCCGGATATAAAAAGCGCCATTGGGAAATTGGGAAAGCATTTTATCACACCGATCTTGGTGTGGTCAGATGCTTTGAGGGCAGAGGAAAGATCTAGGGTCCAATAGACCCCAGTTTTTTCAAAAAAGAGTACCTGTCATTACCTATTGCTATCATAGGGGATATTTACATTCCCTGAGATAACAATAAAAGTGATAAAAATAAATAAATATGGAAGCAACAGTTTAAAAATAAAATAAAAAAGCAAAATTAATAATAAAAAAAAAAAAAAAAAAAAAAGCACCCCTGTCCTGCCCTGCTCTTGCCCAATGGCGAACGCAAGCGTCGGTCTGGCGTCATATGTAAACAGCAATTGCACCATGCATGTGAGGTATCACCGCGAAGGTCAGATCGAGGGCAGTAATTTTAGCAGTAGACCTCCTCTATAAATCTAACGGGGTAACCTGTAAATGCTTTTAAAGGCTTTTAAAAATGTATGTAGTTTGTCGCCAATGCGCGTTTGTGCAAAATTTTAAAGCATGTCGTGTTTGGTATCTATGTACTCGGCCTAGGATCATCTTTTTTATTTCATCAAACATTTGGGCAATATAGTGTGTTTTAGTGCATTAAAATTAAAAAAAGTGTATTTTTTCCCAAAAAAATGCGTTTGAAAAATCGCTGCGCAAATACTGTGTAGAAAAAAAAAATGCAACACCCACCATTTTATTCTGTAGGGCCTTTGCTTTAAAAATTAATATAATGTTTGGGGGTTCAACATAATTTTCTTGCAAAAAAAATATGTTTTCATGTAAACAAAAAGTGTCAAAAAGGGCTTTGTCTTCAAGTGGTTAGAAGAGTGGATGTAAGCTTCCTAATGTTGTGTATAAAATGCCAGAACAGTTCAAAACCCCCCCAAATGACCCCATTTTGGAAAGTAGACACCCCAAGCTATATACTGAGACGCATGTCGAGTCCATGGAATATTTTATATGTTGACACAAGTTGCGGAAAAAAACCAATTTCTTTTTTTTTTTTTTTGCACAAAGTTGTCACTAAATGATATATTGCTCAAACATGCCATTGGCATATGTGGAATTACACCCCAAAATACATTCTGTTGCTTCTCCTGAGTACGGGGATACCACATGTGTGAGACTTTTTGGGAGCCTAGCCGCGTACGGGACCCCAAAAACCAAGCACCGCCTTCAGGCTTTCTAAGGGTGTCAATTTTTGATTTCACTTCTCACTGCCTATCACAGTTTCGGAGGCCATGGAATGCCCAGATGGCACAACCCCCCCCCCAAATGACCCCATTTTGGAAAGTAGACACCCCAAGCTATTTGCTGAGAGGTATTGTGAGTATTTTGCAGATCTCGCTTTTTGTCACAAAGTTTTGAAAATTGAAAAAAAAAATAAAAAAAAAAAATGTTCTTTCTTCATTTTCAAAAACAAATGAGAGCTGTAAAATACTCACCATGCCTCTCAGCAAACAGCTTGGGGTGTCTACTTTCCAAAATGGGGTCATTTGGGGGGGTTTTGTGCTATTTTGGCATTTTATGGCCTTCAAAACTGTGATAGGTAGTGAGGAGTGAAATCAAAAATTTGCGCCCTTAGAAATCCTGAAGGCGGTGCTTGGTTTCCGGGGTCCCGTACGTGGCTAGGCTCCTAAAAAGTCCCACACATGTGGTATCCCCGTACTCAGGAGAAGCAGCAGAATGTATTTTGGGGTGCAATTCCACATATAACCATGGCATGTGTGAGCAATATATCATTTAGTGACAACTTTTTGTAATTTTTTTTTTTTTGTCATTATTCAATCACTTGGGACAAAAAAAAAATATTCAATGGGCTCAACATGCCTCTAAGCAATTTCCTTGGGGTGTCTTCTTTCTAAAATCGGGTCATTTGGGGGGGTTTTGTACTGCCCTGTCATTTTAGCACCTCAAGAAATGAGATAGGCAGTCATAAATTAAAAGCTGTGTAAATTCCAGAAAATGTACCCTAGTTTGTAAACGCTATAACTTTTGCGCAGACAGATAAATATACGCTTATTGACATTTTTTTTACTAAAGACATGTGGCTGAATACATTTTGGCCTAAATGTATGACTAAAATTGAGTTTATTTGATTTTTCTTATAACAAAAAGTAGAAAATATTATTTTTTTTCAAAATTTTCGGTCTTTTTCCGTTTATATCGCAAAAAATAAAAATCGCAGAGGCAATCAAATACCATTAAAAGAAAGCTCTATTTGTGGGAAGAAAAGGACGCAAATTTCGTTTGGGTACAACATTGCATGTCCGCACAATTTACAGTTAAAGCAGCGCAGTGCAAAATTCTGAATTCACCTCTGGTCCTTTAGCTACCAAATGGTCCGGGGCTTAAGTGGTTAAAATAACATAAAAAAAAAAAAAAAAAAATGCTGGAGGCCCCCTTTTCAGCAGAAGAGGTACAGGAAGTCATTAAGAACCTCAAAAACTCAACGTCACGATGCCACACATATGGTGGGTGTGACAGGGGTCACTTTGGGCTCAGGGTGAGCAAGAAAATAATGGACATTAAGAATATGTCTTGGATTGCTTTAAAATGGGACAGTGATATTTTTCCACAATATTCCCCAGGATATCTGTAAAGAACTATTTACTGTTTGATTATGAACTCAACAGGTTAACTGAAAAAGTGACTCCTTCATAATGTTGGGACACATACTGTTAGATGCTAATGTCACCAACTACAGCCCCCTGCCTGTTGTGATGTAAATTAATCTAGGATGGCTTCTGAGGATCTTTCATTGTGATAATTGGCCCTGTATTGTGTAAAGAAGTCCTTTGATAATGGGTACTGTAGTTTAGGAGACAGTAAGGCTAGCCTAAAGGTCATGTGTCTGAGTCATCAGCTGTAGCTAATTAGCTCATGTAAATTAGGTCTGGTCAAAGGTGTATTGTCAGAGGAAAATGAGGAGAATGTAAGAACCTCCTCTCTGTGTGTATAAAACTTGGAGTTTGTCATTAAAGATTGTCAGACCAGCTGGAAATCATACAGAGTGTTTGTCTCGTACTTCTGGAAGAATTATTCCTATGGGAAGCGGTCGCCTGACTGTGGAGTGTCGGTAGTGGATGTGTGTTCAGGAGAGGGAATATCCTAAACGACGTTAACCCCTTTCATACTTGGGGTGCCGTTACAGTGGGAATGCCCCAGAATATGCCCTTTCTGGAAAACATTATTCAATTTAATGGATAAGCTAGTGGGAAAATAAAATACTTTGAAATAAAAATGTAGCGGGGTGCTAAATTTAAGGGAAGTGTTTGAGTGGTAAATAGGCTCAAACACCCTAATTCTGTAGGATTCATGGACCATTTTGTCCTCGGGGGACAGTATTGGTGTGCAGTTCCCTGCGGCCTACAGGTGGCGCTGCCATGGTAGGCTAGGGTTGAACCGCCGATACAGTACTGTGCCTTTTGTGTCCCCTCCTGGCAGTAGTACAGCGGGGCGGGGAACCTGCTGTGCATGCCGGGAGAGGATATAAAAGGGGCAGACGCCTCCTGATTGGGGTCTGAGCCCCAGGCACTTTTGGCCTGGGGGCTGATGTCCAGTGGGGTCTGTGACTAGGTGCCTTTGGCCTGGGTGCACGTGTACCTGTTCCATCTCGGGCACCTTTAGCCCGGGGTGAGGTACTATCCTAGAGTTCCTGCTGCCCTGGGTATGAAGGCCTAGGGGCGGAAGTAAAGCCTGGGGTCCAGAGCCTTCGTCTGGAGTCCGCTAAGGGTCGAGGAGTCTTTGGGTGCCGCCTCGTGTAGGGGACCCTGTTCCAGGGAAGGGAGGAACCTTCCGATGGCCCGATGCTGGAGGCACGGTGAAGGAAGGGTCTGTTGACTCCCTGGAGAGATGTCTACCCCTTGATATGGGCTAGTTCTTAGAAGGAGAAGCTCAAGGTCATCCTGACTGTATCTGAGGCCTTATTCACCCAGCCCGTGGCAGGGGCCTTATACACCCTGGTCTGTGGCAGAGACCAAAGTTCTCCAGGTCCGTGGCAGGGACCTTGTACACCCGGTCTGTGGCATAGACCAACCTCACGGTCTGTGGCAGAGACCGTGCACCTAAAACAGTTTGAGAAACCTAAGCAGTGAAGTGAATGTGCTACGTTTGTGCCTGGACCTCCTCCACACCTTAAGCTGTCCTGTTTCTTTGCTCTAACCTTTTCTATCCAAGTACAGTTTATTTTGCCATGAGAGAATAAACTCAGAGTTGGAGTAATATATATAAAATAAAAATATTTTTTGTGGCCCTAAATGGGTGTTTTTGGAAGAGCACAACACACCCACAGTACGTAAACGCTGTATCTAACAGCTACTGAACTGCAGAAAATGCTATTCAAAAGAAATGTTTTTGTCCTACAATTATTTTTTTAGGATAGCACAGTAGAAGAAAAATATATAAATTGTTTATTTCACACAGCTCCAGATATGCAGAAAACACTGCAAAATATTTTTTGTGGCCCTAAATGGGTGTTTTTGGAAGAGCACAACACACCCACAGTACGTAAACGCTGTATCTCACAGCTACAGAACTGCAGAAAATGCTATTCAAATTTTTTTATTTTTTTTTAGGATAGCACAGTAGAAGAAAAATATATAAATTGTTTATTTCACACAGCTCCACATATGCAGAAAACACTGCAAAATATTTTTTTTGCCCTAAATGGGTCTTTTTGCAAGAGCACAATACACCCACAGTATGGAAACGGTGTATCTCACACCTACAATACAAAAAAATATTCGCGCTGCTAACACATGTAAGCAGCTACAATGCCTGTGAAGAAAAGCAAATACAAACAATATACAAAAAAATGCAGTGCTGTACGTAAAAAAACCATAAACATGTGACACCCAAGTGTGATAATCAAAAATAAATGAATAAATAAATGAGTCTTGGAAAGTCTGTGTAACTGAGTCCAAACTTCAGTGAAAAATGAAAACTCGTGTTGAAAGAATTTCTGATGGCAATTCAGGGTGAATAATAATAAACCTTCCGGAATAGAATGGTGATTTTCAAACGACAAGTGACTGTGACATAACCACCACCACATAGAGAGGAGGCTTACCAAATTCAGTGGACCCAATAAACCTACGTCTATAGGGTCAATTAGGCTTGATAAATGTATGTCTCCGTGGGTCCAGAATCCCAGCCGGCATGGCACACATATGTATCCAAGATCCAGGATCAATGGTATCACCGAATCTCCAAGCCCAATCAGATGGTAAAATGGCTCACAATGGGACCATAATGGAAGAAAGAAGGAGAGGGCACATAGCGTAATACAGTAAACGATATTTATTAAATGTAGGTAGTTACACTTACATTCAATCAGTGGAAAAAGCGCTTGCAATACACTCAGTGGCAGCAGTGGAGTCTCCCGACGCGTTTCGCAATACCTTGCATCGTCTGGGGTGTGACACCCCAGACGATGCAAGATCCAAGATGATGCCCAAGGCACAATGCAGAATCCTAAATAAGGAACGGAAGAACCCATGAGTTTCAGCTAAAAGCCTGAAGACATCATTGGAACTGGCAAACATTTCTGTTCCATGAGTCTAAAATACATACATCTTTGAACAGGCAAGTTTTCCATTGCAAAAACATTACTGTGCGCCTGAAATTTGCCAAAGAGCACCATAGCAAAAAACAGCTACTGGGAAAAAGTTTTGTTGACTGGTGTAACAAAATTTGAATTGTTCTGGAAGAATACCCAGCACTATATATGTCAAAAAAGGGCACAGCTTTCCAACATCAAAATATCATCCCAACGATGAAGTATGGTGGAGGAAACCTTGTGATTTGGGCTTCCCTCACTGCCTCAGGGCCTGGGCCGAAGCTGAAGCAGTGTTCACAAGAGAAATGGTCAAAAATTCCATCTGAACATTGTGCAGGTCTGATTCAGAGGTACCGAAAGCGCCTGCTTGAAGTCATTGCTTCCTGACCAGCTATTAACTTCAAGGGGTCACTTATTTTTTCTCCAGTACTGTGAACTTTTAATGGCTGTGTTCAATAAAGACATGAGAAATTAGAATTGTTTGTGAATGCATCAGCTTAAGCACATTGTGGGGTTGATTTACTATAAAATTGGAGAGTGCAAAATCTGGTGCAGCAGTGCATGGTAGCCAATCAGCTTCTAACTTCAGCTTGTTCAGTTAAGCTTTGAAAATATCTGTGCAGAGCTGCACCAGATTCTGCACTTTCCAGTTTTAGTAAATCATCCCCTGTGTCATCCCCTTGCCACTTTATATACTGATGGGGACACAGATGTAAGGGGGGACTTTGCTCATGGGGACATAGATGTAAGGAGGGACTCCACTGATGGGGACACTGATGTAACGAGGGGCTCCGCTGATGGGGACACCTTATGTTAAGAGGGGACTCTGTTGGGGGTACCTGATGTAAGGACAGACTCCGCTGGGGGCACCTGATGTAAGGACGGACTCCGCTGGGGCACCTGATGTAAGGACGGACTCCGCTGGGGGCACCTGATGTAAGAACAGACTCCGCTGGGGGCACCTGATGTAAGGACAGACTCTGCTGGGGGCACCTGATGGCATCTGGTGGCAGGCGACGTGGCAGGTGACATGCTCAGGGTTCCCACTGATTCTGCATTATGGTGAGTTGAATGATTTAATTGTATATTACAATGTAATTATAGAAGTAATGCGCTTCAATCATCCTAACACCATAACAACCATGGTGCCGGGATTATTGAAGGGCTAACACCAGGTGTTTAGAGTATATTTATCTGCTGATTGTTAAACTTTATGGAATACACATATTTCTAGTGTTGTGTAGGATCTGGACCTGCTGTCCCTCCATCTCCCTCCCTCTCTCCCTCTCTCCCTCTCTCCCTTTCTCCCTCTCTCCCTCCATGCCTCACTAATCTCAGAATCTAATCACACCCCCTTAGAGACACGCCCATTTAAGCCACACACACTATTCCGCTGAAACCACGTCTGTTTTCTGTCAAGTGGGAGGGGTCAAAGGGGAATAGCGGGGTCTGGCGCCCCTCCATCCTAAAACTTCACCAGCCACCACTGCTGTATTCTGACATTACATATTTTGAATGCATAATAAAAAAAAGTACTTTTCCTTTATTGCTTCGCATAAATTCAACAGCAGCAGCTTAACAATCTGATTTATTTTACCTTAAAAAATAGGTTTTTAAGTACTTTTGGAAGCTAAGTATGATTTTTATTTAGCAACAATAGGCCTAAATTGAGAAATGGAAGTAGGAGGCACAACAGATGTCAAAGGAATTAAAAAGTGCACTTTAAAAAAAAAAAATTAAGCCCCCAACTTTGTACCCAGTGGCCACTAGCAAAAAAAGTTCCATATATAGTTTGTAAGCTCTATGCAGAACCACACTGTATTATCTTGAATAAAATGTTTAAATATTTAGCACAAAACACTTTAAAATCACAACCCATATTCCAGAAATGAGTGGCAGGCCAGGAAAGGTGGCAGGGTTCAATTTATTGAAAGTGAGGAGGTCTAGAGTGTCAGGCGACAGGTGGATTCTTTACAAAATCATATTTTGTGCTGAAGGCCCTCTACAACAGCACACTCGCCACAGGGCAATCCAGAAGCTCCAGTGCATACTTTGCAAGCTTCAGCCAGTGGTGCAGACTGGACATTCTAACTGGAAAACTACAATCTTAAGGACCTGGTGGCCTTTGGGATTTCTGAAAGAAAGCAGAACACAGACTTACCTTGATTTCCTAATCTACTCTGTTAAACTATTACCCTCTGTTAAACAGCCATCAATGGCAGTCAAACACATCACAAAATTGCTCTTTTTAGCAAATGCACTTGCAGATTCACACATTTGTATCTCTCTCTGAGCATACTTTTTTGTAAAACAATGTTTTTGTTTCATTCTTAACCACTTGCTGCCCGCCCTATTACGGCAAAGTGGTTTCAAAATCCTGACCGGGCGTCATATGACATCCGCCAGGATCCGCTGTTATTGCGCGCCCCCGGGGGCACGCACTGCACCGATCGGTAATGCCGCTTGTCCCCCAGACACAGCGCATACCCGATCAGGGTAAACAGCCAATCTGAGATTTGAGATCTGTGAGTTTTTTTTTTTCTATACTACTGTCTGCACAACACGCCCCCCCAATAAAGAGAACCTGTCACAGCCCATCTGGATCTGTCACAGCCCATCTGGATCTGTCACAGCCCATCTGGATCTGTCACAGCCCACCATCAGTACCGCCATCAGTACCATCTGGGTCTGACAGCCCATCTGTCACACAGGCCACCAACGGTACCGCCATCGGTACCGCCATCAGTACCGCCATCAGTACCACCATCAGTACCGCCATCGGTACCACCATCAGTACCGCCATCGGTACAGCCATCAGTACCGCCATCAGTACCGCCTTCGGTACCATCAAGATCTGACAGCCCATCTGTCACACAGGCCACCAACGGTAATGCCATCAGTACCGCCATTAGTACCGCCATCAGTACCGCTATCGGTACCGCCATCAGTACCGCCATCGGTACCATCTGGATCTGACAGCCCATCTGTCACAGCCCATCTGTCACAGCCCACCTGTCACACAGGCCGCCATCAGTACCGCCATCGGTACCGCTATCACTACCACCGCACAGTCCCGCCATAAGTACCATCACACAGGCCATCAGAAACCTGTCATTACCCTCACACAGGCCCGCCATCAGAGAGCTGTCAGTAGCACCACCAGTACCGCCATGTCTCAAAGAATGTACACACCTGAGGAGGCATATAACATCCTCACCATGTCGGATGATGAGAGCAACGGGGAGCTCCCATTATCCGATTCTGGTTCGGAATACGAGCCAGTGGAGGGTAGTGGATCGGAGTCCGAGTCAGCGGAGGAAACCGCCCCTCCTAAAAGAGTAGGGAGATCAGGACCTAGATCAGAAGACCTGCCTACCACCAGCAGTGCCAGACCCCAGGAAGAGGAGCCAAATACCAGTACTGGAATTACTCATCCAGCCCAAAGAATCCAGGCCCAGTCCTACCTTCCTGATGCCCTGGCAAACCCCTTATGGTTGCCTGCCAACTCAGGATCCGCTACAATCCCCCCTTTCACTGCACAGCCAGGTGTGCAGCCCAACACGTCAAATTTTTCCCAATTGGACTATTTTTATTTGTTTTTCCCTGAAGATTTGTTGCAGTACATGGTGGACCAAAGAAATCTCTGCGCAGAGCAATTTATTGCTGCCAACCCCAAAGTCCTACGCCCGTATGTTTAATTGGCGACGTCTCACACTAGAGGAATTCAAATTGTTTTTGGACCTTACTTTTAATATGGGGCTTACAAAGAAAAGTGAACTGCATGCCTACTGGTCCACCCGCCCCATCCACCACATGCCCATATTTTCTGCTGTCATGTCCAGGACACGGTACGATATGATAATGCGCTTTCTTCATTTCAATGACAATTCGCAGTGCCCTCCCCGAGATCACCCCAACCATGACAAATTATATAAGCTTCGCACCCTAATAAATTATTTTACCAAACGGTTTTCTGAAGTGTTTATCCCCGACCAAAATATTTGTGTAGACGAATCCCTTATCCACTTTACTGGCCGGCTGCAGTTCAAGCAGTATATCCCAAGTAAAAGAGCCAGGTACGGGGTAAAATTGAATAAATTGTGCGATCGAGCCACTGGATACGTGCACACATTTCGTATTTACGAAGGCAAAGATTCCTAGCTCCAGCCCCGTGATTGCCCCACATATATAGGAACCAGTGGTAAAATTGTCTGGGACCTTGCATACCCCTTGTTCAAAAAAGGATACCACTTATATGTAGATAATTACTACAGCAGCTTGCCCCTTTTCCGTCACCTGTATCGTGAACAAACCCTGGCCTGCGGTACCTTCCAAAAAATAGGAAGGGGTTCCCACAGAATTTGCTATCAAAATAGCTACAAAAGGGGGAAGCCGCATTCATGAGGAATGAGGAGGTGTTGGCCATGAAGTGGCGGGACAAGAAAGATGTTCACATGATGTCTACAATCCACGATGAAAACTTGGTGGAGGTTCAGAGAAGACGTGGCCCCGTAGTAAAGCCTGAATGTGTTCATGACTACAATATGTACATGGGGGGGGTGGATTTAAACGATCAGATGCTACAACCCTATTTATCAACCCGAAAGTCAAATTATTGGTATAAAAAAGTAGCATTTCATCTCTTTCACATGGCCCTGTTCAATTCATTTGTCTGCTATCAAAAATCACCTGAAAACCAACCCACCTCCTACCTCAAATATTTTAAAGACATTGTCACTGCCCTTATTTACCAGCAAGGACCCGCCCCAGGAAGCATTCGTTCCGATAGTGTGAGTCGACTGCATGAGCCACATTTGCCCTATAGCATTCCCCCTGCAGAATCCGGAAGAAGACGCCAAAAGAAATGTCGTGTATGCTCAAGAGGAGGAGTTAGAAGAGATACAAGTTATCATTGTCCCGATTGTACCTACCAACCTGGCCTGTGTATCGGTGATTGCTTCAAAAATTATCACCGATCTATCAGATACTAGTTCCCCTTATTAGTAACAGACTGCCATTTCCCCCTTTCTAATACCTGTGCCTGCCTGCTACCATGTTTCTACCTTCCATGTTAACTGACCCTGGCCTGTTTACCGACAATGTCTTTGCCTGCCGTTTTAACACTTTTCTGACTTCCACGTGCACCAACCTCAGCCTGTTTACCGACGATGCCTCTGCCTGCCGTTTTAACCACATTTCTGACTTCCGCGTGTACCGACCTCGGCCTGTTAATCGACCATGTTTTTTGTCTGCCACTTGGACTGATCTTTTGCCCTTCTACTTTAGCACACAGGGGTCTCACATATGTGAGGGGCTCCAGAATAGCGTTCTGAGTACAGAAAATCAGTTTTTGGTTTTCTGTGTTCCCAGAACAGGGTCTGGTTGCCCAGAGGCTTCAAAGAGATTTGGGTGGGAGAAGCCTCTACCCCTGTCCCCCTGGCTCTTAGCTTGACGGTCCTTCCTGCTGCCTGGACCAATACTTTGGCTGTGTTGACCATATCGCTGCCTGTAATGACCCAGGACTTTATGGACTATGTTTCTTTTTGCTGCCTGGACCAATACTTTGGCTGTGTTGACCATTTCTCTGCCTGCTGCCTCTACTGACTATGGACAGTATTTCTGCCTGGACATCTCTACCTGCTTCCTGGACCTGTGCTTTGGCTGTGCGGTGTCTCTACCTGTCTATTCCTGCCTGCTGCCTGGACCGATGCTCTCCTCTGTGGACCACTGCACTACTAAAACCACAGGTAATCTTTTGTTATTTGGTATGTACCTGCTATGTGTTAGAAATATGAAGGGCCTTCAAAAATGTGATCGGTAGTCAGAAAATTATATGTGTAATTTTATGCTGCTAGAATGCCTGGAGGTGCTATTTGGATGTTGGGCATCTGTATATGGCCAGGCTGTGTAAAAGTCTCACACATGTGGTATTGTTATACTCAGGAGTAGCAGAATGTATTTTGGTGTGTAATTTTTGCTATGTACATGCTATGTGTTGGAAATATTTTATAAATGGACAACTTTGAGTAAAAAAAATGAGTGTTCATTTTTTCCCCACGTTTTCCGAAAACTTCTGGAAAAAAAGGGCCTTCAAAATTGAGATAGGTCATCATGAAATTATAGTTACATAGTTACATAGTTAGTCAGGTTGAAAAAAGACACAAGTCCATCCAGTTCAACCATAAAAAAAAGAAGAAAAAAAGAAAAAGAAAAAAAAGAAAAGAAAAAAAAAGAAATATCGTACAATCCCATATACCCAATTCTATACCCACAGTTGATCCAGAGGAAGGCAAAAAACCCCAGAAGAGCATGATCCAATTTGCTACAGCAGGGGAAAAAATTCCTTCCTGATCCCCCGAGAGGCAATCAGATATTCCCCGGATCAACTTTACTAGGGATGAGCTCGGTGTTCGAGTCGAACATAGGTTTGACTCGAACATCGGCTGTTCGCGCGTTCGGCGAACAACGAACGATTTGGGGCGTTCGCGCCAAATTCGAGTGACGCGAACGGCCCACAATACACTGCGCCATCGCAGTGTAATCCCGGCGCTGTGATTGGCCAAGCATGCACTGTGACCCTGCATGCTTGGCCAATCACAGCACCGGCAGCGAGGAGAGCAATGATTAGCCACAGGCAGGATGCCTGTGGCCAATTATAGCTGAGGGGGTTTAGTACACGCCCCACACTATAAAAGGCCGCCAGTGCGGCGGCCTCGTGTAGTGTGTTCCGGAGCAGGGAAAGTGAAGGATAGGCAGGGACAGTGTCAAATCTATTCTTTGCTAAACCTTGTGTGTAGGGACAGAGAAGGATAGGCAGGGAGAGTGTCAGTGTTGTATTCTTTGCTAAACCTTGTGTGTAGGGAGAGAGAAGGATAGGCAGGGAGAGTGTCAGTGTCATATACTTTGATAAACCTTGTGTACAGGGAGAGAGAAGGATAGGCAGGGGACAGTGTCAGTGTCATTGTTGCTAAGCCTCCTGCACATTATACACCTGAAGTTAGCCCGTATTGCTGCTTTTTCCTGGTGTGTTACACCAACAGGATTTTTCAGCACTTACAGCGGGCGGAGTGTGCCTCCTGATCATATTACACCTGAAGTTAGCCTGTATTGCTGCTTTTTCCTGGTGTGTTACACCAACAGGATTTTGCGGCACTTACAGCGGGCGGAGTGTGCCTCCTGATCATATTACACCTGAACTTAGCCTGTATTGCTGCTTTTTCCTGGTGTGTTACACCAACAGGATTTTGCGGCACTTACAGCGGGCGGAGTGTGCCTCCTGATCATATTACACCTGAACTTAGCCTGTATTGCTGCTCTTTCCTGGTGTGTTACACCAACAGGATTTTGCGGCACTTACAGCGGGCGGAGTGTGCCTCCTGACCATATTACACCTGAACTTAGCCTGTATTGCTGCTTTTTCCTGGTGTGTTACACCAACAGGATTTTGCGGCACTTACAGCGGGCGGAGTGTGCCTCCTGACCATATTACACCTGAACTTAGCCTGTATTGCTGCTTTTTCCTGGTGTGTTACACCAACAGGATTTTGCGGCACTTACAGCGGGCGGAGTGTGCCTCCTGATCATATTACACCTGAACTTAGCCTGTATTGCTGCTTTTTCCTTGTGTGTTACACCAACAGGATTTTGCGGCACTTACAGCGGGCGGAGTGTGCCTCCTGATCATATTACACCTGAACTTAGCCTGTATTGCTGCTTTTTCCTGGTGTGTTACACCAACAGGATTTTGCGGCACCTACAGCGGGCGGAGTGTGCCTCCTGACCATATTACACCTGAACTTAGCCTGTATTGCTGCTTTTTCCTGGTGTGTTACACCAACAGGATTTTGCGGCACTTACAGTGGGCGGAGTGTGCCTCCTGACCATATTACACCTGAACTTAGCCTGTATTGCTGCTTTTGCCTGGTGTGTTACACCAACAGGATTTTGCAGCACTTACAGTGGGCGGAGTGTGCCTCCTGATCATATTACACCTGAACTTAGCCTGTATTGCTGCTTTTTCCTGGTGTGTTACACCAACAGGATTTTGCGGCACTTACAGCGGGCGGAGTGTGCCTCCTGACCATATTACACCTGAAGTTAGCCTGTATTGCTGCTTTTTCCTGGTGTGTTACACCAACAGGATTTTGCGGCACTTACAGCGGGCGGAGTGTGCCTCCTGACCATATTACACCTGAAGTTAGCCTGTATTGCTGCTTTTTCCTGGTGTGTTACACCAACAGGCATTTGCAGCACCTACAGCAGGCGTAGTGTGATTCCTGCAAAATATACTCCTGAAGCTAGGTGTCATGGATATGCAGTAGTGTTTGTCTGTCAGCTTACCTTCCTTCCCATGTGTTCATCTTAGAGGCCTGAGCCCTTTCACCTGGCTTCCTTTATAATCTCCTCCCAGCCAGACTCCACCCCAGGCCCTATCACAGAACACTATATTAACCTGTGCACTGCAAGCCTGCTTGGCTGATCAACGTGTTTGTTAGGCATTGTGTGTTTGGGTTCCTGCCTGCCGTGTGCTACGTCTGTCTCTCTGTTACGTTATTGGCTTGTCCCCGACCATCCCTGTCTGCTCGTGACCCTTGACCTTCGGCTCGTTCTTCGTTATCCTTGTCTGCTTGTGGCCCCTGACCTTCGGCTTGTTATTCGGTTCTCTCTATCGTGTGCTGCTGCTTCCCCTTATCCTACGGGGCGTGAGCTAGGAAACTCCAGGGGCCGCGACCTGGTCCCAGCCTGCAACGTAACATCCTCACCACTAGAGGCCCTGGAGAAGACCAGCTGGGTCTTAGACTCCGCGCCCTGGGGAATCTTGGCTCTCGCTTCCGTTGGGATCCCGGTTGTGCTCCTCTGGTCCCGCTTTCCACAACCACCCAGTTTCCTATCCGCAGAAGCCAGCCATAGGGTTCACTACCTCGCGGTGCTCTCCTGTCCCCCTACGGTGTGCATCTGTCACCTGGCCACAGGTGACCCTGACAGTTTGATCAGCCATGAACCCGGCTGACATCCCGTTACCCGTGGATGATCCGTTGCAGGGCATAGTTTGCAGACTTGAAACCCAGGAATCGAATCAGACTCAGGTGATGCGATTCCTCCAGGATCTGGCTTCTCGCTTTGAGCAGCTTCAGGCCTCCTTGGGAACCCTGAATCCGCAACCTCAAATACAACTAGCGGCTGCACCTATTGCACCAGTCGCAGCCACACACTCACTACAACTGACAGCTCCGTCCCGTTTCTCTGGGGACTCCAAGGCTTGCAGGGGGTTCCTTAGCCAATGCACAATTCATTTTGAGCTCCAGCCCCAAAACTTCCTGTCTGATCGGGCTAAGGTAGCCTATATCATTTCCCTCCTCTCTGGTGAAGCTTTAGCCTGGGCAGCCCCTCTGTGGGAACTGAATGATCCAGTGGTTTCTAGCCTGTCTGGCTTCTTGAAACTTTTTCGGAATATCTTCGAAGAACCGGCTCGTGTCTCTTCAGCGGCCAGCGCCCTTTTACGTCTCCGCCAAGAGTCTGCTTCTGTGGGACAGTATGCCCTTCATTTCCGCATACTGTCGGCTGAGTTGAGCTGGAACAATGAGGCCTTAGTCGCAACCTTTTTGCATGGCCTGTCTAATAGAGTGAAGGATGAATTAGCAGGAAGAACCATCCCCACTGATCTGGCTGGCGTTATCTCCTTGTGTAACCAGATCTATATTCGCTTTCAGGAGAGGACCTTAGAAAAGCAACGCCAGCACTCCTTGGTTCTTAGTCAGCCTGAGCTCCCCTCTCTTTGACCCGTAGAGCATCTCCTACCAGCTGAGGAACCCATGCAGCTGGGTCGGACCAGGCTATCCCCCGAGGAACGTGCTAGGCGCAGAACTCTTGGTCTGTGTCTTTACTGTGGGGGCAAAGGTCATTTTCGTGACACTTGCTCTCTTTGTCCAGAAAAACGTTCGGGTCCACTTCATCTGGAAAGTGGAGTATTGGACCCAGAAATATCACCTTCCCCTTCTCGTCTTCTGCTTTCTGTGTTCCTTCATGTTGGTGCTTCTTCTCATTCGGTCTCAGCATATCTGGATTCCGGAGCCGCTGGTAATTTTATGGACTGGGAAATCGCATCGTCCATGAGACTTACTCTTTTGCCCCTCACCACACCATTGGTGGTCTTGGCGATTGATGGTACTGTTCTCCCAGGGGGACCTATCCGCTTCCAGACCCTCCCTGTTAAGATGTCGGTAGGGACACTCCACCAGGAGTGGATATCCTTCCTTATCTTACCCAAGGCCTCAACGCCTATAATTTTGGGTCTCCCATGGTTACAGCTCCATTCTCCTCATGTGGACTGGACTACTGGACAGATCCTGGCTTGGGGTCCCTCCTGTTCCTCGTCCTGCCTACCCAAGGTTGCCCCCTGTGAATCTGAGCCGGTCATTCATTCCAGGTTGCATAACCATTTACATTTCTCTGTCCCTAACCACCCTTGGACGCACAGCCAGGCTAGCTTGTCTACAAGTCCTGCAGTCGCTACGTCTTGCGATGCGATTCAGGTAGTCGCTACACCTGACTCAGCTATTCACTCTGCCTCTGTACTAGTTATGCCAGTCCAGCCCATGCCCAGTGAGCCTCCTACTTTTTCTTGTTCGGGACATTCTGCTCGTCCTTCAGCTATTCAGTTTGACTCCGGCGACATGTCACCTTCTAACCAACCTGACTTCAGGGTTCCACTGACATCTGCCCAGTCTGATGGTCCTGTGCAAGATGACCAGTTCCCCTTTAAGGGTCTAGGGGACCCTCCTCAGATTCCTGTTGATCCTCTCATGCCCTTGCTTATTCCTAGAGAGCCTTTGGTCCTCAATAGATCTTCTTGTCATCTCCCTACCTCGTTTTCGGTCTCTGAGGATAATCTTAAGTACAAGGTTAGACAAGTTCTGGATTCTCGGCTCTGCAGAGGCATTCTTCAGTACCTTGTGCATTGGAGAGGTTTTGGTCCTGAGGAGGCGTCTTGGATCGCTGCATCTGATGTCGCTGCACCTCATCTGTTGAGAAGGTTTCATCAGAGATTTCCCTTTAAGCCTGGGCCCAGGCGGGGGAGGGCCCATAAGAGGGAGGGTACTGTCATGGATATGCAGTAGTGTTTGTCTGTCAGCTTACCTTCCTTCCCATGTGTTCATCTTAGAGGCCTGAGCCCTTTCACCTGGCTTCCTTTATAATCTCCTCCCAGCCAGACTCCACCCCAGGCCCTATCACAGAACACTATATTAACCTGTGCACTGCAAGCCTGCTTGGCTGATCAACGTGTTTGTTAGGCATTGTGTGTTTGGGTTCCTGCCTGCCGTGTGCTACGTCTGTCTCTCTGTTACGTTATTGGCTTGTCCCCGACCATCCCTGTCTGCTCGTGACCCTTGACCTTCGGCTCGTTCTTCGTTATCCTTGTCTGCTTGTGGCCCCTGACCTTCGGCTTGTTATTCAGTTCTCTCTATCGTGTGCTGCTGCTTCCCCTTATCCTACGGGGCGTGAGCTAGGAAACTCCAGGGGCCGCGACCTGGTCCCAGCCTGCAGCGTAACATTCTCACCACTAGAGGCCTTGGAGAAGACCAGCTGGGTCTTAGACTCCGCGCCCTGGGGAATCTTGGCTCTCGCTTCCGTTGGGATCCCGGTTGTGCTCCTCTGGTCCCGCTTTCCACAACCACCCAGTTTCCTATCCGCAGAAGCCAGCCATAGGGTTCACTACCTCGCGGTGCACTCCTGTCCCCCTACGGTGTGCATCTGTCACCTGTCCACAGGTGACCCTGACACTAGGCCTTATTGCTGGTTTTCCCATTTTCCTGCAGGCCATTAGAATGTCTGGAAGGCAAACGAGGAGAGGCAGACAGTCAGGAGCCAATAAAAGAGGGCAAGCAGGCTCTGTGTCTAGAGACAACAGTGCTGGTCGTGGACGCGGTGCATCGCCATCAGCAAGTGGCCATGGGACACGCTTGTCCTTCTTTTCGGCAGCTGGACGTGTTGAGCCGCATCATGCCGAAGACTTGGTAGAGTGGATGACCAAGCCCTCCTGATCCTCCTCATCCTCTCTCACCCAGGCTCAGGGTAATGGCAAAGCAGCGGCCAAAGCGTCCTCTTCCCTGGTATCAATGTCATCATCAGTCACTCCTTCCCTAGACCAACCATGTCCTCCTGAGGAGTCCCCCGAACTGTTTGAGCACAGTGTTGGGTACATGCTCCAGGAGGATGTCCAGCGTTTCGAAGGGTCTGATGATGATACCCAGCTAGAGGAAGGCAGTAGCGTGAGAGCAGAGAGAGGGGATGCTCAAGAAGGACACCAATCTGGCAGTCATGTTCCAGCAGCTGCAGCATACTGCCAGATTGGCTCCAGTGATGAGGAGGGAGGGGATGATGAGGTCACTGACTCCACGTGGGTGCCTAATAGGAGAGAGGAGGAGGATGAGGAGGACTCACATCTCCAATGAGGCAGGATGCCCTCGGGGGGCCAGCGTAAGGGCAGCACACCGACGGAATCACACCGCAGAGCTCCGCCTGTGCAGGGCGCTGCCTCTGCCCGTTATTCGAAAAGTTCTTTGGTGTGGGCCTTTTTTGAGTCGAGTGCATCAGATCGCACAGCTGCTGTTTGCAACATATGTCTCAAGCGTATATCGCGTGGCCAAAACATCACCCGCTTGGGCACCACATGCTTGACCAGACATATGTTGACCTGCCATGCAGCTCGTTGGCAAGCCTACCTTAAAGACCCACACCAAAGAACAAAGCTGACCTCTTCTTGCACCGCATCAGCTGGGATCTCCAACCCCACTATACCTTCAGTCCTCTCTGAAACCTGCTCTGAGAGGAATGAAGGTGTAGAATTAGGTGTGTCACAGCCAAGTACTTGCGGGCACTCTGCTAGCAGTACACCGACGTCCGATTCTAGCAGGCAAATTTCCCTGCCCCAGCTGCTGGACCGTCGAAAGAAGTTCACTCCCAGCCATCCACATGCCCAGCGGTTGAATGCTAGCATGGTCCAGCAGGCATGGACAGGGACTTTACCTTTCTTTCACGGCCCATTGGGTCACTCTTTTGGCAGCTGGGAAGGATGCAGGACAAGGTGCAGTAGTGTTGGAGGTTGTTCCACCGCCACGCCTCCAAAATGCTACTACTGGTTGTGACACACCTCTGTCCTCCACCCCCTCCTCTTCTTCTTCCTCCATGGCCTCTTCCTGTGCTTTGTCCTCGGAACCAGCGGTGCTCCGTAGGCGTTCAAGGGGCTACGCAAGTACGCAGGCAAAAAGATGCCATGCCGTGCTTGTGCTGGTGTGTTTGGGGGACAGGAGCCACACTGGGGCAGAGGTTCTGTCTGCTCTGCAGGGGCAGGCCGAGAGGTGGTTGACGCCACGCCAGCTTGAGCCAGGAATGGTAGTTTGCGACAATGGCACCAACCTCCTCTCCGCTCTCCGACAGGGACAACTGACCCATGTGCCCTGTGTGGCTCACGTCCTTAACCTGGTGGTGCAGCGGTTCTTGGGCAGGTACCCAGGCTTACAGGATGTCCTGAGGCAGGCCAGGAAAGTCTGTGTGCATTTCCGCAGATCTTATAATGCCAGTGCTCGCCTGGCTGAGCTGCAAAAGGAGTTGAACCTGCCCAAGACTGACATCCCCACCAGGTGGAACTCAACGTTGGCCATGCTGCAGCGGCTGCACACGCAGCAGAGGGCCATCAATGAGTACCTGTGCGACTACGGCACCAGGACAGGGTCAGGGGAGCTCGGTTTTTTTTCACCACGCCAGTGGTGATCAGGAATGCATGCACTGTCCTGGCACCATTTGAGGAGGCCACGAGGATGGTGAGCAGTGACAGTGCATGCATCAGTGACACTGTACCTCTTGTCCACCTGTTGGAACATACGCTGCGTGGAATAATGGACAGGGCACTTGAGGCAGAACAGAGGCAGGAAGAGGAGGACTTCCTTGCCTCTCAAGGCCCCCTTTACCCAGACAGTGTTCCTTCTGTCCCACCCATCGCACAGGAAGAAGAGGAGGAGGAGGAGGAGGAGGATTGTGTCAGCATGGAGGTGGAGCCTGGCACTCAGCATCATCAGCAGCAGTCTTTTAGGGATGATTTACAGTCCCAAGAAACCAGTGGACTTGTACGTGGCTGGGAGGAGGTGGCTGCGGATCATGTCGTCCTTAGTGACCCAGAGGACTCCGGACCGAATGCCTCAGCTAACCTACGCTGCATGGCCTCAGTGATCCTGCAAAGTCTGCGGAAGGATCTTCGTATTCTTCGGATCAAGGAGAGGGACCATTACTGGCTGGCCACTCTCCTTCATCCACGGTACAAGGGTAAGGTTGCGGACCTTATCTTACCGTCGCAGAGGGAGCAGAGGATGAGACAACTGCGGGAGGCCTTGCAGAAAGGTCTGTGCAACGCGTTCCCAGAGACTGGGAGGTTACAAACTCCTGGTCCTGGACAACGAGTTGCTGAGGCTTCGGTCAGTCGAAGAGGAAGCGGTGGGGAAGGTGGCCGTCTGACCGATGCGTTCAGACAATTCTTTAGTCCGCAGCCCCAAGGTATGATCGGTTCCAGCAACCATCGCCAGCGTCTGATATACATGGTGCAGGAATACCTAGGGGCAAGGTCAGACTTGGACACCTTCCCCACCGAAAATCCTCTGGCTTACTGGGTCTTGAGGATGGATCACTGGCCAGAGCTTGCACAGTATGCAATTGAGCTACTGGCCTGTCCTGCATCCAGCGTTCTTTCAGAACGCACATTCAGTGCTGCTGGAGGATTTGTCACGGATCACAGGGTGCGCCTGTCCACCGACTCTGTTGATCGACTGACCTTCATAAAGATGAACCAGTCTTGGATCACCACCAGCTACCAAACACCTGAAGCTGATATAACAGACTAATTTATTTTCAAATGTCACATCCCTTCAAGACTGATGCTGATGCTGAGAGACTGTCCTGTTATGTTGACTGACTATCCTCCTCCTCCTCAATGATCCGATTGATGATGATAGCTTGGAAGAACATTTTTGTTTTTGGGTGCCGCCACCAGTGGCTAAGGCCCAATTTTTCAGCCCCTGTTTAACAGGGGCGTGTTATTACAATTTTTATGCAATGCTTTGCAGCAGGGCTCATTCCTGCACTCCAACTAGAGTATCTGGGAGAGGTTGCAGTGTCGTGGCACCAGCACCAGTGGCTAAGGCCCAATTTTTCAGCCCCTGTTTAACCACTTGCCGACCGCGCCATGTACAAAAGACGTACACAGCGCGGTCGAGTTATCCTGAGTGGACGTCCCAGGGACGTCCTCACAGAATCTTGCTCCTGCGCGCCCCCTGGGGCGCGCTCCAGGATATGACCGTGACCGCCGGGTCCGGAAGACCCGGCGCATCACGGATCACGGTAGATGGCCGCTAATCGCGGCCGTTTACCACGTGATCGCTCCGTCAAATGACGGAGCGATCACTTGTAAACAGACCGGCGTCATGTGATGACGCCGGTTCCTCCCTCCCCTCTCTGTACCGATCGGTACAGTGTGAGTGGAGAGGGGAGGGAGCGGATCATGTCCGCTCCCTCCCCCATGTCAGCTGTGGGCTGGATCTGTGACAATTGCAGTCACAGATCCAGCCATCCATCCATCCCTGCTCAGCCATCCCTGTGCAATACTCTGCCAATACTCTGCAATACACCCTGCCAATACTCTGCAATACACCCTGCCAATACTCTGCGATACCCTGTGCAATACTCTGCAATACACCCTGCCAATACTCTGCAATACCCTGTGCAATACTCTGCAAAATACCCTGCGCAATACTCTGCAATACCCTGTGCAATACTCTGCAATACCCTGTGCAATACTCTGCAATACCCTGTGCAATACTCTGTGTAATACTCTGCAATACCCTGTGCAATACTCTGCAATACCCTGTGCAATACCCTGTGCAATACCCTGTGCAATACTCTGCAATACCCTGTGCAATACTCTGCAATACCCTGCCCATACTGTGCAATACCCTGCCCATACTCTGCCCATACTGTGCAATACCCTGCCATACTGTGCAATACTCTGCCATATTCCGCAATACCCTGCCATACTCCGCAATACTCCTCAATACCCTGCAATACTCCTCAATACCCTGCAATACCCCTCAATACCCGGCAATACTCCACAATACCCGGCAATACTCCACAATACCCTGCAATACTCCACAATACCCTGCAATACTCCACAATACCCTGCAATACTCCTCAATACCCAGCAATACCCCGCAATACTCGGCAATACTCCGCAATACTCCGCAATACCCGGCAATACTCCGCAATACCCGGCAATACTCTGCAATACCCGGCAATACTCCGCAATACCCGGCAATACTCCGCAATACTCCTCAATACCCTGCAATACTCCTCAATACCCGGCAATACTCCTCAATACCCTGCAATACTCCGCAATACCCGGCAATACTCTGCAATAACCACTTCCCGCCCGCCGGCCGTCATATGACGTCCTTAACTTTATGCAGGGATATCTGAATGATGGGAGCAGCTACAGGCATCATTCAGATATTCACTTTTTCAGCTGGCGATTCCCTGCACCATAAGAACGATCATAGCGGCTGTTCCACCACTTGATCGCTCTTGCGGAAGGTGAGAGGGGATCCCCCCCCCTCCCGCTGCCCTCCGGTGCTTCTACCGACTCACCGCTACGATCAAAGCCAAGATTGTTTTTTTTTTTGGTTTTTTTTCAGGCTTCCCAGCCTAGAGGTGAGATGTGGGGTCTTATTGACCCCATATCTCACTGTAAAGAGGACCTGTCATGCCATATTCCTATTACAAGGGATGTTTACATTCCTTGTAATAGGAATAAAAGTGATCAAAAAAAAATTTGGGGCGGAAAAACATGTCAAACTAAAATAAATAAAGTAAAATGAAGAATAAAATATATATATATTTTTTTAAAGCGCCCCTGCCCCCGCGAGCTCGCATGCAGAAGTGAACGCATACGTAAGCCCTGCCCACATATGAAAACGGTGTTCAAACCACACATGTGAGGTATCGTTGCGAACGTTAGAGCGAGAGCAATAATTTTGGCCCTAGACCTCCTCTGTAACTCAAAACATGTAACCAGTCAAAATATTTAAAGCGTTGCCTATGGGGATTTTTAAGTAGCGAAGTTTGGCGCCATTCCACGAGCGTGTGCAATTTTGAAGGGTGACATGTTAGGTATCTATTTACTTGGCGTAACTTCATCTTTCACATTATGCAAAAACATTGGGCTAACTTTACTGTTTTTTTTTTTCTTTTAAGCACAAAACTGTTTTTTTCCATAAAAAATGCGTTAGAAAATTTCTGCGCAAATACCGTGCAAGATAAAAAGTTGCAATGACCACCATTATATTCTTTAAGGTCTTTGCTAAAAAAACATATATAATGTTTTGGGGTTCTATGTAATTTTCTAGCAAACAAATGATGATTTTTACATGTAGGAGAGAAATGTCAGAATTGGCCTGGGTGCTCCAGAAGGCCTGAAGGTGCTCCCTGCATGTTGGGCCTCTGTATGTGGCCACGCTGTGTAAAAGTCTCACACATGTGGTATCGCCATACTCGGGAGGAATAGTAGAATGTGTTTTGGGGTGTAATTTGTGGTATGCATATGCTGTGTGTGAGAAATAACCTGCTAATATGACAATTTTGTGGAAAAAAAAAAAAGAAAAAAAAATCTTGATTTTTGCAAAGAATTGTGGGAAAAAATGACAACTTCAAAAAACTCACAATGACTCTTTCTAAATACCTTGGAATGTCTTCTTTCCAAAAAGGGGTCATTTGGGGGGTATTTGTACTTTTCTGGCATGTTAGGTTCTCAAGAAATTAGATAGGCCGTCAGTACTTCAGGTGTGATCAATTTTCAGATATTGGCACCATAGCTTGTGGACTCTATAACTTTCACAAAGACCAAAAAATATGCACCAATTTGTACTTATTTTTACCAAAGATATGTAGCAGTATAAATTTTGGCCAAAATTTATGAAGAAAAAATACTAATTTGCAAAATTTTATAACGGATAACGGAAACAAAGAAAAATTCATTTTTTTACAAAATTTTCAGTCTTTTTTCTCTTATAGCGCAAAAAATAAAAAACCCAACAGTGATTAAATACCACCAAAAGAAAGCTCTATTTGTGTGAAAAAAAGGACAAAAATTTCATATGGGTACAGTGTTGTACGACTGAGTAATTGTCATTCAAAATGTGAGAGCACCGAAAGCTGAAAATTCGTCTGGTTAGTAAGGGGGTTTAAGTGCCCAGTTGTCAAGTGGTTAACAGGGGCGTGTAATTACAATTTTTGATGCAATACTTTGCAACAGGGCTCATTGCTGTGCTCCAAGTACAGTATCTGTGAGGGGTTGCAGTGTTGTGGCACCAGTGCCTAAGGCCCAATTTTTATGCCCCTGTTTAACAGGGGCATGTAATTACAATTTTTTATGCAATGCTTTGCAGCAGGGTTCATTCCTGCGCTCCAACTAGAGTATCTGGGAGAGTTTGCAGTGTCGTGGCACCAGCACCAGTGGCTAAGGCCCAATTTTTCAGCCCCTGTTTAACAGGGGCGTGTAATTACAATTTTTGATGCAATACTTTGCAACAGGGCTCATTGCTGTGCTCCAAGTACAGTATCTGTGAGGGGTTGCAGTGTTGTGGCACCAGTGCCTAAGGCCCAATTTTTCTGCCCCTGTTTAACAGGGGCATGTAATTACAATTCTTGATCTAATAATTCACAGCAGGGCCCATTCCTGCGCCCACCAAGACTAACTGTGAGGCCTTACAGTGTTGTGTCAACACCACCACCACCGCCACCACCACCAAAGGCCCAATTTTTCAGCCCCTGTTCAACAGGGGCATGCAATTACAATTCTTGATCTAATAATTCACAGCAGGGCCCATTCATGCGCCCACCAAGAGTAACTGTGAGGGCTCACAGTGTTGTGGCAACACCAACATTTAAGGGGCAAATTTCAGCTGAGTATATACGGCAGGCCCCTACTTTCAAACATCCAACTTACAAATGACTCCTCCTTGCAAACGGAAGGATACAACAGGAAGTGAGAGGAAATCTACCCCTAGGAAGGGAAATTTTCTCCTGTAAGAGTTAATATGGGAAAAAAGTGTCTCCTCTCCACTGATGCTTTATCACCAATTCTTGTTTCAATAAAAAAAACAAATTTTCAAAACACATTTGTCATTAGGACGGAAAGTGAGGTGAACTGTTCTGAACAGGTGCACACTGCACAGACAGCAAAACAAATGTTACAGGGGTGATAACCCTTCCCTATGTTTTCCAAAAGGTTAAAAATAGATTTTTTGGCTGGAGCTACACTTAAACAATGTACCTGTTCAAAATTACAAACAGATTCTACATAAGAACAAACCTACAGTCCCTGTCTTGTATGCACCGCCTGTATACGGCTGTTCAGAGTATATAGGGCCTTTTTTATTTTGTGTGCAGGGTTCCCCTTAATATCCATACAAGACCCAAAGGGGCTGGTAATGGGCTGGGGTAGGGGGGGGGGCTGTGATGGGGTAGCTATGCCATTTTTCTTAAAGATTTTCATCCATATTACCGGGACCAGACATTACATTAAAGCCGCAAGCAGTTTTAAATGGCTTTTTTTCCTTTAGAAATGTAATTTTGTGCAGGGACAGTTCTAAACACGGGAAACACGTGGCACTTCACAGGCATACTTTAGACACCCCCCAGGTACGATATTTAAAGGAATATTTGACTTTTTTTTTTCACTTTATGCATCATTAAAATGACTGCTCCCGAAAAACGGCCGTTTTTAAAACTTTTTTTTGGATTGATACATGTCCCCTGGTGCAGAACCCGGGTTCCCAAACCCTTTTTAGGACAATAACATGCATATTAGTCGTTATAAATAGCACTTTAGATTTCGAACGTTCGCATCCATTGTATTTAATAGGGTTCTAAAGTTCGTGCGAACTTTCGGTCCGTTCGCGGGTTCTGGTGCGAACCGAACCCGGGGGTGTTTGGCTCATCACTAAACTTTACCTATAAATGTTAGTACCCAGTTATATTATGTACATTTAAGAAAGAATCCAGGCCCTTCTTAAAGCAATCTACTGAGCTGGCCAGAACCACCTCTGCAGGGAGTCTATTCCACATTTTCACAGCTCTTACTGTGAAGAAACCTTTCCTTATTTGGAGGTGAAATCTCTTTTCCGCTAGACGCAAAGAGTGCCCCCTTGTCCTTTGTGTTGACCGTAAAGTAAATAATTCAACACCAAGTTCACTATATGGACCCCTTATATATTTGTACATGTTAATCATTTCCCCCCTTAATCTCCTCTTCTCAAGAGTGAATAAATTCAGTTCCTCTAATCTTTCCTCATAGCTGAGCTCTTCCATGCCTCTTATAAGTTTGGTTGCCCTACTCTGCACTTTCTCCAGTTCCCCAATATCCTTTTTGAGAACTGGGGCCCAAAACTGAACTGCATATTCCAGATGAGGTCTTACTAATGATTTGAACAGGTGCAAAATGATATCTCTCTCTCTCTCTGGAGACCATACCTCTCTTAATACAAGAAAGGACTTTGCTCGCTTTGGAAACCGCAGCTTGGCATTGCATGCCATTATTGCGCTTATGATCTACCAAAACCCCCAGATCCTTCTCCACTACGGATCCCCCCAGTTTTACTCCCCCTAGTATGTATGATGCATTCATATTCTTAGCCCCTAAGTGCATAACTTTACATTTATCAACATTAAACCTCATCTGCCACATAGTCGCCCAATTAGACAGAGCATTGAGGTTGGCTTGTAAATTGGCGACATCCTGTAAGGACGTTATTCCACTGCATAGCTTGGTGTCATCTGCAAAGACAGAAATGTTACTTTTGATCTCAGACCCAATATCATTTATAAAGATATTAAAAAGTAAGGGTCCCAGCACTGAACATTGGGGTACACCACTGATAAACTTGGACCATTCAGAGTAAGAATCATTAACCACTACTCTCTGAATTCTGTCTTTTAGCCAGTTTTCTATCCATTTACAAACTGATATTTCCAATCCTGTAGACTTTACCTTGCACATGAGCCGTGTGTGGGGAACTGTATCGAACGCTTTTGCCAAATCCAAGTATACCACGTCCACAGCCACCCCTCTGTCCAAGGTCTTACTTACCTCTTCATAAAAAGAAATCAGGTTTGTCTGACAACTTCTGTCTTTCATGAATCCATGCTGTCTGTTGCTTAAATAGTTTTTTTCCAGCAAGAACTCATCTATGTGGTCTTTTATTAATCTCTCCAGTATCTTCCCAACTATAGAAGTTAAACTAACAGGTCTATAGTTACTTGGTAAAGACTTAATTCCCTTTTTAAATATAGGCACCACATTGGCCCTGCGTCAATCCAGTGGTACTATTCCTGTCATTAATGAGTCCTTAAAAATTAAATACAATGGCTTTGAAATTACAAAGCTCAATTCTTTTAAGATCCGTGGGTGTATGCCATCTGGTCCAGGTGCTTTATCCACCTTTATTCCATCTAAATATTTCTGGACCATATCACTTTTGAGCCATTGTGGATTTGGGGCTGTGTCACTACCACCCCCATTTTGGACATGAGCTCCCCCATGCTCCTTTGTATACACAGAACTGAAGAAAGTATTTAATAAATTAGCCTTCTCTTTGTCCCCAGTCACCCACTCTAGGTTATTTTGTAAAGGGCCTACATGCTCAGACTTGACCTTTTTACTATTAATATATTTGAAGAATTTTTGGGGGTTTGTCCTACTATCTTTTGCAATCTGTCGTTCATTTTTAATTTTTGCATCCTTGATTTCCTTTTTACATATCCTGTTATATTCTTTGTAACATTTAAATGACACTAGTGTTACCTCATTTTTATATTTTTTAAAAGCTCTTTTCTTATAGTTTATAGCTTTTTTAACTTTGGCAGTGAGCCACATAGGTTTTAATTTTAGCCTTTTAAACTTATTGCCCATGGGAATATACTTTGCAGTGAGTTCACAAACAGTCTTTTTGAAGAATTCCCATTTCTGTTCTGTGCCCATTGATGCCAATATTCCCTCCCAGTCTAAGTCCTGGAGAGCAGCCCTCATCCTTGGAAAATTTGCTCTCTTGAAATTAAGTGTTTTTATCTTTCCCGTATGTGATTTTTGCTTACAACTAACATCAAATGAAATCATGTTATGGTCACTGCTACCCAGGTGTTCCTTTATCTGAACATTAGTAATACGCTCTGCATGGTTTGAGATGACCAGGTCCAACAGAGCATCATTCCTAGTTGGGGCCTCAATAAACTGGACCATAAAATTGTCCTACAATAGGTTTATAAATTTTTGCCCTTTTGTCCCAGCAGTTCCATTACTCCAGTCAATTTCCGGGTAGTTAAAATCCCCCATTATTATCACCATCCCAGCCCTTGCAGCCCTTTCCATCTGTGCAAGGAGCTGAGTCTCCACCTCCTCATTAACATTGGGTGGTCTATAACAAACTCCAATGATTAACTTTGAACTACGCACATCTGTATGCAGTTCCACCCATAATGCTTCAGACTCATCCCACTCTCCATCCACCAGGTCCTCTTTCACACTCGCTTTGAGATCACTTCTCACATAGAGACAGACCCCTCCACCTTTCCTTTTTACCCTGTCTTTCCGAAAGAGTGCATAGCCAGGAATATTAATAGCCCATTCATGTGAGGAATGAAGCCAAGTTTCAGCAATACCGATTACATCATAGCTCTCCTCATGCACCAGAGCTTCCAACTCACCTATTTTGCTTGGCAGACTTCTGGCATTGGTGAACAGACACTTTAATGCATTAATATATTTTGACCGGTCACATACTATCCTCTTGGGTGTTCCCAGATTGCAACTAGGACTTGCTACTATACTTACCTTGGGTTTATGTGCTTTGGTTACCCTACCACTAATGTCCCTAATACTTCCCTCTAGAATATGTTCCCTGCTGACTCTCACTATCTCTGGACCCTCCCCCCTGTCGCCTAGTTTAAAAACCCCTCTAACTTTTTGGCCATCCTTATTCCCAGCTGATCTGCACCCTCCTCATTTAGGTGCAGTCCGTCCCTTCTATAGTACTGGTTATCGACTGAGAAGTCGGCCCAGTCCTCCAGGAACCCAAACCCCTCCTTACTACACCAGCTCTTCAGCCACTTGTTCACCTCCCTAATCTCCCTTTGCCTTTCTGGTGTGGCTCGATGTACCGGTAGTATTCCTGAGAATACTACCTTGGAGGTCCTTTTCCTCAATTTAGCTCCCAAGTCCCTAAAATCGTTCTTTAGGACACTCCATCTGCCTCTGACTTTGTCATTGCTGCAGACGTGCACCATGACAGCTGGGTCTTCCCCAGCCCCTCCCAGTAATCTGTCCACCAGATCCGTGATGTGCCGAACCCGAGCACCCGGTAGACAACATACAGTTTGGCGCTTCAGGTCTTTGTTACAGATTGCCCTCTCTGTCCTTCTAACAATTGAGTCCCCTACCACCAGAATCTGTCTTTCCTTTCCCTTTGCTTCCCCCCCACTCTCAATGGAGGAGTTCTTCCCCCGGCAGCTAGGAGAGTCCCTCAGCTCCAGCAGTGCTGGTCCCTGACTGGTTTCACCCATGTCACTCAATGGAGCATACTTATTGGGATGCTCCAGCCCTGGATCGGCTTCCCTGGCACTTCGCCCTCTACCCTTCCTGACTGTCACCCATCTACTATTTTCTAGTGCCTGCACCTCTTTGTCTCCACCCACCTCTGTGCTGGCCCCTGCCATCACCTGCCGGGTACGTTTCCAGCTCTCCTTTAGTGTGGAGGGTCTTCCCAGTGCTGACAGTTGCTTCCCTAGATTCAGAACCTGGGCTTCCAGGGAAACATTGTGCTTGCATTTTGCACAGCAGTAATCGCCCTCGATCAGATGATCAAGAAACGCATACATGCTGCAAGATGTACACCGAGTCGCCTCGCCACACCCGCCAGGCATCGTACCTATTAATTTAATGAGGATTAGAGATTATACCCTGTCCAAATTACCTAACACTAGCTTCCTGACCCAACTACTCAACAAGACAATACACAGGTACTCAACAAGACAATACACAGGTACCACGCAGACCCACGTGCACCCGCAGACCAACGGACCTACGTGCACCCGCAGACCAATGTGCGCTCGCAGACCAACGGACCTGCGTGCACCCGCAGACCAGCGTGCACTCGCAGACCAACAGACCCGCGTGCACTCGCAGACCAGCGTGCACCTACAATACACAAGTACTAATGATCCACACACACTACTCAGACAACACTCAGGTACTCACACTACACATCTACTATGACCCCTGTTTTAACCTCCTGTTTTAAACTCTTGATTTTAACTCACCACTTAGTCCAGTTCCGCTTGGACAGAGTTCCAGCAAACTCAAAATGAGCAGGCTCTAAATGAGCTCTACAGAAATTTATATAGGCCTCAAGCAGTCAAAAGCAGAAACTTCTTCACTCTCCACGCAAGGTCTACCCTCCAACCAACAAGACTGGCAATTTCACATGTGCTCTACAGAAATTTATATAGGCCTCAAGCACCTGTGACAATTAACCACTCCCCTTAATTAGTAGGCTGAAGGAAAAAAAAAGAAAAAAAAAAAGGCTGTTTAAAATGTGCCAGAAAAAGGTGTTAAAAAGCTGCAAGGAAAAAGACCCAAAAATAACCAAAAAGGCAACCCAGCAGTCAAAAGCAGAAACTTCTTCACTCTCCACGCAAGGTCTCCACTGTCTACCCTCCAACCAACAAGACTATGTTTAGTCTATGTTTAATTATATGTGTAATTTTGCTCATTATATGTGTTGGAAATATTTTATAAATGGACAACTTTGTGTAAAAAAATGCGTGTTCATTTTTTTCCCACATTTTCCAAAAACTTCTGGAAAAAAATGAACCGTTCAAAAGACTCATTATGCCTCATAGATTATACGTTGGGGTGTTTTCTTTCCAAAATGGGGTCATTTTGTGGATGTTTCCATTGTCCTGGTGCTCCAGGGCCTTCAAAATTGAGATAGGTCATCATGAAATTATATGTGTAATTTTGCTCCTAAAATGCCTGGAGGTGCTACTTGGATGTTGGGCCTCTGTATGTGGCCAGGCTGTGTAAAAGTCTCACACATGTGGTATCGCCATACTCAGGAGGAGTAGCAGAATGTATTTTTGGGTGTAGTTGTAAGTATGCATATGCTGTGTTCAAGAAATAACCTATCAATACAATAAGTTTGTGTAAAAAAAAAAAAAAAACGTAATTTTCCCAAGAATTGTGGTAAAAAATTACAACTTCAAAAAACTCACCATGCATCTTACTAAATACCTTGGACTGTCTACTTTCCAAAAAGGGGACATTTTGGGGGTATTTGCACTTTCCTGGATTGTTATTGTATCAAGAAATGAGATAGGCCTTCAGTACATCAGGTGTGATCAGATGTGATCAATTTTCAGTGATTTGCACCCTAACTTGTAGACTCTATAACTTTCACACAGACTAAATAATATCCACTAATTTACTTTTTTGCAAAATTTTACAATAGAAACGAAAAAAAAGTGTTTTTTTTCAAAATTTTCGCTCTTTTTCCGCTTATATCACAAAAAATAAAAAACCCAGCGGTAATTAAACACCACCAAAAGAAAGCTCTATTTGTGAGAAAAAAATTATAAAAACTTTGTTTGGATACAGTGTAGCATGACTGAGTAATTGTCAATCAAAGTGTGATAGCACTGAAAGCTGTAAATTGGTCTGGGCGGGAAGGTGTTTAAGTGCCCTGTATGGAAGTGGTTAATATATACAGTATATTACTGTATCTTGTTATATCTGAAATAACTTTTTTTTACATGTTCTTAAAATATACATTTGAAGCATGATATAATGCTATAGAAATAATATTTCTAAGTGGTTCCTTGTATAAAAGGGTTTAGAACCACTTTTCATTACCAAATCACTATGCAGAAGATATATAACCCTGCTGCACTGCGTGACTTACTACAAAACAACATTTTCCAGAGTTTGTAATTCTGTATACTCCATGTTACTGCCACAAAATCTTCAGACTACTAATGACCATTACCATAGTAGTTATGCTCTGTTACTTGAGTAAATCCACAGACGTAACTACCATCCCAACATTAACTTACAAAATGGACATTCTCATTGGCAAGAGTAACCCTAGTGGGCACTGCTGATGCTTGAGCAGTGAATTAGGGCCTCCAGCAACAATTTCCAGGTAGAGCATGCAACCCAAAAATGCCAAGGCTGGTATGCCTAGTTTATCCCAGAATTGACCTGGTACATTTGTCCATGCCAGGGTAAGAAAAATCTCTAGCGCTGTTTGCTATGGAGGTGCTACTTGGGTACCATATGGACAATATGTCAGCTCAGCTTCTTCCTCTAGGCGGCCTAGGCCTAGAGGACGTCCGGATGTTGTGTTCCATCCCAGGCACCTTTAGCCTGGGGTGAGGTACTCGGATGAAGGTCTGGAGCTCAGTGCCCAACACTGAGTTCCGCGAGGGAAGGAGGTCCTAGGGAACCCAGGGATTGGGTACCCGAATCCGGAAGGCGTAATGGACCGGGGGGAGCTACTCACTTGAAGACCGGGTGCAGCAGATTGCCAGTGACAGGTGAGCCTCCCATCGGAGACCGCCTGGAAGGAAATCCCCCCTCCGCTCGGAGACCTCAGCCCACTTTCAGGGAGGAAAGTGGAGAGTTCATTGTGTCTGGGCCTATTCGCATCCACACCTCCTTGTTTGTTCTGTTCTTTAAGGGAGTCTAACTGATAATGCTGTTCATTCAAGAAGAATAAAGGAGTGTTGGACTTTAATGGTGTGGGGCTCTTTTCTGGTGGACATTGTTCGAGGTAACTCCAGGTGCACAACACTGACCCGAAGGTAGAGATGGAACTTTGCTCACACTGCACGGACACATGTGGTGAAGGCTTGGCATGGTGACCCCGCTCTCTCCCCTCTAAGGTACCCCTAGACAAGAGAAAGACGAGCTGATGCAAAGAGGGGAGTGAGGAGGCCGCTACAAAAGAAACTGCACAGCAGCAGCATTGAACTTAAAGCATTTGTCAACTGCTTGCTGTACCATGTACTTGCATGAGAAAGTATCCTGTTCTCTTTGTTTTGCTTCCTTTATGTGGCAATGGTAGGCCGGTGGATGTGGTGTATCTGGATTTTGCAAAAGCATTTGATACAATCCCCCACAAATGCTTAATCTACAAGCTGATGTCTGTAGGCATGGACCATAAGGTTTGTTCTTGGATAGAAAACTGGACAGGGTGCGTGTCGAAAATGTTGTGATAAATAACGTATACTCAGAATGGTCTAGAGTGGTTAGTGGGGTGCCCCAAGGCTCTGTCCTGGGACCAATTATGTTTAATTTATTTATAAATTATATAGAGGATGGGATTAATAGCTTGATCTCAGTATTTGCTGATGACACAAAAATATGCAGGGCAATAACAACACAGCAGGATATAGTAATTTTTACAAGAGGACCTGAATAAATTAATGGAGTAGGCTAATGCATGGCAAATGCATGGCAAATGAAGTTTAACACTGAAAAATGTAAGGTAATGCACTTGGGGGGTAAAAATATAAAAACAGGTTACTCATTAGGAGGAAAACCCGGATGAAGAAGGATCTAGGGGTCCTTGTAGTAGACAGACTGAGCAATAGCATGCAGAGTCAAGCTGCGGCTACCAAAGCCAGCAGAATATTAGCATGCATTAAAAATGTAATCCAAAGATAAAGCAATTATTCTGCCACTTTATAAAACTCAGTATTCCGTCCAGTTCTGGTCACCAACCCTCAGAAGGGATAATCTGGAGCTGGAGAGAGTCCAGAGAAGGGCAACTAAATTAATATGGGGTCTGGAGGACCTCAGTTATGAGGAACGACTACAAGCGATAAATGTATTCTTCCTGGAGAAGAGACGCTTGAGAGGAGATTTGATAGCGATATACAAATATCTCAACAGGGATCCTAGCGTAGGTATAAAAGTCACAGGGAGTGTAAGAGGACACAGGGCCAAACAATGAGACTGGAAGAGAAGCGGTTTACCCTTAAACTGCGTAGGTGTTTTTTCACTGTCAGGGCGGTTAGGATGTGGATCTCTCTTCCACAATCTGTGGTGTCGGCAGGAAGTATGGATAGTTTTTAAAAGACTCTTGGACGTGCATCTTAACGAAAATAATATACAGGGATATGGGAAATAATTTTTCTACACACACTCACCTACACAGTGTAGGTGTGTGTGTGTGTTCTCTTTATTCAACCTTACCAGCTATGTAACTATGTAACTATCTAAATCCCTGGTGTTCCTGCTAGTTCCCTTGCTTTCCAAATAAAAACTGACCACTCTAAGCAGGAGAGCACACCGTGGTCAAGTCTCTAGCTATGGTGGGAACTCAGGATGCTCTCCTTCAATGATCAGACTTGTCCTGACACGCCATCGCTGCACAGCCATTCACTGGGAAGCTCAGTGTGCTGATTTTTCCCCTCCCCGAGTTCTTATGCAGCTGAGTACAGAGGGAATGTGATCACTTAAAAAAAAGGGAAAAAAGGTAATTATAATGTTTTTTTTTATCTATACACACATGGTTTGCCTTTCATTCCTATTTTAAACTGAATGGGTTGTTTTACATGGTAATCGTTTACAATCACTTTAACTGAGAATTCAGGTAGTTATAAAAGCAAAGATAAAAAAAAAATATTTAATGACATTGATAAACTAAACGTTTTGTATATTTACATGGTGATGCTTTTTATTGTTGTAAAACCTATAATTAATCAATAGTCTTATGGGCTATTAATTGCTAGTATACCATATAATATATATCTATAAATTAATCCATAAAGTATGTAGCGCCCACCCCATTTAGGGGTGCTATATACCCAAATTTAGGGGGCTGGTCTGAGATAGTAGTTAGGCTCAGACCATTCTCAACTTATAGGTTGTGCTGTTTATTTCCAGGATGGTATGCTGGTGTGCAGTTCCCTGTGGCCTGTAGGTGGCACTGCCATAATGGGTCAGGGTTGAACCACTGGTATTAGTGCTGTGCCTTAGGTGTCCTCTCTCGGCAGCGGTACGGTGGGTGTTGTCGACCTGCTGTGCATGCCAGGAGAGGATACATAAGGGGCAGACGCTGCCTGGGAGGGTTTTTCGTTCCAGAGTCAGAGTCCTGGTGCGTGGCGCATGGCCCTCCAGGCCATGGGGCCATGTGTGCATCAGTCCCAGGCACCTTTAGTCCTGGGGCTGCATCTTCAACACTGGGCCCAGCACCTTTAGCTGGAGCCCGCTTCGAGGAGGAGAAGTCCCAGGGTGTCTCTCGCGAGGGAGCCCACTGCTAAGAGGAGGAGGCCGGGGGAGGACCTTTCTGACGGACCGGTGAGAGTTCACAGTGAGGGAAGGGGCCCGGTAACTCTCTGGAGGGATTCTCCTATTCACCGAGGGCCTAGTAATGTGCTGCTGCTGGCACCTGTCCTTAAGTACCAGAAGATAAGAGGTTCGGGGTCTGATAGATTCTGTGGCAGAGAGTCTCCCGATCGCATCTAGGAAAGAACTTGATCAAACGTCCGAGCATCACTTCGGCTGCTAGGATCCACTTGTAGGAGACTATCCGGGTGAGCTAAACCTACTCAGGGATAGAGTAGTGATTGTGCTATCCATTGTGCCTGGACTAACCTCCCAAACCTTGCTGTCCTGTCTCTCTTCCACCCTTTACCTGTTTGCTGAACATTGAGAAAATAAGCTCAACGTTGGAGTTTAAAGTGGTGTGGACATTGGAATTACTTGGGTGAATACAGAGACTTGTCCCTATATCCTAGGAGACGAGAACCAACTGACGGAAGAACCTAGCTGTGGGACCCAAATACATAACACCGCTAAACCTCCTCAACCAAGAGGGTACGGGCATATAGTACGGTGTGCCTTTTTCCTGCAATTGAGCCAAAGCAAGGAAAAGGGTCCGTGTGCTACAAGTATATATGTAAAATTATAAACAATAATTCCAATAATTACGTGCCTCATAAATCCCCAAAACAAATGTAACATACCGTAATTTTAGCTCCATGATTGTATATCAGTATACTTATTATTGAATTTTGTTCTTTGTACGATCTCATTGGACAGATGTACAGGGATTTTATGTCATTAAAGGACTCGTGTCTTTCATTTCTTTCTAACATTTTCATCACAACATGGAAACTACTCTCAAACCATCATTCTCAATTTTCATCTTGGGCTTACTTTGGGCAAATAAAAAAAATAAGAAAGCAGTGAGTAGAGTTCCCAGTTGTGCATGAGACGACTCGGCATATGTGCTAATTAGTCATTCCTTCTGAAAATATAAATTTATGTACGCATGACACAGCCTGAATAAATAATGAAAATGTCCCATGACTCTGTCACCAAAAAAATAAATAAAAAAAATCTGAACAGTTTGGGTTTACTGTTCATCACCAGAGGATTAAGCATTATTCAACACAAAAGTTGCTCATAAGAGTAATTTTTGCTTGATCTTTTATTAAACTCAGAATTATTATAATTCAACCTTTTATAAGCGCTGAAGATTTTCTTAAGATGATTCTTTATTTACAAAATGCCTAGGTGATGTTTGAAACTGGATGCAATTTTTTTTTTGTTTTATGTATAAAAATGTTTATAAGATTTTTTTTATTTCAATATACAATTTTAAGCTCTATCTACATTATTTCATTTTCTACAGAGTGATCTCCCTTCTTTCCCACCTGTTTGCTAGTACAATACTAGTGACTCTTAAAACTAACTCTGATAACTCTGCAACTACCTAATTTCATAACAGTGTTTGAACATGAGTACTTACCAATCCAATTTAAAATGAACTTATAATGGCTGTGGCTAAATTTTAATAAAATTTAAATATTTACAACTAAAACATTTAATAAAGGGCACACAAATGATCTATGTTAATTTTTTTCAGGAAAAAAACTATAAGCTTATCTCTCTGTGATATAGAATTGAGTCCTATTTTCCCCTCAACCCGAGGATTTGTTGCAGGTGTATGGAAGTTGATGGCTCCTATATTCATATTTGGTGGGGATGCTGTCTAATTTATGCATTTTGGTGTAGCAATTTTTGATAGATATAAAGCTATGTGTATTGCAGATGTCGTGACTTCCCCTGAGGTAGCTCTTCTATTGATGATTTCTGGACCCATTTCTAAAATCAAAAAGCTAGAGCAGGGATAGGCAATCTTTTGAGTACAGTGAGCTGAAAAATGTTTTCAAAGAAATTGAGTGTGCCAATTTTATAACAAAAAAGTCAACTTCACACTCTCAATCACGAAAAGGATTTTTTATAAAGTAAATGCTGTAAACTACTTTAGTAGTGAGAAATTAACTGCTTGCCGACCAGCTCACGACTATATACGTCGACAGCATGGCACGGACAGGCAGAAGGACGTATATATATGTCCCCTTTTAGATCGCGGCTCCGTGAGCCTGACCGCGGGTCCCGCGGACTCGATCGTCTGACGGTGAGGAAGAACGGAGAGATGCTGATGTAAACAAGCATCTCCCCGCTCTGCCTAGTGACAATGACAGTGATCACTGCTTCCTGTAATCGGAAGCGGTGATCACTGTCTTGTCACACACAGCCCATCCCCCTACAGTAAGAATCACTCATTAGGGCACACTTAACCCCTACAGTGCCACCTAGTGGTTAACCCCTTCACTGCCAGTGTCATTTTCACAGTAATCAGTGCATTGTTATAGCACTGTTCGCTGTAAAAATGACAATGGTCCCAAAAATGTGTCAAAAGTGTCCGATGTGTCCGCCATAATGTCGCAGTTACGATAAAAATCGCTGATCACCGCCATTACTAGTAAAAAAAAAAATATTAATTAAAATGCCATAAAAATATCCCCTATTTAGTAGACGCTATAACTTTTGCGCAAACCGATTAATAAACACTTATTGCGATTTTTTTTACCAAAAGTATATAGAAGAATACGTATCGGCCTAAACTGAGAAAAAAAAATAGTTTTTTTTAATATATTTTTTGGGGATCTTTATTATAGCAAAAAGTAAAAAATATTGCATTTTTTTCAAAATTGCCCCTCTATTTTTGTTTATAGCGCAAAAAATTAAAACCGCAGAGGTGATCAAATACCACCAAAAGAAAGCTCTATTTGTGGGGGAAAAAGGACGTCAATTTTGTTTGGGAGCCATGTCGCACGACCGCGCAATTGTCAGTTAAAGCGACACAGTGCCGAATCGCAAAAAGTGGCCCGGTCTTTGACCAGCAAAATGGTCCGGGGCTTAAGTGGTTAACATCCTGCAATCACACCTCCGATCAGCCCCAATTCATGCAACTCCACACCTCAGGCTTTGCGTGCTGCTTGCGGCACCAGTGCCAGGGGTTGCCTACCCCTGAGCTAGAGTATCCATATGTTGACAATGAATCATCTTCCTTTCCTTCATATTTTGGAGCAGGCCCAGATACTCAGTGAGATAAGGTTTATTGGATATTCTGTTGACCGAGAACAGTAACAACCTGAAAAAAACTTGTATTCATCCGCTGACACCCGCAATCTCATAGGGACCAATGTATGTCCCTTTTTCATCCGTAAACGGATGGATGAAAAAGCGGACATACGGTCCGCTAGTGTGAAAGGGGCCTTGAACATGTTGGAGAGCTCATAGAAACACTGATAGTTTCAGAGCCTTAGCTATACAATCATAAATCCATCTATTTGTGAGCAGATGGTCTTCAAAGATATGTTTGCATAACACTGTGGGGGAGATTTACTAAAGCTGGAGTGTGCAAAATGTGGTGCAGTTCTACATAGAAACCAATCAGCTTCCAAGTTTTATTGTCAAAGCCTAATTGTGTAAGCTGAAAATAGAAGCTGACTGGCTACCATGCATAGCTGCACCCACTATGGGCTTATCCAGTCCTGTAAACCTCTTAGAGACAATTTTGGGTTTTCTTTCATATGTCTCTATTCTGAAAACTACAATGAAAACGTTGTAATCCTTATGTTTCACCTTTATTTCCTGTGTACATCTTCTATCCACAGTCTATTCTTCTTTTTTGCATTCTACTGTAATTTTTATTTTTTTATTTTCATCTCTAGCCTTCTTTACAATTTGTTGTGTTGGTTTGTAACACTGCTAAATGTTAACTGGATGTACATGGCGCTCTTAAAATATGTATAATGCCAACTGTATTCATTCCTGTGTACCTTACTTTACTTATAAAATAAATAAATGTTTGAACAAAAACATTTATTAAGGATACAGCCAAGACACAAGAGAGAAGAGTTCAAGAGTAGGTAAGACATTTCTCTAAATTATTCACTTGTGTTTATATTTACCAGTTTTAGCTATTGAACTTTGAAACAGCAGGCTTGTACCAACAAAGGAGCTAAGGAGATCCTTGAAGCAATTTTATAGGCAGCTGAGAGCTCATCTCGCTTGTTGCATTAGAAAATATAAGTCATAAGAAATATTTCATATGTACCGTACCTAAAAAATAAATAATTGACGATTTTATATACAAAATTACTGAATAAAATAAATAAATAAAGATGTTATGTACAAAATCAGAAATCACATTAAATAAAATGTATGTGTAGAGAGTAGGGATGAGCTTCGTGTTCGAGTCGAACATTCGTTCGACTCGAACATCGGCTGTTCGATCGTTCGACGAAGATCGAACTATTTGGGCCGTTCGCGCCAAATTCGAGTGACGCGAACGGCCCACAATGCACTACGCCATCGCAGTGTCATCCAGGCGCTGTGATTGGCCAAGCATGCACTGTGACCCCGCATGCTTGGCCAATCACAGAGCCGGCAGCGAGGAGAGGAATGATTGGCCACAGGCAGGATGCCTGTGGCCAATTATTGCTGAGGGGGTTTAGTACACGCCCCACACTATAAAAGGCCGCCAGCGCGGCGGCCTTGTGTAGTGTTTTCCGGACCGGAGTAGGGAAAGAGAAGCATAGGCAGGGACAGTGTCATTATTTTTCCTTTACATAATCCTGGATTCCTTGTGTTTAGGGACAGATAAGGATAGGTAGGGAGAGTGTCAGTGACAGTGTGCTATTCTGTGCTAATCCTTGTTTGTAGGGACAGAGAGGTACAGTGAGGGAAAGTGTCAGTGTGCTATTCTGTTCTAAACCAATCTTGCTGAACCATATTTTCAATCCTTGAGTTTAGGGACAGAGAGGTACAGTGAGGGAAAGTGTCAGTGTGCTATTTTGTGCTAAATCTTGTTTGTAGGGACAGAGAGGTACAGTGAGGGAAAGTGTCAGTGTGCTATTTTGTGCTAAATCTTGTTTGTGGGGACAGAGAGGTACAGTGAGGGAAAGTGTCAGTGTGCTATTCTGTTCGAAACCAATTTTGCTGTTCCATATTTTCAATCCTTGAGTTTAGGGACAGGGAAGGACACTCGTAGAAATTATCAGTGTGCTATTCTGTGCTAAATCTTGTTTGTAGGGAGGGACAGAGTAGGACAGTGAGGGAAAGTGTCAGTGTGCTATTCTGTTCTAAAACTATTTTGCTGAACCATATTTTCAATCCTTGAGTTGAGGGACAGAGAGGTACAGTGAGTGAAACTGACAGTGTGCTGTTCTGTTCTAAACCAAATTTGCTGTTCCATATTTTCAATCCTTGAGTTGAGGGACAGAGAGGTACAGTGAGGGAAAGTGTCAGTGTGCTATTCTGTTCTAAAACTATTTTGCTGAACCATATTTTCAATCCTTGAGTTGAGGGACAGAGAGGTACAGTGAGTGAAACTGACAGTGTGCTGTTCTGTTCTAAACCAAATTTGCTGTTCCATATTTTCAATCCTTGAGTTGAGGGACAGGGAGGTACAGTGAGGGAAAGTGTCAGTGTGCTATTCTGTTCTAAAACTATTTTGCTGAACCATATTTTCAATCCTTGAGTTGAGGGACAGAGAGGTAAAGTGAGTGAAACTGACAGTGTGCTGTTCTGTTCTAAACCAAATTTGCTGTTCCATATTTTCAATCCTTGAGTTGAGGGACAGAGAGGTACAGTGAGGGAAAGTGTCAGTGTGCTATACTGTTCTAAAACTATTTTGCTGGACCATATTTTCAATCCTTGAGTTGAGGGACAGAGAGGTACAGTGAGTGAAACTGACAGTGTGCTGTTCTGTTCTAAACCAAATTTGCTGTTCCATATTTTCAATCCTTGAGTTGAGGGACAGAGAGGTACAGTGAGGGAAAGTGTCAGTGTGCTATTCTGTTCTAAAATTATTTTGCTGAACCATATTTTCAATCCTTGAGTTGAGGGACAGAGAGGTACAGTGAGTGAAACTGACAGTGTGCTGTTCTGTTCTAAACCAAATTTGCTGTTCCATATTTTCAATCCTTGAGTTGAGGGACAGGGAGGTACAGTGAGGGAAAGTGTCAGTGTGCTATTCTGTTCTAAAACTATTTTGCTGAACCATATTTTCAATCCTTGAGTTGAGGGACAGAGAGGTAAAGTGAGTGAAACTGACAGTGTGCTGTTCTGTTCTAAACCAAATTTGCTGTTCCATATTTTCAATCCTTGAGTTGAGGGACAGAGAGGTACAGTGAGGGAAAGTGTCAGTGTGCTATTCTGTTCTAAAACTATTTTGCTGGACCATATTTTCAATCCTTGAGTTGAGGGACAGAGAGGTACAGTGAGTGAAACTGACAGTGTGCTGTTCTGTTCTAAACCAAATTTGCTGTTCCATATTTTCAATCCTTGAGTTGAGGGACAGAGAGGTACAGTGAGGGAAAGTGTCAGTGTGCTATTCTGTTCTAAAATTATTTTGCTGAACCATATTTTCAATCCTTGAGTTGAGGGACAGAGAGGTACAGTGAGTGAAACTGACAGTGTGCTGTTCTGTTCTAAACCAAATTTGCTGTTCCATATTTTCAATCCTTGAGTTGAGGGACAGAGAGGTACAGTGAGGGAAAGTGTCAGTGTGCTATTCTGTTCTAAAATTATTTTGCTGAACCATATTTTCAATCCTTGAGTTGAGGGACAGAGAGGTACAGTGAGTGAAACTGACAGTGTGCTGTTCTGTTCTAAACCAAATTTGCTGTTCCATATTTTCAATCCTTGAGTTGAGGGACAGAGAGGTACAGTGAGGGAAAGTGTCAGTGTGCTATTCTGTTCTAAAACTATTTTGCTGAACCATATTTTCAATCCTTGAGTTGAGGGATAGAGAGGTACAGTGAGTGAAACTGACAGTGTGCTGTTCTGTTCTAAACCAAATTTGCTGTTCCATATTTTCAATCCTTGAGTTGAGGGACAGGGAGGTACAGTGAGGGAAAGTGTCAGTGTGCTATTCTGTTCTAAAACTATTTTGCTGAACCATATTTTCAATCCTTGAGTTGAGGGACAGAGAGGTAAAGTGAGTGAAACTGACAGTGTGCTGTTCTGTTCTAAACCAAATTTGCTGTTCCATATTTTCAATCCTTGAGTTGAGGGACAGAGAGGTACAGTGAGGGAAAGTGTCAGTGTGCTATTCTGTTCTAAAATTATTTTGCTGAACCATATTTTCAATCCTTGAGTTGAGGGACAGAGAGGTACAGTGAGTGAAACTGACAGTGTGCTGTTCTGTTCTAAACCAAATTTGCTGTTCCATATTTTCAATCCTTGAGTTGAGGGACAGAGAGGTACAGTGAGTGAAACTGACAGTGTGCTGTTCTGTTCTAAACCAAATTTGCTGTTCCATATTTCCAATCCTTGAGTTGAGGGACAGAGAGGTACAGTGAGGGAAAGTGTCAGTGTGCTATTCTGTTCTAAAACTATTTTGCTGAACCATATTTTCAATCCTTGAGTTGAGGGACAGAGAGGTACAGTGAGTGAAACTGACAGTGTGCTGTTCTGTTCTAAACCAAATTTGCTGTTCCATATTTTCAATCCTTGAGTTGAGGGACAGAGAGGTACAGTGAGGGAAAGTGTCAGTGTGCTATTCTGTTCTAAAATTATTTTGCTGAACCATATTTTCAATCCTTGAGTTGAGGGACAGAGAGGTACAGTGAGTGAAACTGACAGTGTGCTGTTCTGTTCTAAACCAAATTTGCTGTTCCATATTTTCAATCCTTGAGTTGAGGGACAGAGAGGTACAGTGAGGGAAAGTGTCAGTGTGCTATTAAGTTCTAAAATTATTTTGCTGAACCATATTTTCAATCCTTGAGTTGAGGGACAGAGAGGTACAGTGAGGGAAAGTGTCAGTGTGCTATTCTGTTCTAAAATTATTTTGCTGTTCCATATTTTCAATCCTTGAGTTGAGGGACAGAGAGGTACAGTGAGGGAAAGTGTCAGTGTGCTATTCTGTTCTAAAACTATTTTGCTGGACCATATTTTCAATCCTTGAGTTGAGGGACAGAGAGGTACAGTGAGTGAAACTGACAGTGTGCTGTTCTGTTCTAAACCAAATTTGCTGTTCCATATTTTCAATCCTTGAGTTGAGGGACAGAGAGGTACAGTGAGGGAAAGTGTCAGTGTGCTATTCTGTTCTAAAATTATTTTGCTGAACCATATTTTCAATCCTTGAGTTGAGGGACAGAAAGGTACAGTGAGTGAAACTGACAGTGTGCTGTTCTGTTCTAAACCAAATTTGCTGTTCCATATTTTCAATCCTTGAGTTGAGGGACAGAGAAGTACAGTGAGGGAAAGTGTCAGTGTGCTATTCTGTTCTAAAATTATTTTGCTGAACCATATTTTCAATCCTTGAGTTGAGGGACAGAGAGGTACAGTGAGTGAAACTGACAGTGTGCTGTTCTGTTCTAAACCAAATTTGCTGTTCCATATTTTCAATCCTTGAGTTGAGGGACAGAGAGGTACAGTGAGGGAAAGTGTCAGTGTGCTATTCTGTTCTAAAATTATTTTGCTGAACCATATTTTCAATCCTTGAGTTGAGGGACAGAGAGGTACAGTGAGTGAAACTGACAGTGTGCTGTTCTGTTCTAAACCAAATTTGCTGTTCCATATTTTCAATCCTTGAGTTGAGGGACAGAGAGGTACAGTGAGGGAAAGTGTCAGTGTGCTATTCTGTTCTAAAATTATTTTGCTGAACCATATTTTCAATCCTTGAGTTGAGGGACAGAGAGGTACAGTGAGTGAAACTGACAGTGTGCTGTTCTGTTCTAAACCAAATTTGCTGTTCCATATTTTCAATCCTTGAGTTGAGGGACAGAGAGGTACAGTGAGTGATACTGACAGTGTGCTGTTCTGTTCTAAACCAAATTTGCTGTTCCATATTTTCAATCCTTGAGTTGAGGGACAGAGAGGTACAGTGAGGGAAAGTGTCAGTGTGCTATTCTGTTCTAAAACTATTTTGCTGAACCATATTTTCAATCCTTGAGTTGAGGGACAGAGAGGTACAGTGAGTGAAACTGACAGTGTGCTGTTCTGTTCTAAACCAAATTTGCTGTTCCATATTTTCAATCCTTGAGTTGAGGGACAGAGAGGTACAGTGAGTGAAACTGACAGTGTGCTGTTCTGTTCTAAACCAAATTTGCTGTTCCATATTTTCAATCCTTGAGTTGAGGGACAGAGAGGTACAGTGAGGGAAAGTGTCAGTGTGCTATTCTGTTCTAAAATTATTTTGCTGTTCCATATTTTCAATCCTTGAGTTGAGGGACAGAGAGGTACAGTGAGGGAAAGTGTCAGTGTGATATTCTGTTCTAAAATTATTTTGCTGTTCCATATTTTCAATCCTTGAGTTGAGGGACAGAGAGGTACAGTGAGTGAAACTGACAGTGTGCTGTTCTGTTCTAAACCAAATTTGCTGTTCCATATTTTCAATCCTTGAGTTGAGGGACAGAGAGGTACAGTGAGGGAAAGTGTCAGTGTGCTATTCTGTTCTAAAACTATTTTGCTGAACCATATTTTCAATCCTTGAGTTGAGGGACAGAGAGGTACAGTGAGTGAAACTGACAGTGTGCTGTTCTGTTCTAAACCAAATTTGCTGTTCCATATTTTCAATCCTTGAGTTGAGGGACAGAGAGGTACAGTGAGTGAAACTGACAGTGTGCTGTTCTGTTCTAAACCAAATTTGCTGTTCCATATTTTCAATCCTTGAGTTGAGGGACAGAGAGGTACAGTGAGGGAAAGTGTCAGTGTGCTATTCTGTTCTAAAATTATTTTGCTGTTCCATATTTTCAATCCTTGAGTTGAGGGACAGAGAGGTACAGTGAGGGAAAGTGTCAGTGTGCTATTCTGTTCTAAAACTATTTTGCTGGACCATATTTTCAATCCTTGAGTTGAGGGACAGAGAGGTACAGTGAGTGAAACTGACAGTGTGCTGTTCTGTTCTAAACCAAATTTGCTGTTCCATATTTTCAATCCTTGAGTTGAGGGACAGAGAGGTACAGTGAGGGAAAGTGTCAGTGTGCTATTCTGTTCTAAAATTATTTTGCTGAACCATATTTTCAATCCTTGAGTTGAGGGACAGAGAGGTACAGTGAGTGAAACTGACAGTGTGCTGTTCTGTTCTAAACCAAATTTGCTGTTCCATATTTTCAATCCTTGAGTTGAGGGACAGAGAGGTACAGTGAGGGAAAGTGTCAGTGTGCTATTCTGTTCTAAAATTATTTTGCTGAACCATATTTTCAATCCTTGAGTTGAGGGACAGAGAGGTACAGTGAGTGAAACTGACAGTGTGCTGTTCTGTTCTAAACCAAATTTGCTGTTCCATATTTTCAATCCTTGAGTTGAGGGACAGAGAGGTACAGTGAGGGAAAGTGTCAGTGTGCTATTCTGTTCTAAAATTATTTTGCTGAACCATATTTTCAATCCTTGAGTTGAGGGACAGAGAGGTACAGTGAGTGAAACTGACAGTGTGCTGTTCTGTTCTAAACCAAATTTGCTGTTCCATATTTTCAATCCTTGAGTTGAGGGACAGAGAGGTACAGTGAGTGAAACTGACAGTGTGCTGTTCTGTTCTAAACCAAATTTGCTGTTCCATATTTTCAATCCTTGAGTTGAGGGACAGAGAGGTACGGTGAGGGAAAGTGTCAGTGTGCTATTCTGTTCTAAAACTATTTTGCTGAACCATATTTTCAATCCTTGAGTTGAGGGACAGAGAGGTACAGTGAGTGAAACTGACAGTGTGCTGTTCTGTTCTAAACCAAATTTGCTGTTCCATATTTTCAATCCTTGAGTTGAGGGACAGAGAGGTACAGTGAGGGAAAGTGTCAGTGTGCTATTCTGTTCTAAAATTATTTTGCTGAACCATATTTTCAATCCTTGAGTTGAGGGACAGAGAGGTACAGTGAGTGAAACTGACAGTGTGCTGTTCTGTTCTAAACCAAATTTGCTGTTCCATATTTTCAATACTTGAGTTGAGGGACAGAGAGGTACAGTGAGTGAAACTGACAGTGTGCTGTTCTGTTCTAAACCAAATTTGCTGTTTCATATTTTCAATCCTTGAGTTGAGGGACAGAGAGGTACAGTGAGGGAAAGTGTCAGTGTGCTATTCTGTTCTAAAACTATTTTGCTGAACCATATTTTCAATCCTTGAGTTGAGGGACAGAGAGGTACAGTGAGTGAAACTGACAGTGTGCTGTTCTGTTCTAAACCAAATTTGCTGTTCCATATTTTCAATCCTTGAGTTGAGGGACAGAGAGGTACAGTGAGTGAAACTGACAGTGTGCTGTTCTGTTCTAAATCAAATTTGCTGTTCTATATTTTCAATCCTTGAGTTGAGGGACAGAGAGGTACAGTGAGGGAAAGTGTCAGTGTGCTATTCTGTTCTAAAATTATTTTGCTGTTCCATATTTTCAATCCTTGAGTTGAGGGACAGAGAGGTACAGTGAGGGAAAGTGTCAGTGTGCTATTCTGTTCTAAAACTATTTTGCTGGACCATATTTTCAATCCTTGAGTTGAGGGACAGAGAGGTACAGTGAGTGAAACTGACAGTGTGCTGTTCTGTTCTAAACCAAATTTGCTGTTCCATATTTTCAATCCTTGAGTTGAGGGACAGAGAGGTACAGTGAGGGAAAGTGTCAGTGTGCTATTCTGTTCTAAAATTATTTTGCTGAACCATATTTTCAATCCTTGAGTTGAGGGACAGAGAGGTACAGTGAGTGAAACTGACAGTGTGCTGTTCTGTTCTAAACCAAATTTGCTGTTCCATATTTTCAATCCTTGAGTTGAGGGACAGAGAGGTACAGTGAGGGAAAGTGTCAGTGTGCTATTCTGTTCTAAAATTATTTTGCTGAACCATATTTTCAATCCTTGAGTTGAGGGACAGAGAGGTACAGTGAGTGAAACTGACAGTGTGCTGTTCTGTTCTAAACCAAATTTGCTGTTCCATATTTTCAATCCTTGAGTTGAGGGACAGAGAGGTACAGTGAGGGAAAGTGTCAGTGTGCTATTCTGTTCTAAAATTATTTTGCTGAACCATATTTTCAATCCTTGAGTTGAGGGACAGAGAGGTACAGTGAGTGAAACTGACAGTGTGCTGTTCTGTTCTAAACCAAATTTGCTGTTCCATATTTTCAATCCTTGAGTTGAGGGACAGAGAGGTACAGTGAGTGAAACTGACAGTGTGCTGTTCTGTTCTAAACCAAATTTGCTGTTCCATATTTTCAATCCTTGAGTTGAGGGACAGAGAGGTACAGTGAGGGAAAGTGTCAGTGTGCTATTCTGTTCTAAAACTATTTTTCTGAACCATATTTTCAATCCTTGAGTTGAGGGACAGAGAGGTACAGTGAGTGAAACTGACAGTGTGCTGTTCTGTTCTAAACCAAATTTGCTGTTCCATATTTTCAATCCTTGAGTTGAGGGACAGAGAGGTACAGTGAGGGAAAGTGTCAGTGTGCTATTCTGTTCTAAAACTATTTTGCTGGACCATATTTTCAATCCTTGAGTTGAGGGACAGAGAGGTACAGTGAGTGAAACTGACAGTGTGCTGTTCTGTTCTAAACCAAATTTGCTGTTCCATATTTTCAATCCTTGTGTTGAGGGACAGAGAGGTACAGTGAGGGAAAGTGTCAGTGTGCTATTCTGTTCTAAAATTATTTTGCTGAACCATATTTTCAATCCTTGAGTTGAGGGACAGAGAGGTACAGTGAGTGAAACTGACAGTGTGCTGTTCTGTTCTAAACCAAATTTGCTGTTCCATATTTTCAATCCTTGAGTTGAGGGACAGAGAGGTACAGTGAGGGAAAGTGTCAGTGTGCTATTCTGTTCTAAAATTATTTTGCTGAACCATATTTTCAATCCTTGAGTTGAGGGACAGAGAGGTACAGTGAGTGAAACTGACAGTGTGCTGTTCTGTTCTAAACCAAATTTGCTGTTCCATATTTTCAATCCTTGAGTTGAGGGACAGAGAGGTACAGTGAGGGAAAGTGTCAGTGTGCTATTCTGTTCTAAAATTATTTTGCTGAACCATATTTTCAATCCTTGAGTTGAGGGACAGAGAGGTACAGTGAGTGAAACTGACAGTGTGCTGTTCTGTTCTAAACCAAATTTGCTGTTCCATATTTTCAATCCTTGAGTTGAGGGACAGAGAGGTGCAGTGAGTGAAACTGACAGTGTGCTGTTCTGTTCTAAACCAAATTTGCTGTTCCATATTTTCAATCCTTGAGTTGAGGGACAGAGAGGTACAGTGAGGGAAAGTGTCAGTGTGCTATTCTGTTCTAAAATTATTTTGCTGTTCCATATTTTCAATCCTTGAGTTGAGGGACAGAGAGGTACAGTGAGGGAAAGTGTCAGTGTGCTATTCTGTTCTAAAACTATTTTGCTGGACCATATTTTCAATCCTTGAGTTGAGGGACAGAGAGGTACAGTGAGTGAAACTGACAGTGTGCTGTTCTGTTCTAAACCAAATTTGCTGTTCCATATTTTCAATCCTTGAGTTGAGGGACAGAGAGGTACAGTGAGGGAAAGTGTCAGTGTGCTATTCTGTTCTAAAATTATTTTGCTGAACCATATTTTCAATCCTTGAGTTGAGGGACAGAGAGGTACAGTGAGTGAAACTGACAGTGTGCTGTTCTGTTCTAAACCAAATTTGCTGTTCCATATTTTCAATCCTTGAGTTGAGGGACAGAGAGGTACAGTGAGGGAAAGTGTCAGTGTGCTATTCTGTTCTAAAATTATTTTGCTGAACCATATTTTCAATCCTTGAGTTGAGGGACAGAGAGGTACAGTGAGTGAAACTGACAGTGTGCTGTTCTGTTCTAAACCAAATTTGCTGTTCCATATTTTCAATCCTTGAGTTGAGGGACAGAGAGGTACAGTGAGGGAAAGTGTCAGTGTGCTATTCTGTTCTAAAATTATTTTGCTGAACCATATTTTCAATCCTTGAGTTGAGGGACAGAGAGGTACAGTGAGTGAAACTGACAGTGTGCTGTTCTGTTCTAAACCAAATTTGCTGTTCCATATTTTCAATCCTTGAGTTGAGGGACAGAGAGGTACAGTGAGTGAAACTGACAGTGTGCTGTTCTGTTCTAAACCAAATTTGCTGTTCCATATTTTCAATCCTTGAGTTGAGGGACAGAGAGGTACGGTGAGGGAAAGTGTCAGTGTGCTATTCTGTTCTAAAACTATTTTGCTGAACCATATTTTCAATCCTTGAGTTGAGGGACAGAGAGGTACAGTGAGTGAAACTGACAGTGTGCTGTTCTGTTCTAAACCAAATTTGCTGTTCCATATTTTCAATCCTTGAGTTGAGGGACAGAGAGGTACAGTGAGGGAAAGTGTCAGTGTGCTATTCTGTTCTAAAATTATTTTGCTGAACCATATTTTCAATCCTTGAGTTGAGGGACAGAGAGGTACAGTGAGTGAAACTGACAGTGTGCTGTTCTGTTCTAAACCAAATTTGCTGTTCCATATTTTCAATCCTTGAGTTGAGGGACAGAGAGGTACAGTGAGTGAAACTGACAGTGTGCTGTTCTGTTCTAAACCAAATTTGCTGTTTCATATTTTCAATCCTTGAGTTGAGGGACAGAGAGGTACAGTGAGGGAAAGTGTCAGTGTGCTATTCTGTTCTAAAACTATTTTGCTGAACCATATTTTCAATCCTTGAGTTGAGGGACAGAGAGGTACAGTGAGTGAAACTGACAGTGTGCTGTTCTGTTCTAAACCAAATTTGCTGTTCCATATTTTCAATCCTTGAGTTGAGGGACAGAGAGGTACAGTGAGTGAAACTGACAGTGTGCTGTTCTGTTCTAAACCAAATTTGCTGTTCTATATTTTCAATCCTTGAGTTGAGGGACAGAGAGGTACAGTGAGGGAAAGTGTCAGTGTGCTATTCTGTTCTAAAATTATTTTGCTGTTCCATATTTTCAATCCTTGAGTTGAGGGACAGAGAGGTACAGTGAGGGAAAGTGTCAGTGTGCTATTCTGTTCTAAAATTATTTTGCTGAACCATATTTTCAATCCTTGAGTTGAGGGACAGAGAGGTACAGTGAGTGAAACTGACAGTGTGCTGTTCTGTTCTAAACCAAATTTGCTGTTCCATATTTTCAATCCTTGAGTTGAGGGACAGAGAGGTACAGTGAGTGAAACTGACAGTGTGCTGTTCTGTTCTAAACCAAATTTGCTGTTCCATATTTTTAATCCTTGAGTTGAGGGACAGAGAGGTACAGTGAGGGAAAGTGTCAGTGTGCTATTCTGTTCTAAAACTATTTTGCTGAACCATATTTTCAATCCTTGAGTTGAGGGACAGAGAGGTACAGTGAGTGAAACTGACAGTGTGCTGTTCTGTTCTAAACCAAATTTGCTGTTCCATATTTTCAATCCTTGAGTTGAGGGACAGAGAGGTACAGTGAGTGAAACTGACAGTGTGCTGTTCTGTTCTAAACCAAATTTGCTGTTCCATATTTTCAATCCTTGAGTTGAGGGACAGAGAGGTACAGTGAGGGAAAGTGTCAGTGTGCTATTCTGTTCTAAAATTATTTTGCTGTTCCATATTTTCAATCCTTGAGTTGAGGGACAGAGAGGTACAGTGAGGGAAAGTGTCAGTGTGCTATTCTGTTCTAAAACTATTTTGCTGGACCATATTTTCAATCCTTGAGTTGAGGGACAGAGAGGTACAGTGAGTGAAACTGACAGTGTGCTGTTCTGTTCTAAACCAAATTTGCTGTTCCATATTTTCAATCCTTGAGTTGAGGGACAGAGAGGTACAGTGAGGGAATGTGTCAGTGTGCTATTCTGTTCTAAAATTATTTTGCTGAACCATATTTTCAATCCTTGAGTTGAGGGACAGAGAGGTACAGTGAGTGAAACTGACAGTGTGCTGTTCTGTTCTAAACCAAATTTGCTGTTCCATATTTTCAATCCTTGAGTTGAGGGACAGAGAGGTACAGTGAGGGAAAGTGTCAGTGTGCTATTCTGTTCTAAAATTATTTTGCTGAACCATATTTTCAATCCTTGAGTTGAGGGACAGAGAGGTACAGTGAGTGAAACTGACAGTGTGCTGTTCTGTTCTAAACCAAATTTGCTGTTCCATATTTTCAATCCTTGAGTTGAGGGACAGAGAGGTACAGTGAGGGAAAGTGTCAGTGTGCTATTCTGTTCTAAAATTATTTTGCTGAACCATATTTTCAATCCTTGAGTTGAGGGACAGAGAGGTACAGTGAGTGAAACTGACAGTGTGCTGTTCTGTTCTAAACCAAATTTGCTGTTCCATATTTTCAATCCTTGAGTTGAGGGACAGAGAGGTACAGTGAGTGAAACTGACAGTGTGCTGTTCTGTTCTAAACCAAATTTGCTGTTCCATATTTTCAATCCTTGAGTTGAGGGACAGAGAGGTACAGTGAGGGAAAGTGTCAGTGTGCTATTCTGTTCTAAAACTATTTTGCTGAACCATATTTTCAATCCTTGAGTTGAGGGACAGAGAGGTACAGTGAGTGAAACTGACAGTGTGCTGTTCTGTTCTAAACCAAATTTGCTGTTCCATATTTTCAATCCTTGAGTTGAGGGACAGAGAGGTACAGTGAGGGAAAGTGTCAGTGTGCTATTCTGTTCTAAAACTATTTTGCTGGACCATATTTTCAATCCTTGAGTTGAGGGACAGAGAGGTACAGTGAGTGAAACTGACAGTGTGCTGTTCTGTTCTAAACCAAATTTGCTGTTCCATATTTTCAATCCTTGAGTTGAGGGACAGAGAGGTACAGTGAGGGAAAGTGTCAGTGTGCTATTCTGTTCTAAAATTATTTTGCTGAACCATATTTTCAATCCTTGAGTTGAGGGACAGAGAGGTACAGTGAGTGAAACTGACAGTGTGCTGTTCTGTTCTAAACCAAATTTGCTGTTCCATATTTTCAATCCTTGAGTTGAGGGACAGAGAGGTACAGTGAGGGAAAGTGTCAGTGTGCTATTCTGTTCTAAAATTATTTTGCTGAACCATATTTTCAATCCTTGAGTTGAGGGACAGAGAGGTACAGTGAGTGAAACTGACAGTGTGCTGTTCTGTTCTAAACCAAATTTGCTGTTCCATATTTTCAATCCTTGAGTTGAGGGACAGAGAGGTACAGTGAGGGAAAGTGTCAGTGTGCTATTCTGTTCTAAAATTATTTTGCTGAACCATATTTTCAATCCTTGAGTTGAGGGACAGAGAGGTACAGTGAGTGAAACTGACAGTGTGCTGTTCTGTTCTAAACCAAATTTGCTGTTCCATATTTTCAATCCTTGAGTTGAGGGACAGAGAGGTACAGTGAGTGAAACTGACAGTGTGCTGTTCTGTTCTAAACCAAATTTGCTGTTCCATATTTTCAATTCTTGAGTTGAGGGACAGAGAGGTACAGTGAGGGAAAGTGTCAGTGTGCTATTCTGTTCTAAAACTATTTTGCTGAACCATATTTTCAATCCTTGAGTTGAGGGACAGAGAGGTACAGTGAGTGAAACTGACAGTGTGCTGTTCTGTTCTAAACCAAATTTGCTGTTCCATATTTTCAATCCTTGAGTTGAGGGACAGAGAGGTACAGTGAGTGAAACTGACAGTGTGCTGTTCTGTTCTAAACCAAATTTGCTGTTCCATTTTTTCAATCCTTGAGTTTAGGGACAGAGAAGGACACTCGTAGAAATTATCAGTGTGCTATTCTGTGCTAAATCTTGTTTGTAGGGAGGGACAGAGTAGGACAGTGAGGGAAAGTGTCAGTGTGCTATTCTGTTCTAAAACTATTTTGCTGAACCATATTTTCAATCCTTGTGTTTAGGGACAGTGAAGGATAGGCAGGGGACAGTGTCAGTGTCATTGTTGCTAAGCCTCCTGCACAGTATACACCTGAAGGTAGCCCTTATTGCTGTTTTTCCCATCTCCCTGCAGGCCATCCATTAAAATGTCTGGAAGGCAACCAAGGAGAGGCAGACAGTCAGGAGGCAAAAAAAGAGGGCAAGCAGGCTCTGTGTCTGGGGGCAACAGTGCTGGTCGTGTACGCGGTGCATTGTCATCAGCACATGGCCATGGGACACGCTTGTCCTTGTTTTCGGCAGCTGGACATGTTGAGCCACATCATGCCGAAGACTTGGTAGAGTGGATGACCAAGCCCACCTCATCCTCCTCATCCTCTCTCACCCAGGCTCAGGGTACTGGCAAAGCAGCTGCCAAAGCGTCCTCTTCTCTGGTATCATTATCTTCATTAGTCAATCCTTCCCTAGACCCACCATGCCCTCCTCCTGAGGAGTCCCCCGAACTGTTTGAGCACAGTGTTGGGTACATGCTCCAGGAGGATGCCCAGCGTTTGGAAGGATCTGATGATGATACCCAGCTAGAGGAAGGCAGCAGCGTGAGAGCAGAGAGAGGGGATGCTCAAGAAGGACACCAATCTGTCAGTCATGCTCCAGCAGCTGCAGCATATTGCCAGATTGGCTCCAGTGATGAGGAGGGAGGGGATGATGAGGTCACTGACTCCACGTGGGTGCCTAATAGGAGAGAGGAGGAGGAGGAGGATGAGGAGGAGGCACATCTCCAACGAGGCAGGATGCCCTTGAGTGGCCAGCGTATGGGCAGCACACCGACGGAATCACACCGCAGAGCTCCGCCTGTGCAGAGCGCTGCCTCTGCCCGTCATGCAAAAAGTTCTTTGGTGTGGGCCTTTTTTGAGGCGAGTGCATCAGATCGCACAGCTGCTGTTTGCAACATATGTCTCAAGCGTATATCGCGTGGCCAAAACATCAGCCGCTTGGGCACCACATGCTTGATCAGACATATGTTGACCTGCCATGCAGCTCGTTGGCAAGCCTACCTTAAAGACCCACACCAAAGAACAAAGCTGACCTCTTCTTGCATCGCATCAGCTGGGATCTCCAACCCCACTATACCTTCACTCCTCTCTGAAACCTGCTCTGAAAGGAATGAAGGGGTAGAATTAGGTGTGTCACAGGCAAGTACTTGCGGGCACTCTGCTAGCAGTACACCAACGTCCGATTCTAGCAGGCAAATTTCCCTGCCCCAGCTGCTGGACCGTCGAAAGAAGTTCACTCCCAGCCATCCACATGCCCAGCGGTTGAATGCTAGCTTGGCTAAATTGCTAGCGCTTCAACTGCTGCCTTTTCAGTTGGTAGACTCGGCCCCCTTCCGTGAGTTTGTGCAATGTGCGGTTCCTCAGTGGCAGGTTCCCAAACAACACTTTTTCACACGGAAGGCTATTCCGGCTCTCTACAGGCATGTGGAAGGCAATGTCTTGGCCTCGCTGGACAGGGCGGTCAGCGGTAAGGTGCATATTACCGCTGACTCATGGTCCAGCAGGCATGGACAGGGACGTTACCTTTCTTTCACGGCCCATTGGGTCACTCTTTTGGCAGCTGGGAAGGATGCAGGACAAGGTGCAGTAGTGTTGGAGGTTGTTCCACCGCCACGCCTCCAAAATGCTACTACTGGTTGTGACACACCTCTCTCCTCCACCCCCTCCTCTTCTTCTTCCTCCATGGCCTCTTCCTGTGGTTTGTCCTTGGAACCAGCGGTGCTCCGTAGGCGTTCAAGGGGCTACGCAAGTACGCAGGCAAAAACATGCCATGCCGTGCTTGCGCTGGTGTGTTTGGGGGACAGGAGCCACACTGGGGCAGAGGTCATGTCTGCTCTGCAGGGGCAGGCCGAGAGGTGGTTGACGCCACGCCAGCTTAAGCCAGGAATGGTGGTTTGCGACAATGGCACCAACCTCCTCTCCGCCCTCCGATAGGGACAACTGACCCATGTGCCCTGTATGGCTCACGTCCTTAACCTGGTGGTGCAGCGGTTCTTGGGCAGGTACCCGGGCTTACAGGATGTCCTGAGGCAGGCCAGGAAAGTCTGTGTGCATTTCCGCAGATCTTATAATGCCAGTGCTCGCCTGGCTGAGCTTCAAAAGGAGTTGAACCTGCCCAAGAACCGCCTTATATGTGACATGCCCACCAGGTGGAACTCAACGTTGGCCATGCTGCAGTGGCTGCACACGCAGCAGAGGGCCATCAATGAGTACCTGTGCGACTACGGCACCAGGACAGGGTCAGGGGAGCTCGGGTTTTTTTCACCACGCCAGTGGGGCATGATCAGGGATGCATGCACTGTCCTGGCACCATTTGAGGAGGCCACGAGGATGGTGAGCAGTGACAGTGCATGCATCAGTGACACTGTACCTCTTGTCCACCTGTTGGAGCACACGCTGCGTGGAATAATGGACAGGGCACTTGAGGCAGAACAGAGGCAGGAAGAGGAGGACTTCCTTGCCTCTCAAGGCCCCCTTTACCCAGACAGTGTTCCTTCTGTCCCACCCATCGCACAGGAAGAGGAGGAGGAGGAGGAGGAGGAGGATTGTGTCAGCATGGAGGTGGAGGCTGGCACTCAGCATCATCAGCAGCAGTCTTTTAGGGATGATTTACAGTCCCAAGAAACCAGTGGACTTGTACGTGGCTGGGAGGAGGTGGCTGCGGATCATGTCGTCCTTAGTGACCCAGAGGACTCCGGACTGAATGCCTCAGCTAACCTACGCTGCATGGCCTCCCTGATCCTGCAAAGTCTGCGGAAGGATCCTCGTATTCTTCGGATCAAGGAGAGGGACCATTACTGGCTGGCCACTCTCCTTGATCCACGGTACAAGGGTAAGGTTGCGGACCTTATCGTACCGTCGCAGAGGGAGCAGAGGATGAGACAACTCCGGTAGGCCTTGCAGAAAGGTCTGTGCAACGCGTTCCCAGAGACTGGGAGGTTACAAACTCCTGGTCCTGGACAACGAGTTGCTGAGGCTTCGGGCAGTCAAAGAAGGAGCGGTGGGGAAGGTGGCCGTCTGACCGATGCGTTCAGACAATTCTTTAGTCCGCAGCCCCAAAGTATGATCGGTTCCAGCAACCATCGCCAGCGTCTGATATACATGGTGCAGGAATACCTAGGGGCAAGGTCAGACTTGGACACCTTCCCCACCGAAAATCCTCTGGCTTACTGGGTCTTGAGGATGGATCACTGGCCAGAGCTTTCACAGTATGCAATTGAGCTACTGGCCTGTCCTGCATCCAGCGTTCTTTCAGAACGCACATTCAGTGCTGCTGGAGGATTTGTCACGGATCACAGGGTGTGCCTGTCCACCGACTCGGTTGATCGACTGACTTTCATCAAGATGAACCAGTCTTGGATCACCACCAGCTACCACACACCAGATGCTGATATAACAGACTAATTGATTTTAAAATGTCACATCCCTTCAAGACTGATGCTGATGCTGAGTGCCTGTGCTGTTATGTTGACTGGCTATCCTCCTCCTCCTCCTCCTCAATGATACGATTAACGATGATAGCTTGGAAGATCATTTTGGTTTATGGGTGACTCCACCAGTGGCTAAGGCCCAATTTTTCAGCCCCTGTTTAACAGGGGCGTGTAATTAAAATTTTTGATGCAATACTTTGCAACAGGCCTCATTGCTGTGCTCCAAGTACAGTATCTGTGAGGGGTTGCAGTGTTGTGCCACCAGTGCCTAAGGCCCAATTTTTCAGCCCCTGTTCAACAGGGGCATGCAATTATAATTATTGATCTAATAATTCACAGCAGGGCCCATTGCTGCGCCCACCAAGAGAAACTGTCAGGCCTTACAGTGTTGTGGCACCAGCACCACCATCACCACCACCACCACCACCAAAGGCCCAATTTTTAAGCCCCTGTTCAACAGGGGCATGCAATTATAATTATTGATCTAATAATTCACAGCAGGGACCATTGCTGCGCCCACCAAGAGTAACTGTCAGGCCTTACAGTGTTGTGGCACCAGCACCACCATCACCACCACCACCACCACCACCAAAGGCCTAATTTTTCAGCCCCTGTTCAACAGGGGCATGCAATTACAATTATTGATCTAATAATTCACAGCAGGGCCCATTGCTGCGCCCACCAAGAGTAACTGTCAGGCCTTACAGTGTTGTGGCACCAGCACCACCATCACCACCACCACCACCACCAAAGGCCCAATTTTTCAGCCCCTGTTCAACAGGGGCATGCAATTACAATTCTTGATCTAATAATTCACAGCAGGGCCCATTGCTGCGCCCACCAAGAGTAACTGTCAGGCCTTACAGTGTTGGGGCACCAGCACCACCATCAAAGGCCCAATTTTTACTACCACTGATCAACAATTATATGTTATTACAATTCCTGATATAATAGTTGACAGCAGGGCGTTCCAGCACCCACCAAGAGTAACTGTGAGTGCTTACAGTGTTGTGCCAACACCAACACCTAAGGGGCCAATTTCTGCAGAGTATATACGGCAGGTCCCTACTTTCAAACATCCAACTTACAAACGACTACTACTTGCAAACGGAAGAAGACAACAGGAAGTGAGAGGAAATCTACCCCTTGGAAGGAAAATTCTCTCCTGTAAGAATTAATATGGGAGAAAGGTGTCTCCTCTCTACTGATGCTTTATCACCAATCCTTGTTTCAATAAAAACACCACATTTCAAAAACAGTTGTCATTGGGACGCAAAGTGAGGTGAAATGTTCTGAACAGGGGCACAGACAGCAAAAAAAATGTGACAGGGGTGATAACCGTTCCCTATGTTTTACAAAAAACTAAAAAAAAGGAATTTGCCATGGAGCTCCACTTAAACAATGCAGCTGTTCAAAATTATAAACAGATTCTACATAAGAACAAACCTACAGTCCCTGTCTTGTATGCACCGCCTGTATACGGCTGTTCAGAGTATATAGGTCCTTTTTTATTTTGTGTGCGGGGTTCCCCTTAATATCCATACAAGACCCAAAGGGGCTGGTAATGGGCTGGGGTAGGGGGGGGGGAGGTTGATGGGGTAGCTATGCCATTTTTCCTAAAGATTTTTATCCATATTACCGGGACCACACATTCCATTAAAGCCGCAAGCAGTTTTAAATGACTTTTTTCCCTTTAGAAATGTTATTTTGTGCAGGGACAGTTCTAAACACGGGAAACATGTGGCACTTCACAGGCATACTTTAGACACCCCCCAGGTACAATATTTAAAGGAATATTTGACTTTTTTTTTTTCACTTTATGCATCATTAAAATGACTGCTCCCGGAAAACGTCCGTTTTTAAAACTTCTTTTTGCATTGATACATGTCCCCTGGTGCAGAAGCCGGGTTCCCAAACTCTGTTTCGGACAATAACATGGATAATAGTCGTTATAATTAGCACTTTAGAATCCGAACGTTCGCATCCATTGCATTTAATAGGGTTCTAATGTTCGTGCGAACTTTCGGTCCGTTCGCGGGTTCTGGTGCGAACCGAACCCGGGGGTGTTCGGCTCATCACTAGTAGAGAGATTGGGAGAATGGGTGGAGAAAATGGGATGGTGATATGTTAGGACTAAATCAGTTGGAAAATACAGTATGAATGGGAGCAACCTCTACGTATGTCCTGTCCTAAAGAGCATGGCTTTAAAAGGGGTGTGGCTTGTTAATCTCTTGACAAAATGCGTCACTGCGTTATTTAAACTGACAATTGCGCAGCAGTGCGATGCTCTACCCAAATAAAATGTATGAGCTTTCTTTTGGTGGTATTTGATTACCTCTGCATTTTTATTTTTTTGCGCTAGCAACTAAAATAGACAGACAATTTTGAAAAAAATAAATAATATTTTCTACTTTCTGCTATAAGACTTCCAATAAAAAAAATTAAAAAATGTAATTTCTTCATAAATTTAGACCAATATGTATTCTGCTACATGTTTTTGGTAAAATAAATCCCAGTTGGCATATATTGATTGGTTTGTACAAATGTTATAGGGCCTACAAACTATGGGATATTTCTATTTTTTTTTTTTACTAGTAATGGCGGCGAGCAGTGACTAATAGCGGGATATTGCGGCGGACACTAACTGACATGTTTCACACTTTTTGGGGACCGGTGACACTAATACAGTGATCAGTGCTAAAAAAGATGCACTGTCACTGTACTAATGACACTGGCCGGGAAGGGGTTAACATCAGGGGCAATCAAAGGGTTAACTGTGTGCCTACCCAGTGTTTTACTATGCTGTGGGAGGTGTTTTTACTAGGGGGAGAGATGGAATTTGTTCCCTGCTTTGCAGAGACACAGGATCCATCCCTTCCCTCCCGTCAGAATGGTGATATGCCTTGTTTACATAGGCAGACTGCCGTTCTGCCTCTCTGCTTGATGATAAGTGGGTGTCGGCAGACATTGAGTCTGTGGTACACGCCGATAGGCGGGCATGCGATCCCACTACCTAAGATAGCTATATATATATATATATATATATATATACTGTGAGGGGGTTAGCTCGGCAGCGGGTGTGTGTGACCCCCGGGATGGGCTCCCCACACAAAAACAGGCCCAGCAAACGGAGGTTGTGGTTTTCAAAATCAAAAAGGTGCGGTTTATTTTCTATTTACAGTGACAAAACACAGCAAAGCAAAAGAAACATAAATAAAATAAATCCTGGTCAACTTGACCTCTGAGTAAACATACAGGTTTCCTAACTAACAACTGGGATCAGCCTAGTGCTGTCCTAGTCCCTAAGTCCCTGGTTTTAAATGTCCAAGCAAATAGCCACACAGGCTTTGTCTCACCGCACAGGGGTTCACTCTCCCTAGACAGTCCACACAGGTCTGGTTCCAGGCATGAGCTAACACCTAATGAATCTGGGAGTTCTTATAGAGGCCTAAATGAGCTGACAAGCTTCAGCTGGTCTCATCAACTCCCTGTCTGCACGACGCCCCACACTCTCCCTAGAGGTATGAGTCATCCATGAGCCCACTAGCCTCAGCTGGGCTTATACAACTCTCCACCTAGTTGTATAAGTCGGCGTAAAGCCTGAATCTGGGCGAAATATATCTACCCCCCTGGATGCAACCAGGTGACTTTACCTTCCTGCTGTCACATACCCCCCCCCCTCTTGTTTTAACCTCGGGGTTGGAACACCAGCAATCAGGCATTCATGTACTCGAGACAAAGCATCCACATTCCCCATTTGAACGCCAGGGCGATGCTTTACTGTGAAGTTGAATTCCTGGAGGGCCAGGAACCACCTATTCACTCTTCTATTTGTTTCCTTGTTTTGAGCCATCCACTTTAACGGAGCGTGATCCGTAACCATGTCAAAGTGCCTACCTAGCAGGTAGTACCGAAGGGAATCTAGAGCCCACTTCACCGCTAAACACTCCTTTTCAACGGTGGCGTAATTTACCTCATGGGACTTCAACTTCCTGCTGAGGTAAATGACTGGGTGCTCTTCCCCGTTCCAGACCTGGGACAATACTGCTCCTAACCCCACATCTGACGCATCACTTTGTACGACAAAGTCTTTAGAGAAGTCGGGTGAGTACAACACTGGCTGGCTACATAAGGCTTGTTTCAAGAATTGGAATGCTGCCTCAGCCTCGGGGGTCCATTTAATCATGACCGACCCTTTCCCCTTCGTCAGGTTGGTTAGGGGCACAGCCTTAGAAGCAAAGTGGGGAATGAATCGCCGATAATACCCAGCGATTCCCAGAAAGGCTCGTACCTGCTTCTTGCTGTTGGGACGTGGCCAACTCTGGATGGCCTCGACTTTGTTGAGTTGGGGTTTTATTACTCCCCTCCCAATGGTGTACCCAAGATATTTGGCCTCCTCCTGCCCAATGGTACACTTCTTGGGGTTAGCCGTAAACCCCGCTTCCCGAACAGAGTCCAGGACTGCTTGCACTTTTGGCAGATGTGAGGCCCAATCTGTGCTATGGACAATTACGTCATCCAGGTAAGCCGCAGCATACTTCCGATGGGGCCTCAGCATCTGGTCCATTTTCCGCTGGAATGTGGCCGGCGCATTCTGTAACCCGAACGGCATTCTTTTATATTGGAACGCCCCGTCTGGGGTTACAAATGCGGTTTTCTCTTTGGCCGACTTGGCCAGGGGGATTTGCCAATACCCTTTTGTGAGGTCAAGAGTCGTCATGTATCGGGCTGTTCCCAGCCGGTCGATCAACTCATCTATACGTGGCATGGGGTAGGTGTCAAATTTTGTAACTTTGTTCAACTGACGAAAATCGTTACAAAATCGCCAGCTCCCATCCGGTTTAGGCACCAACACAATGGGACTAGACCAATCACTTTGGGACTCCTCTATCACCCCTAAGTTCAGCATTTTCTGTACTTCCTCCCGTATTGCCTCCCGTCGGGCCTCTGGGATCCGATAGGGTTTTAACTTCACCCTTTCACCGGGCGGGGTAATGATGTCATGCTCTACCCCAGATGTTTGTCCCGGCAGCTCAGAGAATACCTCCTTGTTGCGAAGCACAAACTCCTTAACCTCCTGTCGTTGGGGTTGTGATAAGGTGGCTGCTATTCCAACCTCAGGAATCACGCAACCAGTTTGAGCTGGTGACCAAGTGCCTGCGACTAGGGACTCTCTATCCCTCCAGGCTTTCAACAGATTAACGTGATAGATCTGTTCGGGCTTTCGCCTTCCTGGTTGTCTGACCTTGTAATTCACTTCGCTCACTTTTTCCATTATCTCATAGGGGCCTTGCCATTTGGCAAGGAATTTACTTTCAACCGTAGGGACAAGTACCAGTATCCTATCCCCCGGGGAAAAGGTACGGGTCTTGGCTCCACGGTTGTACACTCTCTGCTGTGCTAACTGCGCTTGGGCCAAATGTTCCTTCACGATGGGCATTACCTGTGCAATTCGGTCTTGCATCAGGGCGACATGCTCAATCACACTCCTGTGGGGAGAACTCTCACTTTCCCAAGTTTCCTTGGCAATATCCAACAGCCCTCTTGGGTGTCTCCCATACAGTAACTCAAAGGGGGAGAATCCCGTAGAGGATTGGGGCACCTCCCTAATAGCAAACATCAGATAAGGAAGTAGACAGTCCCAATCCTTTCCATCTCTATCCACCACTTTCTTCAACATTTGTTTTAGGGTTTTGTTGAATCTTTCAACCAGCCCATCGGTTTGGGGGTGATACACAGATGTACGTAATTGCGTCACTTTGAACAATTTACACAGCTCCTTCATAACCCGGGACATAAAGGGTGTACCTTGGTCCGTAAGCAGTTCTTTACAAATACCCACCCGGCTAAACACAAGAGATAGCTCTTTGGCTATGGTTTTGGCCGAGGTATTTCGGAGAGGGATCGCTTCTGGATAACGGGTGGCATAGTCCATTATAACTAATATGTACTGGTGCCCCCTAGCGGACTTGATTATAGGCCCTACCAAATCCATGGCGATCCTCTCAAACGGGACCTCAATGATGGGTAGAGGGACCAGCGGGCTACGGAAATGTGGCATCGGGGCCGACCTCTGACACACAGGGCAGGAGGAACAATAATTTTCTATGTCCTTCATCACCCCCGGCCAATAGAATCTCTGTAATACCCTCTCTCGGGTTTTCTCTGTCCCCAGATGACCTCCAAGAATGTGCCCATGGGCCAACTCTAACACCAACTTCCTGTAAGGTTTGGGCACCACAAGCTGCTCAACGGTTTCTTCTGCCCTTTTTGCCACCCGATACAGTAGGTCCTTCTCTACGCTGAAGTATGGGTAAGTGCAGGTATTATCTGGGTTCACTAACTCGCCATCTATTTTCACTACGTTTTCCCGTGCCTTTATTAGGGCGGGGTCTTTCAACTGTTCTGTGGCAAAGTTTTCCCTGTGAACCTCAAGATCAGAAAACTCCACAGACGGTAGGTTTTCGTCTGAGGAGGTGGGCTCCTCTCCAGTTTCTTGAGTCTCCCCTGCCAATACTGATAAGGGAAATTCCGGAGAGTCCTCACCACTCTCAGGGGAGTTCTGGCTATCACATTCCTGGTACATAGGGGCACCAGTGGGGGGCTCAGGATCATCCCACAGTTCCCAGAACTTCGGAAAATCCCTTCCCACAATGGCGTCATGCGGTAACTGAGATACTAAGCCCACTGGATGAGAGAGGGTACCTTTGGGGGTCTCGAAACACACTGTAGTCACTGGATACTCTCGGGTGTCCCCATGCACACAAATAACAGCTACCTTGCTATTCCCAAAGACCTCTGTTTTAACTAACTCAGCCTTTATCAGGGTCACAAGGCTACCTGAATCCAGCAATACCACAACATTTCTACCATTAACACACATTTTGCATAAATGTTTCTCAGTTCCTCGAATGGCAGTGCATGCGACTGTCGCACACAGCGACTGACGTTTGCCCGTCAGAAAGTCACACTGCATGGGTTCCTCCACAACCAGGCAATTGGCTGCAATATGTCCCGCTTGCCGGCAGCGGTAGCAAACGATCCTTCTTGCCGCCTCTTGAGCCGCTGATTTCCCAGGCTGTTCTCGCCAAACTTGGGGTAGAGCTCCCACCCTCTCACTCTCTCCACCCTCACCCCTTGGAATCCTCTTATCCGACCCTGGGGATGGTCTGGTCTTAGGGTGGAAAGTCCGAGAGTCTCTGGAAGAGGCCGTCAGGTTCTCTGTAGCCAAGTATTTCTCTACACGATCCACAAGACCACCGGCCGTCTCTGGGTCTCCATGGCTTACCCACTTTTGGATGGCAGTAGGAAGAGCTCTCAAAAACCGATCCATTACAACACGTTCCACAATCTTTGGTGCGGACAAAGTCTCTGGCTGTAGCCACTTTCTGCTCAGGTGAATGAGATCATACATTTGAGACCTGGGGGGTTTTCCAAGCTGGAAAGTCCAGTTATGCACACGCTGAGCCCGGACAGCCTGGGTGACACCCAGCCTTGCCAAAATTTCAGCTTTTAGCATCACATAGTCTTTTGCTTGGTTAGGCTCTAGGTCATAGTAAGCTTTCTGTGATTCACCAGTTAACAGAGGAGCCACCAGTCCAGCCCACTGCTCCTCAGGCCACTTTTCTCTTTCAGCGGTCCTTTCAAATGTGGTCAAAAATACCTCTGGATCATCCTCTCCAGTCATTTTTGTCAATAAACGACTCACCCCAAAGGACGCGGTATTAGTGGGACGGCTTTCCTCACTGGTCTGCGGACGTTGCTGCATTACTGCTTCCATTTGTTGTAGTCTCTGTTCTTGCTTCTGTAACAGGTCTATGAAGCGGGCCTCAGATTGCTGCTGGGCTTGTTGCTGAGCTTCCAGACTCTGTTGGTGAGCTTGCTGCTGGGCTGCAAGGCTCTGTTGATGAGCTTGCTGCTGGGCTGCAAGGCTCCTTTGCAAACCTGCATTTGTCTGCTGTTGATTGGCATTTGCTAGAGCCAGCTGTTTCAGTATCTCCTCCATGCTGGCTTAAAAAAAACTGCCACTGATTCTCCACCAACTGTGAGGGGGTTAGCTCGGCAGCGGGTGTGTGTGACCCCCGGGATGGGCTCCCCACACAAAAACAGGCCCAGCAAACGGAGGTTGTGGTTTTCAAAATCAAAAAGGTGCGGTTTATTTTCTATTTACAGTGACAAAACACAGCAAAGCAAAAGAAACATAAATAAAATAAATCCTGGTCAACTTGACCTCTGAGTAAACATACAGGTTTCCTAACTAACAACTGGGATCAGCCTAGTGCTGTCCTAGTCCCTAAGTCCCTGGTTTTAAATGTCCAAGCAAATAGCCACACAGGCTTTGTCTCACCGCACAGGGGTTCACTCTCCCTAGACAGTCCACACAGGTCTGGTTCCAGGCATGAGCTAACACCTAATGAATCTGGGAGTTCTTATAGAGGCCTAAATGAGCTGACAAGCTTCAGCTGGTCTCATCAACTCCCTGTCTGCACGACGCCCCACACTCTCCCTAGAGGTATGAGTCATCCATGAGCCCACTAGCCTCAGCTGGGCTTATACAACTCTCCACCTAGTTGTATAAGTCGGCGTAAAGCCTGAATCTGGGCGAAATATATCTACCCCCCTGGATGCAACCAGGTGACTTTACCTTCCTGCTGTCACAATATATATATATATATATACGTGATCCGGTGCAGAGATGACGCCATGTAGCAGTAAAACTACTATAGGGCAGACCTTAAGGGGGTAAACTAGGTATGCCTTATCCACTACTAGGTTAAAAACAATGAAACGTACATTTAAACTATTTATCCAGTTACTAAACAAGAACAGATAATTAAAGGAAACCTCTAATGGGAGTAATGCGGAGGCTGCAACTGATGACAACTTTCGAAAAATTCTACATGCTTAGCTTTCATGTGGGTCCCTTGGCTTCCATATATTCTAAATCTATGACCCAGAACAAAAATGCAGTTCAGGTGTTCTGATGCAACACACTTTTTCTGGGTCCGTAGTAGTGATACTGCAGTGGCTAAGAGGTCTCGTCTTATAGTTCTGATCAGCATTTGTACAATTTTTGTGTATCAGCATAGGTTTCCTCCCACAACCTAAAAACATATTGGTTGACTAGCTGACCCCAAAAAAATAAGTTTAACAGTTGGAAGCAGCATGCCACTGAAAAAACTGTTCAGATAACTTTAACAGACATACCTCTGCAAATTTCCTCCACCCAAAATATGTATTGGGACTTCTTTCAACAGAAAGGATAAAGGAACAGGGGAACAGTCCTACTCTATGTACTGTTACTGTCCAGAAATAAAATAAAACAAATTCAAAGACTGAGCAAAGAACATAAATTAGGTTGTCTTACTCTTGGCAGCAAAGTGACATTGAGAACACTAGGGGATATCAGTGATGTTTTGGGAACTTTACACAGGAAAGATAAATCCAATGATCTCTAAGGTGCAATTATTCAGTATGATGTCGTTGTCACAATGTTCTTTGTAGTGCCACCTTGGGATGCAAGGGTTCATCCATTAAATATGGATCTCTCATCTTCAAAAATAAAGATTTTCAAAAACTCGAGGCAAACATGACACAGATATTTCTTAGTAAACTATTCTAGGATTTACAGTATTTAAAAATATATGATTAGAGATTTTTATTAAAAGATAATAAAAGTTTCCAAAGTTCAATTTACTGTTTATGTTGCATTCTGAAAAAAAAGTTTAAAGTCCAAGAAACTCGGAGTCGGGGAGATTAAATGAAGGGCAAAAATGCCTTTTTGTACATTTTAATAGCGTCAGTCTGAGAAATAACCCAGTGTCTAGAGCTACAGCAAATGTTCAAACCTTTCCCGATGTTATAAATATAGATGAGCACTTTATTGTTAGTTACACTTAGTTGGAGGATATTGTCAGGATGGGCTTATCAGTAGACAAAGTAACTCCTCTGGACATACAGCTGTGCACAGGCTAAACATATTCCTATTTGTGCTCACAAGAATTGGGCATTGGCTAATACATATGCGTCGGCACTTGGGTGCACCTGTGACAGATGCTGGCACCAAGCTGGCTTTTTAAACTCAGCCAGTGCTCAGGATCAGTGCTGCTTTGTGTTCAGCCTCCTGTGTAACCTGTGATTATTGAATCAGTATGCTGCTCCGAGTTGCTGACCCAGCTTGACCATTCTCTGAACTCCACCTGCATCAACCTCAGCGTGTCCCCTGACCTCCGCTTCTGTCTGCTCCTTTGGCTCCTGCCCAATGCCCAAGAAGTCACTAGGACTTCTTCCCAATGAAGAAGTCCTAGTGACGAAACATGTCTGGGCGTGGTCTGCACGGCAACTATCTGTGACTTTTAACGTTTGAAATTGCCGGGTGTGAAGCTGATCAGGGTCCGAGAAGTGAGCGAGCGAGTGGAGGGTGAGATCTGCAGGTTGTCTCTTGGGTCCGCCATGACCGCAATATACCGCATACCGCTGCAAGCCTCTTTCTATTAGAAGCTTTTCTTTGAAGTGCATTTTATGTTTTACAGTGATGTAAGTGCAATGGTTGAAGGTTGTGTGCTTTTTATAAATAAATTGTTTTTACATACTTCACTATTGGAAGCACTTTTCATTTTTACATGTGGAGTATGTCTCCTTGAAGAGCACTGTTGGAATTGCTCTGGTGGGTGTATTAAAGCCTTATTGCCAAGCATGAGAGTGCAAGGCATATCTCTCTGGTGAGTTTAATTCTTATGGGAGTGGATTCACAATCACAAATGGTGTGGTGGAAGATTTTCAGGTTTATTTAAAGAAGATTATTAGTTTGATTGAGTTTAATCACTTGAACACACAATAATTTATGGACTTGATTTTGGACTTTCACTCATAATTTTTTGTGTTTACCGGATGAACGTTTTTTGAGCACAACTTTTGTATTTTTGCATTCTTGTTTTGTTTATATATGCTATTTGACTTCACATCACGTGGTGATTCATTCATACATATATATATATTTTTAGTATTGTTTATACAATGAAGTAAATACACCAGAATCAAACAGAACAAATTAATTTGTTTACTTAGTGAATGGAAACAATTAGAAAATTAACAGTTTACAGTTTAAAATATTATCTCTTATAGGAATGTTGTCAATAATCAAGTGACAGTCACATATCAATACTAAACATTCAACAGTGAGGACTATAATCTCTGTACACAGCAAGGCACATACAAGGACTATGTTAATGGGTTACAAGAGGGCAGAGGAATGGCTCTTATTGGTGTCAAACCCCTCTCCTCTGTTCCTCAACACATAGATGCAGAATAGTAAATACAATGTTAGAACCTCTAGCAGTAAGAAACTATATCGAAATTCAACCTGCTCTTTCAGAGAGTTCTTGGTGAATTGTAACTCTATGAGCTATAAAAAAAAAAAAAAATCTCTGAAGTGAGGAGGGAGGTGAGAAGTAGTCCTGTGTTACTGTGAGACAATCCAGATGATCTTCAGCTAGTCCTTGAAAACAATTGCATGCAAGAATTTCTGAATAGCAGAGCAAAGCAACCTGAATTAATTGATTGTGAATAAACAAAAAAGAAAATCTTCCTGTGTTGAACAAACTGAAACTGGAACCACAGTGATCACTGGCTTAAAGGGGTTGTAAACCTTTCTTAGTGCTGCAGCCCTCCCACCCCCTCCCCGTTTTACTTACCTGGATGCTGTCATCCTATGTTCGGGAACGAGCACACCATCTGTAGCTGGTGTCTCGTGTCCCGATTGGATAGATTGATAGCAGTGCAGCCATTGGCTCCCGCTGCTGTCAATCAAATCCAATGACACCGGGGGCAGGGCTGAGTCTGGCATTTGTGTCTATAGATGCAGAATGCTGGCCTCGGGAGCGCGCCCGCAAGGTAACCCCCCGAGTGAGTGCTTCTCCTAGGGGGTTATCTGAAGTGAGAAGGAGCCACAGGAGCCGCCAGGGGACCCCAGAAATCGGTGTTTGGGGCCACTCTGTGCAAAACGAGCTGCACAGTGAAGGTAAGTATGATATGTTTGTTATTTATATATTTTATAAAAAGGTCCTTTACAATCACTTTAAAGATGTTGCCCTCTGTAGAACCACAAGTAAGAGTGGGTCTATAGAAGGTATAGATGTCTGTATATAATGTCTATGAGGTTTGACCTAGATCCTTGGCATGAAGGATGACAGATGGTGCAGGATTCAATGGTGTCTATATACAGTGTTTATGAAGTTCTGGAACAAGAAAGGATGATGGTGATGATGATGATGATGATGACTGTCTCTCGGATGGTGCCCGGCCTCAATAGCAGCGCACTACGGCTCACCTGGATTTGATGTCACCACAGGATAGATGGAATAGGAGCAGCTTCCAGGTCCCTGCCAAACAGTCAAGGGGTGCTGCACACCGATGTCCCTCTGAATATCCACAGGCCGCAACTCAGCTGCAGCACACACCGTCACAGAATCCCTGCACTAAGATCCACGCCTGGGTCCCAAGAGAGTGCACCAGGCCTCAAGCAGTTCCTCAGCTGTCAATCAATGTCAGTTAGCCAATCAGGAGAAAGAGGGGTGGGACCAAACAGCAACTCTGTGTCTGAATAGACACACAAAGCTGCAGCTCGGCTCAGGTGCCCCCATAGCAAGCTGCTTGCTGTGGGGGCACTCAACAGGAGGGAGGGGCCAGGAGCAGTGAATAGGGACCCGAGAAGAGGAGGATCCAGGCTGCCCTGTGCAAATCCACTGCACATAGGAGGTAAGTATAACATGTTTGTTTTTGCTTTGTTTTTCTAAAAACTAGACTTTACAATCACGTTAAGTGCAAATGAGGGATTTGGGGTCTTATAGAGCCCAGATCCCTCCATAAGAATACCTGTCACGTGCCTATTGCTGTCACAAAAAAATAAAAAAAGTTTTTTTCTTCAGAGTAGAAGCAGGTAGGACTGCAATGCAATGTACATTGATCAGCCAGAATGGATGCTTTTATTCTCAACAAAGTGGAGTTACTCTTTAACCACTTGAAGGCCAGGATTTTTGTGGCACTTTTTGTTTACAAGTTTAAATCAGTATTTTTTGCTAGAAAATTACTTATAACCCCCAAACATTATACTTTTTTTTTTTTTAGCAGAGGCCCTAGGGAATTAAACGGTGGATTGCAATTTTTTATGTCGCAACGTATTTGCGCAGTGGTTTATCAAATGCAGTTTTTGGAAAAAATATTAAAAAATACACTTTTTCAAATTTGAATGCAAAAAAACACAATACATCACCCAATTGTTTGTAAAATATAAAAGATGATGTCACGCTGAGAAAATAGATACCAAATATTTAACTTCCATTCTAAGGAAATATCAAGTAGTAAACAAAGCACAAGAATGACAGTATCAGAACCTGAACCAATAAAAATAAATCTTCAATGGCTGTTCCCATATTTTTATCTGGACAGGTTCCTTTGAATGTTCTTGTTTCCACTGAAAATTAAACATTGCTCGTAAAAAGGTTGTTGGGCTCGTGCTGCATGGTTATACCTGCAAATGCATGTCCAGAAATAATATATCTAAATTGATGATAAATTTGCATCTGGCATGATAGGCACTATTAGAAGCAAGTCTCATTGTTCCATTCTAATATAAGGCAAAGATGTTTTTTTTTTTCTTGACGCATTTGGAAAGATAATCATGGTAAATAACGGGGGAGGGAATTTTAAGAGCTTTTAGAATGTTTTAGGTACACACAGTATAATAAACTAATCACTCAAGTGTCATAATGTGAATTATAACTTGCAAAGAGTAAACTCCATTAATATGTAACCAGGATAGCATAAAGCATTGTAGTCAGAAATAGGCAGTTCAGTTAAAAGCTTAGAGTGGATATTACATTCTGAAAGAAGGATCTTGAAATTGCATGTCTAAAAATATAAATAAATGATCAGGTCACATGGCCCTGTGAATTATAACGGAATGTTCTGCAGCTGGAAAAAGTTAAGAAGTCTCACTTTGGAAATTAAAGTGGTACTCTGGGGAAATAGTAGTTGAAATATTTTAATATATTTATGTGAGATGTGTTGCCTGTTAAAGGATTTCTCATTCTCTTAAGCTACATTTTTTATTTACATACAATAAATCTTCTACAGCCAGGTATTTGACAACCCTACCTCATAGTTCATGCTTACGGATGATTGTGTAACCTCTGTTCATCTACCCTACTCGATTGACAGTGAAATGTGGTATAGGCATAGCTGGAACCAGACAGTGACCCAAGGGAAACCAATATTAATTGGGTTTTAGTTTTAATAGGGTTTTAATGGGTGGATACATTTATCATCGAACAGATGGGAAATGATTCATAAAAAAAGGGTAAGTTCTTTTGGGGGCGGCATTGTCTATTTTAACCTTCTCACAAAATTGGCTCTAGACATAGTAAACACAGTCACAGGATTGACTGAGTCCCTATGTTGGGAGGTTGGGGGGTGTCAACAGCCAGTCCTCTTTTCTTCCCCACAACATATGTAGAGAATGCTGCAATAAGTCAATCCTCTGAAGTATTGAACATAGCACAGCGACCTTTCTCCTGTGCCTCCTGTATTTATCCATGGAATTTTACAGATCACATGATAAAGCAAAGGGTCATGGGAAAAATTACTACACTCAGCATTGGAAAAGATCTGCTTATTCCAGCACATCCCTGGCCAGCCCCCTGTGAATAATCATTGGTCCCACAGGGAAGGCAAGGTTGGTTGGATTCAAGAACTCGTAGATCTCAGGACTGTGAACTTCTCAATGTGTTACAAAACACCCATTTTGGGACAAAGGTGTTGATTTACCAAAGGCAACTTGGCTGCTCACTTTGCAAGGGAATTTAACCCAGAGCTTAGTGAATGTGGTAAGATTTCACTTTGCAAAGAATATCCAATCACATGCAAGGAAAATTAAAAAAGGAGATTTATTTGCACATGGTTGGATGCTGGAAGTCAGCAGTGCTCCACCTCATTCACTAAGCTCTGGGGCAAATTCCCTTACAAAGTAAACAGTCTATTTGCATTTAGTAAATTAACCCCAAAGCTTCAAAGTAGAGGGTGCACCTACTGGACATAGAGCAATGAGGTATGTGTCTCGCTATGTTTGTTTGGTAACAAGCTTTTTGAGGATGCAATTGCATTTCAGTTGTATTTTACATATTTTATTTCTATTACAATTTTAAGCACTCATCAATCTGTTGCCTAAAACCTGCTGTTGCCTAAAACCATAGTCTATTAAATGACATATTAATTGTTGAATTTCTAACATAAGAAGACCTGGCTGAGCACCTGTGATATGATACAGAAGTTGTTGTTTCTGAAGATTCAAACTGCGTAAAATGACATAAAACTAGAAACAAGCTGAGAGGTGAACACAAATCACTTAGATATTCAGAAACTGCTTGTGACATCAGACAGGTGGAAGAAATACCGCTCTATAATTGTACTCTGTTATTTGCATGTGTGTGAATTTACAAGGAGGCATTTGTTTTTGAATATACAGTATCTAGTTTTGAAGGACAATTGATTTATGATTTTTATGATTTAGGTGGTCATGTTTGGGTGAGGGGCACTTAATTTGTATCATATTTGCACTACAGTAGCTGTGTTATGAATAGGCAAGTCTACTCTGTGTACTATTTGTATGAATTTTATCAAGATGCCAACTAGTATACCTTGAAAACATTTATCGAAAAAGTTCCAAATGGATTGTATGTTCATCATCGTAAATAATGCAACCATAATCTATCTATTTTAAAAAGCTGAGTCTAAATCGTTTTTCCTCTGAAGTATGGTATACCAATATAATTAACCAAAATATCTTGGTACTTTTGTGACAAAATGAATACAAATAAATATATCCCCAATGTTGATGAAGAAGGAATAAAATATATTGTTGGCTTTTACCTCCTCGGTTTCTATTTTGAATTCATTAGCATAATTTGATTCTGGCAGCCAGATGGTACTGATGAATCTATAGGATCCCTCCTGTGCTTCATTGTGATATCTATAATCTTTTTATCTTGCCACAGGTGGCTAAAATGTTTTGAGCAAATGCATTGGTCTCCAGCATATACATTGTTCACATATGTTGAAACATCTTTCTAGTTATTAGAGACAATTAACCTACATTACAGTATTTAAAGTGTAACTAAGAGCAAAACTTTTTTTTTTACATTTCGGATATGGGAGGGTAAAAACTCTGTAAGTTTTTATTTTGTCGTCTGTGTCCCATTGGGGAGATTTCCCTTCACTTCTGTCCCATAGTCAAAACAGCAAGTGAAAGGAAATCCCTTCAAAGGGAAGGAATCCCAGTGTCATCGGGGTCACCAGAACTAAAGTCCCCGTTGGAAAATTCCCCCTCTATTAGTGTTCTGAGACAACCCAAAATTTGGGATTTTCTTTTATGTTTATTTTCAATGATAACAGTAAACAGGTAAAATAATACACTGTAATCTTACAGATTACATTACTCTATCAAATCATTTCATCTCCCTTTTGTCCCTAGTGCTTTGTCCAGTGCACTGCCTGCACTTTTATATTATATATACTGTTCTTTCTGCCTGGAAACTGGAGAATGTCATGGCATCCAAAAAGTGTCCCTTTACGTCAAAAGTGGTTTTAGACCAGCTAGAAAACTGCGATAATAAATTAGAACACTTGCAGAATTGAGCGATAGTGATTTGCGGGGAAATTCATTTTATTAATATTATATTATTATTTTTTATAATTATTTACAGTCATTTATTATATTAAAATGTATGATTTCGTGTTTCAAACTTTATCATACCCGGGATGTCTACTAGACTAAGAATTACAGGCCTACAATATAAAACGTCACATTTCTATGCAAAACAATGTACCGCTTTGAGATTCAAAAATCAGACATAATCATGCCGCCAGGGAGGTTAATATCACTTTAAAAATAGAAAGTAAGAGGTTATATGACCATCTCTGGTGTTTTCATCCTGCTCTGCACTGGCCTGTGGGAAGAGTTATGGCCCGTACACACGATCCGAATATCGGACGAAAACGGTCGTCCGAGGAAGAATCGTAAGATTTTCGGATCGTGTGTACACTACTTTCGAGAGCCGATCACGACAGTTCATCTGATTATATTCCATCGGACAAGCACGAAAATTTTCCTTGTACGATACCAGATCGTATGATTTTCGCTTAGTCAGTATAGTAGTCGTCCGAAAATGCAATACAAATATTACAACACATGACATGACTTCCGATTTTTTTTTCTGTCGTACGAGAATTTTTGTGACTTTAGTAACCAATCCAATTTCTACTTGCGACTATTAAGCGAAAAAAGTTGTACGATCTGTCGTACGATATTCGGGTCATGTGTACGGGCCAAAAGGTAGAACCAGCACATCACAGCTGTAATACCCATTCAATAGTGATTGACATTTTGCAGCATGATGCCTATTCAAGCTAAAACACACAGGAATTTATTTATTAAAACTGAAGAGTGCAAAATCTGGTGCAGGTTTGCATGGTAACCGATCAGCTTCTAACTTCAGCTTGTTCAATTAACCAGTTGTCTACCGCCCACCGTCAAATGACGGCGGGCGGAAGACTCTTTTGTTCTGACAGGAAGTCATATGACGTCCTGCCTTTAAAAGCAGATAGGGGGCGCCAGGCACCCGCGATTGCCCAGTAACCGAGCAGGACAGTGGATCTGTGTGTGTAAACACACAGATCCACGTCCTGTCAGGGAGAGGAGATCGATGGTGTGTCCCTTGTACATAGGGACAACCATCGGTCACCTCCCCCAGTCAGCCCCCTTCCCCCACAGTTAGAACACATCTAGGAAACACATTTAACCCCTTCCTCGCCCCCAGTGTTAACCCCTTCCCTGCCAGTCACATTTATACAGTAATCAATGCATTTTTATAGCAGGGATCGCTGTATAAATGTGAATGGTCCCAAAAATGTGTCAAAAGTGTTCGATGTGTCCGCCGCAATATCGCAGTCACAATAAAAATCGCAGATCGCCGCCATTACTAGTAAAAAAAAAATGCTATGAATCATTCCCCTATTTTGTAGACGCTATAACTTTTGCGCAAACCAATAAATATACGCTTATTGCGATTTTTTTTTTACCAAAAATTTGAAGAAGAATACGTATTGGCCTAAACTGAGGAAACTTAAAAAAAACATGTAAAAAAATGGATATTTATTATAGCAAAAAGTAAAAAATATTGTGTTTTTTTTTCAAACTTGACGCTCTTCTTTTGTTTATAGCGCAAAAAAGAAAAACCGCAGAGGTGATAAAATACCAACAAAAGAAAGCTCTATTTGTGGGAAAAAAAGGACGCAAATTTTGTTTGTGAGTCACGTCGCACGACCGCGCAATTGTCATTCAAATTGTGACAGCGCTGAATGCTGAAAAATGGCTTGGGCAGGAAGGGGGTTTTCGTGCCCGGTAGGCAGGTGGTTAAGCTTTGACAATAAAACCTGGAAGCTGATTGGTTTCTATGCACAGCTGCACCCGATTTTGCACTCTCCAGTTTTAGTAAATCAAACCCAATGCTTTACCTAAATGTGAATAGTTGAAGGCAGTAAACCATTTGCTATGTGTTACATGTGTTTGACATTCAGATCATGCTGCACAGCATAAGACACTAATCTGAGCTCCCCTTCCATACAACTTTATAAGTGGATAACACAGCACACAAAATCACATAATACAATAATGATCACAATAAGTCAGTTCTACACACTGAGGAACATTGCATTTACACAATGCAGGAGGAACATGAAACTCCATGCAAAGGGCCTCCTGGCTGCAATTCAGGCCAAAGACATCAGTGTTGCAAGATAGAAGTGATTATTACTAAGCCACTGTGATGTCTTTTAATGAAAAATCAGTTGTGGGAGAAGGGGATAAAATACAGTAGGGAGGGGGATAAAATTATAGAGCAACACAGTTTTCCATCAAGAATTAGAAGCAGGAACAGATGGAACATAAATATGTGAGGTCGGAGTCTAGCTTTAATTAAATACTCTGTACATTGACTTTTCATGCCATGGTTATTTCTATTGGTGGAGACAGTGCTGCTGTGCATGGGAGTGGGGGTTATTGTTGAGGGGTACTTAAAATTCCTTGTAGAAAAACAAGTAGACCCAGAAGAAAAAGACTCTCCTTTTTACTTCTGACTATCTACCTGTATGTTCCTCTATACGCTCAATCTGGGTTCCTATAACATTTTAAATATCTTCCAAATCTTCATTAAAAAATTGTTTACATTCCATCTCTCCCCCACTCTCCCCTCTTCTCTCTCTCCCACTAGTTCCTTCTCAACTATTTACAGCCTCCTTGTTATACAGTTTTGGATCTTTAATTTATTTGTCTTGCACTAACTGGACTTATGGCCATAGTATCTTGCTGCTGCGAGGGAAGCCTCCCTTATTGGGGACGGCATCTTTTCCCCTCCCAGCACCAACTGTTTGTCATAGGCACTCCTGTATTGGGTGGTGTGCTGGGGGAGGTTTGATGGAGGGTGACTTGGCCCCCCTCTCCTGATGCCACTGGCAGCGGGATGCCTCATATCCTTTCGAAGGGTATTGATTACTGATATCACTGCCATATTAAAGTGGAGTTCCACCCAATTTTTTTCCTTTTTTTTATTCCACTCCTCACCCCCTTACATGCCACATTTGGCATGTAATTTTTTGGGGGGGGAGTGGGGGCTTCAGTAGGAGTGGGACTTCCTGTCCCACTTCCTCCTTCCGCCCTGGAGCCGCCTAGGCGATACGTCATATCGTCTTGTGGCGGCTCCTCCCTGTAGGCGATCACCTGGGACGTGACAGGTCCCAGGCGATCGCCTGTCCACTCACAGAGCGCTGCGCCGTTTGCGCATGCGCAGTGAGTGCCCGGCCGTGAAGCCGAAAGCTGTCACGGCCGGGTGCCCATACTGTGAATGGACGCGCCGGCGGAGGAAGGGGGAGAGGAGCGGAGCTCCAGGCGGCGCGTCGCTGGACAGTGGAGCAGGTAAGTGTATGTTTATTAAAAGCCAGCAGCTACACTTTTTGTAGCTGCTGACTTTTAATAAACATAAAAAAAGGGTGGAACTCCGCTTTAAGTCCAGGACGGATTAGAAGTGACAGCCATGTATCACGGCTAATTTGCAACTTGTATTGTAATTTTTTTCTCCTTTACTCTAATTCCCTGATAGTTAGTATGTACCCTTATGTTTTCAAGATGTTCATCTTATTCAGTATAGTCCTCGACTACCTGAATTTGTTTGCTGTTATATGCTAATTTGTTCTTTAAATAAAGATTTTACAAAAAAAATAAAAAATTGTTTATGCAATCAAGAATTTTTGGAATGAAGAATATATCAGGAAATTATATTTAATGAATAATATATTTTTTTTTTACTGATAGTGACCTCAGATTAGACCTCTGCAGATTAGATTTCTGTATACAAAAAAAAAGTAAGCCACATTTTAGAAGCTAGAAATTTCTAAGGGGCCCCAGATATTTCAACTGTAGTAATGAGACAGCCAACCTACAAAGCTGTTGAGGGAAGGCTGCTTGAAACCTAGAAACAATCAAAGTTCTAGTGGCAGTCTAGTCTAGTGGCAGTATTTCAAACACAACTCAAGCTACTGATAATTCTTGAAAACATTTACCATTTATTCAAACATTAACCATTTATTCAACTTGACTTATTAATCTGATTGCCATAATGTCATGCACATGTGGCAGGCGTTGGTTGGAGTATGTAACTCAAGCAGTAATTATTATTAGACATGTACCTTAATTAATTAAAGTGTTAACTAGAGTTACAAGACTAGAGGTGTGAAACTGTCAAGGCAAAAATGTTAGGGCAATACTGTAAGCACTAGAAAGTTGTTCTGGCATGATTATAGATGTTTTTCTTTACACCTCTTTTGAACCACCAATATGTATCTCAAAAAAATGTGTCCTCAAAAAATGTAATCTTTGAAATCTGGTGCCTACTCATAGTGGTCCTTTAATGATAGCATTAATTGAAGCTTGTATAAGTCTCTGCATAAGTAAAGCAACCTATCCTACCTTACGCTCCTTTCACATGGGTGACCAGGGGGGTGGAAAAAAAAGATGGTTGATCTGTGAGTTTACCACCCCCGACCACCCATCTACAAGCAGAGATGCCTCCTGATGCCACAATTTAATGAGAAATGCTAAGTTTGACCAGTACCCCAGCCTGTCAAACTCTCCCATGTAAGTAAATGGGACTATTCCGCAGCCATGAGCCAAACACTTGGCTTGCAGCTACAGCAGTAAGCTAAAAGAAAAACCATCAGAAAGGCAGCAACGTTGCTTTCTAGACACCAGTAAACCTGCTTTCACCACTTTCTGAAATGTGATTCACTGTAGAAAACTTTTCAGGGGACACACTGCTTCTAGTGAGAAAGAAGCTTTACTCTTTAATAAAGCTCACATTTTATTTTTCATTCATTGAGAAGTGAGTCATATTCCTACATATAGAGAAGCTGACAATGTGGCCTAGTTGTCTGCAGGAAAACTGTAAAGCTATATTTTAGCACATTATTTAATTTATTTATAAAATACTAACAGTACAACCCACATTAACATGATAATTAGTTATCTCCTTTTACACATTAATTCCAGGCTCATAGATATAGTCTGAAATAGAGGAATGCTACAATGATATTATTTGTTACATTTTCTGCTATTAAAATCGACATGTACTGCAGTTGCAATTTGCATACTTTAGCTTTCTCTGTACAGTTCCTATATGGGAAAGGCACATGTAGGAGAGATGAGTCTCTTCGCCCCGAAAACAGATAATATGGAAAGGTTCCCCAGTGGGGCTTTTAGGCAGCGATGTAGCGATGTCAAAAGAATCAGATAATTAATACTGTAAAACTATAATTTATTTTAAAGATTATCAGATGTCATGGTAGGATTAAGTAGCAATATATAAAATCTGGTCCAATGTTACAATACATATTCCATAATGCAGTAGACAGAATAAATTGTACACATCATTACGTTACATAGTGTTATACAGTGTGCAGACCCGACGCGTTTCGACCTGTATGCGGTCTCTTCAGGGGGATAATTGGTTCTAAAAAGATATATTACATGAGTTCAGAGTTAAAAAATGACATGTCATCATACATCACATTGAATATGCCATAGTGATATATTTACCGCTATAAAATGGAATGAGTGATCCTGTGACCAGAGATGTTGGAAGCCGCCAAGGGGCTTACAAGGAGCCACATTATGGATGCCCTCCAAGGGACGGAGGAGCCGGCGCCTGCAACGAACACCCAAACAATAGCCATATATTAATTAGGTAAAATTGGATAAATTAATTCTGAGCACACCTGCCAGAATATCAGTTAGACTATTATGCCGCTTACACACGATCGATTTTCTCGACGGTGAAAACACTGTAGAGAAAATCGATGGGAAAAACGAGGGAATGGCTTGGTTCCCTACACACGTCCGTTTTTCTCGTCATTTTTTTTTGGTCGAGAAAAACGACCGTGTGTGGGCTATGGGAAAACTGCCGCGGAAAAAAACGACGGGAATCACGACGAGAAAAATTAGAGCATGTTCTAATTTTTCTCGTTGTGATTAATGCCGCTTTTCCCGTCGAGAAAAACGACAAAAAGCCCACAGATGATCGTTTTTCTCGTCCAAAGGAAAATTTTTTATTTTTCTCGACGGGAAAAACGGTCGTGTGTACGCGGCATAAGTATTGGATTCTATGGGCTAACGGAAATTGTGAATTGCCAATGTATAAAAATGTTCATCAGGGCATCCTTTAACGTCCCATAGAAATGACTAACCAGTATTGGGTAATATGAAATTATAATGTTCTAGTAGTATGGTGATTGAAAAAATGTGTAGGTGATGCTGTTGTGGATGGAGTAATATTGGTATATAAACCTTATTAATATGATTCGTTACGAAGTACAAAGTTATGTGTGTAAAGGACTGCCAATTGTGACAGTCACAATGTGCATGATGTGCTGATTAAAAATTATATAAATTAATTAATTCATGGGATAATAATTAAAAGTTGAAAGTGTTGAAACAGTAAGGGCATAGTGTGCCCCAACTGGGATGCTAACATAATGTGAAATTAAACAAAAACAAAATAGTGAACAAACCAAAACAATTTGTGAAATAGTATATAGATAGTATAATTTACCTTATGCAGTGGTATAGCTCGTATGGGTTATGTGTTGTATGATGTTGGGAACCTGACTGCAATTATGCAAGAAAGGTAGGGACTCAGTGTCGAGAGAGCATAGATGCAGTGACATCCATCCTGGCCTGCATGGAATCAAGTGTTGATTTTCCAACATCCAGTCATTTTATACAGCCCTGGGAATATGGCAAATAGGATGATCGCACGCAGGCGCCATTGCCCCCCTCCCCTCAGGAGATATGGCGTCGGGGCCGCCAGGTGAGCGGCCCACGTGTGGCTCCCTCGGCGTCCCGGAAGGCTGGGCAGCTAAAGCATGGCGATATGGATAGATGTGTGAGATTGCTTGGAATACTAAAAATTTGTTTAATAGAGTTTTCAGTTTTTAGTGCTCAGATATCGTTAAGTTCCACTTTAACATAGTAAAGTAGCTTTACTACTGAAGTAAAATAATAGTCTTAATTATTCTCAACAAGTAGAAATTTCATGATAAAGGGTGTACTGTAACAAATTATTTTCTGAACAAGACTAAACTAATCCTTGAAGACTAAATAATGAAAAGATGTGTAATCCACACCAGGCTCAACTGAATACAAAATAAATATAAGTGATATTTTTATCATAAAAGATCCGCTTCAACATCAAGTTTTTCAAGTTTACAAAGAAATAGGTGACTGTCATTCTGAAACAGGTCTTGTTAGGAAAAAGCCATTAGTATTCATTCTTTGTATCTTGGGTATATACTGCATGACCTTGACAAGATGAAAGTGTTCATGCAACTTCTATAAAAGTCTTTTCTCCTCTGAAGAACTTATGTTATGCAGGCAGCAGAGAGAATTCACACAAGGCAGGCTGTATGTGTTAACTCTCTGAAAGGAGAACTGGATAAATGATTCATAAACATTTTGTTTACATTTTTTTCAGAATGATATGTATGTCTTTGAGTAATAAAATCAAAAGAGCTGCCAGTGGCACAATTTGGGTGATGTATGCATGATGCATGCGTGTTGTGATTTTTTTTTGATTTTTTACTATATCTATCTCAAGTGGTAAGTAATAAGTATAACCAATGTAGCGGGCTCACCCCTCTCACCCCTTCTTCTTCTCGGCTTGCTGTCTTGTCTAGGGGAACCTGGGAGGAGGGATGAGATCCACCACGGCCCATGTCCTCTTCTAGATAGAGGTGAAGGCCCGAACGTATTTACCATCGGGTCGTGTGTATAACCCAGGGTCAAGTCTTTCCTCTAACTGACCCCCCTTTGCTCCCAGTAACCAGAGTTCGACACCACTGAAAAGGTCCAACTCTTATTTATTCTTTAACAGTAATAAATCGTCACTTAGCACAGATAGGTTGTGACCAACGAACAGTTCAGTATAGGTGGGGAGTAGGTCAAGGCACAATCCTTAATCAAACTAAACCATTGAGATATCACCAACGGTTATGGCGCACAGTGGCTGTGAATGTACTTCTTTCCTTTTCTGAGTCTCTACCAGCAACTCTGACGAACATGAAAGAGGAGTTACCTTCTTTAAGCTGTGGCCTCAGTCAGAGGGAAGACATCCTTCCGAGAGAGTTACCGGAGGCCCCACCGTCACCGGCAAATGCTGCACCGGGCTGTTCGGAAGGGTTACACTCCCCGGCCTCCTCGTCTCAGATTCGGGCGCCCAACACCTTAGCGCCCCTCGGACCTCTCCACCCTTGCGGAACCCAGTCGAAGGTACTGGGTCCCAGGCCTCCCCAACAGTACCTCACCCCAGGGCTAAAGGTGCCTGGGATGGACTCCATCTCCCGCTCCGGCCAAGTCAAGGGCCCCTGTGCCCGGAACTCCGGAACGCCCGCACACCAGATACAGAACAGGTCAGGCTGCCTGGTCTCCCACCCTACTGACATAGCCCATTCCTTTGAGTTATTCTACAAGGCCCTGTACAATAACCCTGACATCCCCGCAAACCCCCCCTCGCCTGACCTGACTAAACGTATCCAGCAATACCTGAACCTTAGTGGCGTATCGCAGCTCCAATCTACAGATCTTGACTCCTTGAATGCCCCGATCACACAAGAGGAAATAGAGCAGACCATCAAATCCTTACCTAATCGCAAAGCCCCAGGCCCAGATGGCTTCCCGTACGAGTACTACAAGGAATTTCTCCCACTCCTCCTCCCCTACATGTGCAAGCTCTTCAATGCCTTCCTTCATGACACCCCGATCCCAAGGGATATGCAGAGCTCCTTTATCACAGTGATCTCCAAACCCGGGAAGGACCCCTCCCTTTGTGCTAACTATAGACCAATCGCCCTGCTGAATTCAGGCCTTAAAATATTCACTAAACTCCTCTCTATGCGCCTGAACATGGTCTTACCCTCCCTGATCCATAAAGATCATGTGGGATTCGTCCCCTTCCGCAAAGCGGGAGACAATACTAGGAAGATAATAGACCTGGTCGAGGTGGCGAACAGGGAGGGCGCACAAGCCCTGCTGCTGAGCTTGGACGCGGAAAAAGCATTTGATCGACTGGGGTGGCGCTTCCTGTTCGCTACGCTCCGCCATGTGGGATTCAGGGGACTCTTCTATAGAGCCATACAACACCTATACTCGAACCCATCTTCCCAGGTCAGGACCCCCTTCGCCCTGTCCGCTTCGCTGCCAGTGCAGAATGGCACCAGACAGGGGTGTCCGCTATCACCCCTGCTCTTTGCCCTATGTGTTGAACCCCTAGCAGCAACAATTCGTAACAACCCGGACATTAAGGGCAGAAGGGTACGGGACAGGGAGTTTAAAATCTCCCTGTTCGCAGATGACATCATTCTCTCCTTAATCCAACCCAGAACCTCCCTTCCAATCCTTCACGCAGAACTAGATCGCTATGGGGCTCTATCAGGATATAAAATTAATGCTTCTAAGTCGGAAGCCCTCCCAATCAATACATCAGAGGGGGAGGTAGCGCACCTGAAAGCCAATTTCCCCTATAGCTGGAAATTTACCGCCCTAAAGTACTTGGAAATTAATATCACCCCGCAATACTCTACTCTATACCAGGAAAACTTCCCCCCTCTTTTTCACAATATCAGGAAACTTATCCAGCAATGGAAAAAGCACCACATCTCCTTACTCTGAAGGATCGTATCTGTGAAGATAACGATCCTCCCGAAACTACTGTATCTCTTTCAGACCCTACCCATTCCCGTCCCCTATGGCCAACTGAAACACTTACAAGCAGACTTACTGCAATTTACCTGGAATTACAGGAGGCATAGAGTCCCACATTTGGTATTGCAGGCGGCTAGATCGGATGGTGGCCTAGCTTTCCCCAACCTTATTAAATACTACCAGGCGGCACAACTGAGGGCGATAACTTCTTGGTTTACACTCCATTCTTATAATAAATGAACCGAGATAGAGAAATTGTGGTTAGCTCCGATACACCCAAACAACCTTCTATGGAACGCGAACGCTGAGGTAGAACCTGCACGATTGCTGGGACCGATGGCGCAGTTTAGGAGACTATGGCGCAAACTGACACGTCAACATAGACTGGCCTCTGACAGCTCGCTCCTGACCTCATTTGCCTGCAACCCCAATATGCCAGATAGCTTAACCTACCAAATGTCCTCCCCCTGGACTACAAGAAACCTTTTTCATTTTGGAAATTTGATAGACCAACTTTGCAATTTTCCCCTCCTACCCCTTTTGAAAATCTCATTCTGGCAGGCTCTGCACAGAGAGGTCTGATCTCGGATATTTACAAAATATTAAATGAGAGGCCCTTTGACTCAATGGGCAAACACAACTATATGATCAAATGGGAAAAGGCACTGGGAGAGGAGATACCCGTGGAACAATGGATGGTCATATGGAACCAGGCGTCCAAAACGTCGCTATGCACGCTTTATAAGGAAAATATATACAAGATACTGTACTTTTGGTACATGACTCCTGATGTTCTTCATGCCATCCACCCAGCCAGTTCGGACCGCTGCTGGAGATGCCAGGGAGCAAAGGGAACACTGTATCATATTTATTGGGAATGCCCGCTGATAACACCCTACTGGAACTCTGTTCACCAACTACTGATTCATCTCCTTGAGACGGCAGTACCATTTACTCCTAAATTCTTCTTGCTGGGACTGATGTCTCTGAAGGCCCCAAGCCTATATAAGAAACTAGCCAGACATGTCCTTACGGCAGCGCGCTGCTTAGTGGCACTGAACTGGAAGCGCAGCTCCCCTCCTCCGGAGTGAGCGCTGTATGCCAGGATTAGGGATGTAGAATTGATGGAGAGGATGACGGCGAGGATCCACGATCGCCTAGACGCGCACAACATGGTCTGGGAGTTGTGGCACCGCCAGGAGGACCACAGTGACTCGGAGCCAGGTACACCTTGATGACATCCCCCTCTCTCTCCCACCTTCTCTCCCCCTTCCCTTTTTTCTTTCTTTTTCTTCCTTTCTTTCTTCCTTTCCCTATCTATTCTTTCCCTCTTCATGGGAGTCCCCATGGGACCCATGCACTCGAGTATCTAATAGCCTTATCAGTTCAAAGGTTTGGTTGATAGCACTATACGTACATGTTAAGATAACCTGATAAGATCAGAAAATTGCATAGCTGGCAGATGTACAGTGCTTACACGCTCAGGAACTCTTACAAACCTATAACCCAGAATGGAAAACGATTATTCTGTTTGCTGTAAGACCATTGCATTTAACCTGTATCTGATATAATTTTAAATAAAACAGTTATTGATAAAAAGAAAAATGCCTCCAATTAAGCACGTAGGAGGGTCTACTTTGCGAAATGTGCAAAATTGTCCTTCGGAACGCCGAGGGAGCCACATGAGGAACGCCACTGCTACGGCGTCATCCCCATGCTGGGTAGGCATGGGGTGGGAGAAGCGGCACCTGTGGCATGTCAGGGGAACAATTATTCCACCTATAAAACAGTGGAATCTATGGCTGGTCATGAGATGATCCTCAACTCTCCATCTGGATGGTTTTACATTCTCCTCTATAGGTAATAGATAATCCCCTTGATACACCTTGTAAGATTTGGGCTTTGCAGTGCAGCTTCACTGCACGGCGAAACCGCAGGACAGTGCTATATAGATATATTTAAGAGACACATTACATTTCAGATTGGTTGACAACCCCAGGTCCACAATCCCTAAGCTTTCTTGGGATTTCCTCTGGGACCTTATGAATTGGATACTCGTGGTGGACCATCAACTCCTCTACCTTCATTAAGGTAGCCACTTGGTATTTCCTCTGACTGCCCTCATCTCCTCCCATTGTTTTCACTTTCCATTTTTTCTATTTTTTCCTTTTTTCATCTTTTCCCCTCTTTCTCACCATTCATCCATTACACCTTGAGTTTATCCTTTTTTTCACCCCATGTACCACCCAACAAGCACACGCACAATGGTTATCATTCCACTCACCTTTACACATTTTTTCATTGCCCTATTTCACCAGTCACCTATCTCCTTTTCTTCCTTTCACTTTCTCACTTTCCACACACGTACCTTTCTTCCTCACTCTTTCTTTCACTTTGTACCCATCTCATCACCCTAATTTTCCATTCCCACTTCCACTCACCAGACCACACTCACTTCCCATTCCCATACATGTTTCCCCCCTTTTCTATCTCCCTTCATCACCTCCCGATTATCCCGTCACACAATCACCTTTCCACCCAAATTGGTCCCTATTGATCACCATAAATCTACAACAGGTTCACACCTAGTTTATTTGATTTAAATTATATACTTCATAGGAGCGCTTGTTGCGACCCATTATATCAATAAATAATAAATATAAATACATTTCTACACACCATGTTTTGTGCCTACTGTCACATATGGAGTGTAATACATTAAAATCAATAGATTAATGTGGATTTTTCCTTAAGCCTGACTGACCGCCTACCTATAACCAATTTATCAATATTTGCATTAAATCTTTGAATCTCATGTTTGTACAAACATACAATTTATTATACAATAGTGTCCCCTGCTGATTTGCCACAGGTGCTGTTTTTCCTTCCTTCCCCCATGCACTGCCTGTGCCGGGAATTCCTCCCATCAGTGTGACTCTCTGAAAGCCGTGAACTGTCGGGTGGGATCATGTTAAGACCTTTTAGAGGACCTCTGGTCATGAGACTACCCTCAATATAGTGTGATTGGTAACTATGCAATAGAATGCTCAATATTACCACTAATATGTCTTTTAATCCCAAATTTGAATTATTAATATGTAATTCCTCCATAGCAAACCTATCCTCTGAAGGAGGATCGAAACGCTTCAGGTTCATGTATCTACCAGCATTTGTCGATATACAATGTTGTGTACTGTATTACATTGTGTTTGCATTACTTGTATTGAATTTTTTAGTCCCCTGTACCAGAGCTCACATCTTAACTGCTAACATTTTTTGGTTACGGCTGGTACGAATAAAGATATAATTTTATCAATTACATCAATTATTATTCTTTCAATCTCTGCTGCCGAGAAAAACCCCAATGGGGGAAACTTCCTTTTTTGTTATTACCCGGGGTAATAACAAAAAATAACCATTTTCTTTTCTCCCCTAAGTGTCTTCCCCTTTACTTAAATAACATTTTGTTTCCTTTCTTAATTTTCCCAAAAAGTGGAAAAAATATGATTTAACCACTTGAAGATCAGGCATTTTCTGTCACTTTTTGTTTACATATGAAAATCTGTAAATTTTGCTAGAAAAAAGGGGGGGAGGGGAGAAACAAGGAGTCTCCAAAGAATTAGTTATGCTGTAATAATTTAGAGGAACAGACCCAGTGGTTTAAATCCGTGATAGATATACTACTGAAAGCAGGATATCTCTTCATTTGTTGCCTACTCCATGACTGCAGTGGATGAGTCATAGATACCTATATTTATGTGATTTTTTATACTTTGCTAGAAAATTAGTTAGCACCCCAAACATTATATATATATTAGTGAGAAGAGACCATAGAGAATAAAATGGTGGGTTTTGCAATTTTTTCAATGTCACGCTGTATTTGCGCAGCAGTTTTTCAAATACAGTTTTTGGGAAAAAAATACACTTTTAAAAATTTTAATGAACAAAAACACAATATATAACCCGATTTTTTTGTAAAATATAAAATAAGATGTGACGCCGAGTAAATAGATGCCAAAAATGTCATGCTTTAAAATTGCACATGCCCGCACAATGGTGACAAACAACGTTTATTTTACTATCGATAGGCGACACTTTAAAAGCCTTTACAGGTTACCACTTTAGATATACAGAGGTCTAGTGCTAGAATTACTGCCTATTACTGCCTATGATAGGACATTCATAGAGATTCCTCACATGTATGGAACGATCACAGTTTGCTTGCATGCTGGACTGACGCAAGCTAGAACAGAGGGACACTTTAATGCTTTTTTTTATTATTATTTTGTTTTTACACTGTTGCTTTAAAAAAAAAAATGTATCACTTTTATTGCTGTCACAAGGAATGTAAACATCCTTGTGACAACAATAGGCATGTGACAGATACTCTTTATGTCTTTACAACCCCAGATCCCTCCTTTGCACTTGAAAGCATTCAAAGAGCCAAATTCTGCATTTTTGAATACTTTCGATTTAAAAAAAAAATGTGCTGTTGAGATGCCGGTAAACCAGAAGTGCTGTCCTGTCATCGCTTCCGGGTTACCATAGCGACAAACTGATCAAAGCCGATCCTGATTTTGTAGACGTGCCGGCTGGTAGCTCAGGTCCTCAGATGGGACGGGAGAGCCAACCAAGTGGCTGGTAAGCTGCTTCAGTTGTTATTACAAGAGAGTCGACCATCGGCTCTAAAAAATAGTACTTAAAAATAGTACTGCAGGCATTACCCCTGTACAACCACTTGAAGTCAAATGATGCACTAGGTACATGATTTGGCGGCAAGTGGTTAAAAAAAACTCACCATGTTTCTTGCTAAATACCTTGGAGTGTCTAGTGTCTAAAAATGGGTCATTTTGGGGGTGTTTTATGGGTGTCTGGAAATGATAGAACCTCATGAAATGGTATAGGCAGTCAGAACATGAGGGTTCATCAATTTCAAATACTGTATAAATACCATAGTTAGTAGACTCTATAACTTTCACACAGACTAAAAAATAAACAGTATTATCTGGGTTTTTTTTGTAGCAGAATCGTTTTTTTTTAAATCACGTACAAAAAAGGTACAGAACACAAAGGAGACGGTAACAGTGATATGTCATGAGCATATCAACAAATATTGATTAATATGTTCAGATTTTAAACATTAGTATCATGATGCATCGGAGCTCCCAGGTATTGGACAACAAAACAGCCAACCAGATCTGGATCACATATGGCTAAACAGGCTCCACCACATACAAGAGAATGCTATGCAGGAATAAATAATAATGATAAATAGACTGGTATGTCAGTGGGGCCTCACAAGGGCCAAACCAATTGTCCTATAGATTAAAAATGAAAGATCCCATACACCATACCTCCATCTCTAATTGTATGTATTCTAGGGGGAAAAATTGGGGACAATTTTTATGGCTACTAGAGTCTGCAATTGTGGAGACCAAGATGTACGTTATGGGATGTTATGGGAATCTGTTTTCTTTTTGGAGGCATTACTTTTAGGAGCCACAGTGTAATACACTGTTAAATTACAAATATGTAAATATGTGAACTGTTCTTCCTGCCAAAAGATTTGCCATTCTGTTTAGCCAGTAAGTGTGATCTATACATTTCTTCCTGACACACAGTAAGGTCTTGGACCTCCAATGTAGTTAAGCAGTACAGCGCAGCCCAGAGAACATTTTCAGCGTTCTAATTGGACAGCAAAGGAGAAACTGCAAAATGATGGCCAGACGGGAGTCCTATTATCCTGGGAGGACATCACATGATGTCCTCCTAGGATCACTCCTCTCCTCCGGCGTGATCTGTCACCCGGTGTGGCCCGCTGTGGCCCGCTGTCTGTACCATGTGTATGCTATGACCAATCACAGCAAACCAAATGACAATTGTACATAACATATGGCTTTGATTCATGTCATTCAATGTGTTCTATTGTGTTGCTCTCTGTGATTGGTCACAATGATGGTACAGACAGGGCCAATCACAGGCCATCTGTACCATGTGATTAGCTGTGTCCAAACACAACTAATCACCATAGTGAACACTGAATGAATAGTTTTCATTCAGAAAAAAATGGTTGCTTATAACAGAAGAATTTGCTGTTATAAGCCATCATAGTGTGTAAAAAAAAAATCCTGATCACCTCCCCAGAGTAGTACAGTGTTACTATGGTAACACTGTATTGCTCTGGTCACTGTATGTAAAAAAAAAACATTGTAAATAAAGAAACAAATCTAATAAAAAAGAAAAACATATTTTTTTTTCTACATACTGTCACCAGTCAGTTTCCCAATTGCCACAGGTGACAGGATGTAAAAAATTTAAAACATTTCTGAAAAAAAATATTTTTTTAAATGTTTTTATTTTCCAAAAAATGGTGACATACAAATTACAACTTTAAAACACTTGCCATGCCTTTTACTAAATACCATTCACTGTCTACAAAAAGGGGTCATTTGGGGGATATTTGTTCTGTCCTGGAATTTTTGGGCCTCAAGAAATGACCTAAAGCACATCTGGATTGATCGATTTTCAGATATAAATACCATAGTTTGCAGGCTCTATAACTTTCCTACAGACTAAATAATATACACTGATTTGGGTTATTTATTAAGCTTAAAACACCGCAATTACAATAAAACAACTTGCATAAAATCACGAGAGCTGGACATACATATCCGCTTCTGTCCCTTCCTGTACTTCGTGTGCCTCCGCTCACACCCTGCGCGTTACGTCACCATCAGGTGACTTCCTCCTTCGTCATTGTACGTATGGTATTTTAATGTAATACATTTTAAAATGTAAACAATATCACACTATGGGAGGCTTTCTCTATATGTACCTATACCTTGGGCGAGATTAACCCCGGAACACATACAGAGGAGCATCTCAAAGGAGACGGCACCCACCAACAGACCTAGAACAGAGTGAAGTTTGACCAAGAGGGCCGGTGTTGGATAAAGACCATAGGAGGATCCATATACTTGGAGGATTTATGATTCATGCTGAGACAAAAGTAATAAGACGATGAGAGTTTTTTTAGCACAGTGGTGACAGAGTAACACAAATAAGAGATACAGAAGTCCAGTTTGAGCACAAGAGAATATGGGCAAAGAAGAACACCAGAGACTGAATTTTTATATTGTTTATTATAAATTTGAAGAACTGTGGACCACTTTTAATATATATAGGATTATGAATGTGTATTCACCAATTTCAAGAAGTGGGTTTTAAATTTGATATATGTTACATTTGCAAAGTAGCACTGAATTTATTTGAATTTTTTATATACTGTATTTATTGGCGTATAACACTCACTTTTTTACCCTGAAAATAGAGGGTAAACTGTGCCTGCGTGTTATACTCAAGGGGCTGTGGAAAGTTTCTTTCCTGAAACTTCCCTCTTAAAGTTAGGGTACAGATCACATAATCATTGCATAGCGCTATCATTTATAATTTATTCACTGATTGATTGTGCGGGAGTACCATCCTTATTTTTTAAGTCATCAAATGTACTGAAAATTTTTATATGAATAATTGTACAAATGTTTATACGAAAATCTACTGCTTGTAGTCTATTGTAAGCTTTAGTCTGTCTCTGCAGAGTATTATGGTAAAACTAATTTCATGAGGAATTAAAAACTTTCACTACCTGCATTTAAAGATAAATTATTTTTTAAAGGAGACATAATTACCTTAATTGCTGTTTTTATCTTTTTGATGTTCAGCTTTAACTGTTAAGACAATTGATTTGCTTTATCTATGTTCTCTGTAATTCCTTCTTATGACATTTATTTTTTGCAATTATTCCTTACATTCTAAATAATGAATTTACAAAAAAATGTAGAGACGTGTCTTTTCTATACAGAGACCACAACTGCAGACAATAGCATTTAAAAATACATTTAATGATTTTTTAATGAATACACAACTGCATTAATTGTCCTTTTTGTATCTGCCTGGAGTCCAGAAACTTTTGATAATACAATAATACAACATTCTTTATCCTCTGCCCAGGGCCGGCCCAAGACATTGTGCTGCCTGGGACCAAGAATGAAATGCTGCCCCCCCCCCCAAAAAAAATAATCACGCCCACCAAAAGGCCCCCACATTCATTATTTTATATCATGATAACTAGGGGGGACCCGTTATGGCTCTATACATGTATAGGAGTAAAAAGAGGACCTGTTGTGGCTCTATACATGTATAAAGAATAATAAAGAGGACCTGTCGTGGCTCTATACATGTATAAAGGAGTATAAAGAGGACCTGTCATGGCTCTATACAAGGATAATAAAGAGGACCTGTCGTGGCTCTATACATGTATAAATGAGTATAAAGAGGACCTGTCATGGCTCTATACATGTATAAAGGAGTATAAAGAGGACCTGTCATGGCTCTATACGTGCATATAGGTGTATAAAAGGACCTGTCAGGGCTCTATACATGTATATAGGAGTATAAAGGGACCTGTGCATGGCGGGCGGCCGCAATGTCTTTTGCGCAAACTAATCAATGTACGCTAATTATGTTTTTTTTGGTACCAAAAATATGTAGAAGAATACATATTGGCCTAAACTGATGAAGAAATTATTTTTTTATACATTTTTTGGATATTTATTATAGCAAAAAGTAAAAAATATTGTTTGTTTGTTTTTTTTAATTGTTGCTCGTTTGTTGTTTATAGTGCAATAAATAAAAACCGCAGAGGTGATCAAATATCACCAAAAGAAAGCTCTATTTGTGGGAAAAAAAGGACGCCAATTTTATTTGGGTACAGTGTCGCATTACCGCGCAATTGTCAGTTAAAGCGACACAGTGCCGTATCGCAAAAAATGGCCTGGTTATTAAAGGGTTTGTAAAGGTTCGTGATTTTTCACCTTAATGCATCAAGGTGAAAAAACACCTGGCAATGACTGCCCCCCAGCCCCCCTGTTTTACTTACCTGAGCCCGTTCACTTGCTGTGCGCGTCCCCCGGCGTCCTCTTCTCCACGGAGTCTGGCCATTAATTGGCTAGATTGATAGCAGTGCAGCCATTGGCTCGCGCTGCTGTCAATCACATCCAATGACCCGGGCCCTGGGGGGGGGGCGGGAACGAGTCATACACGTTGTGTCTATGGACGCAGCGTGCATAACAGGGAGCGCGCCCGCAAGCTAACCCCCTTGGGAGAGTGCTTCCCAGAAGGGGGTTAGCTGATGCAGGGAGGAGCCAAGACAGCCGCCGAGGGACCAGAGAATCGGGGCCACTCTTTTCCAAACGCACTGCACAGTGGAGGTAAGTATAACATGTTTGTTATTTAAAAAAACAAAAAAAACAAAGCCATACAACCGCTTTAAGTGGGCAAATCTTTCCGGTCCTTAAGTGGTTAATCAGGGCTGGGCAAGGCAAGTCCCTCTCAGAGGCTCTCATGTCTCATACAACTTGTGATGTGTGTTTGTACTTACAGTTTTGCTTCGGACTCCACCACCAGATGCGGGTTGTCACCTGCCACACGTTGCGGATTGTCGGCTGCCACATGTTGCGCATGGTCACTTATGTCACCTGCCACACGTTGCGGGTTGCCACTTGCCACACGTTGCGGATTGTCACTTGCCACGTCACCTGCCACACGTTGCGGATTGTCATCTGCCACACGTTGCGGGTTGTCTCTTGCCACGTCACATGCCACAACATCACCTGCCACACGTTGCGCATTGTCACTTGCCACAACGTCACCTGCCACACGTTGCGGATTGTCACTTGCCACAACGTCACCTGCCACACATTGCGGATAGTCCCGTGCCACACATTGCGGATTGTCACTTGCCACGGCGTCACCTGCCACACGTTGCATATTGTCACTTGCCACAACGTCACCTGCCACACATTGCGGATAGTCCCGTGCCACACGTTGCGGATTGTCACTTGCCAAGCGTCACCTGCCACACCTTGCGTATTGTCACTTGCCACATGTTGCGGATTGTCACGACGTCACCTGTCACACGTTGCACATTGTCACTTGCCACAACGTCACCTGCCACACGTTGCAGATTGTCACTTGCCACAACGTCACCTGCCACACGTTGCGGATTGTCACTTGCCACGGCGTCACCTGCCACACGTTTCGGATAGTCCCGTGCCACACGTTGCGGATTGTCACTTGCCAAGCGTCACCTGCCACACGTTGCGTATTGTCACTTGCCACACGTTGCGGATTGTCACTTGCCAGGCGTCACCTGCCACACGTTGCGTATTGTCACTTGCCACACGTTGCGGATTGTCACTTGCCAGGCGTCACCTGCCACACGTTGCGTATTGTCACTTGCCACACGTTGCGGATTGTCACGACGTCACCTGTCACACGTTGCGGGTTGTCACTTGCTGTGTCCCAAAGTGAAGGCAGGCAGCAGAGAGATGATATAATCTCTCTGCTGCCCATGGCTGCACAGTGAGGGTGAAACTGTGGTGATGCAGGGCGGCGGGGAGAGATGACATCATCACTCTGCTCCGCTGCCCGCTCACTTGCTGACTGCTCCCAACCCCCCCCCCCCCCCCGCTGCGAGTGCTCTGTCCGCCCCTGTCACCAACAGCAGCGGCGCCGGGCTCCTCACAGGGAGCGGTGCCTGCAGTGCTCACTCGCTGACTGCCCCCTCCCCTCGCCTGTGAGTGTCCTCACAGGCAGCGGCGCCGGTACACTGGGCTCCTCACAGGGAGCGGCGCCTGCCCATGCCTGCTCACTCGCTGACTGCCCCCCCGTGAGTGTCCTCAGCGGCGCCGGGCTCCTCACAGTTAGCGGAGCTGGCTGGCGGGCGTCAGTTTGCCGCCCCCCTAACAGTGCCGCCTGGTACCATGGTACCACCCGGTCCCATCATAGGGCCGGCCCTGCCTCTGCCACTATATCATAACATATTTCTTGGCTGTAAACCTTCTTTAGATTATAAGCCTGATGTTTTCTTCTTTAAAGAAAAATAACAGTTTCAAATGTAGCACGCTCCTAGGTAGGTGCTAGGATTAGTTCGATTTATTGGTGGCTTACTGTGTTCAGTGGAATTGTACTTTGTTTGCTAGGTAAATATTTACTTGCCTCAGTTTAACCAGTGTGGCTGCAATTGTTCTGTCAGGTAAATTTAGTTGTGCTCACTGTGACCAGTGCAGTTGCCTTTGTTCAGTGTTTAAGCTGCTGCTAGTTTGACTGCCCCTTCTGCTTTCCAGAGAGCTGTAGATTTCTCTTGAACATAGGTGTGGGGCAATGCAAACAGCAGCATGAATATTTGTAAAACCCTGGCCAATCCAAGGGAGGATGGTCCTGAAGGCTGCTGGGAGTCTGTATAAGTACCCTGAGACACAGGGCTTTGGGGTCTTTGCCTGCAGAGAGAAGGTCCAGCCTCCAGGGCAATGCCCCCACGTGCTTGCTGTTTGTAAGGCCTCAGATGGGTGACCCGAGAGCCTGAATGCTAAAGCTACAGAGAGCTGACTGAGGGGCTGTCTGCTGAAGGTCTAGCCTGGTATCAATGGAGAAAGGTTTTGCTTGTGTAGTGACCTCACCTATGCCTCCCTCTTCACTTCTCGATCAATGGCTCTCGTCTAGGGGACCAGGGAGGAGAGTGTGGCGCACCACCAGATCGTATCCTCTTATGTGCAGAGGTGTGAGCTATAACTTTTTACCTTCGAGCCTGTGCCCCTGTCCAGAGCCAAAACTTCCCTTGAGAATGACCCTTTAACTCCCAGAAAGTCAAGTTCCACACCACTGAAAGTCCAACACTTATGTATTCTTCAGAGCAATAAATAGTCCTTTAAGAGCGACTGGTCAGACATAGAACAGAACACAGTGGGAGAGGAGGTCCAGGCACAAACTTGAACTTGGGTTTTCTCCTGTTCCGTTATAGCGCGAACAGGCTTGGCGCACAGTCGCTGCCACCGACTGTGAGGGGGGTCTCTGCCACAGACCAGATGAATAAGGCCTCTGCCACAGACCTGGTTGTTGGGTCTCTGCCACCGACCTGATTCACGATGGGCCCCTGCCACAGACCATGAGAACGTGGACTACCTTCTATAGGAAATGGCCCCGGTCAGAAAGACCCACAAACTGCGACAAAGTACCCCGAATTTCGTGGGTATGTATATGTTCAGGTGTTTTTAACTAGCCTTGCAGGATAAATGTCATTCTTGAATGTGTGCGCTATAATCTGTTTTGTACTGTCTTTTGGTCTTATAGCAGCACCATCTTGAATTTAAACGCATTGTATGGTGTGCCCCCCAAATATGTTTTTGTATTGTAGTAAACCCTGACCAGGTTTTTTTGGGCTGGAGCACCCCTCCCCCTCCTCATTACCTCTTATTAGTGGTCACCAGTTCATAGGAGGAATCCCTTCAGTTCTCCCACATAGAGGAGTTTGGCTCCCATGGTTGAGACGCAGGTTCTTTCATTCTATTACTAGGGTAGGACCCACGAAATTCGGGGCACTTTGTCGCAGTTTGTGGGCTTAGCACTATATGACCATATAGTGTGACCAAACCCCCGTATATATTTTTATGTATATGTTCAGGTGTTTTTAACTAGCCGGTCAGAGAGAGGACATCCATCCGGACAGTTACCAGATGCCCCGCTGTCACCAGCGAATGCTGCACTGGGTCTTTGTAAGGGTCACCTCCCTGGCCTCCTCGTCCCAGATTCGGGTGTCCAACACCGAAAGGACACCCTAGGAGCCCTCGATCCCTTGCGGGACCCAGTCGAAGGTACTGGGCCCCAGGCCTCCAGAGAGTACCTCACCCCAGACTAAAGGTGTCTGGGGTGGAACCCCAACTTCGTCCCCGGGCCTAGGGCACCCGGAGACTCCACGCACATGCACCCAGGCTGAAGGTCCCTGGGTGCGGACCTCGTGCGGAAGATGTCTGCCCCCTTTATACCCTCCCCCAGCATGCACAGTGGGTTCCCCGCCCCGCTGTACTACTGCCGCGAGAGGACACAAAGGGCACAGCCCTCCAATGGTGGTTCAACCCCAGCCTATTGCAACAGTGCCACCTATAGGCCGCTGGGAACTAGACACCATTGATATCCTCCACTGACATAAATTGGTCCAGGAATCCTAACAATGGTCGCATCTGAGCCTGATACCACTCAGATGCCTCCCCTAAATATGACCACCCGCTACACATCCCCCCCAGTGATTTGACACTGGGCCCCAGTGTCTGAAACCAATTCATGCCCCCTCTAAACAGAGTCAGCATAAATCCGATCCAGAGACAAACTAACCAAAGGGAAGAAAAAAATGACAATTTAAAAATTTTGTTTCGTTTGTGCCTGAACCAACAGGGAAGGGAAAAAACAACAAACAAAACATACACAGGTATAACAGCATAATTTTTTTTCAAAATCACATTTCTCCCCTCCCACATCACTGACTAAGATCTGCCCCATTCTCAGCAGACTTGATGGATGTTCTCCTGCAGAGGGGAAAAGAAACACATTATCTAACACAGTATGTGATTTGGAATGAACAGGCTCCCCCTAAGGGAAACCCCTTCCTTCCAAAAGTAATGTGTGGTGTGTGTGACAATCGTTGCGCAACACCGCCACCTGGTGGTGGTGTCACGGTCAGAACACTTGTTTTCTTCCATCCAGAAATCCTTTTCTCTGTACTGTGGCCCTATCTCAACTACACCACAAAGTCTCAGTATCCTTGCGGTGGAGAAAGAAAAAGGGGAACAACAAAACAAACTGCTCCCAATTCTTCCAGAAGTAGGCCACCCTTTGTGGGTTAAAGAGTCCCTGAGTTCCGGCAAAGGCACTCCGGAATTTTCAGCAACAAAAAAAAACACAGGAGTCTATCCTCCTACAAATAAAACCTTGGGTGCGGCAGTACCAGGGGTTTCAAATACCTGTCAAAGGTTTCCATGTGATATTCCACATCATCCCCCTCCCTCCGACAAATAAGCACCCGGTCAGCATGGATGTGCAGACCCAACATCCACTCTGCCTTGCAGTCTTTGAGGCTGCAGGGGAACATGAGAGGTACCTGCGAGCGTGGGGCACCTTGAGATGTGTCCAGATGAAGTCATCATACCACCGCTGTCTGCAGGCCTCCACTTCATATAAAAGTTCCTTAGACAAATATGGGTACTCCCACCCATATTCATTGGCAACTTTCTGACCAAAAAGTCTCTGCAAACGGGAAAGGGGTGGCATTGTAGCACGGTCTCCTTCACCAGGCAGCACTATAGCATCCGGGTGCCGGGGCACCTTCATCACCTGGAGATTAGGCATAGGAGCCCGCAGTGACACTCGCTTCGCCCCAGCAATGGGCGCAGGCAACTCCGAGGGTACAGAGGCATGCAGGGGACCAGATCCCTCCTCAGGCGCCGGGGCCTCCACCCGGGGTGTACTATCCCCAGTGGACATGGGTGGGTCCCTTTTCACACGGGACGAGGATAGGGGTATCTTGTCCCAGCCTTTCTGAGCAAAAAGTTTGCCAATTGCAACGTCATCTCCAACATCGGAGATCAACTCCAGGTCGGAGGTGTCATACTCCTCCGCGGGATAGAAACTCTGTGTAGACGTGGAGTCACCCCCTTGGACAGGTTCCAGGGCCTCTGGATCCCCGACACCTCCAACCACACACCAGGTCCCGTCCCTCTGCTCATCTTGGCCTTTACTTGAACTGGGATGTCCAGGGCTCTTCCTTTCCGGACCCATCCAGGCCAGGCAAGCGCTGGGGTGTAACTCTCCCACGGCCGCAGGCAGCCTTGACCAACCCGACTCTCCTCTTTGGCGGTGGAAGCAGGGATTCCGTGGTGACCGAAGCAGCATCTTCGGATTTCTCAATCGCAGTCTCACTCTCAACTGTGGCTTCCTCCAGAGCCCGGTCAGTGCACGTAGGGATGGCTGTACAAGCTTTGACTTCTCCTTCAAGAGTGGTGGCGCCTGTAATACAGTTGAGGTGGAAGGCCCGAGGCCTTTCCGTGGGTTGCTCCACCTCGAAGATGAATTCTTTACAGGCCTCGCATCGCCCGAATGGCTTCAGATGGACCACCAGTACCGAACATCCGGGACAAATCACACCGAGGGCCTCAACGTCCTTACATACGTACAGGGCGAATCACCCCCGGGGCTTGAGTCTAATCCCTGTATCCGTCAGCGGAGTAGCAAACAAAGTCATCCTCGTGGCTGTAGAAGTAGGAACCCGCGAGGCAGTAGTGAACGCGCTGACCGCTTGCTGCTCCATCGCGCACTGACTATCTTGCGCCAAAGTCCCCACGTGCATCACTTCACATGGCCAGACTCCTCCCAGATTCCGCACCTGTTCGCAGGCTTCCGATGTGTCACGCCCATGAACTGCGCAGACAGGGTGCGCCTCATGGCGCGTTGGCCAATATGGCTGACCTCCTCGGAACTCCTCTGGGCAGTAAAGTTCAAACTGTGAAGGTCTCGGCTCCATTAACACAGACACAGATCCCGGACACAGAGCCCCCACGTGTATCGACATCACCTCTGCCTCCCTCTTCTCTTCTCGGTCAATGGTAGACATGGGCACACTGAAATATTTTGTTTCGGAATTTCTTTTTCGTCCGAAAAATAAATTTATTTAGTTACTCCCGAAATTCGTTTTTATTCATTTTGTTTTTCGTTAGAAATTGCATTTGTCCGAAAATCTGAATTAATTAAGGTCGAATCTGTCATTGAAGGCTTATGGTGTCTGTCGAATGTTCAAAGAAGATTCAACGGAGCAGCGAAATTGTACGACGCTGCAATCATACATTTCCGGTCGAATGTTCCGCCTACAAGCTATAGTAGAATTCTAATGTATGACTAGTAATAATTATATTTATTAATTACTATTACTAGTCAACCAACATTAGAATTCTTCTATAGCCTATGGGCGGATGCATTTGACCGGAAATGTACGATTACAGCGTCGTACAGTTTAGCTGCACCGTCGAATCTTCTAACTTTCGACAGACACCATAAGCCTTCAATGACAGATTCAACATTTGTATGTGTTTCGATGCTTTGTCGAATCTTCGTCGTTCATGTTGAATTGTCAAGTTAGTTCTAGCTATTTTACTGCTCCTCCTCTTTGGTTACAATCAGTCAATAACATTCATCATCATCATTATTTTTATTTTACTTCCCCCACCCAATTACAGCAGCGATCTTTTCTCTCTATGTCAAATCTTTTCTCTCTATAATGTTGAATCTTTTCTTTCTATAATGTCGAACCTTTCTCTCTACGTCAAATCTTTTCTCTCTATGTAGAATAATCTTGGACTAATAGAGTTAAGGTTAGGCACATTCGACCACAGGTTCGATAGACACAGATTGTTATTGTCAGCGTCATGTCGAATCTCCTATCTATATCGAACTGTTGTCGCAACGAAAACAAAAATAAAGCATTTGTTTATGTCGGATCTTTCGGTTTTTGGATTCTGTGCTTTCGTTTTCGTTTGTTAAAACGATAACGAAAATACCTGAAATTCGGACGAAAATGCATTCGGACGAAAACGAATGCACATGTTTAGTCAATGGCTCTCGTCTAGGGGACCAGGGAGGAGAGTGTGGCGCGCCACCAGCTCGTATCCTCTTATGTGCAGAGGTGTGAGCTATAACCTTTTACCTTCTGCCTGTGCCCCTGTCCAGAGACAAAACTTCCCTTGAGAATGACCCTTTAACTCCCAGAAAGTCAAGTTCCACACCACTGAAAGTCCAACACTTATTTATTCTTCAGAGCAATAAATAGTCCTTTATGAGCGACTGGTCAGACATAGAACAGAACACAGTGGGAGAGGAGGTCCAGGCACAAACGTGAACTTGGGGTTTCTCCTGTTCCGTTATAGCGCAAACAGGCTTGGCGCACAGTTGCTGCCACCGACCGTGAGGGGGGTCTCTGCCACAGACCAGATGAATAAGGCCTCTGCCACAGACCTGCTTGTTGGGTCTCTGCCACCGACCTGATTCACGATGGGTCCCTGCCACAGACCATGAGAGTGTGGACTACCTTCTATAGGAAATGGCCCCTGTCAGAGAGAGGACATCCATCCGGAAAGTTACCAGAGGCCCCGCCGTCACCAGCAAATGCTGCACTGGGTCTTCGGAAGGGTCACCTCCCTGGCCTCCTCATCCCAGATTCGGGTGTCTAACACCGGAGGACACCCTAGGAGCCCTCGATGCCTTGCGGGACCCAGTCGAAGGTACTGGGCCCCAGGCCTCCAGAGAGTACCTCACCCCAGACTAAAGGTGTCTGGGGTGGAACCGCAACTCCGTCCCAGGGCCTAGGGCACCCAGAGACTCCACGCACATGCACCCAGGCTGAAGGTGCCTGGGCGCGGACCTCGTGCGGAAGATGTCTGCCCCCTTTATACCCTCCCCCAGCATGCACAGCAGGTTCCCCGCCCCGCTGTACTACTGCCGCAAGAGGACACAAAGGGCAAGACCTTCCAGTGGTGGTTCAACCCCAGCCTATGGCAACAGTGCCACCTATAGGCCGCAGGGAACTAGACACCATTGATATCCTCCACTGACATAAATTGGTCCAGGAATCCTAACAATGGTCGCATCTGAGCCTGATACCACTCAGATGCCTCCCCTAAATATGACCACCCGCTACACTTGGAAGTTGGAAGAAGGCAACAAACTTTCCCTGGACATTTTGCGAGTACAGACAGTGAGAGAGATCTAAGACACTTTTGGGCTGCTGCCGTCCTTCCTGTGCTAGAGAGTCAGCTATGTATTTGTTTAAAGGGTTCATTGGCTGGTGTCCTGAAGAGCTCAGTCTGTCTTGTCCTGTGTGAAGGGACTCTGCTCTTGTTGCTTTAAAGAAAAAGCTTTTACCCTTATGTAGCAAGGTGTTACTTTTGCACGTAGCTTATGGACTACAGTTTGTGCCTATAAGAACTTAGCGCTTTCCATTATCCGTTTGCCCCATACTGCTGCAAGTTGTTGGGTTCAGCTATGGTAGGACAATGCATGACGGACCTTGTGGTGCGGAGAGATAGAGACTCTATTGCTACGGGTCAGAAATGGACTACAAGGCCCACAACGCCACTTGCTGAGAAGGAGCGTGGCGCCACGCACTGCCTGCTGGGAGGACCTTTTAAAAGCGGAGGCGGGGCTTGTGTTAGTTCTTTTGGGACGCCATGTTTCCAGCGGCAATAGGCTTGCAGCGAGGGTGCTTAGGCCGGAAAAGCCTGGGCCTAAAGTAAAGGGAGGCCGGATCGTCCGTCGGAGGGATCCCAGCTACAGCCCTGCTGACCGGACCAGAAAGGGGGACAGTTCCACACTCCTGAGCATCCAGAGTCACCTATTCACCGACGCCTTGTGACCGGCTAAGCGGAGGACCAGGGACAACGACTCGTCCAGAGGCTGCGAACCAAGAGGGCCCTGTCGGAGGATACCAGCGAGGCAAGGCCTCATGTGGTGAGAGGGCACCTGCCCACAAACACAACTAACTGCATTGCAGGAAGGTGACTTCCACAACTTTACTTATTTGCTTATGCTTGCTGGTAACTGCAGTACCGCAAGCAGAGTCACGCTGTCAGGAAAGGTTCCATCCGCTGGTGATATTTATTATTTGGCTTGCAGCACTGTGGTCCACCAGCAGGTGTCTCCTGGCAGTGTGGAACTGTCAGGAGAATTTCTCCCTGCTGGTATTATATTATCCTTTGGACACAGTACTGGTCTCCACCAGCGGATGGATCCTGGCAGTGTGGAGCGAACTGCTCTTTCTGCGCTTAGGTGTGACTTGAAGCCAATTACAAGCCTTCCTATTTATACCCGACAAGTGCAAACATACCTTGCCCTGGTATCTCTCTCCCTGACCTAGAACCTGCGATCCTGACTTTGAGCCTGCATCCTACCTGACCCGATACAACCCGATCCCTATCCTCAGTCCATCCTGCAATTGTCCCTCCTGTCTCCTGAGAACCACGGTCACCTGTCCTCCTGTTACCTGAGTACTTTGGATCCCTGCTTTGCAGCCTACCCATCCGTCCCCTCCCTGTTCCTGTTTGTCTCCCGTCCTTACCAATCTGCTGACATCCCCTTGTGTATGACCTCGGCCTGGCTTTACTATGATTCTAGTATCTCCCATTATTGTACATATTGTCTATAGTCACTGTTTATTGGTTGATTTATTGCACGGTGTTCTGTTGGAGGTGGTTGTGTGTTTGTTCATTGATTTTAAGAAATTATTTTTTTTTCACCTACATCCGTTTGGTCTCCTCTGTGCAGTCACACAGTCTGGTCTACTAGCTTCTCTGACAGTATACCAGGGCCATCCCTAAACCAGACATGGCTGCATTGAGGAACCATCCTGGTTTGTTAAGTCCTGTTAAAGTGGTTGTAAACCCACTTTTTCAACTTGCACCTACAGGTAAGCCTAGATTAAGGCTTACCTGTAGGTGCAAGAAATATCTCCTAGACAACGGCGCATTCATGGGGTTAATCCCATTCACAACATCGGCTACTTCCCAGCAATCGCTGGGCGTAGCCGAATGTGACATCTCTCGCGCGCATGCGCAGAGTGACGTCTCCGCCGCTCCGGTCAATCACAGCGCCGGAGCGGCGCTGTGATTGGCTGGTGCGGCGATACCCGGAAGTAACCTTCCGGCTATCGCCGCAGCGATGGATGCGGCTGAAGAAGGAGACGAGGATGGCTTCGGGGGCCCCGACCTAAGGTAAGTGATGCATAATGAGCTATTATGCTAGTCATATTAGCTCATTATGCCTTTCTCTTCCAGGTTGTTATAAAAAAAAAAATATTTTTACAGGGTTTACAACCACTTTAATATGGATATCAATGAAACCATTTATTATTCTCTGCTGGAAGCAGAGGATGGTGAATATTGTCGTCAGATTTTAAAAGATTGGACCAGTGACCAGCTGATGGAAAGTATCTAATCAGCTCATTCCCTAGTGGATCAGGGTAACATATCTTTTGAAGATGTTCAGCCGTTAATCCGGTTATGTGTAAAGCCAGCTCTGTCATTTATTTCCGATGGGAGTGACGATTTTTCGCCCCCTTTCAATTACGACCAAGTTTAATCTTTGGTATGGTTATTAGAGGATGATCCAGCCATTTTAGTGAACGTTATTCCTCCTGTTCCCAGCAGGTGTTGTCTGATTGCATCCATTCAGTGCAATCCCTGGTCAGACAGGCTGTGTGTGAACCAATGTTTGTTCAACCTGTGCTAGAGGCATGGTCGGATCTCCTGAATTTAGCCAAGTCACAACATTCCAGCCCTGCCATTAATCACTTGCCTTCCCAAGAATCTATCCGCCCATCGCCTATGGCAACCCCAGCTACAGCCCAGTTTACACAGCTTCCTACCAAATATTATTACCCAGTCTCTACTTGTTGCACCTACCCTGCCTTCAATCCACCTGCTCCTTACCTTCCACCTGTAACAAATCCACAAGAACCTCCTCCAGCCACTGTTCCGTGTCTCTGCCGCATTCCGGTCCTTCCTCTTACTCAATTCCATCCTTTTCATACATCCATCCCGCTATTTACAAATCTGCAGTGACTAAGCCTAAAAAGAAGCAGAAGTACTTTCCGACCCACACAATCCTACCAGTAACCCAACCTGCTTCCACACCCACCAACCTGCTCCAGCCTGCGTTCATGCCAGTTGAACCTGATGACCCACCTAAATCTGCCAACTCTATGCCTGCTACCCAGTCTGACGTCCCAGTGCCTTTTACCCAATCTGACGTCCCAGTGCCTTTTACCCAGTCTGACATCCCTGTGCCCTTTACCCAGCCTGAGGTTCCTGTGCCAGTCTGCCGGCCTGAGGTTCCTGTGCCAGTCTGCCGGCCTGAAGTTCCTGTGCCAGTCTGCCGGCCTGAACCTCCTGTGCCAGTCTGCTAGCCTGAAGTTCCTGTGCCAGTCTGCCAGCCTGAAGTTCCCGTGCCAGTCTGCCAGCCTGAAGTTCCTGTGCCAGTTTGCCAGCCTGCAGTTTCTGTGCCCGTGCTCCAGCTTGATGTCCCTGTGCCTGTGTTCCGGTCTGAAGATCCGGTGCCCGTGTCTCTGCCTGAAGCCTCAGTATCTGCCTTCCAGTCTGATGTCCTGGCGCTTGCCTTCCAGTCTGATGTCTTGGTTCTTGCCTTCCAGCCTGATGTCCTGGTTCCTGCCTTCCAGCCTGATGTCCTGGTGCCTGCCTTCCAGTCTGATGTCCTGGTGCCTGCCTTCCAGTCTGATGTCCTGGTGCCTGCCTTCCAGTCTGATGTCCTGGTGCCTGCCTTCCAGTCTGATGTCCTGGTGCCTGCCTTCCAGTCTGATGTCCTGGTGCCTGCCTTCCAGTCTGATGTCCTGGTGCCAGTGTTTCAGCCCGGGGTGCCAGCGTTCCAGCCTGAAGAACCAGTACCAGCATTCCAGCCCGAAGAGCTTGAGCCAGCGTCCCAGCCTGAGGTTGTGGTGCCCATTTCCAGGCCTGAGGTTGTGGTGCCCGTTTCTCGGCCTGAGGTTGTGGTGCCCGTTTCTCGGCCTGAGGTTGTGGTGCCCGTTTCCGGGTCTGAGGTTGTGGTGCCCGTTTCCCGGCCTGAGGTTGTGGTGCCCGTTTCCTGGCCTGCGGAGCCTCTATCTGCTGCCCAGCTCGATGACCCGGAGCCTGCTGCCCAGCTTGATGTCCCGGAGCCTGCTGCCCAGCCTGATGTGTTCCTGCCTGCTGCCCAGCCTGTTGTGTTCCTGTCTGCTGCCCAGCTTGATTTGCCCCTGTGTGCTGCCCAGCTCGATGACCCGGAGCCTGCTGCCCAGCTCGATGACCCGGAGCCTGTTGCCCAGCTTGATCTCCCAGAGCCTGCTGCCCAGCCTGGTTTGTTCCTGCCTGCTGCCCAGCCTGGTGTGTTCCTGTCTGCTGCCCAGCTTGATTTGCCCCTGTCTGCTGCCCAGCTTGATTTGCCCCTGTCTGCTGCCCAGCTTGATGTGCCTGTCTCCTGCCCGGATGTGACTTTGCCTGTTGCCCAGCTTGTGCCATGAACTTTCCCCAGCAACAGTTAGTTGGAGCGTCCGGAGGCCGCTCCTTTGAGGGGGGGTACTGTCAGGAAAGGTTCCATCCGCTGGTGATATTTATTATTTGGCGTGCAGCACTGTGGTCCACCAGCAGGTGTCTCCTGGCAGTGTGGAAATGTCAGGAGAATTTCTCCCTGCTGGTATTATATTATCCTTTGGACGCAGTACTGATCTCCACCAGCGGATGGATCCTGGCAGTGTGGAGCGAACTGCTCTTCCTGTGCTCAGGTGTGACTTGAAGCCAATTACAAGCCTTCCTATTTATACCCGGCAAGTACAAACATACCTTGCCCTGCTGGTATCTCTCTCCCTGACCTAGAACCTGCGATCCTGACTTTGAGCCTGCATCCTACCTGACCCGATCCGACCCGATCCCTATCCTGAGTCCATCCTGCACCTGTCCCTCCTGTCTCCTGAGAACCACGGTCACCTGTCCTCCTGTTACCTGAGTACTTTGGATCCCTGCTCTGCAGCCTACCTATCCGACCCCTCCCTGTTCCTGTTTGTCTCCCGTCCTTACCCATCTGCTGACATCCCCTTGTGTATGACCTCGGCCTGGCTTTACTACGATTCTGGTATCTCCAATTATTGTACATATTGTCTATAGTCACTGTTTATTGGTTGATTTATTGCACGGTGTTCTGCTGGAGGTGGTTATGTGTTTGTTCATTGATTTTAATAAATTATTATATTTTCACCTACATCCGTTTGGTCTCCTCTGTGCAGTCACACAGTCTGGTCTACTAGCTTCTCTGACACACGCCATATTCAAGATTGGGTCTGTGCTTTGGGAAGGATCAGCATCCCATTTGTCCCTTTCACCACACATGTTAACTGTTCAATCTTCCTTCACCTTTTCCCTGGATTACAAATTATTAATGTGCACTAACTAAAGCTAGCGAAGACTACTGTTAACTGGAAGGAACAATTACAGGATTCAGCTTGTTTGTCTGAGCTAATGCAGTAGGACACGTGCATGGGAATGGCCCGCTAGAGGGAACCAAAGAGCATATAGACTCACATGTATAATAGAACTTCTTTATACAGTCAGTATTATTTCAGAGAGCTGGGTGAGGCCTGGTGGAGAGGTACTCCAGTGCTGACGTATTGCATTGGGGGGATCCCTCCACTGTGTACTTACTCAGGTCTGACTTCACCTTGCATTGTTAAACTTGTTATCTACTCTCATATAATTGACTCTTACAGGGCCTTGTTTGAAGTCAACTGTTGTTGTTTAACTCTGCTTATATTTCTTTACCAAGTAAACGCTCATTTCTTGGTTAAACTGCATCTGGTGTGGAGTCTTATCTGTTACCATTGGAGGGGTGGCCAGTACAAGGTAACAGTATTCAGCTGTATTCATATTATTGCATGGTATCAATGTGGTTCCCAACTGCCAGTGGGTTCCCCAATCATTGTGTTGTCCAGTTGTGCCCAGGGGAATTGAGCCAAATTTACAGGGGTTGATAGGCAGAGTGCAGGCCCAAAAACAAACCAGCAGCTCCTACGGGGGTAGTGCTACACGTATAACAGCTTCTACTAAAAACCAAGTCCACAGTTTGCTATTACAAGGACTTCAGCTTCAGCTTTTCAGAAATGAGTGTACTGTCCTCAACCTGTAAATAGCTCTCATTTTGGAGTATCCCACTCACTTACTCCAAAAATAAAAATACCAAAAACAAAAACACCACCAGACTGGTTTTTGAGGAAAAGAGTGACTGTGATTGTGTGCCTGGCTGCGGGGAAATCAACCGGGAAAATAACATGAGCAGTTCCCAGCAGCTCTTGCGGGAGTAAGCGCTACACAAAGGTAAGACTGTGCCTGTTATCTTGAAAATTTACAACACAATTATAATGCTAAACTCTAGCCTCCCTTATGGCAACTCCTCTACTGTGTTGAAACTAACAACTCTCAATTCCTTGCAAACTTGCACCTCCACACTATAACCCTTTGAAGTCGTAGCAGTTATCTTGAGCCCACTTTAATTTCCTGTCTGAACAACTTCAATCATCAATCAATACCCTCTCCTCCTGATTCTTATTACCATTGTCCACCTCTCACAGCTATTTAGCTTTCTTTGCCATCGGTCATTTTGTTTTCAAGCATTATATGAAAGAACATATCCCCTGCATCCCTTTAGACTTGCCTGCCACCCCTCCCATCAAACTTGGAGCAAAGAGCAGCAGAAAGATACGGTATTGATGTCACTGGGTCTTAAAAGAAGTCTTGAAAACAAACATTTTTGAAAAAAAAAATGTATGTTGACTGAGGAGCAAAGGGCAACATGGGAAGGAATTATATGTGTACATTAAGCTTCAGTTACATTAAAAGGGCCGTCTGCAGTTAAAAACAAAACAAAAAATTGCCTTAGTAAATTTCCCCCATGGCAGTGTCATGTTCCTCATGTCCCTTCTAAAAATAGCTTGCCTATTAGCCTTGAAAATTGGCAAAATTTTGTATCAAGATGAGCCCTCATAGACTTCAGTGATGTTTGCTTTTAAGTTTGACCTTTGTAAATTTCAAACAGGTTTTGAATGGAATGGAAATAGTTTTTTTTTTGCTGTGTAACAGCTGGGGAGATGAACCTACTACGTCCAGGTAACTATTATCACCAGGACTCAAAGTGAGGAAAATCCAAATGTTTGAGTTGATACCAGAGCTTTCTTTTGGTGGTATCTAATCTGGCTCACAGTCTCCACTCTAATTCATTCCAAAGGTGTTCTATCGGGTTGAGGTCTGGACTTTGTGCAAGTTCCTCCACCCCAAACTCGCTTATCCATGTCTTTATGGACCTTGCTTTGTGCACTGGTCCAAATCATTTAGTGGAGGGGGGATTATGGTGTGGGGTTGTTTTTCAGGGGTTGGGCTTAGTCCCTTAGTTCCAGTGAAGGGAACTCTTACAGTGTCTGCATACCAAGATATTTTGAACAATTTCATGCTCCCAATTTTGTGGGAACAGTTTGAGGATGACCCCTTCCTGTTCCAACATGACTGCGCACCAGTGCACAAAGGGTGGGCCAACTCAATGTTGAACCCTACGGATTAAGACTGGGATGCCATTAAAGTGGTTGTAAACCCACTTTTTAAACAAAGACCTACAGGTAAGCCTACATTAAGGCTTACCTGTAGGTGCATGAAATATCTCCTTAACCTACACGGTTAAGGAGATATTTGTATGTAAATGCGGCGACGCTGACGTCACCCCATTCACAAATTTGGCTAGGTCGCAACATTCGACGACGTAGCCGAATTCGACAGCTCACGCGCGCATGCGCGGAGTTATGTCTTCGCCGCTCCGGCCAATCACAGCGCCGGAGCGGCGCTGTGATTGGCTGCAGCGGCGATACCCGGAAGTAACATTCCGGCTATCGCCGCAGCGATGGATGCGGCTAGAGGAGGGACACGGACGGGAAGACCCGCCCCTCCACTAGCAAAAGAGCTAAAGAAGTTAGTGGAGGGGCCGGCAGAAGGACAACGGAGAGCCAGACGAGACGACGGAGAAGACCGGGCCTCCGTTAGCAAAAGAGCTAAAAAGAAGTTAGCGGAGGCCCGGCAGAAGAAAGAACCGGAGAGCGGGAGAAGAACCGGAGAGCGGGAGAAGAAGAAGGCGACGGAGAAGACCGGGCCTCCGTTAGCAAAAGAGCTAAAAAGAAGTTAGCGGAGGCCCGGCAGAAGAAAGAACCGGACCGGAGACCCCTGAAGTCGGAAGCCCCCCACCCGCAGACCCCGACAACCAACGGCCAGGGTTGTCGGGAAGAGGCCCTGTCCTCATCAACATGGGGGCAGGGTGCTCTGGGGTGGGGGGGCTGCAGGTCGCCCCCCTGCCCCAGAGCACCAAACCCCCATGTTGAGGGCATGCGCCTGGTACGGTTCAGGAGGGGCGGGGGCCGCTCTCTCGTCCCCCCCTCTTCCCCTGCGGCCGGCCAGGTTGTGTGCTCGGATAAGGGTCTGGTTTGGATTTTGGGGGGGACCCCCACGCCGTTTTTTCGGCGTAGGGGCGCCCCTTCAAATCCAGACCAGACCCAAGGGCCTGGTATGCCCCTGGAGGGGGAACCCATGCCGGTTTTTTATTTAAAATTTGGCCTGGAGTTCCCCCTCCAGATCAGTACAGCACAAGTCGCATGCCAAAGTCGGATCATGCAAGACTCGGATCCAAAGTAGGACAGATGTCGTGTCGCACTAGTGTGAACCCAGCCTTAGTCTTTGCATTGTGTGTTTGTGGCTGGGTTCACACTAGTGCGACACGACATCTGTCCTACTTTGGATCCGACTTTGCCCTGCGACATGAAGCCGACATATGTCCGACTTTCAATGAACGGGGATCTGACTTGGATCCCCGCCAATGGCAGGCAGTGTGTTTGGTATGAATCTTGAGGGGGAACTCCAGGCCAAATTTTAAATAAAAAACCGGCATGGGTTCCCCCTCCAGAGGCATACCAGGCCCTTGGGTCTGGATTTGAAGGGGCGCCCCTACGCTGAAAAAACGGCGTGGGGGTCCCCTCAAAATCCAAACCAGACCCTTATCCGAGCACGCAACCTGGCAGGCCGCAGGGGAAGAGGGGGGGACGAGAGAGCGGCCCCCCCTCCCTCCTGAACCGTACCAGGCCGCATGCCCTCAACATGGGGGGTTTGGTGCTCTGGGGCAGGGGGGCGACCTGCGGCCCTCCCACCCCAGAGCACCCTGCCCCCATGTTGATGAGGACAGGGCCTCTTCCCGACAACCCTGGCCGTTGGTTGTCGGGGTCTGCGGGCGGGGGGCTTATTGGAATCCGGGAGACCCCTTCAATAAGGGGGCCTCCGGATCCCGGCCCCCCCACCCTATGTGAATGAGTATGGGGTACATCGTACCCCTACCCATTCACCTGGTGGAAAGAAATTGCAATAAAAAAAACACACAGCTTTTTAAAGTATTTTATTGCACAGCTCCGGGGGTCTTCTTCCGACTTCGGGGGTCTCCGGTGTCGTCGCCGCGCTCTCCGGTTCTTTCTTCTGCCAGGCCTCCGCTAACTTCTTTTTAGCTCTTTTGCTAACGGAGGCCCGGTCTTCTCCGTCGCCTTCTTCTTCTCCCGCCTTCTTCTTCTCTCGCTCTCCGGTTCTTCTCCCGCTCTCCGGTTCTTTCTTCCGCCGGGCCTCCGCTAACTTCTTTTTAGCTCTTTTGCTAACGGAGGCCCGGTCTTCTCCATCGTCTCGTCCGGCTCTCCGTTGTCCTTCTGCCGGCCCCTCCACTAACTTCTTTAGCTCTTTTGCTAGTGGAGAAGCCGGTCTTCCCGTCGTCGCCGTCTGCGTCTTCTTCCCTCTTCTCCTTCTCGATGTTGACGCGTCGCTTCCTCCAGCTGTAATACTGGCTGTTCGCTCCGCTCCGCATTAATATAGGCTTCTCATGACGTCACAGTCACATGTTCCGGGGCACATGGCCCCGGAGCATGTGACTGTGACGTCATGGGAACATGTGACTGTGACGTCATGAGAAGCCTATATTAATGCGGAGCGGAGCGGAGAGCCAGTATTACAGCGGGAGGAAGTGACGCGTCAACATCGAGGAGGAGAAGAGGGAAGAAGACGCAGACGACGGGAAGACCGGCCCCTCCACTAGCAAAAGAGCTAAATAAGTTAGTGGAGGGTCCGGCAGAAGGACAACGGAGAGCCGGACGAGACGACGGAGAAGACCGGGCCTCCGTTAGCAAAAGAGCTAAAAAGAAGTTAGCGGAGGCCCGGAGGAAGAAAGAACCGGAGACCGGGAGAAGAACCGGAGAGCGGGAGAAGAAGAAGGCGACGGAGAAGACCGGGCCTCCGTTAGCAAAAGAGCTAAAAAGAAGTTAGCGGAGGCCTGGCAGAAGAAAGAACCGGAGAGCGCGGCGACGACACCGGAGACCCCTGAAGTCGGAAGAAGACCCCCGGAGCTGTGCAATAAAATACTTTAAAAAGCTGTGTGGTTTTTTTATTGCAATTTTTTTCCACCAGGTGAATGGGTAGGGGTACGATGTACCCCATACTCATTCACATAGGGTGGGGGGGCCGGGATCCGGGGGCCCCCTTATTGAAGGGGGCTCCCGGATTCCGATAAGCCCCCCGCCCGCAGACCCCGACAACCAACGGCCAGGGTTGTCGGGAAGAGGCCCTGTCCTCATCAACATGGGGGCAGGGTGCTCTGGGGTGGGGGGGCCGCAGGTCGCCCCCCTGCCCCAGAGCACCAAACCCCCCATGTTGAGGGCATGCGGCCTGGTACGGTTCAGGAGGGAGGGGGGCCGCTCTCTCGTCCCCCCCTCTTCCCCTGCGGCCTGCCAGGTTGCGTGCTCGGATAAGGGTCTGGTTTGGATTTTGAGGGGACCCCCACGCCGTTTTTTCGGTGTAGGGGCGTCCCTTCAAATCCAGACCAGACCTAAGGGCCTGGTATGCTCCTGGAGGGGGAACCCATGCCGGTTTTTTATTTAAAATTTGGCCTGGAGTTCCCCCTCAAGAGCAGTACAGCACAAGTCGCATGCCAAAGTCGGATCATGCAAGACTGCGGTCCGACTTTGATCCGACTTCAATGATAGTCAATGGGCTGAAGTCGGATCAAAATCGGACCAAAGTAGTACAGGGACCATTCTCAAAGTCGGACCGACATGTGTCGGACCGGTTAAGACGGCTCCCATAGGGAAACATTGATTTTCACACGTCATGCGACATGAGCTCCCAATGTCGGAGCGTTTGTCGCCCCAGTGTGAACCAGGCCTGAATGCCACATTAAGCATGGACAACAGAAAGAGGAGAAGAGAACTGTCTGAGGACTTGAGAACCAAAATTGTGGAAAAATATCAACAATCTCAAGGTTAAAAGTCCATCCCCAGAGATCTAGATTTGCCTTTGCCCACAGTGCCCAACATTATCAAGAAGTTTGCAACCCATGGCACTGTAGCTAATCTCTCTGGGCGTGGACGGAAGAGAACATTTATGAAAGGTTGCAACGCAGGATACTCCGGATAGTGGATAAGCAGCCTCAAACAAGTTCCAAATAAATTCAAGCTGTCCTGCAGGCTCAGGGAGCATCAGTGTCAGCGAAATGAAACGCTATGGCAGGAGACCCAGGAGGACCTCACTGCTGACACAGAGACATAAAAAAGCAAGACTACAGTTTGCCAAAATGTACTTGAGTAAGCCAAAATCCTTCTGGGAAAACATCTTGTGGACAGATGAGACCAAGATAGAGCTTTTTGCTAAAACACATCATTCTACTGTTTACCGAAAACGGAATGAGGCCTACAAAGAAAAGAACACAGTACCTACAGTGAAACATGGGGGAGGTTCAATTATGTTTTGGGGTTGTTTTGCTGCCTCTGGCACTGGGTGCCTTGAATGTGTGCAAGGCATCATGAAATCTGAGGATTACCAAAGGATTTTGGGTCGCACTGTAGAGCCCAGTGTCAGAAAGCTGGGTTTGCGTCCGAGATCTTGGGTCTTCCAGCAGGACAATGACCCCAAACATACGTCAAAAAGCACCCAGAAATGGATGGCAACAAAGCGCTGGAGAGTTCTAAAGTGGCCAGCAATGAGTCCAGATCTAAATTCCATTGAACACCTGTGGAGAGATCCTAAAATTGCTGTTGGGAAAAGGCGCCCTTCCAATAAGAGAGACCTGGAGCAGTTTGCAAAGGAAGAGTGGTCCAAAATTCCGGGTGAGAGGTGTCAGAAGCTTATTGATGGTTATAGGAAGCGACTGATTTCAGTTATTTTTTCCAAAGGGTTTGCAACCAAATATTAAGTTAAGGGTGCCAAGAATTTTGACCAGCCCATTTTTGGAGTTTTGTGTGACATTATGTCCAATTTGCTTTTTTTCCTCCCTTTTTTTGTTTTGTTCCAATAAACACAAAGGGAATAAACATGTGTATAGCAAAACATGTGTTACTGCAATACTTTTCTGTGAGAAATACTTGATTTTCTGGAAAAATTTCTGGGGTGCCAACAATTTCGGCCATGAATGTATGTGTATGGTCTGGTTCATGGGGTACCAAGAAAGTCCATCTGAATGTATTCTTTGTTTTTGGTGTAGTGGGTATTTAAATTTAAGGGAAGCATCTGGGTGGTAGTGTAACCCAGATGCACTGATTATTGTGTTTGGAGGACTCTGGTGGTGTGAGGTTCCCTGGGGTCCGAGGATGGCGCTGTTGCCCTGGGCCGGGGGTTGAACTCTCACTGCAAGACTGTACTCTTTTTGTCCCTTTCCGGCGGTTGTACAGCAGGGCGGGGAACCTGCTGTGACACTGGGGAGAGGAGATAAAGGGGGCGGACGCCCTGAGCACGGGGTTCAGAGTCGGAGGACACCGCCACGCCCGGGCCAGAAGCGTGTGGGCTTTATTCCCCTTGTCATAAAACATCTGTTTCAATTTGAGTAATGCTTTCTCTACTCGGCCCAGGGCCAGGTCCCCCAACGTTATTCTGAGGGCCATAATTTTTTTCAGGAGGGCCAATGTGGGATTGGATTGAAGCTGCTTTTCTAGGTTTTTAAGCTCTTTTTCTGTGTGCTTCTGCAGGGCCTGCGCGTCCTTTTTCATGGCTGAGGAGAGGGCCATGCATCTGCCCCTCATCACCGCCTTATGGGCTTCCCACAATGTGGATACGGATACATCCCCCGTGTTGTTGTCTACCAGATAATGTTGTAGCGTGGTATTTAGTTCAGTTTTGGAGGGGAGGTGTTGTAATAGGAACGTGTTTAGACGCCAAGAGCAGGGTCTATGTGTTGGGGCGCCTAAGTCCAGGGTTATCTCTACCAGGGCGTGATCAGACCACGAGATCATCAGAATCTGCGCAGTTCGGGTCATGCGTAGGGTAGCATTGTTGACAAAGATGTAGTCTATGCGGGAGTGCGTGCGATGGGGGGCTGAATAAAAGGTGAACTGTCGGTCGCCAGGGTGAAGAGCCCGCCAGGCGTCAAAGAGGGCATACCTTCTGGTAATTTGGCGGAAGAGCTTTGAGTCTCTAAGTGCTCTCGGTGTAGGCGCCCTGGGGTCCACCCCCTGACGATCTGCCAGCTCCGATTGGGTTAGGTTAAAGTCCCCCCCACCACTAAAACACCCCATGATCCGAGCGAAAGAGGCGAGCTAGCGCCTTATTTAGGAATCCAGTCTGCCTGACATTTGGAACATAGACTACACAGAATGTGATCTACTCCCTCAATGCCAAATGCCTTTTACGATTAGAGTTCAGGCCGTGAACATTTAAGGATAAAATCTTAGCCATGGGAACTAGGGTGTGGGGCATAAATACTCATCTGGTGCTGTTGAAGATGGTCCGGACAGCCACGGCCAGGGACGGGCCCCGCACGGGAGGAGATCCGGAAGGAATGGTGACTGCATTCGGTGAGCCAGGTGATGACAAGGGAAGAGAGGGGGTTAAGAAAAGCTAGGAAAAAGAGAAGAGTAGTTAGAGTGGTAACATCATGCATAAACATAAAAAACAACATCAACAGACCTAAGGAGGCCAGCCGGCACAGATCCAGAAGGCCTCCCGTGGGCCTCCCCGCCCCCACCCGGATAGGGTGAGCCAGGGAGGCCCAGGGGAGCCCAAAGTCAAACATGCAAGACACTGGTAACCCGCTTGCTCCAATAGTTTAGTAATCTAAGAGGGGGGAGGCAGGGGGTGCCCAGACAGTCTCTCTCTAAAGTCTTTTTCAAGACTTGGCCATGATGTCGGTCAGTTCTGTAGCGAGGGCGCCAAAGGTGGGTCAGTGCATGGCCGATTGCCAGGGTGGCTTCACCATGGGGTGCAAAAAACAATGGAAAAAGATAATAAAAATTAAGGAACAGCAAAATGTAAGCAGGGACAGGAGTGATCTTTCAGGTATTTAGCAAGTCAGTCAGTGGAGGACTCGATCAAGATCTCCTCTGCTGCGAGCTCCGACCCCTTGGAGATCTCTCCGGACCTCGGGAGCGCTTGGGTGGGGGGACCTTCTGCCATACTGTGGGCGGCGGTGGTGGAGTTGCCACGAGATCCCAATCAGGAAGCTGGGGTGCCCTAAGATCCAGGGTGTTGCAGAAAGGCTCCAGGTCTTCCGGGTACCTCAGGGTCGCCATCTTGCCTTGATGTTTGGCTGTAAGGCTAAAGGGAAAACCCCAGCGGTACGGGATATTCTCATCTTGGAGAATACGCAGCAGTGGTTGAAGTAGTCTTTGTTTCTGTAGGGTGATCCAGGACAAGTCCGGGAACAACTGAATGTGATGGTCTCCAAGGGTTACCTTGCGAGCTAGGCGGGCCTGCCTCATGATATCCTCTTTCAAGGGGAATGATGTCAGCCTGCAAATGATATCACGGGGTCTGGCAGAGGTGCCCTTGGGCCGTAACGCTCGGTGTGCTCTGTCCATTTCAATAGTATGGGTCGGGGCCGCCCCCAGAAGGTCGTTAAAGAGAGATTGTAGTGTGTTCTGGCTATCCTCTGCGCCCTCTGCTTCTGGGAGCTCCCGAAAGCGGATATTGTTCCTGCGCCCCCTGTTGTCCAGGTCTTCTACATGACGCTGCTTGTCCCTGAGGAGGGTGCAGTGTTCTGTACTTTGAAGTTGGGCCCTGTGTACCGCTAATTTTGTTTCTTGGATTTCTTCCTCCACCATCTCCACCCTGTCTGCTAGGTGTTTGAGACCCGATTGTAAGGTTTGAATCTCTGATCTGCAGGTGGACTTCACTTCCTCGACAAGTTGCCTGAAATCGTCCTTTGTCGGCATCGCTTGAAAGTAAGCGTGCCACTGTGGGGGCATTGGGGGGGGTTGTCCCTGTCCCAGCGCCCTGAGGTTGTTGTCAGGGGTATCATGGGGATAGTGGGGGTAAAGGCTGGCTCCCCAGGTGGGGTTCGGAGAGGGGTGTCGGGCGGTCTGGAGTTCCCATGGCTCACTCCAATCCGGGCTGTGTGGTGGCTGATGGTCCCTGTCCGGCGACATCGGAGGGGGAGGAGAGGCCGAGTTGCTAGTTGCCTGGGCAAAGGAGGGAGCCGACGCGGCATGGGGACCTTGTGGGTGAGGGTCTGTCATGGAGATCCTGCCAGAAGCAGGCGTCCCGGTCTTCCTGATTCTCGGTTGCGCATGCTCCGCCCTGCAGGTGGCGCCAGAGGGGCTATTTAAACCTGTCAATCGCAGACAGTCCCTGCTGTCTGCTCTACAGCGTTGAGTACCTGAAAACCTGATCTGAAGACTTACCTGTGTTTGACCCGGCCTGCCTGTGACTTCTCCAGTTTTCTGCCTGCATCCGACCCCTGGCTTGTTGTGACCTCTCCTCTGTCTGATCCCTCTGTACCTTGCTGCCAGCCAGTTAACCGACCCGGCTTGTCTGACCAATCTCACTGTTCCTAGTTCCGGTCCAGTCTGCTAAGCTGATCCAGTTTGCTGAGTTCCTGTGTTCCTGGTTCCGGTCCAGTCTGCTAAGCTGATCCAGTTTGCTGAGTTCCTGTGTTCCTGGTTCCGGTCCAGTCTGCTAAGCTGATCCAGTTTGCTGAGTTCCTGTGTTCCTGGTTCCGGTCCAGTCTGCTGAACGATTTCAGCTTGCTGAGTGTTCCTGATTCCAGTTCTACCTGCTGTGTTCCAGTGTGCCTACCAAGTCTGCATAACTACCTTCACCTTGGTTGATCCTGCCAGGCACTCGTTCCCCTCCTACCTCCGCGCCTGCTGTTACCTTACCAGGGGCCGCTGGTGGGAGCCGTAAGGGAGGCCTTCCTCTGAAAGTCCGGGCTCATCACCGCTAGGTACGTGACAGTAGCAGACAGCCATGTCTGAGCCCGAGCAGGGAGCCTCACCTATGGAGGAACTATGTCGGCACCTGGCAGGATTGGCTGAAGCGGTCAAGAACCTCCAGCAAGGCTACACCCATCTGGAAGAACAAGTGCGGGTCCTCTCCAACCCCTCCGGAGCCCAAGGGGGATCCCATACCTCTACCTCCACTGCTGGGGCAGGATCCTCACCCACAGTTGTCATGCTTCCTCCGGAGCCCAGGGTCCCTACACCCGAAAAATTCTCCGGGGATCGAAGCAAGTTTAGGGCTTTTCGTAATTCCTGCGAACTCTACTTCGCCCTGCAGCCTCGCACCTTCTCCTTGGAAGCCACCAAGGTGGGCTTTGTGATGTCCCTGCTTTCCGGAGACCCTCAGAGCTGGGCCCACCGTCTCTTGGAACGGAAAGATATGGCGTTAAACAACCTTACTGCCTTCTTCGACGCCATGGCCCAGCTATATGAAGATTCCCAGCTCTCAGTAACCGCAGAGACCGCCTTGCGCACCCTTCAGCAGGGGCGCAGAGCAGCAGAGGACTACGTAATGGAATTTAGACAGTGGAGCGCAGATACCAGTTGGAACGACGCCGCCCTCCGCCATCAGTTCCGCATAGGTCTGTCCGACCCTCTGAAGGACGAGCTCGCTAGGGTTGGCATACCACCAACCCTGAATTCACTAATTGACTTAACAATCCAGATCGACCGACGTCTCAGGGAACGAAGGGCTGAGAGGTCCACGGGCTTCTCCCGCCCGACCTGGATGCTTCCCCGGGCTCCCAGCCATCTGCACCCAGCACCTGTTGCACCTCCAGACGCTACATCTGACATACCCGAGCCCATGCAGCTCGGAGTGCTTCGTCCTTCCCTCACCCAACAGGAACGCCAACGTCGCCGAGTGAACAATTTGTGCCTGTACTGCGGGGAACCCGGACACTTCGTTATAAATTGTCCCCTGAAACTTCGTAAGTGTCTTTCAGTATCTTCTGACACTACCAACCCACAAGCCAAGTCCACATCTCACCTTGCTCTCTCTGTCTCGTTACAGCTCCCAGGAAGGACTCTGCAAGTGCCCGCCATTATTGATTCCGGGGCTTGCAGCTGCTTTATGGACTCAGCCTTTGCCATCAAGCACCAGATCCCTCTTGTCACCAAGACCCATGGACTATGTGTGCATTTGGCTGATGGGTCCATCATTAAGTCTGGACCAGTGGTCCAAGAGACCGCCCCTTTACCCGCTACCATCTCCACCATCTCCGGAACCCACCCAGAATACTTACGCCTGGACATTATCTCTTCCCCATTGTTCCCTGTGATCCTTGGTATACCTTGGCTACAGGTCCACAACCCTACCATCAACTGGGCCGCGGGGTTGGTGACCTTTTCTTCTCCTTACTGCCAGCAATCCTGCGGGACACTCAAAACCCCTGGGCCGGCCACCCTCTTATTTATCAATACAGAGGCTGGAATACGGCAATCCATCCCTGAGGTCTACCATGACTTTCTTGATGTGCTTAGCAAACAAGGGGCAGAGACTCTACCACCTACTCGGGCCTATGATTGCCCCATTGACCTACTTCCCAGAGCGGCAATTCTGTTTGGCAGGATCTTCCCGTTAACAGAGGTAGAACAGGGAGCACTAAAAGACTATATCGATGAAAACCTACAGAAAGGGTTCATTCGTCCGTCTACATCTCCAGCCGGTGCAGGCATCTTTTTCGTAGAGAAGAAGGATCATACCCTTCGACCCTGTGTGGACTATCGTGAATTAAATAAAATCACAGTAAAAAACCGCTACCCTCTCCCCTTGGTACCGGAACTATTTCAGAGACTGGGAACAGCCATCATTTTTACCAAACTTGATCTCCGCGGAGCCTACAATTTGGTCCGCATCAAGGAGGGGGATGAGTGGAAGACCGCTTTCCGCACCCGATTCGGACATTTCGAGTACCGGGTAATGCCCTTCGGGTTGTGCAACGCCCCTGCCACTTTCCAGTATTTCATTAACGATGTACTCCGGGACTTCCTAGATCTCTTTGTCATTGTCTACCTGGATGATATACTAATTTTTTCTTCCTCCCTTGATTCCCACCGCAGGCACGTCAGAAGTGTGTTGGCTCGCTTCGCCAGCACGGCCTGTATGCGAAGGCTGAGAAGTGTGAATTTGAGCTGGAAAGTATATCGTTCTTGGGACTAATTATCTCCAGCGAGGGCATCAAAATGGACCCTCAAAAGAATGCTGCAATTCTGGACTGGCCAGTCCCGGCGGACAAGAAGGGGATCCAATGTTTCGTTGGATTCGCCAACTTCTACCGCAAATTCATCAGAGGGTTCTCAGCCATCATCGCACCCATCACCCAGCTGACCAAACAAGGGATCCGTTTCCACTGGTCCCCTGAGGCCCAAAAGGCCTTTGAGGCCCTGAAGGGTCTCTTTACCTCTGCCTCTATCTTGAAGCACCCAGATTCCTCATTACCGTTCGTTCTGGAGGTAGACGCCTCGGAAATTGCGGTAGGAGCAATACTGTCCCAAAGACAGGGGACCAGAGCCTTGCTCCACCCAGTAGCTTTTTTCTCTCGCAAGTTATCTGCGGCAGAGAGGAACTACGACGTGGGGGATCGGGAATTGCTGGCGATCAAGTCCGCATTAGAGGAGTGGCGTTATCTGTTGGAGGGGGCTGCCCACCCGATTCTGATATTCACCGACCACAAGAACCTGGAGTACCTGAAGGCAGCGAAAAGGCTAAAACCACGACAAGCCAGGTGGGTGCTTTTCTTCTCCCGGTTCTCCTTCCATGTCTCTTACCGCCCCGGTTCCAAGAACATTAAGCCCGATGCCCTCTCTCGGATGTTCCATAACTCTAAGGAAACCTCTCCTCCAGACACCATTCTTGCTCCTGGAAACTTCCTTCTGCTTCAGGAAGACCTTCTCTCCCGGATCAAGCAAGCCTCCACTGGGCAGAGACCCCCCTCCGAACCGGAATTGCAGGCCAAAGATGGGCTGTTTTGGTACCAGAACAGGATCTACGTACCTGAAGAGCTGAGAATAACCGTACTGGAACTCTGCCACGACCATGCCCTTGCCGGGCACTTTGGCGTTGCCAAGACCACCGACTTGGTACAGCGTACCTTTTGGTGGCCTCGGCTCCGCGAGAACTGTAGGAAGTTTGTGGAGTCTTGCATAGTTTGTACCCGAAACAAGGGTTACAAATCCAAGGCCTGGGGACTACTGAGACCCCTACCCGTCCCAGACAGACCCTGGAAAATGCTGTCTATCGACTTTATCGTCGAGTTGCCTCCGGCTGAGAGTAACACCACTATCTTCGTGATAGTAGACCGTCTATCCAAGCTGGCACATTTCATTCCCATGAAGGGGACTCCCTCAGCTCCCGAAACTGCACAGGTGTTCATCAGAGAGGTCGTCAGACTCCACGGGGTACCAGCCAATATTGTCTCCGACCGAGGGGTACAATTTACCTCCCGGTTTTGGAGATCCCTCTGCAAGGCTCTGGAGATAGAATTGTCCCTTTCCTCCGCTTACCATCCCCAGACCAACGGACAGACTGAGAGGACTAACCAGACCCTTGAGCAGTACCTGCGCTGCTTCTCTTCATTCGCCCAGAATGACTGGGTTTCCCTGCTCCCATTGGCCGAGTTTGCCTATAACAACTCTACGCATTCCGCTACCAAGCAGTCCCCATTCTTCGCAAATTACGGTTTCCATCCTTCATTCCTGCCCAATTCCCTTCCTGAATGTACGGTGCCCGCAGTCCAGGAAAAGTTGAACTTCTTTTTATCCAACAACCAACTTCTGCAGGAAACCATGACCAAGACTCAGGAACACAACAAGACAATTTTTGACAGGAAGAGACGGGGTGAATTAATGCTGGCACCCGGCAACCAAGTATGGTTATCCACTTTAAACTTGAGGATGGCATGCCCCTCTAAGAAACTGGGCCCCAAATTCTTAGGGCCGTTTCCTGTCAAAAGGAAAATCAATGAAGTGGCTTATGAACTGGAGCTCCCTGACTCCCTCAAGATCCATCCGGCCTTTCATGTATCTCTGCTGAAGCCTTCGGTTCCCAACCCATTTCCAGGCCGAAGTCCGGCTCTCCCTGATCCTGTCATTGTAGACGGGGAGGAGGAATTCGAAGTGGAAGCCATTATGGATTTTAGAAGAAGGAATAACCAGAACCAATTCCTGATAAAGTGGAAGGGCTACGGACCCGAAGAAAACACTTGGGAGCCTGAGGAGAACATCCATGCTAGAAGCCTGGTGCAGTCCTTCAAGAGATCTCACCCTGAGAAGTTTGCCCGGATGGGCATCAGGAGGCTGCCCCTTAGGGGGGGGCAATGTCATGGAGATCCTGCCAGAAGCAGGCGTCCCGGTCTTCCTGATTCTCGGTTGCGCATGCTCCGCCCTGCAGGTGGCACCAGAGGGGCTATTTAAACCTGTCAATCGCAGACAGTCCCTGCTGTCTGCTCTACAGCGTTGAGTACCTGAAAACCTGATCTGAAGACTTACCTGTGTTTGACCCGGCCTGCCTGTGACTTCTCCAGTTTTCTGCCTGCATCCGACCCCTGGCTTGTTGTGACCTCTCCTCTGTCTGATCCCTCTGTACCTTGCTGCCAGCCAGTTAACCGACCCGGCTTGTCTGACCAATCTCACTGTTCCTAGTTCCGGTCCAGTCTGCTAAGCTGATCCAGTTTGCTGAGTTCCTGTGTTCCTGGTTCCGGTCCAGTCTGCTAAGCTGATCCAGTTTGCTGAGTTCCTGTGTTCCTGGTTCCGGTCCAGTCTGCTAAGCTTATCCAGTTTGCTGAGTTCCTGTGTTCCTGGTTCCGGTCCAGTCTGCTGAACGATTCCAGTTTGCTGAGTGTTCCTGATTCCAGTTCTACCTGCTGTGTTCCAGTGTGCCTACCAAGTCTGCATAACTACCTTCACCTTGGTTGATCCTGCCAGGCACTCGTACCCCTCCTACCTCCGCGCCTGCTGTTACCTTACCAGGGGCCACTGGAAGTCCGGGCTCATCACCGCTAGGTACGTGACAGGGTCCCTCGATCTGGACTGTCTCTGCGCCCCAGGAGGGGGGGTCCAGCAAGATGGTCTCGTGGGGGGTAAAAGTTCCCTGCGTCCCACCGGCCGGGGGTAGGTGGGCCAGGCCCAGTGGGGATGGAGAGCTCTCCGCTCCCCCTGTGCTGGGCGGTGAGTTGGTAGCTGTCCCCGTGAGGCCCGGGTCTGAGGCAGTGCTGAGGAGCTGCGGGAAGGCCTCAGAGCACTGGGTGTAAGGTTGCTGCCTCGTGGGGAGTCCCAAGATGGCCACCGGGGACATGGGGAGGAGGGCTGTAGGGAGGACCATAGGCCCGAGAGGGGGACTCACCGCTCCCTGGTCCCGGAACATCTCCCCAGCTGGCTGATGAGAGGTCCCTGGGCTCAGGGGATCCCGATCTGGAGCATGGATGGAGGTAGGATGAAAAGATGCGGCCTGTCCTGTAGCGCCGGCCGGCGCCATCTTAGCCTGGACCGCCCGGCGGGACATCCGGGTGGGTAAAGTAGTCCCGGAGGTCGGAGGATGTGCCCGGGGGGGTGTTGTGAGGACCCCCGCGGCTTTGTGGAGCAGGTTGTTCTGGAGCCACCCATGGTAGTGGAGTATAAACCCCTTTTTCCGGTGCTATAGCTGCGGGCTGAGAGAGAGCTCCTGGTCTATGCTGCCATTCAGGTGGGGTTCCGGCCACGCCCCCCAATTGGAGGCATTTTGAGTCTTGAAGTTCACATTTTTTGCCACAAGTTTTTGAAAATTAAGAAAATGTATTTGTATTTTTTACACACAGCTGTCAATAAGATATTTCTCACACACAGCATGAGCATATATAGAATTACACCCCATAACACTCTCTGCTATTGTTGGACTTTTTTGCAGCCTAGTTATATAGAAAAGCCCAGAATCCAAAGTGTTCCTCCAGGCTTTCAAAGGGAATAAATTATATATACGATTCCCTTACTACCGCTCACAGTTTAGAGGCCCTGGAGCGCCAGGACAGCAGAAAATGAGCACAAGTTTTTGGAAAATGTGGAAAGAAAGTTTGAATTTATTTTTTAGACAAAACTGTCAATTGAATAAGAGATTTCTCACACACAGCATGGGCTACTTAAAATTTCACACCAAAACACATTCAGCATCTTCTCCCAGGTATAGGCATATCATATGTGTGATACTTTTTCAATGTTTAAACTGATTATCTACTGGACATTGTATCTTGTGTATCATAAAAATCAACCAATTGTATAAAAAAAACGGTGTATACACGGGTAATGCTTGTCCCTGAGTGGTCATGGAATATAGCTTAGTGTAGCCTCAACTAAAGCAGTTCCTGTGCCTATAAGCCAGCCTTGCCTACTGGTATGTGGCTGCCCCAAAGAATGTCATCTTCACCAGGCAGAAAATACAGAAGCATGAAGAAATAAAGAACAAAGAGTTCCTGTGGTTCCAGGAGTGTGGTTGTCCGCAGGGGATGGCTGAGACTGGTGTATCTCAGAAATGTTGTTAGTGGGATGTGCAGATGAGATGGATTAGTTGGCAGACAGAGACATGGTCAATAAACAGGCAAAGGATTGGATTAGGCAGCAGGCAGAAACGTGGTCAATAAACAGACGAAGATCAGTACAGCTGGCAGGCAAGGGCAACACTGCACTGCTTTGGTGGTGATCAGGAAAACGGTTGCTGGCTGCACTGGCTCTGGTGACATTGTACTGATGTGGCAGCATTTAGGAACACTAATGATGGCTTACACTGGTCTGGTGACACTGTGACATGTGTGCCAGTAATCAGGGAAAATGTTGATGGCTGCACTGGTCTAGCAACACTGGCAATGGTGTGGTGGCAATCAGGAACGCTGTTTCTGAATTACACTGGTCTGGTGACACTGAGACCATTTGTGGTGATGATTAGGAACACTGTTTCTGTCTGCACTGGTCTGGTGACCTTAGGACTGATGTGGCAGTGATAAGGAACACTGTTGCTGGCTTACACTGATCTGGTGAATTTGGGACTGGTGTGGCAGTGATCAAAAACACTGTTGCTGAGTTACACTGATCTAGTAAAACTGGGACTGGTGTGGTTGTGTTTAGGAACACTGTTGCTGGCTGTATTGATTATAGCGACACTGGAACTAGTGTGGCAGCAATCAGGAACACTGTTGCTGGGTTATGCTGTTCTATTGATACCAGGACTGTAGTGGCAGTGATCAGGGACACTGTTGCTGCCTGCTGGCTGCAACTGTGGTGGCGATCAGGAACACTGTTACTGGCTTACACTGGTCTGATGACACTGAAACTTATGTTGCAGTGATTTTAAGTAACACTGTTGTTGGCTGCACTGGTCTGTTGACCCTGGGACTGAGGTGTCAGTGATCAGGAATACTATTGCTGACTTTCTTTGGCCTTGTGGCACTGTACTGGTATGATCCTGATCAGCAATGCTGTTTATGGCTTGCACTAGTGTGGTGACAATGGAAATGGTGTGGCAGCAATCAGGAAAACTGGTGGCAGTTTACACTGATCTGGTGACACTGACCCTCGTGTGGCAATGATCAGGAACGCCGTTGCTGGTTCCACTGGTCTGGTGAAGCAACAACCAGGAACACTATTGCTGGCTGAACTGGTCATCACTCTGACTGGTGTGATGATGATCAGGGATACAGTGGAAGGCTGCACTGGTATGGTGGCATTGTACTGGTGTGGTTAGTGAACAGAGACACAGGCTGGCTGCATACGGGGTCTTCAGAACAGCCAGCTGGTGTCCCTGATCACTAGCCATCCCACTACAGTGTTACCATAGTGACATTGTAGTGGGTAGCTAGTGATCAAGAAAACTGTCTGGCTGCTGTGATGACATTGTACCATGTTTAAAAAGAAAAAAATCTCCTGTGATTGCTAGCAAAACACTAAGCCGATCAGTGTGAGAGGAAACAGAGTGCTGACTGCAACATGCATCACTGTGATTGGTCATAGCAATCACATGGTACACAACCAATTTCATTGGCCTCGTACCCCATTCTTTGATCTGCCCTGCCTGAAGGACACAGAAGTCACAGGGCACAATGCTGTGCACCCTAGATGGTGCAGACGATCGATGGGAGCAGAAGGACATTTTAATATGCCTTCCCTCTCTCAGGGGTGAGCTGTCCGGCTGTTAAGGCCTCTTGCACACTGCAATTTGAAAAAGCTCAGTACAGCTTTTTTTTTTTACTGAGCAAAAATGCAGTCCATGAATTGTAATGTGCCTATACACACAGGCATGTAAACAATAGCCGTGCATTCTTCAGTAAAAAAGAATTGAAAAATCTGCATTTTTGGTCAGTAATTTACGCCTCATGCGTGCAATTCCGCACAAATGTTTGGGATTGCGCACAAATGTGTGCAAATGGGCATTTACATATTGTGCAGAACAACAACGCGAGAATAATATTTTTATGCACATGCGGGCATATGAACGAAAATGCGCGAAAATGCATACAAAAAAAGATATCTGAAAAAGTAGATGCTATAACAGGAGTATCGTGTGCAAGAGGCCTTAAGTACAATGTACAATGGCTGGATGGATAGTTGTTAAAGAAGAACTATATTAAAATAGTCACAGACTACTAAGCAACCAGCAATGGACAATAAACACCATGGTCAGGAGTAAAATATGATTGCAAATCAATGAGGAATGCAGTGTGATACTTTGTAATATCCTTCATCATCACAGTCAGTGGATACTGACTTCTACGATTGATAAGAATTTTTAGCAGGATATTATGTGTTAAGTTAAGATTTAAATATATGCTCCTGTCCACTGGGCAAAGTACCATGCTCAACAGACCTTGCATCTTTTTATGTCATTGTAAATGAAGAAGAGATCCTGCACACCTTCCTTTTTTCTTGCAATCATAGGGAAGAATTCATCTTTGCTGGATGAGTGAACAGTTCCCAGATGGCTTTTAAGCATTGCCTTACTAATAAAGACAATGAGCACAATTATGATGGTAAAGAACATTTGGGTCGATTCACTTTGATACGCAAGTTATTGTAATCTTAATTTTCAGAAAGTTTGCATATTTTGTTTAGTTTGTAAACAAAATAATCACAAAGATGTGAAATTGTTGCTTTATATCTTAATTTTAACTTCTTGTACAGCACAATTTTTTCTGTTCTTAATAGACCCCTCATAGAGACTCACACTTCTTGCCATGTAGAAGATAGTGGTATTTTAGGAGAAGAAGCGTGAGGGATAATCCTTGTGAATTGACCCAATATTTTTCTGTTTTTTAATAGTGTAAAAAATTAGAACACATGATTTGCTACTGATCAAAAGTTTTAGATTACCAACATCTTTACAGTTTTTATTAAAAAAAAGTAAGTAAGTAAGTCTTGAGACCCATCACCCGATTGGCTGAAAGGACAGGCGATACCTAGATGGGGTAACTGCCAGACTGACCAGCAGACAGTGAGTGGGCGGGGGGTTTGAGGTGTCGCCGTCCACCGGGGAAGATTGTTTGACGCTCCCCCCCCCCAAAAAAAAACACCAGCGGCCACTGGAAAGGAGGATCCTCTCCCTGCCGTATAGCGCTTAAATGTTTTGGTACATGTACCCCCATGGCATGTGTTGGAAGGCACAACATGTTTTTGTAGCACACAGACCCTTTTTTCACTTGTAGGAGCAAAGGCACACCATGCCACATGCCCGCATCCTCCCGGTATAAGAGGTTGAACGGTGTTCTTGCAATTTTGGATCCTGCAGTGAGTTACCTCCCCTCCATTGGTTCTCGTCCCTAGAATGTAGGGAAAAGTCTATTCTTCCCCGGAAAAAGGCCAATGTCCAGACAGTAATCAAACTCCAACAACTGAGTTTATTTTCTTTTGCTTGAAACAACTTTGGGAGAAAGGTTGAAGACAGCAATAGAATCTAGTAGGGAATTAGGTTCAGGCACATGGCACCCTATTCTCCACTCAAGCCTGAGTGGGTATTGCTCACCCGGATAGATCCTCTCACAGTTCTAGCAGCCGGAGTGAAGCACGAACATGCCACTTAGTTTAAGTCCCCTTCACGGACAAGTTCAGGAGATCCTCTGCCACAGAATCCTTCGGTTCCTGAATTTAGAACTTCCTAACGCCTGTAGATATTTATAGACCATAGGTGCCAATAGGGCACACTACAGGAGCTATCTTGCAACTCAATAATCCTTCCCTCTGATAGGCAACCTGGTCTCTCCGAGACCGTGACTTCCTTCACCGACAGGTCCTCCCCCGGTTTCCTCTGTTTCAGAGCGGGCCACCCTCCCTTGGGTTCCCTGGGACTCCAGTGATTGGTTTTGTAGACCCAGTTGAAGGTACTGGGCCTACCTGGAACTCTGCAGCCTCAGGCTAAAGGTGCCCGAGACTCCTCGACCAGTTCACGCACCCCCCGGCCAGCAGGGCCAAAGGGTGTGACTTCGCCACCAGGGGTCCTCCTTGGAATCCCCCCGGCAACACCACCCCAGATCATGGCGTCTGCCCTTTATGTACCCTCTCCCGGCATGCACAGAAGGCAGAACCCGCCCACCGCACGGCAGCCGAGAGAGGGCACCCAATCACACCGCAACGCCACCTGTGGTTCTTCCCAAGACCTGGGCAACAGTGCCACCTGCAGGTCAAGGGGAACTATACTCCAGGCAACATTACAGCAGAGCAGAGTCCATACTAGGCAGAATTTGAAGCACCTGAGCTAAACTATTGCTCAGGCTACCCTTAAATTTTGGGGGTCCGCTACATTTTTAATATCAGATAATTCTGGACTATACCTAAGCTGCAACGCCCATTTTTTGACAATCCCTTGCCTATTGGCCTTGAAAATGGACAAAATTAAGTATTAAACCCAAATAATTTGTTATATTGCAGCTTAGCAATTCTTACATGTGATGGCTACATTTGTTTTCTTTTTAGGCTTTCTTTCTTTTATTTTCACCTGGTGATCTGTCCAGTAAGTCTGTGGCTTTTCAACAGAACAACCTCTCCTGAAAATGTATCAGTTAAAGGTGAAGTAAAGGCTCCTTTGGCCCTACTTTTCCTGGGGTTCACAGGAGTGCACTTCATTCTGCACTCCTTTAACCAGTTTTCAAAGCTAAAGTCTGCTGTTGGCTAACGGGACTCAGCCAGTCCAGGCTCTGGATCGATCCTGACTTTAATGTCATGATCCACCCAAATGTCTAAACTGACAGCTGGCTCAGCCTTTCAGCGAGCCACTGAGAGCCTGAGCCAGCTGCTCCCGTCACCTCCATAGCCCAGCATTACAGTGAGCGCTGGAGAGGCAGAGCAGAGAGCCGGGGACTAAGTGGTGTTTGATCGCTCAGTTCTTGGTCGAGGGGGACAGATGCACCTCTCTTAAACAAACCTCTTACCGCTGTCAGGGTTGCTTACAACGATCAGATTTTATTTATTTATTTATTTATATAAAATCCTTATCCCAAAAGAAAAAAAAAAAACTGGTGCTGTAACTGCTTATGTAACTGCAGTGTGAGTTTGACCTTTTTTTAGTGTATACTGTATAAACATGAAAGTACATATTACTCTCCCCTCCACCCATATTAACAGTGCTACTGACTGCTGTGCCCCTGTGCTCCTTCATTTAGAGTAGAGGCACTATAATACAGGAGATGTGTTAATGCCCAGATCATCAGGTGAAAACAGAGGGAAAAAAGCCTAAAAAAGAAGAAAACGAATACAACTACCACATCAAGTATTGATAAGCTGCAATATATTTCATTTTTGGTTTTGGGTTTAATGCTGCTTTGATTATCAAGATTCACCCCATTTAGACTTCAATTTGATACAGTTTTAGGTTCAGAATTTTTAGACTTCACACTGGGTTTAATGAATTTCTCGTGATCCAAACCCAGATACATTTTCTGTAAGATCTTATGGATTAAAAAGAAGAGAAAAATAGGATTTTTTACTCACCGTAAAATCCTTTTCTCTGAGTCCATGGACCGACACAGCTTCTCTATTGACAAAGTGGGTATTATCCGTTAATTAGGAGTGACTAGGCAGAAAAACTTGTAAAAAGTGTTGCATCACACCTTCTACAGTACCGCCCAGGGGGCGGACCCTCTGGGTATAACCTCTCAGTCTGCATCTCGCAGATCAGTTCGTCAAAAAGCAGTACAAACTTAAAAGGAGGGGTGGGTGCTGTGTCGGTCCATGGACTCAGAGAAAAGGATTTTACGGTGAGTAAAAAATCCTATTTACTCTTTCGTCCATGGACCGACACAGCTTCTCTATTGACAAAGTGGGACGTCCCAAAGCAGTGTCAGAGGGGTGGTAACAGCATAAAAACAAACTTCACCCCAAAACACAAAACAGCACTCCTCCAACGGAGGAGTTGCAACTCTAAACAGCCGCTTGCAAAACCTTGCGGCCGAAAGAGGCATCCGAAGATGCACCTACATCAACTTTGTAGAATTTTGTGAAAATGTGAGCGGACGACCAAGTCGCCGCTTTACATAGTTGGGAAACAGACGCTTGATGTCGGAAAGCCCAAGAGGCACCTATTGCCCTGGTCGAATGCGCCGTGACAGGAAAGGGGGGCGCCTGACCCTTTAAGGCGTAAGCCTGGATTACTATCTGTCGGATCCACCTAGAGATGGTGGCCGATGAGACTGCTTGGCCCTTCTTGGGACCAGCCACCGAAACAAACAGTGAGTCTGACTTCCGGAACAGGGAAGTAGCAGATAGGTATACTCTCAAAGCTCGGACAACGTCCAAGGAATGCAACGCCGACTCCTTAGGATTCGACGGCTGAGGACACAAGGATGGAAGTACAATGTCTTCGTTGAGATGAAAAGCCGAAACGACTTTCGGAAGAAAGGAAGGCTGCGGACGCAGCACCACCTTATCCTTGTGGAAAATCAAATAGGGAGCCTTGCAGGACAAGGCTGCCAGCTCAGAGACTCGTCTAACTGACGTAACAGCCACCAAAAATACCATTTTCTGAGAAAGTGTCAACAGGGGAATATCTCTAATCTTCTCAAACGGTGCCTTCTGAAGCACCGAGAGGACCAGGTTCAAGTCCCACGGAGGGGTAATGGGGGACGGACCGGAGGGGCCACATGTCGAACCCCTTGCACAAATGTACTCACGAGAGAGTGAGTCGCCAGGGGTCGCTGAAAAAAGACAGCCAGGGCAGATATCTGTCCCTTAATCGTACTTAGGGCAAGTCTTTGGTCCACCCCATGCTGTAAAAACAGCAGGATTCTGGAAACCAAATAGGTACGCGGATGCCATTTCATTTCCTCACACATGGAGATGTAGGCCTTCCAAGTGCGGTGATAAACCTTCCTAGAGGACGGTTTTCGAGCACTTCTCATAGTAGAGATTACTGAGTCTGACAGGCCCCGGTCTCTCAGTACCTGGTTCTCAACAGCCATGCCGTTAAAGCCAATGACTGTAAAGCAGGATGGAATATGGGACCTTGCGATAGCAGGTCCTTCCGTAGTGGTAGGCGCCAGGGGACGTCTGCTACCAGACGTACTAGATCGGCGTACCAAGGACGCTGAGGCCAATCTGGAGCGATTAGGATCATTGGAATTCCCTCTGCCTCCACTCTGCGGAGCAGAAGAGGAAGAAGCCTTAAGGGAGGGAAGGCATAGATTAGCCGATACTGACCCCACGATGCTACCAACGCGTCCGTTGCGTCTGCCCATAGGTCTCTTGACCGGGCCACAAATCTCAATACCTTCCGATTGAGTCGGGAAGCCAGAAGATCTACGCCTGGTGTGCCCCATCTTTGGCAGAGGAGTTGGAACACCTCCGGGTGTAAGGACCATTCTCCCTGGTCCAGCATCTGGCGGCTCAGGTAGTCCGCCTGCCAGTTTTCCACACCCGGAATGTACACGGCCGATAGTGCCGGTACGCTCTTCTCTGCCCACTTCAGGATGCGAGCAACCTCCGATGCTGCAGCTGAGCTTCTTGTTCCTCCTTGATGATTGACATATGCCACCGCTGTGGCGTTGTCTGACTGGATCCTGACTGGACGCCCTTGCAGCCTCTGAGACCATTTGAAGAGGCACAGCTTGATCGCCCGGATCTCCAGGACATTGATCGGCAGGAGGGCTTCCTCTGGGGTCCAGCGACCTTGCGCCGACTGGACACCCCAGACTCCCCCCCAACCTGTAAGGCTGGCGTCTGTCGTGATCACTATCCAGTAAACCGGAAGAAATGACTTCCCGGCCAATAGAGCCGGTGCTGTCAGCCACCATACCAGGGATCTCCTGACTGGTGGCTCACTCGGATTTGATAATCCAGAGATGATGGACCTCTGTTCCATCTTGACAGAACTTCCTTCTGTAACACTTGAGTGTGGTCTTGAGCATATGGGACCGCCTCAAAGGAGGCTACCATGAGGCCCAACACTCGCATGTAAAAACGGAGTGACCACCAATTCCTGGAAGTCAGCTGCCGTACTGCAGCCCGGAGGGTCTGCAACTTCTCCACAGGGAGGAATACCTTTGCCTCTGAGGAATCCAGAATCAACCCCAGGTACACTAGGCGTTGAGTGGGCACCAATACTGACTTTTGCGTGTTTAGTATCCAACCACAGTCTCGAAGAGTCTGACAGGTAATGGACACGCTTACCACTAATTCTGAGCTTGAAGGGGCCTTCAGCAGAAGGTCGTCCAAGTAACCTGTGATAGAGATACCCCGCTGTCTTAGAAGTGCCAGAATCGGAGCGAGCACCTTGGTGAAAGTCCTGGGTGCTGAGGCAAGGCCAAACGGGAGGGCCACAAACTGGTAGTGGTTCTTCCCGATAGCAAATCGCAGAAACCTCTGGTGTCTGGAGTATATGGGGACATGCAGGTATGCGTCCTTGATGTCCAAGGAGGCCAGAAAGTCCCCCGGATGGAGAGCCGTGACTACAGATCGAACCGACTCCATCCGAAATCTTTGTACTTTCACAAGCAATTGAGGGCTCTGAGATCCAAGATTGGCCGAACCCCCTCCTTCTTCGGCACAATGAACAGATTTGAGTAAAACCCCTGACCCCGTTCCTGTTCTGGAACTGGAATAACTACCCCGCGTTCCAGTAGACCCTTGACCACCCCATACAGGGCCTCCCGACGGGTCGGTAGTAGCTGGAGATTGGAGGTGATGAATCTGTCCGGTGGACAAGAGAGAAATTCTATCTTGTAGCCTGAGGAGATTACTTCACAAACCCACCTGTCGGAGACTAGAGCAGGCCACTGTGTTGCGAATTTGCGAAGACGTCCCCCCACCCGAGAGCTGGGTGGGGGAGGACCTTCATGTGGACGCAGATTTGTCCGCAGGCTTGTTGGGTCTGCGGGACCAAGGACGCTTTTGTCCTTGGGCAGGCGCTTTATCGGCCTGGGGTCTTTTCCCTGTCACCTTAAGGGGGCGAAAAAACCGCTTGCGTGCAGTAAAGGAGGGCCCTTGCCCTTGGCGTGGCCCCTTACCCTTGCTAGTTTGGGGAAGCAAAGTGCTTTTACCTCCAGAGAAGCCCCAAAAAGTCTGTCGCCCTTAAAAGGCAGATCCAACAGGGCTTTCTTGGAAGTCTGGTCCGCAGACCAGCCCTTTAGCCAGATCAGGCGGCGTATTGCTACTGCATAAACCAAAGCTCTTGACAGCAGGGGAATAGTATCCATGTCTGACTCGCAGACAAACTTAAGGCCCTGGACCAACTGGTCAGCCAAAGTTATCTCATTAGGAGGAGCATCTCGCTCCTTTAACCCCTGGAGTAGCAATTTTGCCCATTCAGTAAGTGTCTGAGACACTAGGGCCCCCGCCAATGCCGGGCGTACTGCCGAGCCTACCACTGAGTATAGGTAGTGAGCGAGTGCTTCAGCCTTCTTATCCACAGGGTCCTTGAAAACAGGAGCCCCTTCTACTGGAATAGTGGTGGCTCAATTAAGTATGGACACCGAAGGGTTCACTATAGGGGGAGAGGTCCATATTTTCAGAAAACTCTCCTCAAAGGGGTACCGTACTGCAAACCTCTTTGGGTCTGTAAAGACCCTCAGTGGGTTCTCCCATTCCTTGTATAAGAGTTTGTCAAAATAAGACACACAAGGGAACACCTTAGCAGTGCGGGCAGGTTTACGAAAACCAAAGGGGACTGGAGTATCTGCTACTTCTGCAGTATTTTCCAACTTTAGCGTATCCCGCACTGCAGTAATAAGGTCAGATACCAAAGCCGTCTCGCGTACTGACCTGGACTTGGAGTCCTCCTCACTGTCCGATCGGTCACGGTCTGCAGTCTCTGATGCATCAGAATCTGGGCCATGAGCCGTAGCTGGACCTGGTTCTGCATCAGAAATATCCCCAGAAGATTGCAGGGGACGGGGGCGTTTATTACCCCCTGTATTCCCGTGTGCTGCTTCCACCCTGGCAGCAAACGCCTCTAGGATTGCCGACATAGCGTCCATATACACCTCAGGGACACCAGCTGCTAAATCTGGTGTTTCAGGGGAGAAGACATCTGGCTCAGATGCCATGCTGACCACACGCTGACACCCACAGGGCTCCAGGCAAGATATCAATAGGCCACCATCCTGTGCTGCAGAGAGGCTGGGTCACCCAGAGGACTCACCACCCTGGATAGGTACTGCTATGCTGCCGTGTGCTGTGCCTGTGATGCTGTCCCTCTGCTGCTGTGTCAGTCTGCTTCTTTTATCAGCACTTCCTGTGTAAATTTTCGCGCCAGTGTAATGCACCCTAGAGGCCGGAGGCTCTCGCAAAATGGATGCCAAAAACATCTGTATGGAAGATAATGTGGGCTCCAAGAAAATGGCCGCGGAGCTGAAGATAGAGGTCAAGCAGCCGTAGCCCACAAAAAGATGGCCGCCGAATGGCAATCTATACATACAGGGTGGACAAACATGGCCGTCGATCACCTGATAGGGGCCAGTGGGTTTGGCCGAACCACAGGAAGATGGCCGCCGGGCAGTCACAAGAGGCCAAACTTGGCATGGACCACCTCAAAATGGCCGCCGACAGCATGGAGGAGGAAGCACACACACACACACACAGGTACGCAGAAATGACATTTCTTTTAAATGTTACAGCCAGCCCCGCTCCAGTGGGACCCCTTAGGTGACCCCCAGCACCCAGCAACCTTTAGCTAGAAGCCCAGGGAGGAGGGAAAGGCAGGGAGAGAGGGAAGAAAGGGGCCACAACCACTTACTTGATCTCTCCAGGAATGTCCAGCTAAATCACCCAGCCGAGGCAGGGGAGTTTTACTTACCTATCCTGCATGTATTATGCTGGAAGACATTCCAAACAGATCATTGTCCGTGCACGGAAGGTGACTGTTGGCCAGGCATGCTGTGATTGGACCCAAAAGGGACGATCATATGTATGCCCTGGAGCGTGACGCTCACCGGACAGGCTGCTGCGACTCGGCCGTAAGGTCAGCCGAAGCTGAGCGGTCCGATGCAAGCCTTGGAGCGTAAGCTCACCGGCCAGGCTGCTGCGACTCGGCCGTAAGGTCAGCCGAAGCTGAGCGGTCCGATGCAGGCCCTGGAGCGTAGGCTCACCGGCCACCCGTGGAGCGATGGGCATGTCGTGGAAAACCCAGCGCGTAGCTAGGGTCGGCACACGCTCGATGGCCGAAACTGGGGAGACTACAAGGATCGAGGATCCAGCCTGTCACCCAGTCGGCAGTTGATCGAAGATCGCAGGAAACAACAAATGGGAAAAAAAATATATATATATATATTTTTTTCCCCCGGACCAATGGGCCCGAAGGGAGCCATGTCCTACTCCTTGCTAGACAGAAAAAAACTGATCTGTGAGATGCAGACTGAGAGGTTATACCCAGAGGGTCCGCCCCCTGGGCGGTACTGTAGAAGGTGTGATGCAACACTTTTTACAAGTTTTTCTGCCTAGTCACTCCTAATTAACGGATAATACCCACTTTGTCAATAGAGAAGCTGTGTCGGTCCATGGACGAAAGAGTAAATATTATTCAGCTACCCATAAGATATTGTACCCTCACATGGTTCCGTTTTATTTGTTCATAAGACCCACAATTAGCCACATATTTGAAATCTTTAGGAAAGAGGAGTTACATAACAAACAATAAGGATCCACATGTCAACTCTTGTAAACCTAAAAATTAAATAAAATAAAAAATAGCAAACAGGTTATATTTACCCGCTGTATGCAATGGTTTTGCACACAACAGCCCCAATACTCCTTTTTAGGGGTTCCAATACTGGCCCTTCTGGCTCCCCCTGCCAAGTGCCCCATAGCAAGCCGCTTATATCCATAACATATGGAGCATGGCTCGGCCCTACCCCATGCTCTCTGCTTACTGACTTTGATTGACAGCTGCAGGAGACAATGGCCCCAGCTGCTGACTCTACAAAAAAGTGGCAAACACCCCCACTTATAACTAGCATTTGCAGTACGGTGCACATGAAAGGGCAAAGCACATCACAAACAAACAAAAGATTTCCTAGCACACTTACCAGCCAGCCAGCCAGCCTGCAAAACAACCAAATTGACCCTGTCTAACAATTAATGTTAACCACTTGCCTACCAGCGCATGCACTTTTACGTCGGCAGAATGGCACGGACAGGCAAATGGGCGTACAGGTACGTCCCTTTAAATTTGCCGTTGTGTGGGCGTGCGTGCGTCCCAGGGGCGGATCCAGGGGGGGCAACAGGGCAATTGCCCCCCCCAGTAGTGTATTTAGGTTTTGTGCTGCCCTAGGCCTGACTAAACTTGTGCACCCCCTAATTTAAATATGACCCACCCCTTCCAGTCAAGGCTATACCCCTTTCTGTTTAAGACCCGCCCTGAAATTTTCCAGTGGGGACACTAGTTCTTTGGGCCTGGGGGGGGGGGCATTGGATTCCCTTAATTTGCATAGATTTCCTCTCACTTCCTGTTTGGCTATGGGGCAGGAAGTGAAGGGAAATCTCTGCAATGGGACAGGGATGGTAAAAAATAAACTGACAGGGGCTATAACCCTCCCTTACTCTATCCAAAATGAAAGAAAAAAAGTGTTGCCTATAGTTCTACTTTAAGCACAAATTTCTGATAATTTTATGGAGAGGACTAAGAAGATATAACCATGTCAATGGTGCAGCAGAAAACATATAGCACAGTGATAAAGGTTTGTGGTCCAGGACGATAGGGCAGTCAAAATTAGAAGCAGCTTGCGTTATACTAACAGTGTAGCATAAGCCGGTGGGGACTCTTTCCGTGCTGCCCCCCTGCAAAGTGCTGCCCTAGGCCTGGGCCTTGTTGGCCTAGGCCAGGATACAGCGTTGCCCCCCCCCCCCCCCCCCCGAGACCATCTGTCTCACTCACTTGCTTGCTCTGTTTTTGTGTTTTTTTTTGTGCCTGATCTCCCGGACTTTGGGGACCCGGTTCCCTGGACCTACGGCTGGGGAGCACTGATTTTTTAAAACCGGGCACCCCTTCTATAGACTCCAATGTTAAATGGTCATTTCTCCAGTGACTTTGCGGACCCGGTACTGGCCGGTCGTAGGTCCCATGGACCCCAAACTTGTCACACATGTAGCCCCATGTCTCCTCTACAAGTGTGCAAAGTCTGGGAGACCTACGGCCTGGGAGCACAGATTTTTCAAAGCCGGGCACTCCTTCCATAGACTCCCATGTTAAACATCAGTCTAGTCATGGGCACAGTGAAGCATGGGCACAGTGAGGCATGGGCACAGTAAGGCAAAGTGAGGCACAGTTAGGCATGCAGATGGACACCCTAGGCTTATACTCGAGTCAATATGTTTTCCCAGTTTTTTGTGGTAAAATTAGGTGCCTCGGCTTATATTCGGGTCGGCTTATACTCGAGTATATACAGTACTTGTTCTGCGGCTGCCGCTGCCTCTCTGAGTCTCTCTCTCAGTTTCTCACATCAGCCGATCAGCGGCGCAGAGAGAGAGACTCGTCTAATGTAGTTACGCGGTGCACTGACACAATACCAGGAGCGGAGGAGGAGGTGGGTGGAGCCTCTTCCCTGCACTCGTTGCTAACGCCTGGGCCGCTTGGCATCTAGCAACGAGTGACGTCAGTGAGTCACGTCGGGCTGCTCTGTGGGCAGGTGCGATAGCGTGCAGCTCCACAGACGGGTAAGAAAGCGGGCGGCTCCACTTGCAGCGCAATTTGTGGGCGTTCGGCGCGGTTCGTGGGCAGACCGTGCTGCTCAGTGTGTTGGCAGCGCAGGTGAGAGTGAGAGAGCAGGCTCAGTGTGGCAGCTGGCCAATCAGCTAGCCGGGAGCGGGGGAGCAGAGAGATGAGATCATCTCTCACCGCCCGTGCCTGCCCTGCATTCCTGCAGTGACTTCCGCCCTCACTGTGCAGGCAGCAGAGAGATTACATTATCTCTCTGCTGCCTGACTCTGGGAGTCTGGTAAACAGCAAGAGACAACCAAAACTACACTTTAGCAGGCAAGTTAGTGACAATCCGCAAGGTGTGGCAGGCGACGTGGCAAGTGACAATCCGCAAATTGTGTCAGGTGACATGGCAAATGACAATCTGCATCTGGTGGCAGGCAAGTGACAATCAGCAAGGTGTGGCAGCTGACGTGGCAAGTGACAATCCGCAAGGTGTGGCTAGTGACAATCCGCAAGGTGTGGCAGGTGATGTGGCAAGTGACAATCCACAAGGTGTGGCAAGTGACAATCCACAAGATGTGGCAGGTGACGTGGCAAGTGACAATCCGCAACGTGTGGAAGTGACACGCTCAGGGCTCCCACTAATTGCAGGTGACGGTGGCAAGTGACACACTCGGGGCTCCCACTGATTCTGCATTGAACTATTTAATTTTATATTACAATGTAATAATAGAAATAATGCGCTTCAATCATCCTGACACCATAACAACCATGGTGTCGGGATGATTGAAGCGCCGACACCAGCCATTTCCCAGTTAAATTTCCCACAAAAAAAACAAATTTTTTGGCAGTGCCCCTCCCGAGAAAAGACTCTGGATCCGCCCCTGGTGCGTCCCTGCCGCGAGCTCCGTGACCATGCCTGCGGGATCCGTGGACTCGATGTCCGCCGGTGTCCCGCGATCGTGTCACGGAGCTGCAGAATGTTCTGCCTAGTGACAGGACACTGATCGTCTGCTCCCTCTCCTCGGGAGCAGTGATCAGTGTCGTTGTCACAGTAAGCCTAGCCCCCACACAGTTAGAATCACTCCCTAGGACACACTTAACCCCTTCCTCAGTTTAAGCCGATACGTATTCTTCTACATATTTTTGGTAAAAAAATTGCGATAAGCAAATTTTTCTAGTATTTGCGGCGATCAGTGATTTTTTTCATGACTGCGACATTATGGCGGACACATCGGACACTTTTGACACTATTTTGGGACCATTGTCATTTTCACAGCGATCAGTGCTATAAAAATGCACTGGTTACTGTGAAAATGACACTGGCAGTGAAGGGGTTAACCAGGAGTTAAGTGTGCCCTGATTTGTGTTTCTTACTGTGGGGGCGTGGCTTAGCGTGTGACGTCACTGATCGTCGTTCCCTATTACAGGGAACAGACGATCAGTGAAACTCACACTAGGAAGCACGGGGAGAGGTTTGTTTACACTTACTTCTCCCCGTTCTTCCTCTCTGTGACCCGATAGTGGGACATCAGCGGCGATCGGGTCCGCTGTTCCCGCAGGCGCGGTCATGGAGAAGAGGACCGCGACCCACGGCTGGGCTCTTAAAGGGGACGTACCTGTACGCCCATGTGCCCAGCCGTGCCATTTTGCTGACGTACATCGGCGTGTGGCGGTCCTCAAGCGGTTAAGGAAGAGTGGGCTCCCTCCAGGCAAACCTGCCCTTAATCTATACACTGCTATATGTGCTCCTACTTAGGAGATTCTGAAATTCATGAGTTAGTACTGCAGTTTACAGAAAAGCCTTGACATGGGCACTGCAGCTTACGCATATATTTCTCAAATGTGTGCAAACAAAACCCCTTGTTTTTAACATAAATTGTTAGACAGGGTCAATTCGGTTGTTTTGCAGGCTGGCTGGTAAGTGTGCTGGGAAATCTTTTGTTTGGTCGTGATGCTGCCTCTCTATCCAGTGAGAAGAGAGAGAGCTGAGAAAGCCGCCGCTCTCTGTCACAACACTGGATCAAGATTGTGCAGCTTACGCATATATTCGCAAATGTGTGCAAATGTGTGCAAACAAAACCCCTTGTTTTTAACGTAAATTGTTAGACAGGGTCAATTTGGTTGATTTGCAAGCTGGCTGGTAAGTGTGCTGGGAATTCTTTTGTTTGATCGTGATGCTGCCTCTCTATCCAGTGAGAAGGGAGAGCTGAGAGAGCTGCTGATCTCTGTCACAGCACTGGATCAAGATTGTGCTCAGGTAAGTATAAGGGAGGGCTGCGGTTGGGGGAGCTGCATAACGCATATTTTTTACCTTAATGTAGAGCAGTGGTTCTCAACTCCTGTCCTCAGGACCCACTAACAGGCAAGATTTTAAGTATTACCTTGGGGAGATGCAGACTATTATACTGCAATCACTGAGCAGCAAATGATATCACCTGTGATGTATTTCAGTTATCTCGCAAACCTGGTCTGTTAGTGGGTCCTGAGGACAGGAGCTGAGAACCACTGATGTAGAGAATGCATTACGATAAAAAAAAAAAAATCCTTCTGCCTTTAGAACCACTTTAAATAGGGATATCTCTAAGTACACAGCACCCACCAATTTAATGAGTGTACATAACAGGAAAAAAACATGTCCATTGCACATTTGTGGACATTGTGTTCTTTTTAATATCTGAAGCAAGTTTTGTATTAATTCTCTTTATTTATTTCTTTTATTTTCAACTAAAGCTCTGAATTAATGAAGGATCCTTAATCTAACTGCAAATGTCAACCTTTTTACAATTACAGTATGTCCACCACTATTTGGGTGCTTGTAGTTGTATGTAAAGAGAGACAATCACTGGAAGAAATATAAGAAAGAGAAGATAGACAGGATAAATAATAAAAGGAGAGACAAGGAACAAGTAAAATATATTTATTGTAATAATTATCAGTTATACTGTATATGTGCAATACATTTAATTACGTTTGTAGGTGGAAAATATTTGTAGACACTCTCCATTCATCTCTTCCGTTGTTATGCCTGTTTGTAAGACCAAATTTGTATTGCCTCGGTCAGCAAATTATAAAGAATTTAATAGTAAATACACACAATTTCATTATATCTGTGTTTGTTGATTAGAAGCTTGGAGGTCAACCCAGTAAACATTCAGCTTGCTTGGAACAAACTGTGCAGGAATCTAATAGAAAGCAATATTGTTGAAAATGGATACCAATTGAAAACAGAGAGCAATGTCAACTATTTCCCACTGGGAACTGGCAACAATAAAACCAGCCAAGCATTACACAGTGCAGCCTGCCAAATGTCATTAGTGTGTAGAAACATTTAAAGGAACATTCTTGTAAAGAAGCCCCTGAACCATTTTTTTCTCAACTCTTGGCAGCCAAGCAGTGATGGTTTACTTTATGTTTTACTTAACAGCCAATAACTGTAAAAGAGAGAAAATATTTACTAAAAAAAAAAAAAAAAAAAATAGACGTAAACCATAAAAAAAAAAAAAAAAAATTGCCTAAAAATACAATATAGCAGAGAATGTAATTGTTTTTTATTCCTGGTATTTTCCATGGAATGTTTATAGCTTTTAGCCTTAAAATTCCAGTAGGGCACTGTGCGGTGATACTTATGATTTTATTTTTATGTATTTGTTTCTTTTTTTTTTGGTGCCGGTGATGGGGCCAGCCAAAGATTGACTCGCGTTTTAACAGCAAATCTTATTTCTGGTTTTAAAGCTTTTATGTTTCCTTAGATTCCAAAAGGATGTTTTCTAATTAATCTAACAAAAGAAAATGTGTCTGACTCAGACAATAGATGTTTAATGAATGCAAGACTGAAATTCGGAAAGAGCCATACAACAGTGCCATCTAGTGAGCCTCTGCTACAGTGCACTGCCTGGCACTGGGAACGCTTTTCCGCATAATATAATTGAATGCTAGCAGGACCAATACATTGTATTGCAGTCCTCTGGGGCTAATAAAACTGTTTTGGAGGTATGTGCCCAAAAATTCAACAAAGGATTTAGCTTTTGTGATACTGCTCTGTATCGCTGAAGCCAAGTTGAAAAAAATAAAATGATACTCCCAGGATTTAGGAAAAGAAAATACACAATTTCAGTAATATGAAGTCCTGACACTCATATTAGATAGATATATACAGTAGATAGATAGATAGATAGATAGATAGATAGATAGATAGATAGATAGATAGATAGATAGATAGATAGATAGATCGATCGATCAACCTATTAACAGGACATAGAAAGAAATGCAGATATATAGATTAGGGCAGCATGGTGACCTATGGCTTATTACTCTGGCTTGTACTACAGTCAACTTGCAAATGAACTCCAGGTATGGATATTTTTCCATAGTTACATTGGTCCAGCTTGCCATACCTTTGTGGTCCCCCAGGAATCTGGAAATCACCATAGTAGGCTTCTAAGCCCTGCTGCCTACTGAACACAGAAGGGCACTTGCACTGGCACCATTCAGAGACCACTTTTATATTTTCTCAAGGGGTGCAAAGAGTTCTCAGATTGGACGAAGTGGAGACTGTGACATCACCACCCTGACTCTTCACCTCATCCAATCATTAAGAAAATGCAAAGCATTCTCTGAAAAGGCCCTGTGCTGAGCAGGCAACCTCAACAGGGCAGCCGCTTGGCACAGGACACGGAAGCTAGTGGAGATCATTGTAGTATTGGCATCTACTAAAGTGATTCCCAGCTTCCACGGCAATCGGCCAGGTATGATATATGCAAAGTTACATTGGTCTAAGCTGGACCCATAGTTACAAACATTCGACTTACAAACGACTCCTACTTACAAACGAAGGGAAACAACAGGAAGTGAGAGGAAATAACCCCCTAGGAAGGGAAATTCACTCCTGTAAGAATTATTATGGGAAAAAATGTACCTCCACTGATGATTTATCACCAGGGCTTGTTTCCACAACAACCCAAATTTTTCAAAATCCAATTGTCATCGGGACAGAAAGTGAGGTGAAATCTTCTGAACAGGGACACCGACAGCAAAACAAATGTTACAGGGGTGTTAACCCTTCTCTATTCTATTCAAAAAGCTTAAAAATTGTTTTCTGGGCTGGAGCTTCACTTACAAAATGTACCTGTTCCGACTTACAAACAGATTCAACTTAGGAAAAAACCTACAGACCCTATCTTGTTTGTAACCCGGGGACCGCCTGTACTGGGAATTCATCTTTAAAGCTGAAGTTTAATCAGCTTATATTTTGTCTTCCCAGTTTCTTCACGCCCTCCTCATCAACATGCTAAAGAAATTTTTAAATAAAACCTTCCCTATTCATTGCATACCTTATTTTAGTCCCAGTGATATCATAGTTGGGTTTTTGTGCTTCCATGTGCAGTACAAGCAATTCATGGCTGGTGGGAGGTGCCAGCAGGATGCTGTACATACTGTAGCTTCCTGAAAACATTAAGCTGTAATAATGCCCATATGTGATGAGCCTTCATCATAACTGAAAAAAACAAAAATTTAATGAATGAAAGGGGCAGGTCAAGGACAGTCAGGCTGGGGAGGAAAGGACTAGACGACGATGGATATGCTTCATTTAGAAAATGCTGCAGGATCTAATGCACATTGTGAGAAACTCATAGTGTATAGTGAATTCTATGTAAGCAATTTCAGTACAGGAGAGGAGTCTGTATCACTGCGTAGGACTGAAGGAAAGGCTGGAGTTCAACATTTCACACTGCTGTCTGCATAGAGTTTATATGCTCCTCCTATTCTTGCTTGGATCCTCTGGTAGCTTCTGCCTTCTTCCACAAAACAGAAAAAATATAACAGTAGGTTATTGGCTCTCCTGCTTGTTGTATTTGCATTCAATTACTTATTTAAAAAGTAAATTTTGTACCCATAAAGGGGTAAATATACTGTGGTGTGCCAAGCCTTTCATAGGATGGTCAGCTTGTGTTTAGAGGCAAAGTAAGTGCCAAGAAAACCCTTACCACACCCTTATACCATTACCGGCCTGGACTTGGACACAAAGAGATACATTACTTCATGGTATGTTTACCAGATTCTGACCCTATCTGCATGGAAGCAAATATTTGTGAGAGCAACCAATGTTTCATCAAATGTTCGATTTTGTCAATCCTGGGCCCACTGTAACCTCATTTTCCTAGTTATGTCTCCAATTCTCTGCAAGGTTTTACACACTTTGTGTTCAGATATGAGCTGTGCACTTCCCATGAGGCTGAATAATCTGTCCATCTTCCTCTGACCTTTCTCATTAACAAGGTGCTTTCACCCACAGAACTGACATTCATTGCACATTTTTTGTTTCTTGCACCATCCTTTGTAGGGCAGAGATTGCAATGAATGGAAATCCTAGCAAGTCAGCAGTTTCTAAGATGCTGCAGCCACCATGCCTGACATCCACAGGCATTTCTGTGGATGTAACTTTCTACCACATATTTTTAATTCTTATATTTGCAACTACTGAACCTCTTGATCACATCTGCATGCTTTATGCATTCAGTAGAAGCCACACGATGTGTTAGCAAGCCGGTGTACCTAATAAAGTGGCCAACATGTGTATGATTGTAGTAGGAGCATTCATTTGTAAGCTCTTCCAGGCACAGCCATTGATTTGAATGGTCCAGTCTTCTCTGTAATGTGTTATGGAAATAAATCATTGCTAGATATAGCTTTAAAATAAGTAACAACCTATGATGCAAAATTGTATTTCTTTATCAGTTTTAAAATATCACAATGGCTTCAGGTTTAAATTTGAAGGTGCTTTAAATAACATTACATTACAAAATGATTTGTGTAGCTAGGTGTAAAAACTACAGATTAGGCACTTGCAGCAATTTCCCAGAACCCTTTTCTTCTATTCTTATGATAGTAAAAGGAAAAAATAAAGTAAACAGTGGTAGCAAAAACATAATTATAAATCAACAACATAAATCCTCCTCTAAAATGAATTAGAAGACCATGTCACCTAACCATTCATCTCAACAACAGTTTTCCCATAAGATGATATGTGCATTCTATGTACCTTGTGTAGATGTCTAAAATCCCTGAGACTACAGCTGAGCACCACCATCTTAGATGTTATGTCAGCAACCCCAGCAGACTCAGAGTCATCATTCAAGTGACGCCCTATAGCATTCTTCAGAGGCGTAGCTTAAAGCATGTGGGCCCCGATGCAAAAGTTGACCTGCCCCCCCCCCCATTGCCACCCACCACGTCCACCATGAGTGCAGATACATCCACCACACGCCAAGATACTCAAAGTGGCTTAAGAGTTTTGAGTTCCCAGAGTTCCTCTTTTCATCAGAGGACAGGGATTACCGCTGGAGAATCAGAGGACAGGGATCACTGGCAGGTCACTTGGCAGAGCTCCTTTCTCTTCCCAGCACTGTATACAGCTCTTCCCCCACACTACACAGGGCTGAAATCCCATTCCTTTACACACAGGCTGTCAGTCTTCTCAGGCTGTGTCTGGGTTTTATGTTGCCCTTCTGACCTATCAAATTCTCCTGTCAGAACGGCAGTGTAGTTGCAGTAGGCAGATACACCCTATGCAGCTCATGGCTAACTGGCTGTGTTGTAAAGGAATGTGATTTTAGCCCTGCAGAGGAGGAACAGTATTGAGTTCTGTAATGGGAAAGGAGCTCAGTAGCTGAGCATAGTATCCAGGGCAGAGGGGGTGGTCAGGGGGCTTTGGGGAGGGTGTGCAACTTAGATCTGGGGGGTCAAAAGCCATGTGACACAAAATCTGGAGCCTGCAGCCCTTTAGGGGCCCCCCGAGGAGGTGTTAAGGGATTTGTTTTAGCAATTTCTGAAGGTTTCTCTGTCCGTGTTGCCAGGTGTTGGGGAAGGTCACCTCTCAGAGGTGTGTGTCTTTTCCCCAGTTGTCAGGGAAGTGGTGTAAGTGGACATCCCTGGGTGGGGGGGTTACAGAGAATCCCAGCTGGTGACTAGGAGACTCTGAGCGGTGTCTTACCTCACCAGTGACATTGGTCCCATCGTGGCTATAAGACGGCACTCCCCTCCTCTAGCCTCGATAAACACGGTTACCATTCTATGTTGCCAGCACACAGCACAGACACTTCCCCATCCTGGGCTGTTCTCACCTTGTGCTCCTCTCCATTCAGGAAATGCCTCAGAGCTTCTGCCCAGCCAATGAGATTGGAGGGGTGTGGACTGTGGAAGGCAAAGTAGAAGCCAAGTACTGGAGTGTGGCTGTGGGGCCCTAGGGCAGATCGGAGCTGGACTTTGTGGAGAATATGATAATATGACAGGGAGGCTGCTGGAGCCCCCTGGAGCTAGTACCGGGGTTGCGATTGTGACCCATGCAAGCCCTTATGCTACGCCCATGGCATTCTCTTTCATTCCTCCCCTAGCAGCAAATAAAAGGCTATGTATGGAGGTGAGAGTAGAAAGGGTGGAGGAGCTTGTCTAGCAGAGACAATAATTCAATATTTTAATTCAATATCCTGTGATAGGATATTGACTTTTAGTGGAGTAGTCACATTTTCTAGCAAGTTCAGAGGCACATTGCAAAAAAATCTAAGGAAAACAAAAATGTTGCAAGTAAGCCATTTGAAAAACTTTTTGCATCCTTTTATCTGTAGTGTTTTAAGTTGGTGACAGGATCTCTTTAAAGTAGGTTTGGATAGAGTAGGCAGTGTTAAGAAAGCCTGTTTTTTTTTTTTTTTTTTTTTTTTTTTAGCTGTCTTTGTCCCTATGGAAAGATTTTCTATTTTCATGGAAATAGCAGAAAGTAAGAGGAGATCTTTTTAAAGCAGAGGGATATCCCTTCTTAGACAATTGTCAACAGAACAGGTTCCAAATTGTTAGTTTTCCCATCGCCTTTTTTGTAATTTCTGTATCGAATACAACAGTCAACATGGCAAATAGGGGGGTTAACCCATTAATGCCTTTTGTTCCGATATTGCAACAGTGGTGATGTGGGCATTATTTATATCCTACTTCTCTAGGTAACATATAAATTTTATGCGCAAAAATTCAACCTTAGGCATAAATGGGTTAATTTCCCCAGCGGAATTACAGACAACAATAGAAAACCCAATGCATGTTCTAACCTTTCTTCACTCTATACAAAAGTTTAAAAGAAAGTTTTGGCCTTACATACTGTAAAGTTTGAGTGATTGTGGCAATGACAACATGTAATAATATAATCCATAATTTAGTAGCATTTGCAATAAAAATAATAATATTATGCTTTGCAGATTCTTTAGCTGACCATCTAGAGTACATTTTTTCATCACTTTCATTTACCGTACTTCTCAGAATTTCTTACATCACCTTTTTCACAATGGTCACCCTTCATTTCTAAATATACATTTCAAGCATCTAATTATATGGCTCAGTATTTCTCAAGTGTTCTCCGTGCCTTATATTAGAAGAGGTAGTAGGTATTTTCAATGAGAAAAAAAAGAAACACAGGATACTTTAAAGTTTGTGCCATGTAATTTCTAGAAAATATGTTTTTGGAGTGTTCTACACACTTCACATAAGGAAGAGTATATGAGTAGCAATCAGTAAGTGCGCTGACCATCAATACATCATGACTCTATTTGTGACTGATACGCTCCCTGCAGTGCATTAAACAGAACAGAATGTGCCAGACACGATGTTCTCCCAGCTACAAACATTGCACCGATGCAGCAAAGTTAAATAGCAATCTCGCGGAGAAAAACGGTAAATGGAAGCAGAGAAGAAGGAGCTCTCGGATAAGTGGAGAGATTTAGACAGCATGTGGTAGGAAAGCTGAAGGACTTGATGCACAAGAATATAAAGATACTGTGCGTCAAGAAAACACACATAGAAATACAAACACTCATTTGGCGAGTGGGTATTTTTGCAATTCAAAGACTTTTTTTTTTTTTTTTTTTTAACTCTGTCTATACTAAGCAGCAACACAGACACAAGCCATCAGCAGTCTTCTAGCTGTTAGGAAGTTACAAGCCCAGAGCCTCCAACATGACCCACTCTAGCAGATAAAAAACATTCTACCCCTGAGTTGGGTTTGCCTAAACTAGCAGAACTCCGGCCAAAACCTTTTACATTTTTTGGGTTAGTTAATTAGTTTTTTTTAAAAAGGCAGTAATCCCCTTAGTTCCCATCGCAGGGACATGAAATTAGGCAAAATCCATAAAGGAAAAACAACATATAATAAAAATAAAATAAATAAATAAAAAATCTTTCTTTAGTAGACAGGGAAGGTCACCTTTTTACTCCACAAAATTTAGAAAAAGCCAGAACTCCATACGAAAACATCAGCGATTTATTGAGGTTGAAAAGCCATACTCCTTTTGCTCTATACTTTTAATTTAACTTCAACAAAATGCAGAGGCTTTTGCATGGAGTGCTGGCTTCTTTTTACAATTTAAGCTATAATATGATATCATCTGTGCATTCCTGACCTGTGGTGTCCTGAGAGTCTGGTGCTGGATAGATTTGTTTGCACCTTTTTACTTCTGTCTTTATCCCTGTTGGAGATTCTCTTTCTTTTCTGTTCCTGGTAACTACATAGTCACCGGGCAGGTAAGGAGGGGAAATCTCCCCAACAGGACCACAGGCAGCAATAGTGGAAAATGTTTTCTCCCCATGCTTTCCTCTGTGGTTGCATGGCAAACTACTCAAGTGAGTAAATTGTTCATATAACAATGACAGATTTTAGCCATCCAATACAAGTTGTGTCATATTTACTATGCTTTACAAGCTCTTAGGTTTGCACTCCCTCTTTTTTTCTTTGGGAATTTTTTTTTTTCCTTTTTATTTTCTACAACTGCACAAAGCCACAAGCAAAAAGTGGTGGCTACAACAAACTGGGAGAATTTAAATATAGCATGCAAATGTTCTGCTGGTACCATGTTTCCCCGAAAATAAGACCTACCCCGAAAATAAGACCTAGCATTATTTTCCAGGAGGGCTTCAATATAATCCCTACCCCGAAAATAAGCCCTAGTTTAAAATGCTTGTAAAATCCTATAATCCACTCTATTACAGTAGTATATAATGGACAATTTGTGTGTCTCTGTAATATAAATGTGGGGAAGAGAGCTCCGGCAGGTCACAGAATTGCTGAGCGGTGCTATAACGAAGGTATTTGGTACAATTCTATTACAGAAACACATTGTACATTATATAATACTGTAATAGAGTGGATTATAGGATTTTACAAGCATTTTAACGCTGTTCACACTGGGGATTCCTGTCAGGCAGGGGGAGAAAGGGGGAGAGAAGACAACACATTACATGGTAAGACCTACCCCGAAAATAAGCCCTACTGTGTCTTTTGTTGCCAAAATTAATATAAGACCCAGGCTTATTTTTGAGGAAACACGGTATATGGTTTTTCTAAAACAGCCACATCTCTCCAATAAATTGCCCACATATTTGGAAATAAAGAGAACACCATGCTTCCTTTCTACAAACAGTTAAAGCTTCAAAGAATTCTGAGGGAGCGACTAATTAACTAGGATCAAATTTTGTAGGAAACTATATGAAAAGATGAGAGTGTTTATCTTGTAAATGACTGGTAGAAAAATGTGCTTATACCTGCAGACTTTGAAAGAGAGTTGTATATAAAAGCTGCCACTATACACTCAAAGGGAATAATATTTGTGGGTTTTAAGGCAAATATAAAAGAGGAGAAAGATAAAAGTGTTATCCTAGATTCTTCCACATTGTGCCTGTGGAGGTTTCCAATACTTTTCAAAGAGAATTATCAAAAAGATAATCATTGAAAGTATAACGAGCTGGTCAGGCTAAGCCAGAGGCATTGTGTCAGGCGCTCAGTCATCAAGGGCAATCGTCTCCAAAATATTCCCAGGAGAGAGGCCTTGGATCTGGCTCTGGGAAAAGGAAAGCAGAAACACAGGCACAGTGAGATGACAAGCATTTGGTTAAAAATTCCTAGGTATTGCAGACACGGTAACATAATTGTTCCGAAAGTAGAGGATGGTTTACATCACAGGTTTGCATTTCCCCTCTATACAGTTTATGCACAGATTCACAGCTGGTTACCAGCTCTTCTTAAGCTGTCTCCAGACTTCAGAAACCATTAGGATTTGCAGGTATTATCCAACTATCCATAGATAAAGAGTTCAGAGATTATAGTCAGAAAAGCAGAGAATTGGCCATGAGCCAAGTTTGTTGTGGCTGCTAGAGAGGGTCACATTTGAGGATAGCTTCTGTCGATGGGGTATCTGCCGATCGACTCCCGATTAGCGCTCTTGGCCGATGGCTAAGAGAGCGCTGACCAGTGTGTTCTGGCGAGGGGTCTGTGGCACTGTACTAACATTGGATATTTAGTACAGCAGCTCACCCTGAGCTGTCAGGTTTTTTTTTTCATTCAGCCCTGCTGGGTTGAACGACAAAAAAAACTACTAGTGTGTACTAGGCTATAAACAAGAAAACGTTTGTCACCGGAGAGTTTATCTGTATTACATAGAGGATGGAATGAAGGATAAGATGCAAGTAAAAAAAATAAAAAATCTTAAAATGTGTGTATCCACTTGCAGACCGCTGCACGCCGATATACGTCAACAGAATGGTAGCGGTAGGCAAATGGACGTCCCCTTTAAGGAGCCCGTATGTCCACCGCACTTTCCATGATCTTGCCCGCGGGCCCCGCGAACTCGATGTCCGCCGGTGTCCCGCGATCGTGTCACGGAGAGGCAGAACGGCGGATGACTGTGTAAACAAGGCATCTCCCTGTTCTGCCTAGTGACAGGACACTGATCTACTGCTCCCTGTCATTGGGAGCAGTGATCAGTGCCGTGTCACTAGTCGCCCAGCCCCCTTACAGTTAGAATCACTCCCTAGGACACACTTAACCCCTTCCTTGCCCCCTAGTGGTTAACCCCTTCACTGTCAGTGTCATTTACACAGTAATCAGTGCATTTTTATAGCACTGATCGCTGTATACATGACAATGGTCCCAAAATTGCGTCAAAAGTGTCCGATGTGTTCCGCCATAATGTCGCAGTCACGATAAAAATCGATGATCGCCGCCATTACTAGTGAAAAAAAAAATATTAATAAAAATGCCATAAAACTACCCCCTATTTTGTAGACGCTATAACTTTTGCGCAAACCAATCAATAAACGTTTATTGCGATTTTTTTTACCAAAAATATGTAGAAGAATACGTATCGGCCTAAACTGAGGAAAAAATATGTTTTTTTATATATTTTTTGGGGATATTTATTATAGCAATAAGTAAAAAATATTGATTTGTTTTCAAAATTGTCGCTCTATTTTTGTTTATAGCGCAAAAAAAAAAAACCGCAGAGGTGATCAAATACCACCAAAAGAAAGCTCCATTTGTGGGAAAAAAAGGACGTAAATTTTGTTTGGGAGCCACGTGGCATGACCGCGCAATTGTCAGTTAAAGCGACGCAGTGCTGAATCGCAAAAAGTGGCCTGGCTTAAGTGGTTAACATGTATAATGTGAATGTACAACATAAGTGTGTAAATTGTCATTGCTATATAAGTACTGCAAATAAATAACGTGTTGCTGTTGTCATTGCTACAACATTTTTGGTCAGATAAATAGGCATAACTGTACACATTCTATGTTGGTCAGGCGTGCTGGAGACGATGTGACAGACAGAGGGTGTGGCTGGCAAGGGGGGTGACATATGACGGGATATCTTAGTGAATCATTGATGTGTGGGAAATTACTGCTGGCATCTATGCACAGACAAGACACAGCAAAGAGAATGTGGTTACAAAACAAATGAATAGATGGAAGAAATAAGAAGACGAGGAAGAAGAAGAAAAAGAAGATACAAAATACTGTTGAGAAAAATCTAAAAAATTGAAGAGAGAGTGAGAAAGACAAGGCATTTTCAGCATGGTCAAACAATAACACATACACGTTTACTACAATCACACAACACAGAATTATATATATATACATATATATAATATATTAATTTCATACCAGTCTTAGTCCGTAAGGTTCAATATTGAGTTGTGTAAATTGATGATCTCGCGCCTAAATAAATTGTTAAATTAATTAAGAATCCCAGAATGAGACTCAGTGGCTGTATAGATTATCCACAATGCAGCCACAGGGCCTCAACATCGATTTGGACTTAAATTGCTTCCTCACCAATGATTAATTATATATTCCACTGTTTAGATATATTCTATAGGAGGATACATAGGTGCAGAGAACATATAAACTTAACTTTAATTTTAATATTAATTTATTTCGATTTATGAAAATATTTACCATGGAGAGATTGTTGTATTAATATACATTTTCAACTTATCATGTATAGTAGTTTCAGCAAGTGTAGTACCACATGTATCCACTGGGTTGGCGCGGTAGCGCGTACGACACAGTTGGATGTATTGGTAGATAGGGATATGTGGATATGTCAATATTATTCTATGTTAATGTGCTACCGAAGCGGGTTGTCTGCTAGTATGACACATTTTCATATTTTATAATTTATTTTATATTGTTAACCTGATATGGAGTTTTTTTAGATTATATCAATGCTGTGGTTATATTGTGTGGAGAGACGGCATTTAGGCTGGACGCAGTCCGGTAACTCCTCCCCCAACTGTGATTGACAACCGCATATAATAGTCAGACATACGTAGCCTGGTACGCTTCCTGACGACGTGCCTACACGAAACAGCTGTCGAGGCGCCAGACTACGTTCTGACGACACTTTCGGTCCCGCTGGCTCTTCCTCTGACACAGGTGGAACGCACGCCGGCTTATCTCCATACGGGTCACTAGCCCTACTAGTCCATGCTCTACAGCCTCAGTGCCGGGCTCAAGGCACTAACCAAGTAAGGGGGCATTTGGCTGTCATATTTTATCATGTTTTAATAAAACGGGATTACACTATTTTCCGCTCTATCTCTCTTTTTTGTGGTTCGCATTGCTCCATCCGAGCCTCCAGGAGGCAGGGATTCCTTATGCCTGCTCTTTGACATCAATATCCATGCTAGCAAGTGGAACTTGCACAAAGCGCATTTGACTCCTTTTTAACTAAAAGAGTCAACTATATCTGGTAAGCTGCTATAATTTACCACGAGCACTATCGGGTGTCCTGTACTAAGGTGGTGAAGGCTATCACTTCAAGCAAATTCTTTTGTCTGTTTAACAGAGTCGTTTCTCAGGATTCACTTCACTGTTTTGGAATTTATGGACTAACATTTGTTCCTTTGACAAATATTTATTTATTTTTGGGACATTGAGTCTCACACGATTGACATTGCATGTTTGATCATTTGTTGTCACATATTTATCTGTGATTGTATCATAATCTGTTTGGCAAAGTTATTTCACCCATTAAGGGGACTGCATAGAGGCTGGTCATTATGATTGGATAGTCATAGACTAGTTATTGCGGTTCACACAGGTAGGCTGGTGTTCACAATTTATTCACGTAATATATAATTTAATGCAAGTAATTTATTTAATTCATATTATTTATATGCTTTAGCGCCCCCTATATATAATTGCTAATATTGCACTTATAACCATTTCCAATCAATATTGAGTTGGCCCACCCTTTGCAGCTATAACAGCTTCAACTCTTCTGGGAAGGCTGTCCACAAGGTTTAGGAGTGTGTCTATGGGAATGTTTGACCATTCTTCCAGAAGCACAATTGTAAGGTCAGGCACTGATGTGGACGAGAAGGCCTGGTTCGCGGTCTCCGCTCTAATTCATCCCAAAGGTGTTCTATTGGGTTACGGTCAGGGCTCTGTGCAGGCAAGTCAAGTTCCTTCACCCCAAACTCGCTCATCCATGTCTTTATGGACCTTGCTTTGTGCACTGGTCCAAACCATTTGGTGGAGGAGGGATTATGGTGTGGGGTTGTTTTTCAGGAGTTGGGCTTGGCCCTTTAGTTCCAGTGAAGGGAACTCTTAAGGCGTCAGCATACCAAGACATTTTGGACAATTTTATGCTCCCAATTTTGTGGGAATAGTTTGGGGATGGCCCCTTCCTGCTCCAACATGACTACGCAACAGTGCACAAAGTATTACATTTGGTAACATGTGTGTGTGTGTGTGTGTGTGTGTGTGTGTGTATATATATATATATATATATATATATATATATATATATATATATATAATACAGTATCTCACAAAAGTGATTAGACCCCTCCTATTTTTGTAAATATTTTAATATATCTTTGCCGGCACATCACAAATTTATTCCTCATTCACACTGATAAGAGATATGGAGGAGCTCAGCTATGAGGAAAAATTAGGTGAACTGAATTTATTCTGTGTTGAGAAGAGGAGATTAAGGGGGATATAATCAACCTGTATAAATACATAAGGGATCCATATAGTGAACTTGGTTTTGAGTTATTCACTTTAAGGTCATCACAGAGGACAAGAGGGCACTCTTTATGTCTGGAGGAAAAGAGGTTTCATCTCCAAATACAGAAAGGCTTCTTCACAGTGAAGCCTCATACACACAATTGTTTTTCTCGGCATGAAAACTGCTGGGAGAGCTTTTTGCTGTGAAAATCGTTCGTGTGTATGGTTTCTCGGCAGAAAAACTGCCAGGAATCTCGACGAGAAAAATAGAGAACCTGCTCTCTATTTTTCTCATCATGATTCTCGGCAGAGTGTTTCCTGCCGGGAAAACCGGTCATCTGTATGCTTACCTGTCCGAGGTAAACCAGCGCATGCTCGAAAAGACTTTGACGCATTCGCAGTAGCATGCAAGGTTAGTGTGGGGTGTAGCAAGATGGCGGCGACGGCATCTAATGTGACGAGCGCTGGCTCGTCGTAGTCGATGACGTCACCGCGTTCTTGCCATTCAAAAGAACGGTGGTTTTTTGAAGTGGCCGTCTGTACTCAGGGCTTGGCAAGACAAGCTTGCCAGGAATCCCGTCAGGAAAACCAACGGTTTTCAAATAGACGGGATTCCCGCCCGCGTGTACAGGGCTTTAGAGCTGTGAAGATGTGGAATAGATTCCCTCAAGAGGTAGATTGTTTTAAGAAAGGCCTGGATTCTTTCCTAGATACACATAATATATATATATAAATATATATATATATATATATATATACTGTGAGGGGGTTAGCTCGGCAGCGGGTGTGTGTGACCCCCGGGATGGGCTCCCCACACAAAAACAGGCCCAGCAAACGGAGGTTGTGGTTTTCAAAATCAAAAAGGTGCGGTTTATTTTCTATTTACAGTGACAAAACACAGCAAAGCAAAAGAAACATAAATAAAATAAATCCTGGTCAACTTGACCTCTGACTAAACACACAGGTTTCCTAACTAACAACTGGGATCAGCCTAGTGCTGTCCTAGTCCCTAAATCCCTGGTTTTAAATGTCCAAGCAAATAGCCACACAGGCTTTGTCTCACCGCACAGGGGTTCACTCTCCCTAGACAGTCCACACAGGTCTGGTTCCAGGCATGAGCAAACACCTAATGAATCTGGGAGTTCTTATAGAGGCCTAAATGAGCTGACAAGCTTCAGCTGGTCTCATCAACTCCCTGTCTGCACGACGCCCCACACTCTCCCTAGAGGTATGAGTCATCCATGAGCCCACTAGCCTCAGCTGGGCTTATACAACTCTCCACCTAGTTGTATAAGTCGGCGTAAAGCCTGAATCTGGGCGAAATATATCTACCCCCCTGGATGCAACCAGGTGACTTTACCTTCCTGCTGTCACATACCCCCCCTCTTGTTTTAACCTCGGGGTTGGAACACCAGCAATCAGGCATTCATGTACTCGAGACAAAGCATCCACATTCCCCATTTGAACGCCAGGGCGATGCTTTACTGTGAAGTTGAATTCCTGGAGGGCCAGGAACCACCTATTCACTCTTCTATTTGTTTCCTTGTTTTGAGCCATCCACTTTAACGGAGCGTGATCCGTAACCATGTCAAAGTGCCTACCTAGCAGGTAGTACCGAAGGGAATCTAGAGCCCACTTCACCGCTAAACACTCCTTTTCAACGGTGGCGTAATTTACCTCATGGGACTTCAACTTCCTGCTGAGGTAAATGACTGGGTGCTCTTCCCCGTTCCAGACCTGGGACAATACTGCTCCTAACCCCACATCTGACGCATCACTTTGTACGACAAAGTCTTTAGAGAAGTCGGGTGAGTACAACACTGGCTGGCTACATAAGGCTTGTTTCAAGAATTGGAATGCTGCCTCAGCCTCGGGGGTCCATTTAATCATGACCGACCCTTTCCCCTTCGTCAGGTTGGTTAGGGGCACAGCCTTAGAAGCAAAGTGGGGAATGAATCGCCGATAATACCCAGCGATTCCCAGAAAGGCTCGTACCTGCTTCTTGCTGTTGGGACGTGGCCAACTCTGGATGGCCTCGACTTTGTTGAGTTGGGGTTTTATTACTCTCCTCCCAATGGTGTACCCAAGATATTTGGCCTCCTCCTGCCCAATGGTACACTTCTTGGGGTTAGCCGTAAACCCCGCTTCCCGAACAGAGTCCAGGACTGCTTGCACTTTTGGCAGATGTGAGGCCCAATCTGTGCTATGGACAATTACGTCATCCAGGTAAGCCGCAGCATACTTCCGATGGGGCCTCAGCATCTGGTCCATTTTCCGCTGGAATGTGGCCGGCGCATTCTGTAACCCGAATGGCATTCTTTTATATTGGAACGCCCCGTCTGGGGTTACAAATGCGGTTTTCTCTTTGGCCGACTTGGCCAGGGGGATTTGCCAATACCCTTTTGTGAGGTCAAGAGTCGTCATGTATCGGGCTGTTCCCAGCCGGTCGATCAACTCATCTATACGTGGCATGGGGTAGGTGTCAAATTTTGTAACTTTGTTCAACTGACGAAAATCGTTACAAAATCGCCAGCTCCCATCCGGTTTAGGCACCAACACAATGGGACTAGACCAATCACTTTGGGACTCCTCTATCACCCCTAAGTTCAGCATTTTCTGTACTTCCTCCCGTATTGCCTCCCGTCGGGCCTCTGGGATCCGATAGGGTTTTAACTTCACCCTTTCACCGGGCGGGGTAATGATGTCATGCTCTACCCCAGATGTTTGTCCCGGCAGCTCAGAGAATACCTCCTTGTTGCGAAGCACAAACTCCTTAACCTCCTGTTGTTGGGGTTGTGACAAGGTGGCTGCTATTCCAACCTCAGGAATCACGCAACCAGTTTGAGCTGGTGACCAAGTGTCTGCGACTAGGGACTCTCTATCCCTCCAGGCTTTCAACAGATTAACGTGATAGATCTGTTCGGGCTTTCGCCTTCCTGGTTGTCTGACCTTGTAATTCACTTCGCTCACTTTTTCCATTATCTCATAGGGGCCTTGCCATTTGGCAAGGAATTTACTTTCAACCGTAGGGACAAGTACCAGTATCCTATCCCCCGGGGAAAAGGTACGGGTCTTGGCTCCACGGTTGTACACTCTCTGCTGTGCTAACTGCGCTTGGGCCAAATGTTCCTTCACGATGGGCATTACCTGTGCAATTCGGTCTTGCATCAGGGCGACATGCTCAATCACACTCCTGTGGGGAGAACTCTCACTTTCCCAAGTTTCCTTGGCAATATCCAACAGCCCTCTTGGGTGTCTCCCATACAGTAACTCAAAGGGGGAGAATCCCTTAGAGGATTGGGGCACCTCCCTAATAGCAAACATCAGATAAGGAAGTAGACAGTCCCAATCCTTTCCATCTCTATCCACCACTTTCTTCAACATTTGTTTTAGGGTTTTGTTGAATCTTTCAACCAGCCCATCGGTTTGGGGGTGATACACAGATGTACGTAATTGCGTCACTTTGAACAATTTACACAGCTCCTTCATAACCCGGGACATAAAGGGTGTACCTTGGTCCGTAAGCAGTTCTTTACAAATACCCACCCGGCTAAACACAAGAGATAGCTCTTTGGCTATGGTTTTGGCCGAGGTATTTCGGAGAGGGATCGCTTCTGGATAACGGGTGGCATAGTCCATTATAACTAATATGTACTGGTGCCCCCTAGCGGACTTGATTATAGGCCCTACCAAATCCATGGCGATCCTCTCAAACGGGACCTCAATGATGGGTAGAGGGACCAGCGGGCTACGGAAATGTGGCATCGGGGCCGACCTCTGACACACAGGGCAGGAGGAACAATAATTTTCTATGTCCTTCATCACCCCCGGCCAATAGAATCTCTGTAATATCCTCTCTCGGGTTTTCTCTGTCCCCAGATGACCTCCAAGAATGTGCCCATGGGCCAACTCCAACACCAACTTCCTGTAAGGTTTGGGCACCACAAGCTGCTCAACGGTTTCTTCTGCCCTTTTTGCCACCCGATACAGTAGGTCCTTCTCTACGCTGAAGTATGGGTAAGTGCAGGTATTATCTGGGTTCACTAACTCGCCATCTATTTTCACTACGTTTTCCCGTGCCTTTATTAGGGCGGGGTCTTTCAACTGTTCTGTGGCAAAGTTTTCCCTGTGAACCTCAAGATCAGAAAACTCCACAGACGGTAGGTTTTCGTCTGAGGAGGTGGGCTCCTCTCCAGTTTCTTGAGTCTCCCCTGCCAATACTGATAAGGGAAATTCCGGAGAGTCCTCACCACTCTCAGGGGAGTTCTGGCTATCACATTCCTGGTACATAGGGGCACCAGTGGGGGGCTCAGGATCATCCCACAGTTCCCAGAACTTCGGAAAATCCCTTCCCACAATGGCGTCATGCGGCAACTGAGATACTAAGCCCACTGGATGAGAGAGGGTACCTTTGGGGGTCTCGAAACACACTGTAGTCACTGGATACTCTCGGGTGTCCCCATGCACACAAATAACAGCTACCTTGCTATTCCCAAAGACCTCTGTTTTAACTAACTCAACCTTTATCAGGGTCACAAGGCTACCTGAATCCAGCAATACCACAACATTTCTACCATTAACACACATTTTGCATAAATGTTTCTCAGTTCCTCGAATGGCAGTGCATGCGACTGTCGCACACAGCGACTGACGTCTGCCCGTCAGAAAGTCACACTGCATGGGTTCCTCCACAACCGGGCAATTGGCTGCAATATGTCCCGCTTGCCGGCAGCGGTAGCAAACGATCCTTCTTGCCGCCTCTTGAGCCGCTGATTTCCCAGGCTGTTCTCGCCAAACTTGGGGTAGAGCTCCCACCCTCTCACTCTCTCCACCCTCACCCCTTGGAATCCTCTTATCCGCCCCTGGGGATGGTCTGGTCTTAGGGTGGAAAGTCCGAGTGTCTCTGGAAGAGGCCGTCAGGTTCTCTGTAGCCAAGTATTTCTCCACACGATCCACAAGACCATCGGCCGTCTCTGGGTCTCCATGGCTTACCCACTTTTGGATGGCAGTAGGAAGAGCTCTCAAAAACCGATCCATTACAACACGTTCCACAATCTTTGGTGCGGACAAAGTCTCTGGCTGTAGCCACTTTCTGCTCAGGTGAATGAGATCATACATTTGAGACCTGGGGGGTTTTCCAAGCTGGAAAGTCCAGTTATGCACACGCTGAGCCCGGACAGCCTGGGTGACACCCAGCCTTGCCAAAATTTCAGCTTTTAGCATCACATAGTCTTTTGCTTGGTTAGGCTCTAGGTCATAGTAAGCTTTCTGCGATTCACCAGTTAACAGAGGAGCCACCAGTCCAGCCCACTGCTCCTCAGGCCACTTTTCTCTTTCAGCGGTCCTTTCAAATGTGGTCAAAAATACCTCTGGATCATCCTCTCCAGTCATTTTTGTCAATAAACGACTCACCCCAAAGGACGCGGTATTAGTGGGACGGCTTTCCTCACTGGTCTGCGGACGTTGCTGCATTACTGCTTCCATCTGTTGTTGTAGTCTCTGCTCTTGCTTCTGCAACAGGTCTATGAAGCGGGCCTCAGATTGCTGCTGGGCTTGTTGCTGAGCCTCCAGACTCTGTTGCAAAGTTGCGTTTGTCTGCTGCTGGGCTGCAAGGCTCTGTTGATGAGCTTGCTGCTGGGCTGCGAAGCTCTGTTGTTGAGCTTGCTGCTGGGCTGCGAAGTTCTGTTGTTGAGCTGCAAGGCTCTTTTGCAAACCTGCATTTGTCTGCTGTTGATTGGCATTTGCTAGAGCCAGCTGCTTCAGTATCTCCTCCATGCTGGCTTAACAAAAAACTGCCACTGGTTCTCCACCAACTGTGAGGGGGTTAGCTCGGCAGCGGGTGTGTGTGACCCCCGGGATGGGCTCCCCACACAAAAACAGGCCCAGCAAACGGAGGTTGTGGTTTTCAAAATCAAAAAGGTGCGGTTTATTTTCTATTTACAGTGACAAAACACAGCAAAGCAAAAGAAACATAAATAAAATAAATCCTGGTCAACTTGACCTCTGACTAAACACACAGGTTTCCTAACTAACAACTGGGATCAGCCTAGTGCTGTCCTAGTCCCTAAATCCCTGGTTTTAAATGTCCAAGCAAATAGCCACACAGGCTTTGTCTCACCGCACAGGGGTTCACTCTCCCTAGACAGTCCACACAGGTCTGGTTCCAGGCATGAGCAAACACCTAATGAATCTGGGAGTTCTTATAGAGGCCTAAATGAGCTGACAAGCTTCAGCTGGTCTCATCAACTCCCTGTCTGCACGACGCCCCACACTCTCCCTAGAGGTATGAGTCATCCATGAGCCCACTAGCCTCAGCTGGGCTTATACAACTCTCCACCTAGTTGTATAAGTCGGCGTAAAGCCTGAATCTGGGCGAAATATATCTACCCCCCTGGATGCAACCAGGTGACTTTACCTTCCTGCTGTCACAATATATATATAGAAATGTGGTAAAATAATAAAACAGTTCAATAATCTGGATCACTGGTTTACACAAAACAGCGCTATAATTAAAATAATATAGACTCGTGGTCAATACCACTGATAAAAAGTCCAGAACGTAGTGGGGTGATGTACCAGTTCAAAAGGCATATAGGTGAGTATTAACAACTGTCCCAGTGTGCACCTTCCACCAACAAAGACATTGACTGTAATCCACCGCGTGATGAACACTCCCCTCAGGGGTTCAAACTCACCAGAGGCATGAGTAAAATAAGCCTTAAGTAAGATGACTCATCAGCTCCTCTTGTTATGGATCATCACCTTCCAGCAAAATCCCCCGGTGTATGGGCTCCAACACAGATCCTTTTTTTTTCTGCCGCTGTAATCAGCTGTCTTTAATCCTACTTCCGGGTTTTCCTCCCGCGGGAGTAGGCATGTCCTTTGCTTTTCCCGGCGGCGCTATGTATGCCGGGAGGTCTCCGCAATGTCTCCTGGGAGCAAAGAAGCATACATAGCGCTGCCGGGGAAAGCAAACGACACGCCTACTCCTGCGGGGGATTTTGCTGGAAGGTGATGATCCATAACAAGAGGAGCTGATGAGTCATCTTACTTAAGGCTTATTTTACTCATGCCTCTGGTGAGTTTGAACCCCTGAGGGGAGTGTTCATCACGCGGTGGATTACAGTCAATGTCTTTGTTGGTGGAAGGTGCACACTGGGACAGTTGTTAATACTCACCTATATGCCTTTTGAACTGGTACATCACCCCACTACGTTCTGGACTTTTTATCAGTGGTATTGACCACGAGTCTATATTATTTTAATTATAGCGCTGTTTTGTGTAAACTAGTGATCCAGATTATTGAACTGTTTTATTATTTTAACACATTTCTATTTTTTATCCTTTAACCACTTCTCTACTGTGCATTAAAACCCCCTTCCTGCCCAAGCCATTTTTCAGCTTTCAGCGCTGTCACAATTTGAATGACAATTGCGCGGTCGTGCGACGTGGCTCCCAAATGAAGTTTGTGTCCTTTTTTTCCCACAAATAGAGCTTTCTTTTGGTGGTATTTGATCACCTGTGCGGTTTTTATTTTTTGCGCTATAAACAAAAGAAGAGCGTCCAGTTTGGAAAAAAAACACTATTTTTTACTTTTTGCTATAATAAATACCCATTTTTTTTTTTTAAATAACATTTTCCTCAGTTTAGGCCGATACGTATTCTTATACATATTTTTGGTAAAAAAAATAATCGCAATAAGCGCGTATTGATTGGTTTGCGCAAAAGTTATAGCGTGTACAAAATAGAGGATAGATTTATAGCATTTTTATTTTTTATTTTTTTATTAGTAATGGCGGCGATCTGCGATTTTTTATTGTGACTGCGATATTGCGGCGGACACATCGGACACTTTTGACACATTTTTGGGACCATTCACGTTTATACAGCGATCCCTGCTATAAAAATGCATTGATTACTGTATAAATGTGATTGGCAGGGAAGGGGTTAACCACTAGAGGGCGGGAAGGGGTTAAATATGTTCCCTCAAAGTGTTCTTACTGTGGGGGGAGGTGACTGACTGGGGGAGGTGACTGATGGTTGTCCCTATGTACAAGGGACACACCATCGGTCCCCTCTCCCTCACAGGATGTGGATCTCTGTGTTTACACACAGAGATCCACTTTCCTGCTCGTTTCCCGGGCAATCACGGGTGCCCGGCGGCAATCGCGGCCGCCGGGCACGCACACCGGGGCCTTGTGAACGCGGCGGGCGCGCGCCGCTGGCGGCGAGCGCGCGCCTCCTAGCTCGTTTTAAAGGGAGGACGTCATATGACGTCCTCCCAGAATGAGAGTATCCTCCGCCCGCCGTCAATTGACAGTGGGCGGGGGACAAGTGGTTAAACAGCTGCTTAGTATTTTAAAGTATTTTGTGAAATATATTTTAATACTCACACATGGTGTATGTGCTGCTAAAGGGGCTGTTGGATTGATCTGGCGCCGAGTGGGTATTCTGTTAGGCCTTTTTGTACACCCCTTGTTCATATATATATATATATATATATATATATATATATATATATATATATATATATTATTATTATTTTTCCTTCTATTGGTTAAACTAGATGGACTTGTGTCTTTTTCCGACTAAATATGTAACCATGTAACACACTGCTGATTGATAGTGTGCCTGTGAGAGAGGAGAGGAAGAATGTGATTGCATCATGGCCGGACATAACCCCACCCTCCAAACACAGTGGCCCAACTCTGGTATTAAGACAGCCGCTGCATGGCCCATCCTGATAAGTCACACTGGGCCCCCAGGGATAGAGGGAGAATCATCACGGGAGATCCGCTAGAGACAGAGCAAACTCTCTCTCTCTCGGCCATTATCCAACCTGCAAGAAAAGTCATCTGAGGACAGACTGTACCCAGAAAAACATTCTTTAGACATCAGTGTGGCCACTCTCTTGTGTTTTGAACTATGGTTAGACCTGTTTGAGGAAACTATGACCACAGAATTTTCCTAAAGGGGAATTTACTACCCCTTCACTGTCAGTTGTTTTGGGACACTTTGTGAAGATATACTTACCCTTGCAGATTCGAAATACCTTCACTTGACTGAAGTGCTCCTTTATTGAGTTTAAATAGCCTCACTGTCGGCAGACTTTATGACAGGCTTACACATTGTCCAGTGGATAGTTAGGATCTATAGATTGCCATTAGGCTCCAGCCATTAGCCTCATTCCATCTACTCCAGTTCAGAGGTATTTGGCTGTATTGATTGCTGTTCCTTATTGCTTGCAGCGCCGTTCTTCACTTGCCTAGTGTGTTCAGGCAAGACCTCTCATGAGCGGTTAAGAGAACAAACTCCATTTCACTTTTTTGTATTATTGAATTATATCACTGTTACATTGGATTGCTGCATGTACTATTGTAAAATCTGTTTAACCAACTGTTTTCTGAGGGTTTATTACTGTGTTTAATAAAGCTCAAATATTACGATGACAGTGGGTATATTTTTTAATGCCGCGTACACACGATCGGATTTTCCGTCGGAAAAACCTTGGATGGTTTTTCCGATGGAATTCCGCTCAAGCTTGGCTTGCATACACATGGTCACACAAAAGTTCTCTGAACTTTCGACCATCAAGAACGCGGTGACGTACAACACTACGACGAGCCGAGAAAATTAAGTTCAATCCTTCCGAGCGTGCGTCAAATTGTTTCCGAGCATGCGTGTTTTTTTTGCGAATTTCCGATAGGAACTTTTTCCGTCTGAAAAATAGAGAACCTTTTGTTGGCAGGAAATTCCGACTGCAAAAGTCAGATGGAGCATACACACGGTCGGAGTTTCCGACCAAAAGCTCACATCGGACTCTATCTGTCGGAATTTCCGACCGTGTGTATGCGGCATAAGTCCAGTTATGGGGCAGGTCACCACTGAGAATGGTAGGATCATATACCAGCAGCTCCTAAGGGGGTAATACTACACATGTGGGCTCTTCCTGGATTCTCAGTCTGATTGTATAATCTCCGTTATTTCTACCAACAAGTATGTTGTGCAAGGCCCTGCTTGATTGAATACAAATTGATTGAGGTAGGTCATCATGTTAAATAGTTTAATAAATCTAAAGATGATTGTACAGAGATTGTATCATCAGATTGTAATGTATGATGAACCTTAGACATGCAGCCAGACTCTGATACCTCCCACATCTATGCACTCCTAGAAAGTCCCAGCAAGTTTCCTGGGTGTGCGCAGCCTATTGCATTATGGTAAGGTGACCAGATTTTTTAAATGAAATCCGGGGACATATTTTTTTTTTTTTATTAGTAATGGCAGCAATCAGCGACTCTCTGCCCGTCGCCGCTGCCGCCTGCCTCACAGCCTGTCAAGTCTTATGCCCTGTACACACGATCGGATTTTCCGATGGGATAAAATCCGATGGAATTTTCCGTCGGAATTCCGTTCAAGCTGTCTTCCATCAGTCTTGCCTACACACTGTCAGTTCAAATTACGACCGTCCAAAACGCGGTGACGTACAACCCTACGACGAGCCGAGAAAAAGGAAGTTCAATGCTTCCCACGCATGCGTCGACTTGATTCTGAGCATGCGTGGGTTATTTCTCCGTCAGAGTTCCACACAGACGATCGGAAAAAAATAAAACATGTTCTATTTCTAAACACCGATGGAAAAAAATCCGATGGGGCCCACACACGATCGGAATTTCCGATGAAAAAAGTCCATCGAACTTTTTTCATCGGAAAATCTGATCGTGTGTAAAAGGCATTACTCTCCGGGCCCCCGGCTACTACTGGGTGGGACTTGAGCCAAGGCAGGCGGCTGGCTGGGACTTGAGCCAAGGCAGAAGAACATGTGAGTGGAGCTGAATGGGCATGCACCCGAAACTGAAGAAATATTCCCTCCACTCCGACCAGCACATGATCATCAGAAAGGGGCACAGATAATGGAAAAAATACACCCCCCCAAGCTAGTAGAAGCGGCGGAGCGGGGGGTGTGCAATTCAGATTTTTATTTTTTTATTCTGCACTGACTGTCTTTGAAATTGCCCAAGCCCCCCTGTTCAAATCCAATCCGGGGACAAAACCAGGGACAGACTTGGTCCGGGGACAGTGTCCTCAATCCGGGGACTGTCCCCGGTAACCGGGGATGTCTGGTCACCCTACATTAGGGTGTGCCCCCCAAAGCTCAAGCACATATGCATGTGTGTGTGTGTGTGTGTGTGTGTGTGTGTGTATAGATATATATATAATTATATATATATATACTGCATATATTTATATACATACATACACACACTCTTATGGCAGAGCTGGTACAGTGAAAGAGAAGTACAGCAGCACTTCATTAATGGCAGAACTGGTCAGAGGGTGATACTTACCATCTCCCCCCGATACACAGAGAGATAATGCTAATGTGCACGGGGTGATTAGGGTGTGCCCAGACACCCCCGGCACACCCCCTGCACACACCTATGATGAGCGGTAAATGCACCACAACAAAGCCAAAATTGAACATGACCTTTTTATTTCTAACGCAGCACATGTTTCTAGATGCCCCGCGGTGTGATTGCATTGCCCAGTACTGTTTCAATGTGTTGGAGTGCCATTCAAGATGAATACAGTAATGTGAAGTAAAACAGGTTTTTTACAATTTGTTACTAAAACGCAAAATGTGAAAGAGTAAAGAGCTCCAAGGATGGCAGGGGGAAGAAGCTCTCCAATGAAAAATCATAGGGGTTTGCTAAAAGCAACCAACTGTTATAATGGACTTTAATCTGAGCTCAAGAGAGGAAAATTTTCACTGACATTCCAAACAAGATTGTGCCTTGAGCGATTCAAATGTAAAGTTGCGTCCAAAATTGCAGTTTATGCTGCTGTTTTAAATTGATAACCTGGTAAAAATGTGTTTGCGGTAATCATGCAACCAAAAAAAGAAATACAAAGAATATTATTTAAATTGAGCTGATAACTAGAAATGTGGTCATAGCTTTTCGTCTGTAAAATATGTTTCTTGCTTTCTAATACCCACCATTTTACAGATAATAAAGTCAAGTGTTGTCATCCCTTTTCCAGTTATCAAGGCGTTAAGTGAGCTGGAGCTATTTGCAATGCCAGATCAGAAGACAGAAAATGGATACGCGGAATGTTTTTGTCAACAAGCACAGTGAGTGAACCATGTATTATTAATAAACTGCCTGCAATTCAATGCAAAAATTAACTTAAATAGTAATAAAAGTAATAAAGTTGATGCCTATTAAAAAGGAATAGGACTGACGTTGCTTAGTTTATGCTTATTTTTCAGACAAGATGGAAAGCCAATTCGGCCTAATCAAGTTTGCATAAGCTTGGCTCAACTTGCAGTGTTGTCTCTCATCAGTGCAAGTGTCAGTCACTGGACAGTGTGTTGCCCAGAGCCCTCTGTCCTCATTTCTTCATGGCGGGATGCATGTTGTTCTTTCATGATAATTTGCTCTCGCCTGCCTTCCCAGCGTGCCTGGCCCTGACAGGTCTGCCCCGTTTATGGCATACACCATATGGTCAGCCCCTGACTCCTCCCATTTTTTCCTCTGCAATTCCGTCTCACTGACCCTCAATGCTACATTTCCATCACTGAAGGCATTTTCCCATCTAGCCTTGAACTATCAGTTTTGACTAGTGTATCCATGTGGACTCAGCAATCATTAGTGTCCTACTTCCATAAACTGACCTTGATGGTAAATTGTGGCTGATGTCACAGGATTTCTCAGACTGCATTCCTTCTATAGCAATAAATTATATGTAATTAATATTAAAAGATACAGCCGCTTTTAACCACATATTAATCTAAACAGACACGCAAACACACATCTCCCAAATATACAATATATTATTATTATGCAGGATTTATATAGCGCCAACTGTTTACGCAGCGCTTTACAATGTAGAAGAGGGGGACAGTACAATTATAATACAGTTCAATACAGAAAGAATAGGAGCATATATACTGTATGTTCTCTCTGAATATTCTGCTTTCCTCTCGCAGCCGATTAATATTTGTTGGTTAATCAGGTTTAGCAATACTCCTCTGATGTGTGTACGTTTCTTTATGACTTTTACTTGACTTTTTAATTTAGGGAAATAGATTGTAAGCATATGCACGGACTGATGTGGAGAGCCTTTGTACTGCACACTGTGTCATTTTTTAGTGCTATATCAATTAAAATAAAAAATATTTGTAGACACGGTATATTTATAGACAAATTTTTACATTTAAAAAAATTTAAATGTTAAATAACCTGTTCCACACTAATATGCAGTCTTTGAGTAAGTGAGCTCACTTGCCGACCGCCTAACTGGTAATTTACGCCATTACTGTGACGTTAAATACAGAGGTTATGGCTCCAGCTAGATGCCATAACCCCAGTATTTTATTTTCCCCCAGGCGGCTGGCCTTCAGATAAAAGGGATCCCAGTGGCAAATTTGCCTTGCTTCCCAGTGGTTCCCGAGCTTACGTTACTGATCGGTGAGCCTGGGAACCATCCAGTGTTGGCAGTGTTTTCCTATAGAAATGAACCATGGCAAGATGGCCACCACTCATCTCTATGCTTTTGGAGAACCGGAGCAACGTCATGATATCGCTTCCGATTCTCGGGCCATGTAAACGTGTTTTTCTTTTTCTTAAAAGCAAAAGATAAAAAATTGCTTTTTAAGGGTAGATTTTCGATATTTCTTTTAGACCCCAGATCTCTCCATAAAGAGGACCTGTCATGCTGTATTGTTATTGCAAGGGTTGTTACATTCCTTGCGAAAGCAATAAAAGTGATAAAACAATTTTTTTTAAAGGGGCAGTGTAAAAATGTAAAAAATTTTATAAATTTAATTAGATTAAAAAAAAATTAAAGCACCCCCATACTCGCGTTCTCGCACGCAGCAGTGAACGGATACGTAGGTCACACCCATATATGTAAAAAATTGCGTTTGAAATTTCCACTGCGCAAAAACCATGTGACATACCGTATATACTCGAGTATAAGCCGAGTTTTTCAGCCCTTTTTTTAGGGCTGAAAATACCCCCCTCGCCTTATGCTTGAGTCAGTGTACCTGAATTCTTGACAGGCGTCCATTTTTTTTTAAAGTTGTGGCTTCCTCCTGGTGTTCCGTTCCGTGATAGGCATTTGATACTGTGTTCTGCCTATCACGGAGGTCCTCTCATCCTCGGACAGTTTCCCAGCAGACACTGTGTTCAGTGTTCAACCAATCATGGACGTCCTCTTGTCCGAGGATGAAAGAATGTCCGTGATTGGCGGAACACTGAACACAGTGTCTGCTGGGAAACTGAGTCCGAGGATGAGAGGATCTCCGAGATAGGCGGAACACAGTGTCAAATGCCTAACACGGAACGGAACGCCAGGAGGAAGCCGTGACTTTTAATAAATGGACGCCTGTCAAGAATTCAGGTACTCGGGCACAGTGAGGTTGCAAATGGGCATAGTGAGACTGCAATGGGCACAGTGAGGTTGCAATGGGCACAGTGAGGTATGGCACAGTGAGGTATGGCACAGTGATGTTGCAATGGGCAGAGTGAGGTATGGCACAGTGAGGTATGGCACAGTGAGGCATGGCACAGTGAGATTGCAATGAGCACAGTGAGGTATGGCACAGGGAGGTATGGCACAGGGAGGTATGGCACAGTCAGGTTGCAGTGGGCACAGTGAGGTATGGCACAGAGAGACTGCAATGGGCACAGTGAGGTTGCAATGGGCACAGTAAGGTTGCAAATCGGCACAGTGAGGCGTGCAAATGGGCATTGTTGACCCTCTTTTCCGCTTATGCCGCGTACACACGACCGTTTTTAATGACGAGAAAAATGCAATTTTTTTAAAATGGTCAATAAAAATTATCGTGTGTGGGCTTTCCAGCATTTTTCCCGACGAGAAAAATGCAGAGAATCACGACGAGAAAAATTGGAACATGCTCTAATTTTTCACGTCGTTTTTTACATCTACGTTTTTCTCATCATGAAAAACGGCCGTGTGTAGGCTTTAACGACGTGAAAAAAAATGCGCATGCTCAGAATCAAGTATGAGATGGGAGCGCTCGTTCTGGTAAAACTAGCGTTCGTAATGGAGATAGCACATTCGTCACGCTGTAACGGACTGAAAAGCACGAGGCTGAAAAGCGCGAATCGTCTCTCAACAAACTTTACTAACATGAAGGGTGGCGCCATCCGAATGGAACTTCCCCTTTATAGTGCCGTCGCACGTGTTGTACGTCACCGCGCTTTACTCAAACATTTTTTTCCACGATAGTGTGTAGGCAAGGCATGCTTGAGAGGAAACACAAAAAATCACGTCGAGAAAAATTACGTTTTTTTCAATGACATTAAAAACGTTTGGGGGTTCTAAGTAATTTTCGAGCAAAAAATGATAATCTTTACTTGTAAACAACAAATGTCAGAATGTCAGAAAAGGCTGGGTCCTTAAGTGGTTAATGCTAAGCGGTTGAATTTATTGGGGAATTGTTTTCTGTGCTGAAAACGCATTCACTGTACGGTATGCTGTTCACACGTTCACTAACTAAGATGTCACTGGATGCTCCTGATGTATGCTTGCAATTTGGAGCTTCCAGTCATGTGACCACTGTGACAGCCAAACACAGCAGCCACAAGATCAGAATGCCTGCCTCTGCCTCCTGGCATTTAGATTCTCTTAAAGAGTCAGAGGGGTGGTAGCGGCAATGGAATTATACTAAACTTTGGTTAAAATAAATAGATTCTATTCAAGTATATATCTTTTTTTTTTTTTTTTTTTTTTTTTTTTTATGAAGTCCCTTCTATTGCTCCCAGCATCCTCCAAATCTCCAACCAAATTCCTTTTTTTTTTTTTTTATCCTGTTGTGATCTGACTGCCTCTTAAAGTGGAAGTAAAGTTCCACATATTACTTTTACCATGACCAATCACAGTTCTGCTCCTTACCCTCTCCCTACAGCCTATCTATCATCCGCCAGAGAGGGAACCCAAGCAGTGGTGGCTTGTAACCTTTGCAGCCAATTCAGGATAACACCTACTTTATATTTGTTATGTGTTCCCATTCACACAATGTAACTTTGAAAAACTATTTTAACCACTTGACCTCCGGAAGCTATTCAGCACATTATTATTTCTAACTGGCAATTGCGCGGTCATGCAACACTGTACACAAATTAAATTTATATAAAAAAAATTTCACTCAAATATAGCTTTCTTTGGGTGATATTTGATCACCACTGGGTTTTAAATTTTTTGCTATATAAATGAAAAAGGACCGACAATTTTGAAAAAAAAAACAATAATTTCTACTTTATGTTAAAACATATATCCAATAAAATCTAATTTCTATAAAAATTTAGGCCAAAATGTATTCTGCTACATGGCTTTGGTAAAAAAAAAAATCCTAATAAGTATATATTAATTGGTTTGTGTGAAAGTTATAGCGTCTACAAACTATGGTATATATAGTATATTTGAAAACTGATCAATCCTGGTGTACAGATGCCTATCTCATTTCTTGAGGCCCTTGAAATGCCAGGACAGTAAAATACTCCCCAAATGACCCCTTTTTGGAAAGGACAGTCTGAGTCAATTAGTAAGAAGCATGGAAAGTCTTTTTGACCCCAGATCTCATATTTAAGAGGTCCTGTCATGCTTTTTTTATTTTACAAGGGATGTTTACATTCCTTGTAATAGGAATAAAAGTAACCCATTTTTTTTTTTAAAAGGACAGTGTCAAAATAAAAAATAAAAAGTAAAATATATAAGATTTTTTTTTTTAAAGTGCCCCGTCCCGACGAGCTTGTGCGCAGAAGCGAACGCATATGTGAGTAGCGCCCACATATGAAAACGGTGTTCAAACCACACATGTGAAGTATCACCACGATCGTTAGAGCGAGAGCAATAATTCTAGCACCAGACCTCTGAAACTCAAAACTGGTAACCTGTAGAAATATTTAAACGCCGCCTATGGAGATTTTTAAGGGTAAAAGTTTGTCGTCATTCCATGAGCGGGCGCAATTTTTAAGCGTGATATGTTGGGTATCAACTTACTCATCGTAACAACATCTTTCACATGATAAAAAAAAATTAAGCTAACTTTACTGTTTTATTTTTTTATTCAAAAAAGTGTATTTTTTCCAAAAAAGTGCGCTTGTAAGTTCGCTTGCACAAATACGGTGTGACAGAAAGTACTGCAATGACCGTCATTTTATTCTCTAGTGTGTTAGAAAAAAATATATAATGTTTGGGGGTTCTAAGTAATTTTCTAGCAACAAAAAAAATATTTTTACTTTTAAACGCTGAGTCTACAAAATAGGCCGGTCCTTAAGTGGTTAAAAAAATAATAATAATTTTTTATTACATTTTTTTCATTTTTTTATCATTTGTTTTTTCTTTTTCTTAACACGTTTCTTTCTTTTTTTTTATTTACATACTTTCATCAGAGTAATTCCATAGTGATACTGTACTACTCTGAGGGGGTGATCAGGGATTTTTTTTACACTTTGCTGTTACAGTGATGATCATTGTAACTGCAATGTTTTGGGTTACATTCATAAAAATTGTGATTACTATTGTGTGCTGTGATTGGTCCAGAGCTATCACATGATATAGGGTTCTGTGATTGGCCCAGGTACCATGTGATAGCTGTGGGTCAATCACAGCCTCAATATAGGAATCACAGCTGTTATGAATGAAATTCATTCATAACAGCTTTGTTGACATTGTGATCATGGCAATCACATGATTCCCCGTACACCCCAAGCGGCCAGGTAACGGAATCCGCAATCCACTTTGTGCCCCCCAGCTGGATGGCAACATGTACGTTGTCAGGAGCATGTAAACTGTCAGGGAAATGTCCGTAGAAGGACTGGCAATTCCGCCCAAGACAATCATGGCCGCCATGGTGCACAGCGTGACTAAGGTGGGCGGTACTTCCTCCTTGTAACCCGAACAGATCACATGACTAACTTCCTGGTCTATTTAAGCCTGCTGCTGGAGCTGATCATTGCTGGATTATCTCTTCTGTCTCCTGTGTACCTTGACCTTGTCTCCTGATCCGTGCTTATCCGTTGTGACCCGGCTTGCCTTGACCTCGCTTCCTGATCTCCTGTGTTTGACCCTTGGCCTGCTTCTGGACTCTGCTTCCTGATCACCCGGCTTGACCCTCGGCTTGTACCTGGACCCTGCTCGTGTATGACCTTGGCCCGCCCCTGTATATGCTCTGGACTGACCTACCTGTGTTTGACCCCCGGCCTGGCTTCTGGTATCTCTGTTCATCTGAATACAACAAGCTCAGTTCTGCCTGCCTCAGCCATCCCTCAGTGGCTGAGCTCATCAGACTGCAAGCAAGCACCTGGCCAACCATGCTTCTGTGGGCACCGTGCTCCCTGTTCCCAACTCCAGGGTCGCGCTGCACTCAGCCGCAAAGGGGAGCCCTCTTAGCATCTTGATCTCCATACTCGTTCCTGACATAAACACTCCTGTTTCATGACAACTGCGTGTCTCATTCCATCATCCTGGTTTTGGCTGTAATGCATTTTCCCTGTCTGTCTCTGGGCAGAGACCAAGCCTGATTTAAGCCAGCCAAGCCTGCAGTCTCATGCTTGTGATAGCGTTTGTAACACATGGTCCAAGCTTATTGTGCTTTCTGTATCCTCTCTCATTCCCCTGCTATTTGCATGAGTTACCTGTGACAGGTGATGCCAACTCCAATGGATACAAGGGGATGGGGGAGCGTACCAGCCTGCAATTGACAGCCTCAGCTGTGCATTTTTACCTATGATCTGTGTGGAGGCTGGGTGTCCATTCCATCCACTCAGGCCTCAGATTACACTCGGCTCCCCGCTCTATGCTGCTCAGTGTGTGACATCAGACCCCTGCACCCTGCCTTCTGACATAGAATGCTTTAGCAGGCCATACAAGAAAGGGGGCTACGGATAAACAGATACAACTTATGTAGGAGGATTTGTTTCATCTTTGTGTATCACCTGAGGCCAGTCACCTCAGGTAAAAGGTTTACCTGTAGATACAGTAAATATCTCCTAATTGTGCACTGTTTAGGAGATATTTACTTTAGCAGCACTGGTGATGTCACTGGCGCACGCGCACGTGCACTGCGCTCTCAATGTACAGTGTGTCATCCATAGAAAGAGCCGTTGCACGGCCGTAACACTGCGACTGTCAGGGAACCCGGAAGGAAGACTGGGGGAAGATGGAAGCCCTGTCAGCGGTGACAGCGCACCGCTGGAGGGCTTTGTTTTCCGGCAAGTCTTTTCATATTGTGCTAGTATGTGATGCATACTAGCACATTATGACATTAATTTGCAGGGATTTTTTTTTTCGTTTTTGCGGATCACTACCGCTTTAATACAGTTTGCATTTGTGAGAAAAAATTTTTTTGGATAACTTTTCTAAAGAGAGAGCACAGAACATGTAGTTTCCTTTCAAATACCATGTCTCTGAAACCCTAGCTGGAGCCATATTGAGGGAGCCACTCTGGCCTAATCAAGTTTTCATAAGCTTGGTTCAATTTGCAGTGTTGTCTCTCATCAGTGCAAGTGTTAGTTATTGTACAGTGTGTTGCCTAGAGCCCTCTTTCCCCTATGAGTTAGACATGTGCGGTTAGTTTCGTACGAATCGATAATTCGTACGAATTTTTCGAAATTCGTACATTTGTACGAATCCGAATTACGAATTTTTTCGAATACGAATTCTGTACGGAATGCGAAATTTCGAAAAATTTGTACGAAATTTCGTATCCAAATTATCCGAATCCAAACTACCAAATAAGGCATGAAAATTCGACAAAGCGATAGGTAAATATTTTTTGGTCGAATGTGACTAACCTTAACTCTATTAGTCCAAGATTATTCTACATAGAGAGAAAAGATTCGACATTATAGAGAGAAAAGATTCGACATTATAGAGAGAAAAGATTGCTGCTGGAATTGGGTGTGGGAAGTACATTTCCGGTCGAATCATTTGTTCGTTCCGATTCGACATTATAGAGAGAAAAGATTCGACATTATAGAGAGAAAAGATTGCTGCTGGAATTGGGTGGGGGAAGTACATTTCCAGTCAAATCATTCGTTCGTTCCGGTCGAATCGTTCGTTATACGTGTCGTACGGAATTCGTATTGAATTCCGTACACGGATTACGAATTACGTTTTTTTTTAAAAACGGAACGGAACGAATTTTTCGACGGCTCCCATGTCTACTATGAGTTATTTCTATGACTCATTTACATGCGTGTATAATCTTCAGCTAGAGCTACTGAGTTTTGCAATCAATAAGCTTTTTGCAACAAGAGCTAATGAGAAACTGGAAAACATTTGAAAGAAGTCTATAGCACCACCTTTTGGTTGAAATTACTATACACAACATTACCGTGCAGTGTTTCATGACTCAAAAAAATAAAAACTGTTTTAATTTTTTTTTCTGGATATAAAATATCTACAAACTATATAAAAAACCCAATATACAGTCTATTTATCGACCACACTATATACCATGCAGCTACAGTGTAGTCCTATCTGTCCAGACAAGCAAAGGAGAGGGGGGGGGTTGTAGTAATAATTCAGAAGAAGCAGAGACAAATGTAGACTTTAGTATCTTGGCTTGTCTCTTTATATTATATTCTGCCACTAGATTTGGCTTGCTCATTTTCCACACCTTGCGGAATTTTGTACTTGTCAGTTTTACTTTATGTCTTGGAAAGGTGTCACTAGTGTCACTGAATTATATTGAAGTTCATTTCTTTCAGTTGTTCAAAAGCTATTTGTTTTCTGTTCACTCAGGCTCCTGCCAGGTCCCAGGAGCAAAACGTATCAGGAGAGACTCAACAACCTTGACCTGTGTAGTTCAGACAGGAGAGGAGATGTGTTAGAGATTTAAACATAGATGTTGGAGTTTATTTGGAAAAAAAATGAAAAGTCACCCTTTAAATTTGCACGGAAAACTAAAAATGTCATAGGAAGTTCTCTTGATTCTATTTCAATACGGGATGGAAAGATGCTTTTCAGTCAGACAGTCAATCAAAAAAAAATGGTGAGTATTTTACAGCTCTCATTTGTTTTTGAAAATGAAGAAAGAACATTTTTTTTTTTTTCAATTTTCAAAACTTTGTGACAAAAAGCGAGATCTGCAAAATACTCACAATACCTCTCAGCAAATAGCTTGGAGTGTCTACTTTCCAAAATTGGGTCATTTGGGGGGGTTTTGTGCCATCTGGGCATTCCATGGCCTCCGAAACTGTGATAGGCAGTGAGAAGTGAAATCAAAAATTTACACCCTTAGAAAGCCTGAAGGCGGTGCTTGGTTTTTGGGGTCCCGTACGCGGCTAGGCTCCCAAAAAGTCTCACACATGTGGTATCCCCGTACTCAGGAGAAGCAGAAGAATGTATTTTGGGGTGTAATTCCACATATGCCCATGGCATGTTTGAGCAATATATCATTTAGTGACAACTTTGTGCAAAAAAAAAAATATATATATTTTTTCCGCAACTTTTGTCAACATATAAAATATTCCATGGACTCGACATGCCTCTCAGTATATAGCTTGGGGTGTCTACTTTCCAAAATGGGGTCATTTGGGGGGGTTTTGAACTGTTCTGGCATTTTATACACAACATTAGGAAGCTTACATCCACTCTTCTAACCACTTGAAGACAAAGCCCTTTTTGACACTTTTTGTTTACATGAAAACTTTTTTTTTTTGCAAGAAAATTATGTTGAACCCCCAAACATTATATATATTGTTAAAGCAAAGGCCCTACAGATTAAAATGGTGGGTGTTGTATTTTTTTTTCTACACAGTATTTGCGCAGCAATTTTTCGAACGCATTTTTTGGGGAAAAAATACACTTTTTTTAATTTTAATGCACTAAAACACACTATATTGCCCAAATGTTTGATAAAATAAAAAAGATGATCTTAGGCCGAGTACATAGATACCAAACACGACATGCTTTAAAATTTCGCACAAACGCGCATTGGCGACAAACTACATACATTTTTAAAAGCCTTTAAAAGCCTTTACAGGTTACCCCGTTAGATTTACAGAGGAGGTCTACTGCTAAAATGACTGCCCTCGATCTGACCTTCGCGGTGATACCTCACATGCATGGTGCAATTGCTGTTTACATATGACGCCAGACCGACGCTTGCGTTCGCCATTGGGCAAGAGCAGGGCAGGACAGGGGTGCTTCTTTTTTTTTTTCTTTATTATTAATTTTGCTTTTTATTTTATTTTTAAATTGTTCCTTCCATATTTATTTATTTTTATCATTTTTATTGTTATCTCAGGGAATGTAAATATCCCCTATTATAGCAATAGGTAGTGACAGGTACTCTTTTTTGAAACAACTGGGGTCTTCTAGACCCTAGATCTTTCCTCTGCCCTCAAAGCATCTGACCACACCAAGATCGGTGTGATAAAATGCTTTCCCAATTTCCCAATGGCGCTTTTTATATCCGGGGGGGGGGACATTCCCTCCCACTGCTTGTAAAAGCAGTCCAGAGGCTAATTAGCCACTAGGATTGCTTTTACATGAAAGCCGGCCGCAGGCTGAAAAGAATGATACCAAGATGATACCTAAACCCGCAGGCATCATTCTGGTATAAACATTCAAAGTCCAGCAACATACCAGTACGTTGCTGGTCCTTGTTGGACATGTATTGTAATCTTTTTTTTTCATGCAGCCAGTTGGCTGAACGAAAAAAGAGATTGATCGGTGGGTATGCCCACCATTAGAATACCGCCCTTCATCCACCCACTTCTAATGATGGGCATACATGCTCCGGAACAGAGACTGCTGGGGCAGACTTTATAAAGGGGAGGTGGAGTTTGTTCGGTCTCTTTGGACACCCCCTCTCCTAGCAAGAGGATCTTTGTGCTGAACTGCTGTGTGCACAAGGCCTGAAGCCTGGGCCTTGTGCTCCTTTCCAAAGAGCCCCTCTGCCAGCCTAGCAGAGCCTTAGAGACATCTTCTCATCCTTGCTGCAGTACACCAGAAGGATTAAAGACTTGGATGTCAGGGGATTCCTGTTCCTAGACGAATCGGCGGAGGAAACGGGAGGTCCCGGAGCGACAAAAGAAGCAGAGGATTGTTGAAAGTTTAAAGGGGCCTGCTCTGGATGCCATACGTAACCTGAAGATAAGCAGGAAAGACTGTACTGCACAGGATTACTTAGACATCCTGCAGAATGTGTTCGGTGGGACAGAAAAAATCACTGAGCTTACCTATCAGCTGGAGCACTGCTACCAGAAGACAGGCGAGAAACTATCAGAATATATGGGACGTCTAGACAAGATCCTGCATAGGATCATTTTGAAGAAGGGGATCGACCCAGGGAAAGTAGACGAGGCCCGTGCTCAACAGGTATTGAGGGGAGCTCAGCCCCTGGATCCTATTGCATTGGCGCTACGCACCCGACAGGATGGGAAGAGCCTGGAATACCCCAACTTGATTCGGATAGTCAGGGAGGAGGAGGCTGTGTTGGAAGAGAAAAGGAGGAGTCAACATACCAAACCAACTACCCTCCCTGCGGTGGGAGTCAGATCAGCCATGGCTACTGAATGGGACTCAGAAGTGGAGATCCTGAAGAACCAAATGACCCAGGTGCTGGATCTTTTGACCTCACTCCTGTCTAAAAACTCAGGAATGGAGGAACCAGAGGAAATTAAGAGTGAACCATGCCGGAGCAGTTCAACACCAACCTCCCCACAGGAGAGAAGAGAGATTGTCTGTTTCAACTGTGGAGGTGTAGGCCACTACCAGCGAGTATGTCCAAGTCCACGAATGGAGACAGAAGGCTGGCGGAGGCCTCAGAGAAGTGACCCAAGAATGGAGAGAAGATCCGGGCCTTCAAAAATAACTTTCCCTGAATCTGCGAGGGAGCGGTGGAGGACACCTGCAGTCTATGCCGTCTCAGTGAACAACGCCTATCAGCCTTCCAAACAACGCCAGAAACGGCATTCCCAGCGCCGGAAGCTGAAGAGAGCACAAGTCCAAGTATGCCAGCCTGCTGTTTCAGGTGTTTCCAAAAGGACTGCTACCCAATTGGTAGGTCCTCTGCCTGTAGTGCCTGTTCTGATCGAAGGGATCTACGCCAGAGCCATCCTTGATACAGGTGCTCAGGTTACCCTAATGACCAGAGACTTTTACAAGAAGTACCTGTCATACCTGCCCCTGGAAGAGATGGGAGACACCAAGATTCAGGGTATCCTAGCAGAAGAGTACTCTTGTGATGGATGTGTGCGGATCAAGTTGTCGTGTGATCCATTGAGGGCTGGGGAGCCCCAGAACTTTGAGACACTGGCCATTGTCTGTCCCTGGCTGCCAGGGCCCTCAAGAAGCTCTCTCATCATTGGGACCAATACCGATCTGGTGAAACGGCATTTAGCCCCTGCTGTCCCCAGATGTGATCCCATACCCTCACTACCGGAAGAGGTTCCTGCTTCAGTACCAGAGGAAGAACCAAGAGTAGCTGAGACTGTGACTCCCAGGGAGAAGAGAAGGAAGAGAGTCATTCATCCTCCCCGGAAACTAACTGATGATCAGATGGGAGAAAGTTCCGAAGACACGGTCCTAACCTCAAGAAGGACCATGCCCACATCTGGTCCCTCCACTGTACATTTGGTGGAGGGCAACCCCAACTCACTCCCTGGCACAGTTAGGCAGGCCACTTCCAATAATATAGCCTGTGGGCAGGACAATCTTCTTCACCATGCTAGGTGGGAGATTCCCCTGCCAGGTTCCCTTGCAACTGTGAACTATCTTTTATGTACATATTGTTGATGCTGTCTTTGGGGACCAAAGATTCAAAGTGGGGGGAGTGTGTAGCGGGGTGTTCCCCTTTAATGCAGAGAGACAAGAAGTTCCAGGTGAGAGGTGAGTCGGGAGGAAGTAAAGAGACATTATGGAAGTGAAAGCAGAGGAGAGAGAGACTACATCTCCCAGTACATCTTGCAGCACCCAGGGTACATTGCTCCGGAACAGAGACTGCTGGGGCAGACTTTATAAAGGGGAGGTGGAGTTTGTTCGGTCTCTTTGGACACCCCCTCTCCTAGCAAGAGGATCTCTGTGCTGAACTGCTGTGTGCACAAGGCCTGAAGCCTGGGCCTTGTGCTCCTTTCCAAAGAGCCCCTCTGCCAGCCTAGCAGAACCTTAGAGACATCTTCTCATCCTTGCTGCAGTACACCAGAAGGATTGAAGACTTGGATGTCGGTGGATTCCTGTTCCTAGACGAATCGGCGGAGGAAACGGACTGGAACTGGTCCGGGTGGTGAGAGCTGTTTAAAGACAGACACTTTATCTTTACTATTCGTTGGGATTACAAAGTTGTTCTTCAAGTGCACCACCAAAAGATTTCTAGCGAATATTGTTTCACTGAACTTCCATTTAGATCAGTCAGGCCTGACTGCATAGGTAGACATTGCTGGGTGTTAGTCTACCCATGAGGGGAAGTAGCTGTAAAAGGGCAGCGCTAGAGTTGCATAGCAATACTTTATTATTCTGATTACTCTGTTTATCTTTATTACTGTTTATTGTAGGGATCTGCAACTTGTTATACTGTTGTTTATTACTTGCCCATTAGCCTCAGTAAAATATCTGGGTCAAGTACATTGGTGTCAGTTTCACTTACTTTAATAGAAGTTTTAAAGTATATCACTGTGTGTGTTTGCCATAGGACTGCGTCACCTAGAGTTGCGGTCACGCGGTCCTATCTCCCCTTACTAGCTGTGCCACGGGAGGTAGAGCCGATTGCCGGGGGTTGACAGCGGTGCACTACAGGGCCCAAAACCAAACCAGCGGCTCTCTTAACTGGGGGTAGCGCTACACATAAATAGGGGGGAGGTCCGGTTCAGGGGGCCAGCAGATGCGGGAGCTTGAGAGCCAGTGTTGAGGAGAGAACTCACCAAAGACATGGAGCCCAGTAGCTCGAGAATCAGCATGTAACCCCACGAGATTCCGGATTTTCGGTGATCACTAACAGTTGTTGGAGAACCCCAGTCATGGACTAACACATGTAAAGCTATGCCTGGGCAGCCACCTCCGTTAGTTAGTTTAGGGTCTGAACTATGTTGTGCCTGTTATTTGTTCACAAAGAGCTCCAGTAAAGTTGTCAAACTGTTTCAAGCTTGGTCTGAAGTAATTCAAAGGGGTGCACGTTGGTTTCTGGTGTATGACATAACAGGGTCAGTAAAGCACAGGTGGGGTACAAAGCAAAGCCACTACTAAAAGGTTATTTTGCCAAGACAAGTTGGAGGAGGAATGCAGTTGCTATGGGTAACCAGTAACTAGAGAAAATTAAAAAGCAGCCGGTCATGAAGCATTGTAACTGGCATGGCAGAGGGTTTTCCAGTAGCAAGGCTGCCGATGATCTGTCTTCATCCGTAGCAGTCACTCAGTTCCTGTAGATATCAGCATTAAACCCGCATTGCAGAGACCCATAACCTAGCCACATGGTATAAAAGAGCAAAAGCAGTTAAGTAAGTGCACGCATGAGGCCTGCGGTAGGTGTGCAGAGACCCCATTATGTCACTTGGAATGAAGTAGCAAAGGTTCGCTGGACTAATGGAGAGGGCACGGGTTCAGCAGCGTCCCCCCTAAATGCAACATATAACAAGGAGGGTGTGTAGTAAAAGAGGACAGCACGTTTTACAGAGCTACTCTGTGTAATTAACTACTGCAAACAGTTTAAGGCTCATCTGTAAGCCGGGGTACCACTATAATGTTTGACTTTCACATAAACACAGGCCTGGTTCAAGGCATTGGTGAGTGCGTACACACAAAACGTACCCCACATGCAGGGCAAAGTGGCCCTGCCCACAAGCATAATTAATAAGGAAATAAAATATAAATACTACTAATGTTATACATTTCTTTTAATCCCTGATTTAAATGTATCAAGATTTGAGTTATCTGAGAGCTCTATCATGATTCACTCATCTCTACCTACAGTATATATATATACGGTACCTAAATATCTTGAGAAGTTTAGCCACCTGCCAAGCCCATTACAAGGGGATCCAACTGTCATTTTGTATTTATTACATATTTACTATGACAGGGAATATAAACGGAAGCATGAAGTTCTGTGCAGGGGCAGCAGAGTTGGGAAATACAGCAGGGAAGAACCTACCTGGAGACCCTGAAAGATGTAATACCCCTGTACCTGAAAATTGAAGTTAGACTTACCAGTAATTTTTTCCAGTAGCATTCCAGGATAACATGAGAAACAGAGGTTCCTCCCAGGAAACACACCACCAGGGCAAATGTTAAATGGAGATCCTTCTGAAGCTCTACTGTAATAGAGAACTGATGTATAGAAAACTACAAGAGAATTCAAGTGCATAATACAGGGTGAGAACCCTGCTGTCCTGGTAGACTATTACAATTAAAGTTATTGGTAAGATTAAATCGTCTTCCACAACAACATATGAGAGGATGGGAAAGAACTTACCAGACTAAGATGTAACTGCAGCTTGCCGGACCTACTTCCTGAAGGCCTGATCCTAGCTTAATAAAAGGTCCCACTGATAATGCACTAGTGAAGTCATCGGTTACTAATCATTGCAATATCTTCTAAATGGCGCACATTTAGGAGATAGTCATTTTACCTACAGGTAAGCTTTATTATAAACTTACCTGTAGGTAAAAGTGGCATAACGGACTTTACTACCACATTAAGTGTTGCTGCACCAAATCATACAGCAGTCTCTTCATCCTTTTTCATATGGCCAAATACAGGGTCATTCTGACAGATAATAATCTGAGACTTCTGGCTAGTATCAGAACATGCGGCTGTTCCCACCCCCCTATTGACCCATCACCATGAAGGCCAGCCTCACAGGATGCAGGAGGGGGCTTTGCCTGTCAGAATGACATGAGATTCAGCCATAACAGAAAGGTTTGCAAGCACCTCCAGGGGAATGTATTACATATCTGACACTATTTGCCCCCCTTTCCAGAGGAAAAGTACCTTTTAAATTGTTTTGTCAATCATTGGAAGCTTCCTTAATCCTATTGGTCATAATAATACTTTTAAATGTAAATAAGGCTCACTATATCTGTATGTCCGAGAGCATAATCAGCACATTTCTAAACAAAATGTGCAAGGAAATAAAATTTGAGATGTGCTCTCAGAAGACTGTATTATATTACAGGCCGAAAAGTTAGAGAGGTTTTTAAACTAGGAGACGGGGAGGGTCCAGAAGTAGAGATAGTCAGCGCGGAACATGTTCCAGAGGGTACATGTTCATTTGTGGTAGGTTGACTGAAGTACATAAGCCCGAGGTAAGTATAGTAACAAGTCCTATTTGCAATCTCAGAACACCCAATAAAAGGACAGTATGCGACCGGTCTAAACTACGTGGCATGTTCACCAATGACAGGAGCCTGGCGGGCAAGATGGGTGAACTAGAGATACTGTTGTACAAGGAGGATTTTGATTTTTGTTTTTAAATTAGTTTTATTCAATTTTTTATGCATAAATATAGCTTTTTATTACATTTCCAATAAGCGTATAAAAAGAATTACATTTAAAATAAACACATCATCACATTAACAACAACAACAACAATAACAACAATATGAGTCTATCCTACATCCTCCTGATTTTTCTTCTCTCTTCTACCTCAGCTTTCCCGTATACCCGCCGTGGGGAAGAAGGAAAAAATAAAGGAAAACCCAATCACCCTGCTCTTCCTCCCACCTATTATATAAAAGTGCCATGTGCCCGATTTCCCATTTCTTATCCTTTAATAACTGTGACCTCAATATTTTTTTTAAATTACCCACTACCGCTCGTGTAAAAAAAAAAAATAACCCACCCATCTGTGTTATTTAAAGCGCATCGTGCTCGATTTCCCATATCTTATCCTTTAATTAATTTCTGTGACATCTACATTTTTTATTTATTTATAAGGGGGCAAGAGTATCCCTTTCTTCCCCCAATACCCACTAACCTCCTCGTGAATCACGAAAAAAATAGAAAAACACCAGGGGGGGGGGGGCTACTCCTCCTACCTTAGGCTAAACCAACCGGAATTCCTTAAGTACTGCCTTCACTACTCATATAACTTGCGTATACCAGGGAATGTCTGAACTCCACCCAACCCCTCCAAGTTCTTGTATCTCCACTTTTAGATTCCTTATGTAGATATGTTGCCTCCTCCATAATTCTTATTTTATCCACCTCCCTCAACCATTCCTGTATCATCGGGGCTTGCTTTACGCTCCACTGTTTCGGAATCAATATCTTTGCTGCGTTCAGTAGAATTGGGATAATTGTTGCTTTATATTTCTTCCTAGGGATTGCTATTGCATGGAACAAACATTGCCATAGGTCCAAACCAATCTCAGTTCCACTGATCTTCTTGATTAAATCTAATATTTCCACCCAGTATGGCTGGATCTTAGGACACTGCCACCATATGTGGGTGTGGGTTCCCACCTCCCTACATTCCCTCCAGCATAGAGGTGACACCTGGGGGTTTATCCTATGTAATTTTGCTGGGACATAGCACCACTTAGTTAATAATTGAAAGTTAATTTCTTTTATCCGTGTGTCCACAGAGGTGGAGTGAACATAATCTAAAACTTTACTTCTCATTGTTTCTGACAATGACTGATTAAATTTGAAATCCCAGCTTTCCATTGGGCACACGGCTCCTCCCTCTAGGTGTGTCATCAACAACTTGTAAATACTAGAAATTCCATGTCTATCCCCACTTCGTTTTTCCCATGAGTTCAGCCTACCAACCCCCCGAAGGGGTTTTGGGAGGGAACCTACAAAATGTTGAAGTTGTTTATATCTCCAAACTTCCCATGAAGTGGACCCATATCTTTTACGCAATTCAGATAGTGAACATAGGACATTCCCCTTCATAACATCCTTTAGTCTCAGGTAGGTCGATGTGCTCCATTTTAGATATAATTTATTATCTTTCCCCGGTGGAAAATAATTATTTCCTGTTAAGGGCATTAGGGGGCTGTTGTACTGTCCCTGTATATTTTTGATTAATTTATCCCACATTCTCAATGCTTCTAAAGTAATTGGTGCCGCTTCAACCAAGGGACCTCTGAACTGCCTTGGGATCCAAATAATCAGTCCCAACGCAGATTTACTAATTTTTTCTTCCAATTCCACCCATTTTTTTCCCGAGGAGCAAGGGCCCAATCCATAACTCTCCGCAGTATTGCTGCTTCATGATATTTTTCAAGATCCGGGAGGAGTATCCCCTTTCTCTTTTGATCTAGTTAATATCCGGAAGGCAATACGGTTACTTCTGTTATTCCATACAGATTTCTGTATTACCGATCTCAGAGTTTTAAAATATGCCCCAGGGATATTTATTGGCAAACTTTGAAATATATACAGGGCTTTTGGTAGGATCATCATTTTAATCATGCTTTTCCTGCCAAACCATGACAGTCTGTGAGCAGGATATCCCTTCAGTTCACTTTTAATTTTATTCAGAAGAGGCATATAGTTATCTTGATATAGATCTACAGTTGATTTTGACAGGAATACTCCCAAATACTTCAGACCCTTTTGTTTCCCCCTAAAGGGATATCGTTTTTGGAGGTCTCTGCTCTCACTTGACGGGACTGAGATATTTAATATTTCATTTTTTTCCATGTTTACCTTTAAATTTGATACAATCCCATATCTTCCCAATTCCTCCAGAATTTTTGGAAGGGTTTGCATAGGGTTTGTTATATACACCATAATATCATCCGCAAAAGCGGATATCTTATGTTCTTGACCTCCAGCCTCTATACCTTGGATTTCCTGATTAGCTCTTATGGATATTAGAAAAGGTTCTAATGAGAACACAAAGAGTAAGGGGGACAATGGACAGCCCTGGCGTGTACTATTAAAAAGCCGAAAGCTTTCCGAGAGGGTTCCATTTACTTGAATTTGGGCCGTGGGGATAGAGTACAAGGCCTCTATCCATCTGAGCATGCGGGGTCCTATGCCAAATTTATGTAATGTCTGCAACATAAAATTCCAGTCCAGCCTATCAAAGGCCTTCTCGGCATCTATTGATAGGAATAGGGCTGGCTTTTTACCTTTCTTTGCTTCATGTATTAGGAGGATTGTTTTTAAGATATTATCTCTAGTCTCTCTACCGGGGACAAAACCCACTTGATCTTTCCCTATAAATTCTGGCATATAAAGCTTTAGTCTCAGGCCAATTTTCCTGCATAGATTTTCATATCCTCATTAATCAGGGATATTGGCCTGAAGCTAGAGCACATTGTAGGACAGGGATATGCAATTAGTGGACCTCCAGCTGTTGCAGAACTACAAGTCCCATGAGGCATAGCAAGACTCTGACAGCCACAAGCATGACACCCAGCGGCAGAGGCATGATGGGAATTGTAGTTTTGCAACAGCTGGAGGTCCGCTAATTGCATATCCCTGTTGTAGGATATTTTCCCTCTTTTACTAAGAGGGATATATAGGTACCCAGGGCTTCCCCTCGTATCTTAAGACCTCCCCCTATAGAGTTCATGTATAAATGATAGTGAGGGGGCAGGATTCCAATAAACTTTTTAAAATATAAGGACGTATAACCATCTGGACTGGGACTTTTCCCTACCTTACTATATTTAATAGCCTGCTCTATTTCTTCTCTAGAAATAACACTATCTAATCTCCTTGAATCCTCTTCTGCTATTTCCGGCAGTTTTATCCCCCTTAGGTATCTTTCTATTTTATCTTTTCTATCTTGTATATCCCCAGGGTCCTGTAGGTCATTTCCTTAATATAATAGTTGATAGTACTCCATAAAAATTTTACTGATATCCCTAGTAGAGTATTTCATCTCCCCTATTTTATTTTTCATCTTAGCTATAAAATTCGGGTTCCTTCTGGGTTTAATCTGCCCCGCCAACAATCTCCCCGATTTATTGCCGAATTCATACTGCTTTTTGGCCATTCTAGTAAAAGCTTGTTTAGTATCTTGCTCCAACAAATCCCTCAAAGCTTCCCCATCAGCTCAGCCATTACCTCATTGTCATTTACTATTTTATGTTTCTGTTCCAACTCCTGAATTTCCTGTAAAAGCGATTTGTTTTTGGGCTGAGGATTTAGATTTTGTGGGAATTTCAGAGACCTGGTTCAACAGCTCTCATTATAGGCTGGCAACCATTCAAGGGTATTTTCTTTATCACAGGGATAGAGAGGGTAAAAAAGGGGGAGGGGTATGCCTATATATCAAGAATAATGTACAAGTGAATGTGAGAGATGACATCAGTAAGGGAGCTAGGGAGGAGGTAGAATCCTTATGGGTAGAGCTCCAAAGGGATGAAGCTGAGGGGAAAATAATACTGGGATTATGCTATAGGCCCCCTAACATCCCATTGGGAAATAAATTTAAAAGAGCGAACAAAAGTCCTGGATGGCTTAACTCCAATGTAAAAATGCATATAAAAGCAAAGAAGGCCTTCAAAAAAATACAAGGCTGAGGGATCATCATCAGCATTCTGACTTTACAAAGAATGCAACAAGAAATGTAAGGGTGCAAATAGGGCGGCTAAGATAGAACACGACAGACACATAGCGGAGGAGAGCAAAAAAAATCAAAATAAATTCTTTAAGTATATAAACAGTAAAACAGGGGGCGTGGCGAAGGGTTTCATGAGAGCGGCTGCTTAGTCTCATAGCTCCGGCTCTATTCATCCATCCTGCAGGCATCCTGGCTCCGATTTTCTCCCAAAGGGCACCAATCTACTCCTAAAGACGGCGAGCACCCGATCCAGGCATGATGGTGAACAAATACGGGCCACCCACACCCCAATCCGCGGCAGAACAACTGGCCCGGTTCAGAAGGCAAGATTGCGCCGATCCCTCGACCATGCACGAGGCCGCGCTGCAGCCAGCACCATCCTCAGCACAGATCTCTTCACAGGGGGTGAGTGACTCTATCCCTGCTGCCTTTCGCACCCAGACAGCCCACTCAGCTACCCTAGACTCCCCGGTCTGTTCAGAGGACTCTGCTTCGCCAACAAGCCCCTCCATTGCAGAACCTACACTGGCAGAGATCATGCTGGCCATAAAGGACTGTAAGACTTCCCTCACTGTCCAAATGGAGAGCATCCATATTGATTTCTCCCTCCTGAAGCAGGATGTACAGAACCTGCGGGACAGGATGGGGGAGGTGGAAGACCATGTCAGTTCCCTAGAAGACACAGTGCATCCTTTATTAGCAACCGTACGCATGGCTACGAATGAGCTGGGGACCCTCAGAGCTAAATTAGACAATTTGGAGAATCGTTCCCAAAGGAACGATCTCCGATTTGTGGGGTTCCCGGAACGATCGGAGTGGTCACGCCCTGAAAGATTCCTCCATAAATGGCTGCGTGATGTGATTGGGGTAGAGGAACTCTCACATGCCTTTCAAATTGAGCGTGCACATCTCACCCTCCAGCCCCCCCCCCCCCCAGATCACTGATTGCAAAAATCCTTAACTTCCGTGACAAAGTCACTATCCTGCGTCTTGCTAGAGAAAAAGGTCCCCTCAAGTTCAATGGCAATACCATCTCCATATACCCTGATTTCTCAGCAGACGTGCAACGTCAATGCATATTCTTTGCAGCGGTAAAAGACCGTCTCCGCAATGAAGGCCTTCCCTATGCGATACTGTTGCCTGCTAAGCTGAGGATCATCTATGAAGGCAAAGCTCACTTTTGCTCTTGTCCAAAGGAAGCTATGGCCTGGCTGGATTCACGGTTTGGGAAACAATCCAGACAATGCCGCAATTGAACCCAAAAGTCACAGGTCCTGAGCCTCTCCGTGCCCGGCATTCTTCCTACATGCTACCTGCAAGCAATATTCCCAGGGAATTTATTATGATGTCTGTTCTCCACTTCATGAGGGAATTGGGGGGCTTCAGTAACCAAAACTGCAGAGTTTATCCTCTTGACACATCACAGGAAGCACCCTCATGGCTAACAGAGGACAGAAATAGACTTGGGAAACGTATGTAGCGGACCCCCAAAATTGGGGTCACTATGCTCTAAATTTAAGGACAGCCTGAGCAATAGTTTGGCTCAGGTTCTCCAATTCTGCTTAGTTTGGACTCTGCTCTGCTGTAATGTTGCCTGGAGTATAGTTCCCCTTGTCATGTGGGTGGCGCTGTTGCCCAGGTCTTGAGGAGAACCACAGGTGGCGTTGCGGTGTGGTTGGGTGTCCTCTCTCTGCTGCCGTGCGGTGGGCGGGTTTTGCCTGCTGTGCATGCCGGGAGAGGGTACATAAAGGGCAGACGCCATGATCTGGTGTGGTGTGCTGGGGGGATTCCAAGGAGGACCCCTGGTGGCGAAGTCATGCCCTTTGGCCCTGCTGGCAGGGGGGTGCATGAACTTGTCGAGGAGTCTCGGGCACCTTTAGCCCGAGGCTGCAGAATTCCAGGTAGGCCCAGTACCTTCAACTGGGTCTACAAACCAACCACTGGAGTCCCAGGGAACCCAAGGGAGGGTGGCCCACTCTGAAACAGAGGAAACCGGGGGAGAACCTGTCCGATGGATCGGTGAAGGAAGTCACGGTCTCAGGGAGGCCTGGTTGCCTATCAGATGGAAGGATTCGTGAGTTGCAAGATAGCTCCTGTAGCGTGCCCCATTGGCACCTATGGTCTCTATAATCTACAGGCGTTAGGAAGTTCTAAATTCAGGAACTAAAGGATTCTGTGGCAGAGGATCTCCTGAACCTGTCCCTGAAGGGAATTAAAACTAAAGTGTCATGTTTGTGTTTTACTCCGGCTGCTAGAACTGTGAGAGGGATCTATCCGGGTGAGCAATACCCACTCAGGCTTGAGTGGAGAATGGGTGACTGGGTGCCGCGTGCCTGAACCTATTTCCCTACCAAATCCCATTGCTGTTTTCAACCTTTTTCCCAAATTTGTTTCAAGCAAAGAAAATAAACTCATCTGTTGGAGTTTAAATACTGTCTGGACATTAGCCTTCTTTCGGGGGAAGAATAGACTTTTCCCTACACTCTAGGAACGAGAACCAGTGGAGGGAGGTAACTCGCTGCAGGACCCAAAATTACAAGAACACCGCTCAACCTCTTATACCAGGAGGATACGGGCATGTGGCATGGTGTGCCTTTACCCCTGCAAGTGAAGGTAGGCAGGAAAAAAGGGTCTGTGTGCTACACTTAACATTAATAAGTCACCAGGACCAGATGGCTTGCACCCGAGGGTACTTAGGGAACTCAGTCAAGTAATTGCCAGATCATTGTTCCTAATTTTTACTGACAGTCTACTGACTGGAATGGTACCAGCTGATTGGAGAAAAGCCAATGTAGCACTAATATTTAAAAAAGGGCCAAAATACATAACTGGGAATTACAGACCAGTTAGCCTAACATCAATAGTATGCAAGCTCTTGGAGGGGATAATAAGGGACTATATACAAGATTTTAGTCAGGAAAATGGTATCACTAGCAGTAATTAGCATGGATTCATGAAGAATCATTCTTGCCAAACCAATCTATTAACCTTCTATGAGAAGGTGAGCTGCTATCTACCTAAAGGAAGGCCCGTAGATGTGGTGTTTCTGGATTTTGCAAAAGCATTTGACACAGTTCCCCATAAACGTTTACTGTACAAAGTAAGGTCCGTTGGCATGGACCATAGGGTGAGTACATGGATTGAAAACTGGCTACAAGGGCGAGTTCAGAGGGTGGTGATAAATGGGGAGTACTCCGAATGGTCAGGGGTGGGAAGTGGGGTCCCCCAGGGTTCTGTGCTGGGGCCAATCCTATTTAATTTGTTCATAAACGACCTGGATGATGGGGTAAACAGTTCAGTCTCTGTATTTGCGGACGATACTAAGCTAAGCAGGGCAACAACTTCTTTGCAGGATGTGGAAACCTTGCAAGAAGATCTGAACCAATTAATGGGGTGGGCAACTAATGTAAAATAATGCATTTGGGTGGAAAAAATATGAATGCAATCTACTCACTAGGGGGAGAACCTCTGGGGGGGTCCTAGTAGATGATAGGCTCAGCAATGGCATGCAATGCCAAGCTGCTGCTAACAAAGCAAACAGAATATTGGCATGCATTAAAAAGGGGATTAACTCCAGAGATAAAGCAATAATTCTCCCGCTCTACAAGACTTTTAGTCCGGCCTCACCTGGAGTATGCTGTCCAGTTCTGAGCACCAGTCCCCAGGAAGGATGTCCTGAAATGGAGCGAGTACAAAGAAGGGCAACAAAGCTAATAAAGGGTCTGGAGAATATTAGTTATGAAGAAAGGTTGCGAGCACTGAACTTATTCTTTCTGGAGAGGACACTTGAGAGGGGATATGATTTAAATTTACAAATACCATACTGATGACCCCACGATAGGGTTGAAACTTTTTCCCTTTTTAACCCCTTCCATACCGGGCCATAGCAGAATGACGCCGGCAGGAACCCTCTCTCCCTCCGGGTGGACGTCATATGACGTCCTGGGTTTGAGGGGGGATATCTGAATGATGCCTGCAGCTAGAGGCATCATTCAGATATCCTTTTTTTCAGCCGGCGATCCTGCGCACAATAAGAATGATCATAGCTGCGGTTCCGCCGCTTGATCGTTCTTATAGGCGGCGGGAGGGGAATCCCCCCCTCCCGCCGCCATCCGGTGCTTCTCCGGGCTCTCCCGTGCGATCGGGGACCCGGAGAGAATCGTTGGCGCCGTTGGTGGGTCACATGATGAGCATAGAGATGACTGGTGACCAGATGGTCACCAGTCATCTCTATAATCGTCGGAGGCCCGGGCGCGATGTGATGACGTCACGCCCGGGTCCTCAAATGTAAACAAAGCCGCCATTGCGGCTAGTAAGTATGAGATCGGTGAAAAAAAATCACTGATCTCATGCTTTCCAGCCTGGAGGAGAGATGTGGGGTCTTATTGACCCCGCATCTCTCCATAAAGAGGACCTGTCACACACTCCTATTACAAGGGATGTTTACATTCCTTGTAATAGGAATAAAAGTGATCAAAAAACAAAAAGTAAAAATAAAAAAAATAAGTAAAATAATTTTTTTTTATTTTATTTTTTTAAACGCCCGTCCCCAATAGCTCGCGCTTAGAAGCGAACACACACGTAAGTCCCGCCCGCATATGTAAACGCCGTTCAAACCACACATGTGAGATATCGCCGCGTGCGTTAGAGCACGTGCAACAATTCTAGCACTAGACTTCCTCTGTAACTCTAACCTGGTAACCTGTAAAAATTTTCAAAGAGTCGCCTATGGAGATTTTTAAGTACCGAAGTTTGGCGCCATTCCATGAGTGTGCGCAATTTTAAAGCGTGACATGTTAGGTATCTTTTTACTCGGTGTAACATAAGCTTTCATATTTTACCAAAAAATTGGGCTAACTTTACTGTTTTTTAATTTTTTAATTCATGAAAACATTTTTTTCCCCCAAAAAAGGCGTTTGAAAAATTATTGCGCACATACCGTGCAAGATAAAAAGTTGCAACGACCGTCATTTTATTCCCTAGGGTGTCTGCTAAAAAAAACATGTATAATTTTTTTGGGGTTCTGAGTAATTTTCTAGCAAAAGAATGATGATTTGTACATGTAGGAGAGAAGTGCCAGAATAGTCCCGGTATTGAAGTGGTATAAAAGCCCTGTATGGAAGTGGTTAAGCACCTGAACGACCGCAACATACAGGGATATACAATGTAATACTGACATATAATCACACACATAGGTTGGACTTGATGGACTTTTTTTTCAACCTCACCTACTATGTAACTATGTAGATAGAATTGAATACTGGCAAATTACAGTCACTGAGATTTAAATTAAACTGTATTGTCTTAAGCATTTGTATATTTCACTGAAAGAGATGCATTCAAGAATAGCTATTATTGAGTAAATTTTTTAACCATCGTTTATTTACTTTATAAATAAAAAATGTTTGTTTTTTTAAAATACACCAGCAATATTTTTAGTTAAGCTGATTATATACATATTTAGACTTTAATAAAATGAGATTTAAATGCTATTTTCTTTTTAAATTGACTAAAACATTGTCAAACAACAAATTGCATGTTGAATAAAGTTTCCAGTAATCACAAGCTGCTGTATTTTACTTCCCATTTTGGACTAAATGACATCCTTATACTGCACCCAGGGGAGGTGGCTCCATTAGAGCAATTGGCCAGTACCCCACCAGCCAAAATCACACCATTTTCCGTAAAGGGAATCAACAGGACATTATAGCTAGTGGTATTCAGAATGGGCAGTTTCTGCAAGGAATCATAGGGGGAGTGAAAGAATAAGTATGCAAGTGAAGAAAATGGAAGGGGTCCTATTGTCCATCCCAAAGGGAGGTAAGATATGTTTTTCAATAAGATTGAAATGTTACTGTTACTAAAAACAGTGACCTTCTCTCTGGTTCAGAAATGCCTTTTTGTAGAGAAATAATTCATATAACAACTTGCATACACAAAAAGAAAAAGCAGTTGTACACAAATACATGCTCTGATACTATTTGAAGGGGCTTTTAAAGTGTATTTCTAATTTTGCAGTCACATTTGAGAAAACCACACTATATGTTTGTTCCGATTCAGACAGCGTAACTAATATTTTTTTTATAATTTCTTACCTTTTTCGATGTTTTGAAGAGAATGTGTCATGGCTGAATGCAAGCATTTCTCTGCTAGCTCAGCATGATTTGTCCCAATAGCTGTGCTGGATATACAGTACTGGAAATTTCTTCAATGTAACACAAATGCCATATGTCCAACTCCAACTCTTTTCTGGCTTGCCATGCTACATGTTCAGATAAGGGTATAGTTTGTTTTTGTTTTTTTGGGGGGGAGCATGCTTTTTTTCTTGATATCTACATGGGGTTCCCCCTTAAAATCTATACCTGACCTGGTATAGAATTTAGGGTAGCCTCAATCAATTTCTTTTATATATTTTTTTTTTCAGGTCCCCCTTAACCGGTTCCCGACCGGCTCACGCAGATATACTGTGGCAGAATGGCTCCCCTGGGCAAAATCCCGTACGGGTACATCCATTCCTTTAGCGGCCACCAGAGGGTACGCATGCGCTGCACAGCAGGGGACCCAATGCACGTGGCTGGAGGGCGCGATTGCCGCCGGCCAAGCGCGTTCGCGTGCACGAGCGCCAGCATGGGGATGTGTGTGTAAACACACAAATCCCTGTGCTGTCAGGGAAGAGGAGCCATATCGTTTGTTCCTACTAAGTCAATCCTATCCCCCCACAGTTAGAACACACTGAGGGAACACACAATTAACCCCTTGATCGCCCCCTAGTGTTAATCCCTTCCCTGCCAGTGACATTTACACAGTAATTAGTGCATTTTTATAGCACTGATTGCTGTATAAATGGCAATGGTCCCAAAAAAAATGTCAAAAGTCTCTTGATCTGTTCGTCCCAATGTCGCAGTACTGCTAAAAAAAAGCAGATTACCGCCATTAGACACTATAACTTTTGTGCAAACCAATCAATATATGCTTATTGCGATTTTTTTTTAAATCAAAAATATGTAGAATATATATTGACCTAAACTGATGAAGAAATTATTATAATTTTTTTTGGGGGGGGGATATTTATTTTTAGCAAAAAGTAAAAAATATTGTTTTTTTTTTCAAAATTGTCAAACTTTTTTTGTTTAAAGCGCAAAAAGTAAAAATTACAGAGGTGATCAAATATCACCAAAAGAAAGCTCTATTTGTGGGAAAAATAAGGAAGCAAATTTCATTTGGGTCCGTCGGGCGGTGTGATTGAAGATGTATGGACATCGCGGGACACTTTTTTTTTTTTTTTTTAATAAAGGAATTGTCAAAAAGTGTGTATTGTGGTTTTTACTTTTTGACACTTTTTTGGGTGAATGGGTAGGGGTACAATGTACCCCATACCAATTCACATAGGGGGGGGCTGGGGCCCCCTTGTTAACAGGGGGCTTCCAGATTCTGATAAGCCCCCCCCGCAGACCCCCACAACCACCGTGCCAGGGTTGTGGGGATGAGGCCCTTGTCCCCATCAGCATGGGGACAAGGTGCTTTGGGGGGACCCCAAAGCACAATCCCCATGTTAGGGGGAAGCGGCCTGGTATGGTTCAGGAGGGGGGAGCCGCTCACTCGTCCCCCGCTATCCTGGCCTGGGTCTGGTATGGATTTTGTGGGAACTCCATGCCACTATATACTATACAGACTGCACTTTATACTCTGGACTGCAGTATATATACTATACGGACTGCACTATATACTCTTCATAAAAATTTGGCCTTATTTTAAAAATTTAAATTACATGCCTCAGTCAAACAGGTGCAGAAAAAATGGGCCTTGGGTGTTGGTGGTGCCTGAACACTGTAACTCCTCCTCACAGTTACTCTTGTTGGGCGCAGGAATGGGCCCTGCTGTAAATAATTATTTTAAAAATTGAAATTACATGCCCCAGTCAAACAGGTGCAGAAAAATTGGGCCTTGGGTGTTGGTGGCACCCCAAACCAAAAATATTGTTGGAAGCTAGCATCATCAAGATTCAGGAGGAATAGGATAGGCAGCATAGGCAGTCTTCAAGGGATCCCAGAACCCTAGAAAATTCATTCAGTTACATCAGCATCAGGGGCCTGATAGCTGCTTATCCAGGACTGATTCATTTTTATAAATGTAAGCCTATCAATGGAGTCTGTGGACAGGAGCACACTTTGATCCATTACAAACCCTCCAGCAGCACTGAATGTCCGTTCAGAAAGCACTCTGGATGCAGGAAAGGTCAGTAGCTCGATTGCATATTGAGCAAGTTCTGGCCAGTGGTCCACCCTCAAGACCCAGTAACCCAGTGAATGCTCTGTTGGAAAGGTCTCCAAGTCTGCTCTTGCCCCTAGATATTCCTGCACTATATAATGCAGATGCTGGCAATGGTTGCTTGAACCTATCAGCCCTTGGCGCTGAGGACTGAAAATTTGTTTAAAGGCATCGGTCAGCCAGCAACCTTCTCCTCTGCTCTTCCTCTGACCAAATGAAGCCTCAGAAACATGTTGTCAGGCACTACCTCCTCCCTGCCCCATATAACTCCCTGTTTCTCCTCTTCCTCCCACTGTTATGCCTCAAGTGCCCTGTCCATGATTCCACAAAGCATTTGCTCCAGCAGGAAGACTAGAGGGACAGTGTCACTGATGCATTCATTGTCACTGCTCACCATCCTTGTGGCCTCCTAAAATGGTGACCGGACAGTGCATGCATTCTTAATCAGTAGCCACTGGAGTGGCGAAAAGAAGCCAAGCTCCCCTGAGCCTGTCCTGGTGCCATACTCACACAGGTACTCATGTATGGCCCTCTGCTGTGTGTGCAGCCGCTTCAGCATTGCCAATGTTGAGTTCCACCTGGTGGGCATGTCACAAATGAGGCGGTTGGTGGGCAGGTTGAATTCCCTTTGAATGTCAACCAGCTGAGCACTGGCATTGTATGACCGCCGGAAATGGGCACAGACTTTTCTAACCTGCCTCAGAAGTTCCTGTAAAGCCTGGGTACCTGGTCAAGAAACGCTGCACCACTAAATTCAGGATGTGTGCCAAGCTTGGAACATGGGTCAAGTGTCCCTGTCAGAGGGCGGAGGTTGGTGCCATTGTCACATACAATAATTCCTGGCTCAAGCTGACATGGCGTCAACCACCTCTGAGCCTGCCCCTGCAGAGCTGACAGAATCTCTGCCCCAGTGTGGCTCCTGTCCCCTAGGCAGACAAACTCAAGCACTGCATAGCATCTTTTAGCCTGACTGCTTGCGTAGGCCCTTGAACGCTTAGGGAGCACGGCTGGTTCAGAGGACAATTCTGCAGAAAAGGCAGTAGAGGAAGAAGAAGAGGAGGGGTGGAGCAGAGAGATGTGGCAGAATCACCACCAGCTTTTTGGAGGCATGGTGGGGGAACAAGCTCCAACACTAAACCATGTCCTGCATCCTTCCCAGCTGCCAGCAGAGTTATCCAGTGCACCATGAAGGAGAGGTAATGACTCTGACCATGCCTGCTGGACCATGAGTCAGCGGTAATATGAACCTTGCTGCTGACCACCCTGCCCAACGAGGACATTGCCTTCCACATGATGGTAGAGAGCTGGAATGGCCTTATGTGAAAAAAAAATAGTTTTGGAACCTGCCACTGTGGTACAGCACATTCCACAAATTAACAAAAGGGGGCAGAGTCTACCAGATGAAAAGGCAGCAGTTGCAGTGCTAGCAATTTGGCCAAGCTAGCATTTAGACACTGAGCATGTGGATGGCTGGGACAGTATGTTTTTTTAAGGTTCAGCAACTGGGGTAGCGAAATTTGCCTGCTGATATCAACTGGTGGTGTACTGCTAGCAGATTGGCTGCATATACTTGTGGCACCTATTGCTATACCTTCATCCCTCTCAGTGCAGGTTTTTGAGAAGACTGGCGGTATAGTAGGGGTTGAGATCACAGATGAGGAGCAAGGAGAAGTCCGCCTTTTTTTTATTATGTCGGTCTTTCAGGTACTGTTGCTAATGGACTGCAAGGCAGGTCGTCATATGTCTTGTCAAGCATGTGGTGCCCAAGCGGGTGCTGTTCTGGCCACGCTTGATCCGCTTTAGACATAGATTGCAAACAGCAACGGTGCGATCTACTGCACATGTGTCGGAAAAAGCCCACACCAATGAAATTTTGGAAGTCAGCGCGGAGTCAGCAGCGCCCTGCACCTGTGGGGCACTGTGGTGTGATGCAATAGGGTGGCTGCCTTTAAGGCGGCCCCTGGAGGTTATCCTGCCTCATTGGAGTTGTGCCTCCTCCTCCTCCTCACTTTCCTCCTCTCTTCTCTTAGGCACCCAAGTACAGTCAGTGACCTCATCATCCCCTCCTTCCTCGTCACTGGAGCACCCTTGGCAGTATGCTACAGCTGGGGAACATGACTGTTAGTTTCTTGTCTTTCTGTGGCACTCCCTCTCTCTAGGTTCACGTCACTCCCTTCCTCAACCCAGGAACCAACATCAGAGTCTTCAAATTGCTGTGCATCCTCCATCAGCATATAACCGACACTTAAGTCGAATAATTCTGGTGACTCTTCCGTGCATGATGGTAGGGCTACAGAAGGAGTAACTGTGGACAAGGAGCTGGTGGAACAGGCTGCTTTGAAAGGCAAACTCGTATGAGCCTAGGTGACAGAGGATGAGGAGGATGAAGACGGCTTAGTTATCCACTCCACCAACTCTTCTGCGTGTTGTGGCTCAATAAAACAGCCAGCAGCAGAAAAAAAGGACAAGCGTGAACCACATGCAGAGGATGCACCATGCCCGCCACCACCACTTTTTACTGTAGACACAGAGGGTGTTTGCCCTCTTTTAGTGGCCTGTGAGTGCCTGCCTTTCTTTGGTGGCCTTCCGGACATGATGGGGATTTTTTTTTTCACACCACACTACACTGTATTATATACTGTGTACACCGCCTGAAGTGTATTAGAAACTGTACACACTGTATTATATACTGTGTACACCGCCTGCTCTGTATTATGTACTGTACACCTGCTGCATTGTATTATATGCTGTGTACACCGCCGCAAGTGTATTAGAAACTGTACACACTGTATTATAAACTGTGTACACCGCACTGCACTGTATTATGTACTGTACACTGGCTGCACTGTATTATATGCTGTGTACACCGCCTGAAGTGTATTAGAAAGTGTACACACTTTATTATATACTGTGTACACTGGCTGCACTGTATTATGTACTGTGTACACTGCCTGAAGTGTATTAGCAACTGTACTCACTGTATTATATACTGTGTACACCGTCTGCACTGTATTATGTACTGTACACCAGCTGCACTGTATTACAGTCAGGTCCATAAATATTGGGACATCAACTAGTTCTAATCTTTTTGGCTCTATACACCCACACAATGAATTTGAAATTAAACGAACAAGGTGTGCTTTAACTGCAGACCTTTAGCTTTAATTTGAGGGCATTTGCATCCAAATCAGGTGAACGGGAATACAACAGTCTGTGTGTAGCGGGTGTAAAATTTAGTGGGGTGTATCTGGGCCATAGATGGCCCAGATACATTGATTTTTAGGGATTTATGGACACTTTTGGAGTGTGGGAGGTATGATTGGTGTCATATTCCCTGCGGTCCCTAGGTGGCGCTGTCACCTGGGACCGGGGTTGAACTGCCATTCTAGAGCCGTGCCCTTTTTGTCCTCTCGCAGCCGGCGGGGCGGGAACACGCTGTGCCTGCTGGGAGAGGATATAGAAGGGGGGGACATCTTGCGCACGAGGTCCATTCCCCAGGCACCTTTGGCCTGGGGGCTGCTCTGGTTCGTCTGTGCCCAGGTGCCCTCGGCCTGGGCGCGTGAAGTCGAGTTCCATCCCAGGCACCTTCAGCCTGGGGTGAGGTACTTTACCAGGAGGCCTGGGGCCCAGTACCTTCGACTGGGTCCCGCAAGGGCGAAGCATTCCTAAGGTGCCCCCGGTATTGGGTGCCTGAATCCAGGGCGTAAGGGACCAGAGACGTGACCTCCCCGAAGAGCCAGCGCAGCATTTGCTGGTGACGGTGGAGGCCTCTGGTGACCGTCCGGATGGATGTCTTCCTCTGACAGGGGTCGTTTGTTCTAAAGAAGGTACTTCATGTTCTCATGGTCTGTGTCAGGGACCCATCTTTCTCAGGTCAGTGGCAGGCCTCATCCAAGGCCTGTGGCAGAGGCCTCAACGTTCACCCAGGTCAGTGGCAGTGACCAAATTCACAGTCGGTGGCAGCGACTGTGCGCCAAGCCTGTTTGCACTAAACGGAACAGGAGAAACTCTATTCATTGTGTTGTGCCTGGACCTACTCTTTCCCCCACCCTGTCTGTTCTTTTAAAAGTCAACCAGTTCCGAAATGTTTTGATGTATCACAAATGTAATCCTGATAAAATAAAATAAAGAATTATAAAAAAAAAAAAAGAGAAAAAAAAAAAAAGTCAACCAGTCTACCTATTGATCAAAGCAATAAAACAGAGTTGGACTTTTTATGGTGTGGAACTCGTGTTACTGGAAGCTAAGTGTCCCTGTCAGTGACAGTGGCAATCATCCTCCACAGGGGAAGCTGAGGCTCCGGCCTAAAAACGCAGACCCGAAGGTAAACGGTTTAGCTCATATCTCTGCATCCTACATCAGAGAGCCGAGCTGGTGAAGTCTTCTCTTGATTGTTGACTTTGACACACATACACCTACCTCCTGGAGAGTGTACTTGATCTGGCCAACTGTTGTGAAGGGTGTTTTCTTCACCAGGGAACGAATTCTTCGGTCATCCACCACAGTTGTTATCCGTGGTCTTCTGGGTCTTTTGGTGTTGCTGAGCTCACCGGTGCGTTCTTTCTTTTTAAGGATGTTCCAAACACTTGATTTGGCCACACCTAATGTTTTTTCTATCTCTCTGATGGGTTTGTTTTGTTTTTTCAGCCTAATGATGGCTTGCTTCACTGATAGAGACAGCTCTTTGGATCTCGTATTGAGAGTTGACAGCAACAGATTCCAAATGCAAATAGCACACTTGAAATGAACACTGGACCTTTTATCTACTCCTTGTAAATAGGATAATGGGGGAATAACACACACCTGGCCATGGAACAGCTGAGCAGCCAATTGTCACATTACTTTTGGTCCCTTAACCACTTCAATACAGTGCTTTTTGTACCACTTCAATACCGGGCCTATTCTAGCACTTCTCTCCTACATGTACAAATCATCATTCTTTTGCTAGAAAATTACTCAGAAACCCCAAACATTATATATGTTTTTTTAGCAGACACCCTAGGGAATGAAATGACGGTCATTGCAATTTTTTTTCTTGCACGATATTTGCGCAATAATTTTTCAAACGCCTTTTTTTTTTTTTTTAAATGGTTTCATGAATTAAAAAATAACAAAACAGTAAAGTTAGCCCAATTTTTTGGGAAAATATGAAAGATGATGTTACGCAGAGTAAATAGATACCTAACATGTCACGCTTTAAAATTGCGCACACTCATGGAATGGCGCCAAACTTCGGTACTTAAAAATCTCCATAGGCGACGCTTTAATTTTTTTTACATGTTACCAGGTTAGAATTACAGAGGAGGTCTAGTGCTAGAATTGTTGCACGCGGCAATACCTCACGTGTGGTTTGAACGGCGTTTACATATGTGGGCGACTTACGTGTGCATTCGCTTCTGATCGCGAGCTACCGGGGACAGGGGCGTTTTAATTTTTTTTTTATTATTATTTATTTTATTTTTTTACTTATTTATTTATTTTTTTACAATTATTTTACTTTTTCTTTTTTGATCACTTTTATTCCTATTACAAGGAATGTAAACATCCCTTGTAATAGGAATGTGTGTGACAGGTCCTCTTTATTGAGAGATGCGGGGTCAATAAAGCCCCGTACACACGGTCGGACTTCCATCAGACTTTTCCGTGGTTTTTTGTCCGAACGGAGTTGGTTGGGAACACCCATAGCATACACACGCTCGGACTTTTCTGCAAACTTTCTTAAAACTTCTTACAACATCACGTGTTTTTTCTGCTCTTTTCTGATCTTTACTGCCGCCCTTTGGTCAACTTCTGCTATTGTTGGTTGATTTTAACATTAGTTGTTTTGTCCATCGGACTAAAGTCCGATGGTTTCCTGTACACACGGTCGGACTTTGCTCCATATGACTTTTGTTGGGCAAAAGTTTGTCCGTTTGCAGACCCAACTTTTGTCCGATGAAATCCAAAACCAAACGAAAAAAGTTTGTCCGATGGAGCATACACACGGTCGGATTGTTGGTCCAACTTGCTTAAAACAAAGTTTGTTGGGCAAAAGTCCGACCGTGTGTACGGGGCTTAAGACCCCACATCTTTCCTCCAGGCTGGAAAGCATGAGATCAGTGAATTTTTTTTCACTGATCTCATACTTACAGCCGCAATGGCGGCTTTGTTTACATTTGAGGACCCGGGTGTGACGTCATCACATTGCGCCCGGGCCTCCGACGATCATAGAGATGACTGGTGACCATCTGGTCACCAGTCATCTCTATGCTCGTCACGTGACCCACCAACGGCGCCGGAAGATTCGCTCCGGGTCCCCGATCGCACGGGAGAGCCCGGAGAAGCACCGGATGGCGGCGGGAGGAGGGGATGTCCCCTCCCGCCGCCTATAAGAACGATCAAGCGGTGGAACCGCCACTATGATCATTCTTATGGTGCACAGAATCGCCGGCACTTTAAAAGGATATCTGAATGATGCCTCTAGCTGCAGGCATCATTCAGATATCCCCCTACAAAGCCAGGACGTCATATGACGTCCACCCAGGATGGGAGATCCCATCTGTGGACGTCATTTGACTATGGCTGGGTAGGGAAGTGGTTAAAAAGTGGGAGGCACATATACAAACTGTTGTAATTCCTACACCGTTCACCTGATTTGGATGTAAATACCCTCAAATTAAAGCTGAAAGTCTGCAGCTAAAGCACATCTTGTTCATTTCATTTCAAATCCATTGTGGTGGTGGTGTATAGAGCCAAAAAGATTAAAATTGTGTAGATGTCCCAATATTTATGGACCTGACTGTATGTGCTGTGTACACCGCCTGAAGTGTATTAGAAACTGTACATGCTTTATTATACACTGTGTACACCGCCTGCTCTGTATTATGTACTGTACACCGGCTGCACTGTATTATATGCTGTGTACACCCCTGAAGTGTATTAGAAACTGTACACACTGTATTATATACTGTGTACACCGCCTGCACTGTATTATGTACTGTACACTGGCTGCACTGTATTATATGCTGTGTACACTGCCTGAAGTGTATTAGAGACTGTACACACTGTATTATATACTGTGTACACCGCCTGCACTGTATTATGTACTGTACACTGGCTGCACTGTATTATATGCTGTGTACACTGCCTGAAGTGTATTAGAGACTGTACACACTGTATTATATACTGTGTACACCGCCTGCACTGTATTATGTACTGTACACTGGCTGCACTGTATTATATGCTGTCGCTTTGTACACTGCCTGAAGTGTATTAGAAACTGTACACACTGTATTATATACTGTGTACACCACCTGCACTGTATTATTTACTGTACTTCGGCTGCACTGTATGATATGCTGTGATATGCCGCCTGAAGTTTATTAGAAACTGTACACACTGTATTATATGCTGTGTACACCGCCTGAAGTGTATTATATACTGCACACCGCCGAATGCACTGTATATTTAGTCTACACTGAATGCAGAGTATATATACAGCATATATCTATATATATCTATATATGTAGATATATATATAGATATACACTAAACTATAGATATATAATAATACACAGCTTGAAGTGTATTATATACTGTACAATGCCGAATGCACTGTATATATAGTCTACACTGAATGCAGAGTATATATACAAGTTCTGCTCAAAAGTTTACGTACTATGGTTTCTTGGCAATTTTTTCAGAGAATATGTATGATAACACAAAAACATTTCTTTTCATCTGAGAAGATAAAGAGCCTCATCCACAAATACCACAAAATACTTCAAGCTGTCTGATGTTAAAGGGGGAAATACATGGTATTAAAAACTGGGGTATATAAACTTTTGGTCAGGGTCATTTGGGTAATTTCTGTTGCCATTATGATTTAAAAAGAGTAAACACAGTTGATTGATAATAAATGGATTCAGCCAAACACTAACCACGAGTGAAAGAAATGTTTTTGTGTTATGCGGCGTACACACGATCGTTTTTCATGCCGTTAAAAATGCCATTTTTTTAAATGGCCATTAAAACCGATTGTGTGTATGCTCCAGAGCATTTTTAACAGCGTGAAAAACGGGCATTAAAAATTTCGAACATGCTCTATTTTTCCACGTCGTTTTTCATGTCGTTTTTTTAACGACGTGAAAAACGATAGTGTGTATGCTTTTACGAGGGGGAAAAAAAACACGCATGCTCAGAATCAAGTATGAGACGGGAGCGCTCGTTCTGGTAAAACTAGCGTTCGTAATGGAGATAGCACATTCGTCACGCTGTAACGGACTGAAAAGCACAAAGCTGAAAAGCGCGAATCGCCGCTCAACAAAGTTTACTAACATGAAGGGTGGCGCCATTCGAACGGAACTTCCCCTTTATAGTGCCGTAGTACGTGTTGTACGTCACTGCACTTTGCTCGAGCGTTTTTTTTAATGATCGTGTGGATGCAAGACAGGCTTGAGAGGAAACATGAAAAAAATGACGAGAAAAACGTTGGTTAAAAAAATGGCATGAAAAACGATCGTGTGAAAAATGGCCAAGAAATCATAAATTCTGCCAGGGTATGTAAACTCATGAGCACAATTGTATATATACTAGGCTGTATATATATGTATGGATACACAGCCTGAAGTGTATTATATACTGTACACCGCCAAATACACTGTATACAGTATCTCACAAAAGTAAGTACACCCCTTACATTTTTGTAAACATTTTATTATATCTTTTTATGTGACAACACTGAAGAAATGACACGCTACAATGTAAAATAGTGAGAGTATAGCTTGTATAACAGTGTAAATTTGCTGTCCCCTCAAAATAACTCAACACACAGCCATTAATGTCTAAACCGCTGGCAACATAAGTAAGTACACACCTAAGTGAAAATGTCCAAATTGGGCCCAAAGTGTCAATATTTTGTGTGGCCATCATTATTTTCCAGCACTGCCTTAACCCTCTTGGGCATGGAGTTCACAAGAGCTTCACAGGTTGCCACTGGAGTCCTCTTCCACTCCTCCATTATGACATCACGGAACTGGTGGAGGTTAGAGACCTTGCCCTCCTCCACTTTCCATTTGATGATGCCCCACAGATGCTCAATAGGGTTTAGGTCTGGAGACATGCTTGGCCACTCTATCACCTTTACCCTCAGCTTCTTTAGCAAGGCAGTGGTTATCATGGAGGTGTGATTGTCGTTATCATGTTGGAATACTGCCCTGCGGCCCAGTCTCCGATATCAATACCTTGTGGCGGCGGCCAATAGGTCTGCTGGTTCAAGGGTATGCTGCAATGATGGAATCCTTGTGTGTCCCATATAAGATCCACTCAGACGGGAAAGAGGAGAGGAACAACCCAATTGTGTGTGGACCGGGAGACGGATCCAGCCTCAACCGAGTCTCTGTGGATGTCCAGCGTTAGATGTTAATCTAGCCAGCCAGTCATGGATGGAATGCAAATCCCATTGATCTTATATGGGACACACATTCCATCATTGCAGCCTACCCTTGAACCAGCAGACCCAGGGCTTTTTTTCTCAGAGAATAGGTGCAGGAACTCCTCCTTTCTGAGTCAACCCCTTGACTCCGCCCCCTACCCACCTCCAAGCATTGTTGCTTGGTTCCACCTCCTACCCACCTCCCAGTACCACCCCTTTTAGAGAATACAGAACCAAGTATCATTTTTATAGTGCTAAGTATTTTGTATAAAAATTTGTTAATGATAACAAGAAAAGCAGTAAAATGGATTTAGCAACAATGGACACCCCAGTGACAATACACACCCAACAGCCAGCATCAATAGACCCTCCAGCAGCCAGCAATACTAGACCCCTCCCTCAACAGTAGATCCCTTCAGCAATGATTGACCACCTGCAACATAAGACCAACCCAAGCAACAATACAACCCCCACTGGCAACAACAGACCTCCACAGCAATAATAACCCCACCCCCCCACAAAAATAAGTTCTCTCCAGCAACAATAGATTCCCCAGTAGCCAGCATTAATAGACCTTCCAGCAGCCAGCAACAAATACCCCTTCTTCAACAGTAAATCCCTCCCAGCAACATAAGACTCATCCAGCAACAATAGATCCCCCATCCTCAGCAAATAGATTCCCTCCAGCAACAACAGATTCCCCAGCACCAGCATCAATAGATTCCCCAGCACCCCTTGCAATTACATATATTCAGTTCTGGAGGTGCCGGAACTGCGTTCCCCCGCGTTCCCGCTGAAAAAAAGCCCTGAGCCGACCTATTGGCCGCCGCCACAAGGTATTGATATAGTGTTGAGCAAGCTGATTGTTTATCATCCAGGCAAAGGAGAGTCTAATTGTTTTTATATAAATCAATCTTTGGCAACAATAAATCAATATATGGTTCTTTTTATTGATTTTTGCAGTTCTATTTGTCCGCACAAGACTGTCCCAAATAACGCTATTTTGCATGGTTGCCTTTGACTGTATATATTCTATTACACCTCTCCTGGTGTTTTCACCCACACAGCGGCTTATTGGGCACATGTAGGACATTAAGAACTATTCCCAATACTATATATATCCCGGTTTCCTGGCGCCAGACTTTTTTTGTTGTTTTCATGTCTTTAGTCTGCTTATCTTCAGCAAACTGTTTGTTGGCTTCCTTGAGCATCATCTTTAGAAGAGGCTTCCTTCTGGGACGACAGCCATGTAGACCAATTTGATGCAGTGTGCGGTGTATAGTCTGAGCACTGACAGGCTGACTCCCCACCCCTTCAACCTTTGCAGCAATGCTGGCAGCACTCATACGTCTATTTCCCAAAGACAACCTCTGAATATGACGCTGAGCATGTGCACTCAACTTGGTTGGAGTGGAACCTGTCCCGTTAAACCGCTGTATGGTCTTGGCCACCGTGCTGCAGCTCAGTTTCAGGGCCTTGGCAATCTTCTTATAGCCTAGGCCATCTTTATGTAGAGGAACAATATTTTTTTTCAGATCCTCAGAGAGTTCTTTGCCATGTTGAACTTCCAGTGGTGCCATGTTGAACTTCCAGTGACCAGTATGAGAGAGTGAGAGCGATAACACCAAAATTAACACACCTGCTCCCCATTCACACCTGAGACCTTGACAAGAAAGTCCTGTAGGAGCTACAACCTTGTGGTCTTAGCGTAAAATTGTCCAACCTGTGAGGGATAAGAAGGGGCCAGTACCAGTGCAGCTGCAAACCACTGGAGAGGTGGATAAAAGGGTACAAAAAAAACACACAGGAGCAGCGCTCAATGGATATAGCATAAAACTTTATAGTCTTGTGTAGAATAAAATGCATAAATATAGCACATTATAGAATCGCTAAAATGCACACAATAGATGATGTGGTATATTAAAAGCAATGATAATAGCCCTACAGAGTCAAGGTTTGCTAACATCAATCCATGATTAGTTTGGGTCCCCAGGGAGCACCTATCAATCCAGAAGCATGACCACCAATAACAGGTGGACTGAAGGATAGCGATACATGAAAATGACAATGATCCAAAACACAAGGCCAAGTTGACCTGTCATTGGCTACAGCAGAATAAAGTGAAGGTTCTGGAGTGGCCATCTCAGTCTCCTGACCTCAATATCATTGAGCCACTCTGGGGAGATCTTAAGCGTGCAGTTCATGCAAGACAGCCCAAGAATTTACAGGAACTGAAGGCTTTTTGCCAAGAGGAATGGACAGCTTTACCATCTGAGAAGATAAAGAGCCTCATCCACTAATACCACAAAAGACTTCAAGCTGTCATTGATGTTAAAGGGGGCAATACATGGTATTAAGAACTGGGGTATATAAACTTTTGATCAGGGTCATTTGGGTAGTTTCTGTTTGTCATTATGATTTAAAAAGAGTAAACACAGTTGATTGATAATAAATGGCTTCAGCCATAAACTAACCATGAGTGAAAGTAAAGTTTTTGTTTTATCATTCATATTCTCTGAAAAATGACCAGGAAATCATAAATTCTGCCAGGGTATGCAAACTTATGAGCACAACTGTATAGTGTGGGGTGTGGACTTAGCCCCCTGAGCCATGATTGGCTAAAGGCACCCTGCCTTTGGCCAATCATGGCTCTCACAGCAGAGCGTGCTGGAAATGGCCAAAGCATTCAGGTCAGGTGCATGCTTTGGCCAATCATCAGACATCAATGCACTGCCATCTCATTTTGGGGCATTCTGCAGCGTACATTTGCCACGAACCCCACCCCCCCCCCCATAATGGTCAGAATTTGGGGAACATCAGATGTTCAAGTCAAACTTACGTTCGACTCGAACCGTGGGAACCATCCCTATCCCTGATCACTAAAACACCAGACCAGTGCAGCCAGCAGCAGTGTTACTAATCACTGCCTTACCAATCCCAGTGTCCCATGACCACTGAAAAGCAACACTGTTTCTGATCACTGCCACACAAGACCTGTGTAATTCAGCAACAGTGCTCCTGATTGCCACTACACCAGTCCTTGAGTCACCAGATCCATGCAATGCAGCTTGCCTTACATGGCTTACTGTGTCGGGCGGGATATTTGGTACTGAGGTGCAGAGCGATTCCGGGTCACCAGCGGCTATCCATGTGAGTTTTTACCTGTGTTTTACACTGTTTTAATTTGGATATTACTTGAATTAAACATACTACACTATGGAAAATCCATCTGGGCTCCTGGTGAGATTTTTTTATCCTTAGTGGGAGTCCGCTTAAAGGTACCAGTGGAGATGCAACGCTGCCAGTCTTTCAGCAGGATTTTTATGTGTCACAGCAGCCATTATCTCTGTTGAGTTTGCACTTACTTGAAGGTGGCGGATAAGTATCTGAACACTTCTTGAATGCTGTATCTGTGTTCACCAAAATGGTTACATCGGATCTTCTTATTCTTTCCATACTCCCGCATGGATTTATTTCGACATTGTGGGAACTTATTTTTGGATTTAAAATTTTTATGTTCAAACCAATAATACTGTGATTTAATTGTCACATATATTTGTTGGCGCTGTACTTGATACAAACGCCATCAATAGTGTTCCTAATTACTACCACACCAATGCCAGTGTCACCACAGCCAGTGCAGTAGGCAACAGTGTCCCTGATTACAACCACACCAGTCCTAATGTCACCAGCCCAGTGTGAGCCAGCAACAGTATTCTTGATCACTGTCAGACCAGTGTAGCTAGAAAAAGTCTTACTGACTGCCGCCACATCAGGCCAGTACTTGGCGTAACATCATCTTTTATGGGTTATGTACTGTGTTTTTTTTTATGAAAATACCATGTCACATAAAAAAATTGCAAAACCCACCAATTTATTCTCTAGGGCCTCTGCTTTTTTCTAAGAAATTTCTGACAAAAAATACTGATTGTTACATGTAAACAAAAAGTACCAGAAAAGGACTGGTCTTAAAGTGGTTATTAATGTATTGTACATGACGTTTGGCTCACGACATACGGGTAAATGTTCAGGGGTTTGTTTGAACACCCGAACAGCCAAGATTCGATCCAAACTTGTGTTCAGATCAGACCTTAAGCTCATACATAACTGTTATTTGCAGGAATTAGTGCTCCCACAGCACAAATTTTAGCTCTAGGTTGGTTTAAATGATTATTCTACTAACATACTGTTAAAATGTCTCCTCTATGCTAGGGAGAGCAGAAGAGGGGCAGTTGTTTTGTAGTCTAAATCAGAAGGGAGCAGGCTATGGCGAAACATTGTTTCTCCATAAATACAGTAGGTGATCATTGTCACCCTGGGATAGGAGCAGAATGGCAGGAACACTGATTAAAAACTAAAGTAAAAGCCTGAACTAATGCAGGTAACATATCTAATTACTGTGCCTTTACTGTGCACTAGGGATAAGCTTTGCGTTCGCGTCGAACACACGTTCGACTCGAACATCGGCCGTTCGATCGTTCGACGAAGAACGAACTTTACGGTCTGTTCGCGTTAAATTCGTGTTGCGCGACACGGCCCATAATTCACTGCGGCATCACAGTGCATTGCTGGCTGATGATTGGCCAAGCATGCACTATGACCCGCATGCTTGGCCAATCACAGTGCGGAAAAAACGGAGAGCCGTAATTGGCCAAAGCCAGGGTGGCTTTGGCCAATTATGGCTCAGGGGGTTTAGTACACGCCCCACACTATATAAGGCCACCTGGAAGTTGGCCCTGTGTAGTGTGTTGGCGTTTGTGAAAGAGGCAGTTTCAGAGAGATAGACAGTGTCATTTATATTGAGTTAGATAGAGCAGGCAGGCGAGTCAGTTAGCTGCAGTTACAGTGTGTAGAGGATAGATATGCATCCTAGGTGTTGTATATATATTTATACACTGTATTGAGTTTAGATATATCCATTCCTGTTATTCTCTATACTGTGACAGGCAGGCAGGTGATTGTGCTAGCTGCAGACAGTCAGGCCCCTTTCACACTGGGGCGGTTTGCAGGCGCTATTGTGCTAAAAATAGCGCCTGCAAACCGAGCCTAAACAGCGGCTGCTGTCTCTCCAATGTGAAAGCCCGAGGGCTTTCACACTGGAGCGGTGCGCTAACAGGACGTGAAAAAAAGTCCTGCTAGCCGCATCTTTGGAGCGGTGAGAGGAGCTCCTACACCGCTCCTTCCCATTGAATGCAATGGGAAACCGCGGTAATACCGCCGGCAATGCGCCTCTACAGAGGCGCATTGCCGGCTGTATTAACCCTTTTTCGGGCGCTAGCGGCCGAATACCTCCGCAATTCCGACGGTATAGCGCCGCTAAAAATAGTTTCACTTAGGCTGGTTTCACACTGAGGCGGTGGGTGCGGTGGTGGTATAGCGCCGCTATTTTTAGCGGCGCTATACCGTCGGAATTGCGGAGGTATTTGGCCACTAGCGGTGGGGTTTTAACCCCCGCTAGTGGCCAAAAAAGGGTTAATACCGCCGGCAATGCGCCTCTGTAGAGGCGCATTGCCGGCGGTATTACCGCGGTTTCCCATTGCATTTAATGGGGAGGAGCGGTGTAGGAGCGGTAAACACACCGCTCCTCTCACCACTCCAAAGATGCGGCTAGCAGGACTTTTTTTCACGTCCTGTTAGCGCACCACTCCAGTGTGAAAGCCCTCAGGCTTTCACATTGGAGAGACAGCAGCCGCTGTTTAGGCACAATAGCGCCTGCAAACCGCCCCAGTGTGAAAGGGGCCTTAGTGTACTACTGTGTCCTTTGCATAGCGATCACCTAAAGCTCACCTGGATACAGTTAATCTCTATACTGTGACAGGCAGGCCGGTGATTGTGCTAGCTGCAGACAGTCAGTGTTTCACTTAGTGTACTACTGTGTGCTTTGCATAGCATTCACCTAAAGCCTAAATTTTTGATGCAATACTTTGCAACAGGGCTCATTGCTGCGCTCTAAGTACACTATCTGTGAGGGGTTGCAGTGTTGTGGCACCAGCACCAGTGCCTAAGACCCAATTATTCAGCCCCTGTTCAACAGGGGCATGCAATTACAATTCTTGATCTAATATTTCACAGCAGGGCCCATTCCTGCACCCACCAAGAGTAACTGTGTGGGCTTACAGTGTTGTGGCACCAGCACCACCACCAAAGGCCCAATTTTTCCTACCACTGTTCAACAGTGGCATGTAAATACAATTCCTGATATAATAGTTGACAGCAGGGCATTCCAGCATGCACCAAGAGTAACTGTGAGGGCTTACAGTGTTGTAGCAACACCAACACCTAAGGGCCAAATTTCTGCAGACTATATATGGCAGGCCCCTACTTTCAAACATCCAACTTACAAACGACTCCTACTTGCAAACGGAAGGAGACAACAGGAAGTGAGAGGAAATCTACCCCTAGGAAGGCAAATTCTCTCCTGTAAGAGTTAATATGGGAAAAAGGTGTCTCCTCTCCACTGATGCTTTATCACCAATCCTTGTTTCAATAAAAAAAACAAATTTTCCAAAAACATTTGTCATTGGGATGGAAAGTGAGGTGAAATGTTCTGAACAGGTGCACAGACAGCAAAACAAATGTTACAGGGGTGATAACCCTTCCCTATGTTCTCCAAAAAGCTTAAAAATAGATTTTTTGGCTGGAGCCACACTTGAAAAATGTACCTGTTCCAAATTACAAAAGGATTGTACTTAAGAACAAACCTACAGTCCGTGTCTTTTTTGCACCGCCTGTATACTGCTGTTCAGAGTATATAGGGCCTTTTTTAATTTTGGGTGCGGGGTTCCCGTTAATATCCATACAAGACCCAAAGGGGCTGGTAATGGGCTGGGGTAGGGGTGGGTGATAGGGTAGCCATGCCATTTTTCTCAATGATTTTCATCCATATTGCCGGGACCAGACATTACATTAAAGCCGCAAGCAGTTTTAAATGGCTTTTTTTCCTTTAGAAATGTCATTTTGTGCAGGGACAGTTCTAAACAAGGGAAACACGTGCCACTTCACTGGCATACTTTAGACACCCCCCAGGTACGATATTTAAAGGAATATTTCACTTTTTTTTTTCACTTTATGCATTAGTAAAATCACTACTCCCGAAAAAACGACCGTTTTAAAAGATTATTTTTACATTGATACATGTCCCCTCGGGCAGGACCCTTTTTAGGACAATACCATGCATATTAGGCGTTATAATTAGCACTTTAGATTTCGAACGTCCATTGTATTTAATAGGGTTCTAAAGTTCGTGCGAACGTTCGGTCCGTTCGAAGGTTCTGGTGCGAACCGAACGGGGGGGGGGGGGGTGTTCGGCTCATCCTTACTGTGCACTGCTAAAAAATCTGTTCATTTTCGTTTCATACTTTTTTTTTTTTGCGCTTGCAAATCCACTGCGCAAATACCATGTGACAATTTTTTTTTTTTAAAACGATTACCATTTTATTCTCTGCTAAAAATAAACGCTTCAAATGTTACCCCTAGGAACCGGGACTTTATAGGCCCAGGTTGTAGAACACTATATTTTGTAAAAATGATTTGTAGTTTTATTAAAGTATCAAAATAAGTAACAAGCATTAGTGAAAACATACTAGTTGGGTTGTTATACAAATCACTTGAGATGCATATATTCCCCGGAAGATTCCAAGGAGGTTATTTCCGAAAGGCAAAACCACTTTGCACTACAAGTGCAAAGTGCACTTGAAATTGCACGGAAAGTGCACTTGGAAGTGCAGTCGCCGTAAATCTGAGGGGTAAATCTGAAATAAGGGGAAGCTATGCTGATTTTATTATCCAATCTTGTGCAAGCTAAAATGCTGTTTTTTATTTTCCTTGCATGTCCCCCACGGATCTACAGCAACTGCACTTCCAAGTGCACTTTCAGTGCAATTTCAAGTGCACTTTGCACTTTTAGTTTGCACTTGTAGTGAAAAGTGGATTTGCCTTTCGTAAATAACCCCCCAAGTGTACATGCACCGATAGTGTGAACATAAAATAAAACAATGTGCAATCGTAATTCCTACACGTTACGGAGTATAATGAACTCCTTCTTCAGGGATAGTCCGACATGCAATTTATATACAGTATTAGTGATAATCTAAAATACAAAATATTTTTTTAGTAACATTCTACATCCAATAGATAATATTATCCACATAGTGGCAACAGTTGAAACACAGCAAAGGCGTGATGTACATTACTCATATACAGTACTTATATGTTCAGCAATATAACAGGGCCCAACATAGGGTAGGAGAAGTGGCCAGATTAGCATAAAGAGGAAGGTGGATAGCCTGAGATTAAAAGAATAACAGGATTTTTATAACAGTTTACCTGTAAAATCCTTTTCTTGGAGTACACCACGGGACACAGAGCCAGTCATTACATAATGGGTTAAGGGTCACCACCGGTGATTGGACACTGGCACAACCAATTGAAGACAGTTCCCCTCCATATAACCCCTCCCATCAGGGCAGTACCTCAGTTTTGTAGAAAAGCAGTAAAGTTCCCATAAGAAGGGGGGGATCTCTGTGTCCCGTGGTGTACTCCAAGAAAATGATTTTACAGGTAAGCTGTTATAAAAATCCTATTTTCTTTATCGTACACCGCGGGACACAGAGACAGTCATTACATAATGGGACATCCCAGAGCAATGCTCAATGAAGGGTGGGAGACACAGATCAAGCAGGCTGCTTACGGACAAGAAGCCCTATACTGCTGCCTGCAGCACACTACGCCTAAAGGCGGCATCCTAATGTCCTTTCACATCTACTTGAAAGAATTTGGAAAATGTATGGACTGAAGACCAAGTTGCAGCTTTACAGATCTGAGCCATCGAAGCCTGGTGATACACTCCCCATGAAGCACTTATCGCCCTGGTAGAGTGCGCCTTAACAGAAAAAGGAGGAATCCTGTTCTTTAAACCATAAGCTTGAATAATTACTTGTCGAATCCACCTAGAAATGGTGAATATTGATGCCGCTTGTCCCTTCTTGGGACCATCTGGCAAAATAAACAAAACATCTGTTTTACGTATCTGAGCGGTTGCCTGCAGATACACTTTTACTGCTCTCACTACATCTAGAGAGTGCAATAACTTTTCCCCCGCTGTCCACGGATCAAGAAAAAAAGAAGGCAGAACAATATCTTGATTCAAATGAAACGCCGACACCACCTTTGGTAAAAAGGTAGGATGGGGTTGTAGAAAAATGTTGTGACAAATTAAATAAGGCTCCTAGCAGAAGAGATAGCAATCAAAAGGCCAATTTCCTGCTCAAAAGGATCAAAGGAATATGGCAAATAGGTTCAAAAGGTAAAACTAACAATACCAAATTCAAATTCCTTGGGCACAAGGGAGACTTGACTGGCGAATTGATCCGCAGTACCCCCTGAATGAAAGCCCGAACTAGGGAATGAGATGCCAGCGGTCTTTGAAAAAAGACTGATAGAGCCGATATTTGACCCTTGATGGTACTAAGGGCTAATTTCATATCCACTCCTAACTGGCAAAAGGCGAGAATCCTACTTATGTCATACTTCTGAGGATTCCATCTTCTGGTTTCACACCAGGAAACATATGCCTTCCAGACTCTATAGTAGATAAGCCTGGAGGCTGGCTTTCTAGAATTAATGAGTGTAGAAAGAACTGGACTCGAGGTCCCTCGTTTCTTCAAAATGTGGGTCTCAGTAGCCAGACCGTAGAATTTAGCTTTTGTAAGGAAGGATGGAACACTGGTCGTGACGAAGCGGAAGCTTCCAAGGTCTTCCTACCGCCATACTTATGATGTCGGTGTACCAGGGCCTTCTGGGCCAATTTGGGGCCACTAGGATTACTAGAATTCCCTCCTTCTTGATCCTGCAAAGTAGCCTATGTAAGAGAGGGATCGCAGGAAATGCATAGATCAGTGAGAATCGATTCCAGGGAATTATTAGAGCATCTGATCCGTAGGACAGAGGATCTCTCGTCCTGGATACAAAGTTGTCAAACTTCCTGTTGAACCTGGAAGCTAGCAGGTCTACATCCGGGGTCCCCCATTTCTGACATATGACCTGAAAGACATCGGGGTGGAGAGACAACTCTCCTGGTGACAGCTGCTGGCGACTCAGATAGTCCGCTTGCCAGTTTTCTACCCCTGGAATGAAGATTTCAGAGAGGCAAGGAACATGATCTTCTGCCCATGCCAAAATCCGATTCACCTCCTTCTGAGCACCCTGACTGCGGGTGCCTCCTTGGTGATTGATATAAGCTACTGCCGTAGCATTGTCAGATTGAATCCAAACAGGGTGGCCCTGTAACCTGTGTGTCCAGGTTCTGAGGGCTAGATATACTGCCCGAATCTCCAGTATGTTGATGGGCAGGCTCTCTTCGGTCTTGGCCCAGGTTCCTTGGGCTGAAGCTTCTTCTAACACTGCTCCCCAGCCCAATATGCTGGCATCCGTAGACAAAACCTTCCAGGTGACTGGGAGAAAGAATCTTCCTTTCCGCAAGTTCTTGGTTTTTAACCACCAACTGAAGCTTTGGCGCACTTGTGGAGACAGGCGCATGGGTAAATCCAGAGCTTGGATCTTCCTGTTCCAGGCAGCTAAGATACTGCCTTGAAGTAGTCTCGAATTAAATTGGGCGTAAGGGACAGCCTCGAAGGAGGCCACCATCTTCCCTAATAGCCTCATGCAAAGGCGAATAGACGGCCCCTTCTTTGCCTTGACCTTGTGGATCAGGTCCTTTAGAGACATTATCTTTGGCTCTGGCAGGAATACCCTGCTTTAGGCTGTGTCTATGATCATGCCCTAATACTCTACCCTTCTTTGGGCTTGTTGAGAGGACTTCTGTAGGTTTACGATCCATCCTTAATGCTCCAGGTACTTTACTGTAGTGAGCACAGCGTGATCTAATCCTGCCACTGACTGATCTATCATAAGTAGATCATCTAGATAGGCTGTTACTGCTATGCCCTGTGTCCTCACATTTGCCAACAGAGGGGCTAGCACCTTTGTAAATACTCTGTGCGTGGTAGCCACACCAAATGGCAGAGCCACAAACTGGAAGTGGCAATGTTCTACCGCGAACCTTAGGAATTTTTGGTGAGCGGGATGGATAGGCACATGTAAATATGCGTCCTTGATGTCTATAGACGCCATAAATTCTCCGCCTTGTAAGGTGGCGACCATGGATCAAATAGTTTCCATTCAGAAATGGCGAATGTTCAGAAACTGATTTAGAGATCTTAGATCCAGGATAGGTCTGACGTCTCCATTTGGTTTTGGAATCAAAGAGGTTTGAATAAAAACCTGAACCTTGCTCTTTTAGGGGTACTTCTGTGATCACCCCTTGAGACAGCAAGTGATCCAATCCTTTGAAGAAGGAGCCTCTTTTCAGTGGATCTTTGGAGAGCCTTGAACTTCGGAACTGAGAAGAGAAGATGGGATCTCTCGAAATTACAGTTTGTACCCTAGGGATACTGTGGATACTACCCACTTGTCCTGGATTTCTGTCTGCCATGTCGCTGAAAACTGACAAAGCCGTCCCCCCACTCGGCCGAGCGCGGGCGCCTCTTCACAAAGAGGCTTTGGGGTTTTGCTTATTAGCTCTTGAACCCCACGGGTTCTTGTTCTTCTGAGCCTGATTTTCTTTAGCCTTTGTGGCTGGCTGAAAATGCCGCCGCCACTGGCTGGAGGCAGATCTTCCGGGAGTCGGGGAAAGAGAACGTTTAAAACAGACGACGCTATCTATAGCGAAACGTACTTCGGGAGGCTGATGCGCTGACGTCATCGCTGGACGGGAGACTGCAAGCCGGCCGGCTTTTTCCCATGTTTGTTTTATCTGCTTTGATGTAAGTAGCCATCTGTTTTTATCGAATAAAATTGCTGTTGGACGGTACACACTATGTGGTTTCCCCTCTTCATTTGCATGATTGGCGAATACTGAGTCCTATACAGTGCAGGAGTTCCATCCCTGGGGGTCCATTTACTACGAGGAAGTGGATTATTCTCAGTTTGGCACTACTTAAGCTTGCCTCTGGTAAGCACATTATCCTGGTGGTGGTGCACGTGTGCAATTTGGTGTGATTAGGAGTTCACTCTTCTTTTGATACTCTACATTGCAAGTTTTCACTGATCAGAATATATGGACTTTCATATGGACTCTTATGTTCAAATTTATTGATGTGTTTGATTTAGCACGTTATTATCATTCATATATAATTAGTTACAATTGATATATTGATTGGTTCACTATACTTAGTTTGCGCAACTTTTCTTTTCCAACGTTTAAAACAAGACCGCTTGTTCTTCCTTTCCTCTGGTAAAAGAGTGGTTTTACCGCTCGATATCTTTTGGATATACTTTTCCAGATCATCCCCAAAGAGGCGTTCGCCATGGAAGGGAAAACTGGCCAAAAGCTTTTTGCATGGAGCTTCTGCTGACCAATGCTTTAGCCAAAGAATTCTGCACACATGCACCAGCTGGAGTGTGAGGCGAGATGCTTTCTGAACAGAATCTCTAAAGGCATCCACTGTAAAACATAAGGCTTTAGGTAAATTCTCCTAAAATTTGACTTGTTCTGGAGGTAGATCCTTCAGCCCCTGTTTTACCTGTTCCTTGAGGACCTGACACATACCAACTGCAGCTACAGCAGGTTGGGCAACTGAATCAGCCAAAAGGAATGAAGATTTTAGTAAAGATTCCAATTTATTTTCAGAAGGATCTTTAAACACTTGTACATTGTCCACCGGACAAGTCAGCCTTTTATTTATACAAGAAATAGCTGCATCTACAGAAGGCAGACTCCACTTCTTGGAAAACTTCTCCTCCATAGGATAAAGAATGTCAAACTTCTTAGGAGGTGAAAAACGCTAATCTGGATGTTGCCAGTCTGCGTAAATTAGCTTTTCTAGTAACGGATGAACCGGAAAAGAGCAGGCACCCTGCAGGGAATTTTAGTGAACCCAGGGAGGAGACAGGTGATTCAGTTAGCTCCGAACAGGGTAACTTAAATGCAGAACGCACTGTTTCAGCATAACATTGCACCTGTATTTTCACAATCTGTCAGAGGCGGCTCTAGGCTTTGTGAGGCCTTAGGCAAAACTTGGACATGAGGCCCCACTCACTCCCATAATGGGAAAAATAATTCAAGCAAGAAAAATTGCTGCAGAAAATGCACAGATCTAGCACACAGGTGATCAGCACCACTTCCAGGGCACCCTCCTCACCTATATTCAGCCAATGCAAAGGGGGGGGGTGTGAGAAAGAGGAGGGGTGATAGAGAGATCCGATGGCGCCGACATTAGTATTGATAACAGGCAAATTAGGCGTCCGCTAGGCCCCTGTGAGTGCGAGGCCTTAGGCGACCGCCTAATTTGCCTAATTAGAGAGCCGCCTCTGCAATCTGTGAAGCAGAGAAAGGTTCATCTGATATCCCTGATCCATCCGACTCCTCATCCTTATCCCCTGCAGGTGTTACCTTATCCTCATCATCCTCATCCTCAGATTTTTCTGAAAGGAGATCTAAAACAACAGAAGGAGATCTGCTTCGCTTTTTGTCCTTTTGTGAGGACTTTGCGATTAACGTATCGATTCTCCCTTCTAAGTTGTTTAGGGCTGCTGACAAAGTGTCCTCAGTGACATATGCAGGCCCAGGCACCACAGGAGAGGCTGCTACTCCTGATAGCGACAATGGCTCATCCTGTATAGGTGTGTCAGATAATACCGGAGAGGAAGGTACCGAGCAGGCATGGCTAGAGCCTCGTGTCTCAGGCGGCGATGATTTTTGTCTTTTTTCTCTGAATTTCTTCCCAGGGAAGGCATACTACTAAGCAAAGCCGAGGTACCACAATGCATATACTACTGTGCTAGTTTAGCAACCTACATAAAGTATGCAACTTAACACACAGTTTCATGCATAGAGTAAAGGTGTCTCTTTTGGGAATGCTCAGCCAACCACATAGTCTTACGTGACCCCGTAATGCTGCTGTGTCCTATCAAGGAGAGAGCTTCCTTTTAAGGCTTCCTGTGAATCAGTGCCGTTCAAAGACGTGCCCGCGCCTGCACGTGCGCCCGTGCACGCTCGCGACCCCGCTCCTCCCCCCGCCTCCGATATAGCGTGCGCGACCTAGGGCAAATGGCGGCATGCTGGAGTGAGGGAAGCTTCTCTTATAGCCAGTAAAAGAAAAAAACTCTGCTGCCTGTTCTGTCTTGGCTTTAACAGCGCCAACTGAGCAACAAACCTGGCATCCGACTGAGAGGAGGGAGAGGCGGCCGTCTATCATGCAGAGCTCTGCAGCGGAGGTATGCAGTGTGCTTGTCCAAGGGAACTGACACTGTATGGAGCATGGTGAGTACAAACTCAGCTCTCTACTCCCCCCAGTGGCGACAAAAGAGAAGACACTCACTCAACATTTAGGAAAGGTCATTAAGATTATGCTTAGGACTCTTTTCCTCTTACCTTATCCCCGCGGCAGGTTTTTCTGCTGAAATCAGACAGAACCAATCTTCACCCCTCACGGTGGGTTTTGTGTGCCAACCTTCAGGGATATGGGTTCCTACTTAAAGGAGACCTCTCCCCTTGGCCTTGTACATGACTCTTACCAGGACTTTTAGCGTAGTATAGCGAAAGTGCTGGACTCTAGAGCCCAGTCCTCCGAAGAGAGAAATTACTGGCGACACCTCATACATGAGGCTCGGATCCCATCCAGTTTTGGCGTAAAATCTTAGGCGTCTTGGATGGATCCAAAAGCATAGCTCTTTTTACCCCCAGAGGGTCTCCTTGGCAGAGCTTTCCTTTAGCACATCCTAATCGCGTCCAACACCTTAGACATTGGCAAAAAAACTGAGGTACTGCCCTGATGGGAGGGGTTATATGGAGGGGAACTGTCTTCAATTGGTTGTGCCAGTGTCCAATCACCGCTGGTGACCCTTAACCCATTATGTAATGACTGGCTCTGTGTCCCGTGGTGTACGATAAATAAAACTCCTTGGTCACAAGGGAGGTAGACGCAGTGCTCGCCTATGCACAAACCGGGACTGTATCAGCAAAGAGACTAGAGATGTAAAAAACAGCAAATATAAAAAGAAATGTATATTTGTGAAACAAAAAAATTTAATTTATAATGTTTGGAGGTTATAAGTAATTTTGTAGCAAAAAAATACTGATTAACCTGTAAACAAAAAGTGCCAGAAAAATCCTGGTCAGCAAGTGGTTAAAAGGGGAGGTCCAGCCTGTACAAGGAAAAAAAATTAAAAGTCAGCTGGTAAGAAATACTGTAGCTGCTGACTTTTAATATAAGGACACTTACCTGTCCAGGGAGCCCACGATGTCGGCCCCCCAAGCCAATCCGTCCATCAGCTCTGGGTGCAGGCACCATTGTTCCGTCAAAATAGCCAACTCGTCAGAAACGCCAACTTCTTAACTTCCGGTTTCTTTAACCACTTAAGCCCCAGACCATTTGGTAGCTAAAGGACCAGAGGTGAATTCAGAATTTTGCACTGTGCTGCTTTAACTGTAAATTGTGTGGACATTCAATGTTGTACCCAAACAAAATTTGCGTCCTTTTCTTCCCACAAATAGAGCTTTCTTTTAATGGTATTTGATTGCCTCTGCGATTTTTATTTTTTGCGATATAAACGGAAAAAGACCGAAAATTTTGAAAAAAAATGATATTTTCTACTTTTTGTTATAAGAAAAATCGAATAAACTCAATTTTAGTCATACATTTAGGCCAAAATGTATTCAGCCACATGTCTTTAGTAAAAAAAATGTCAATAAGTATATATTTATTGGTTTGCGCAAAAGTTATAGCGTTTACAAACTAGGGTACATTTTCTGGAATTTACACAGCTTTAAATTTATGACTGCCTATCTCATTTCTTGAGGTGCTAAAATGGCAGGGCAGTACAAACCCCCCCAAATGACCCCATTTTGGAAAGTAGACACCCCAAGGAAATTGCTGAGAGGCATGTTGAGCCCATTGAATATTTTTTTTTTTTTTGTCCCAAGTGATTGAATAATGACAAAAAAAAAAAAATTACAAAAAGTTGTCACTAAATGATATATTGCTCACACATGCCATGGTTATATGTGGAATTGCACCCCAAAATACATTCTGCTGCTTCTCCTGAGTACGGGGATACCACATGTGTGGGACTTTTTAGGAGCCTAGCCACGTACGGGACCCCGGAAACCAAGCACTGCCTTCAGGATTTCTAAGGGTGCAAATTTTTGATTTCACTCCTCACTACCTATCACAGTTTTGAAGGCCATAAAATGCCAAAATAGCACAAAACCTCCCCAAATGACCCCATTTTAGAAAGTAGACACCCCAAGGAAATTGCTGAGAGGCCTGTTGAGCCCATTGAATATTTTTTTTTTTGTCCCAAGTGATTGAATAATGACAAAAAAAAAAAAAAATTACAAAAAGTTGTCACTAAATGATATATTGCTCACACATGCCATGGTTATATGTGGAATTACACCCCAAAATACATTTTGCTGCTTCTCCTGAGTACGGGGATACCACATGTGTGGGACTTTTTAGGAGCCTAGCCGCGTACGGGACCCCGAAAACCAATCACCGCCTTCAGGATTTCTAGGCACAAATTTTTGATTTGACTCCTCACTACCTATCACAGTTTCGAAGGCCATAAAATGGCAAAATAGCACAAAACCCCCCCAAATGACCCCATTTTGGAAAGTAGACACCCCAAGCTGTTTGCTGAGAGGCATGGTGAGTATTTTACAGCTCTCATTTGTTTTTGAAAATGAAGAAAGACATTTTTTTTTTCTTTTTTTTTTTCAATTTTCAAAACTTTGTGACAAAAAGCGAGATCTGCAAAATACTCACAATACCGCTCAGCAAATAGCTTGGGGTGTCTACTTTCCAAAATTGGGTCATTTGGGGGGGTTTGTGCCATCTGGGCATTCCATGGCCTCCGAAACTGTGATAGGCAGTGAGAAGTGAAATCAAAAATTTACACCCTTAGAAAGCATGAAGGCGGTGATTGGTTTTTGGGGTCCCGTACGCGGCTAGGCTCCCAAAAAGTCTCACACATGTGGTATCCCCGTACTCAGGAGAAGCAACAGAATGTATTTTGGGGTGTAATTCCACATATGCCCATGGCATGTTTGAGCAATATATCATTTAGTGACAACTTTGTGCAAAAAAAAATATTCCATGGACTCGACATGCCTCTCAGTATATAGCTTGGGGTGTCTACTTTCCAAAATGGGGTCATTTGGGGGGGTTTTGAACTGTTCTGGCATTTTATACACAACATTAGGAAGCTTACATCCACTCTTCTAACCACTTGAAGACAAAGCCCTTTTTGACACTTTTTGTTTACATGAAAACATATTTTTTTTTGCAAGAAAATTATGTTGAACCCCCAAACATTATATATATTTTTAAAGCAAAGGCCCTACAGAATAAAATGGTGGGTGTTGCATTTTTTTTTCTACACAGTATTTGCGCAGCGATTTTTCAAACGCATTTTTTGAGGAAAAAATACACTTTTTTTAATTTTAATGCACTAAAACACACTATATTGCCCAAATGTTTGATGAAATAAAAAAGATGATCTTAGGCCGAGTACATAGATACCAAACACAACATATTTAAAATTTCGCACAAACGCGCATTGGCGACAAACTACATACATTTTTAAAAGCCTTTAAAAGCCTTTACAGGTTACCCCGTTAGATTTACAGAGGAGGTCTACTGCTAAAATTACTGCCCTCGATCTGAACTTTGCGGTGATACCTCACATGCATGGTGCAATTGCTGTTTACATATGACGCCAGACCGACGCTTGCGTTCGCCATTGGGCAAGAGCAGGGCAGGACAGGGGTGCTTATTTTTTTTATTTATTTTTTTATTAATTTTGCTTTTTTATTTTATTTTTAAATTGTTCCTTCCATATTTTTTTTTTTATCATTTTTATTGTTATCTCAGGGAATGTAAATATCCCCTATGATAGCAATAGGTAGTGACAGGTACTCTTTTTTTGAAAAAACTGGGGTCTAGACCCTAGATCTTTCCTCTGCCCTCAAAGCATCTGACCACACCAAGATCGGTGTGATAAAATGCTTTCCCAATGGCGCTTTTTATATCCGGGGGGGGGGACATTCCCTCCCACTGCTTGTAAAAGCAGTCCAGAGGCTAATTAGCCACTAGGATTGCTTTTACATGAAAGCCGGCCGCTGGCTAAAAAGAATGATACCAAGATGATACCTAAACCCGCAGGCATCAATCTGGTATAACCATTCAAAGTCCAGCAACATACCAGTACGTTGCTGGTCCTTGTTGGACATGTATTGTAATCTTTTTTTTTCATGCAGCCAGGTGGCTGAACGAAAAAAGAGATTGATCGGTGGGTATGCCCACCATTAGAATACCGCCCTTCATCCACCCACTTCTAATGATGGGCATACATGCACCATTTATATATGCCGAAGCATGGGGGCATCCTCCCGCAAAAAGTTATGCCGCACACACATGGTCGGACTTTTCCACGGGCAAGCCTCCGTCGGAATTTCGACCGTATGTACGCAGCATTAGGAGCAAAATCACTCCTCCGCCCCTGCTGCCCCAATGCTTCGCCATATTTTCTTTTTTTTTTAACTGTGGTGGTGAAATCACCTCCTACAGCACTGGAGTCGCAGGGATCAGGCCTGTCTCTGCGAACGCTGCAGTTATGTGTGTTGTGTTTTGTAAGTGACAGTGATTGATCGATACTGCACTTGGGTGGCCTGGGCTGGACGGAGGGGCAAAACGCAGGTGCTAGCAGGTATCTGGGCTGATCCCGCTAACACTGCGTTTTTGGGAACCCTAAACTGCTGGGGACGCTAGTATAGATCTGATCAGATCAGATATTGATCTGTTCAGATACTATACCACTAAGGGAGGTGTATGCTTCACGCGTGGGTGTTAACGTTACTGGCACTAACCTGACGCTGCCTGGGGTGTGACGCAGACCCTCTCTGACACTAAAACCTAATTGATATCACCCGCCGGGCGATCAGGGGGTTAAACCTTTATTGGGTTATATACGGCGGGTGCCCTGTCACTATAAAAAGCAAACTAACTAACCAGCGTCACCCGTAACACTTATATGATGATCACTGGTGAAAGGGTTAACTAGGGGCAATTAGGGGGTTAAAACCTTTATTAGATAATATATGGGGGTACCTGAAGCTATAAAAACCTGCGGCGAACCTGAAAAAAATTACTGGCTACCGATCTGCATCACCGACGCTAAGACAGCGATCAGAAAAATGATCGCTTAGCGACAGTGGTGATAGGGGGTGAAAGGGTTACCTGGGGGGCGATCAAGGGGGTTAAACCTTTATTAGATAATTTATGGGGGTACCTGACGCTATAAAAACCTGCGGCGAACCTAAAAAAAAAATACTGGCTACTGATCTGCATCACCGACGCTAAGACAGCGATCAGAAAAATTATCGCTTAGCAACAGTGGTGATAGGGGGTGAAAGGGTTACCTGGGGGGCGATCAAGGGGGTTAAACCTTTATTAGATAATTTATGGGGGTACCTGACGCTATAAAAACCTGCGGCGAACCTAAAAAAAATTACTGGCTACCGATCTGCATCACCGACGCTAAGACAGCGATCAGAAAAATGATCGCTTAGCGACAGTGGTGATAGGGGGTGAAAGGGTTACCTGGGGGGCGATCAAGGGGGTTAAACCTTTATTAGATAATTTATGGGGGTACCCGACGCTATAAAAACCTGCGGCGAACCTAAAAAAAAATACTGGCTACCGATCTGCATCACCGACGCTAAGACATCGATCAGAAAAATGATCGCTTAGCGACAGTGGTGATAGGGGGTGAAAGTGTTACCTGGGGGGCGATCAAGGGGGTTAAACCTTTATTAGATAATTTATGGGGGTACCCGACGCTCTAAAAACCTGCGGCGAACCTAAAAAAAATTACTGGGTACCGATCTGCATCACCGACGCTAAGACAGCGATCAGAAAAATGATCGCTTAGCGACGGCGGTGCTAGGGGGTGAAAGGGTTATCTGGGGGGTGATCAAGGGGTTAAACCTTTATTAGGGGGGGTTAGGGGGCTACACTGGACCTAAAACTAAATGTAGTGACACTTTTACAGTCACAAATGTCACTGATTGCAGTGATTAGTAAATAAATGGTCACTGCAATCAGTGATACTGTGACTTGGGGGCTGGGGGATGATCTGGGGGGGCCTGGGGGGGCGATTTATGTGCCTATGTGTGCTGGTGTTAGTGTATTGTTTGTGCACTGACCTGTGTGTCTTCTCTTGTACGGCGCTCGGTATATGTGAGCGCCGCACAGGAGATGACATCACTTCCTCCTGCTTTCTCTGTCTGTGTAAACATTACACAGATAGAGGGGGCATTTCTATTCGCCGGGAGCGATCGCGGGGGTGTGGCCGGAATCGAACGGCCGTCCCCTCATGTCGGATCGCTCCCCAACGAATTCCGACCGCTCACTGTACAGAAGGGGGGTCCGATTGGACCCCCAACTGTACAAAGGCAATCACGTACACTGTACGTGATTGTGCCTGTCGGTGCCATTGTGCCGACGTATATATACAGTGAGCGGTCGTTAAGTGGTTAACCCATCAGTAATTGGAGATTTTGACAAATTGCTGTTTGGACACAACACCGACAACCGAATACAGTCCAGTGCACGATATTATGAACAGAGAGTGTTACTCCGCACCGATACCAGCTAACAAAATGGCCGCCCCTGGGGCGGCGACAACTTTGTCCTCGTTAGCCGCTGTGCTGTCAAATCAGCTAAATCTTCCTGTACTGGATTGTATTGCCGGTGCTGTGTCCAAATAGCAATTCGTCAAAATCTCCAATTACTGATAGACTGACGTGGTTGGAGTTTCTAACGAGTTGGCTAATTTGACAGAACACCAGTGTTTCATCAGATCAGGTGACCCGTCAGAATTTGTACCGGAAGTGATGTTCCGTCGCCGCCATCTTGTTACACCCATCACTCGTACACAGTAAGGATACAGTGAGAAGGCGGAAAGCGGACATCTTGTTACACCCATCGGAGTCATGCATTTCACACTTATTTTTAACAGTAAACTCAGCTTATTTAGTGAAATTCAGTATTTTCAAATCCCTCAGACTGCTTTGATGTTGCTTTTTCAAAGCAGCGGTGTTCTGTCAGATTAGAAAACCTGTGAGATCAGCAGGTTTGGCGCTGCTTTTAAAATTCAACATCTAAACCGTCAGATGGAATTTTTAATACTGTATATCACTATATAAGCTGAGTTTACTGTTAAAAATAAGTGTGAAATGCATGACTCCGGTGGGTGTAACAAGATGTCCGCTTGCCGCCTTCTCACTGTGGATAAGTGCGGGTTGTAGAACAATTGGCGGCGACAGAACGTCACTTCCGTTACAAATTCTGACGCGTCGCCTAATATGATGAAACACCGGCATCCTTACCAAGAGAAACAGGAAGTGAAGCCTTGCGGCTACACAGCCTGTTTCCTACTGCGCATGCATGAGTGGCACTGCGCTTTCTAAATGGTCCCGCTGTCTTCTGGGACCTCTGTGTCTCTCAAAAGGTAGCGGGGGGAAGGAGGAGGGGCCGGACATTGCGTAGATTGCCGCACAAGATTGCAGCAATCTTATGAGGAAGTGGGAGCGGATATCTGGTTTTGACAGGTATCCACTCCCCCACCCCCGAAAGGTGCTAAATGTGGTAGCGGAGGGGGGAGGAAGCAAACAAGCAGAGCTTCCCCTTTTGGGTGGAGCTCCACTTTAAGGTGTGCTGCATTAGCAAAATGTATTCATTTTTAATGGGCTGGCAACACACATTAACACAGTAAAATAAAAACGCACCTAAGCCCTGGTTCACACTGGTGCGATTTGACATGCGATTTGACATGTCAAATCGGCGAAATTTGCCGCAAATTGCGGCCAATGGCACCGTCCTAATCGGTGCGACGCCGCATCTGCGGCGCTGCACCGATTACAAAAAGTAGTTTTTGTACTACTTTTTGCGATTTCAGCCGCGATTTACATTGACATCTGTTTCAGATGTCTTTGAAATCGCGGCCGAAATCGGGACTGCCAGCGGGAGTGAAATCGTGCGAGTTCAGCTGAACTCGCAGGCTTCACTCCCGCAGCCCAGTGTGAACATGGGCTTAGAGTTTTATTTCAACCATACCACAATGCACAGATGTTTCACATCTGTGTGTTGTGGTGCACTGAAATGCACATTTGTTGAGGTGCACTGGAAAGGTGCATTGGGATGCCATTCAAACTAAATGGTGCCAAAACAAACCACACCACAATCGTATTCTAGCGACTGTTGTGATAGCTCACAGTAAAATGCATCAATATGAATGGCCCTTAGGGTCTGTATACTTAAATTGTTCTAGTTCTGTAGTGGTCTGTTTCATTCCCTTTTTTTTTAATCAGTTTACTTAAAAAATCAAACTCATTAGCTTCTAATTAAGGTAAAGAACATTACTGCAGAAAATTACAGATTTTTGTACCAGTTGACTGTATAATGGCTTGTAATAGACAGTTTTAATATTATTTTAACACTGCTATACTTTGATACAAAACAAATATCACATTAGAATCAATAACACTTGCTTTGCCATACTTAGATGTCAGGTCCACTGTAACAGATTGGATAACTGCTGTTTACTCGGAGACATGCAATCCCACCTACAGAGTTTATGTAGAATAATAATCAGACTGATAATTAAATGCATACATTAGAAGCATACACAGCTTTTCACTGCACAGTGTAGTGGAATGGAGAAAGTAAAACACACCTGTGCTCTGCTGAACTGATAATTGCAAAAATCATTTATCACCCGACTCGTCAGTCTAGTGAAGATTAATGATTGTGTATTTCTATGATGTAAGCACTGGAGAGCTCCGTGAAGTTCAACCTACAGTACGGAATGAAAGAGTTGACAGTGAGCTTTAGCTATACAAATTGGAAGAAATGGAAAATGGGGGCATTACTGGTTGCAATTACACAAATTTTAGCCAATACATTTAGGAAGAATTGCAAATGTAATGCTAAACTGTATTTAATACATCATTAAACCAGGATTTGACTTGGTATTAGCCCTGTGCAGTCCCTATAGAGTAGAGCTTAGAGTGAAAGAGAAAGAAGCAGCACAAGGAGCCAATCAGTTCATGTTTTGGCAAAGGAGCATGCAGATAGGAGGAAAAGGCATAGTGACAGAGAAATGAGCTCATCAATGTGCTGCTTCTCCTTCAAGATCGCTGGCAAGGGGCTGAATCTGAGTGTGTAGGATATGGGTTGAAAGAGGCTGGCAATCATTTAACTCAAAAGGCTAAGGATATATTGTGACTCCACACTGAGGGTATGTCTGCAGCAAAAGCTGCTTTTATATTTATCTTTTAATGGGCTATTTATTTTGTTTTGACTGGAGTTCTGCTTTAACCACTTCCTTACTGGGCACTTAAACCCCCCTCCTGCCCAGATCAATTTTCAGCTTTCAGTGTTGACGCATTTTGAATGACAATTGCGCAGTCGTACAACACTGTACCCAAATTACATTTTTAATCATTTTTTTCCCACAAATAGAGCTTTCTTTTTGTGGTATTTGATCACCTGTGCGGTTTTTATTTTTTGCGCTATAAACAAAAAAAGACTGACAATTTTGAAAAAAACACAATATTTTTAACTTTTTGCTATAATATATATCCCAATTATTTTTTTTTTTTTAATGTTTTCCTCGGTTTAGGCCGATACGTATTCTTCTACATATTTTTGGTAAAAAAAATCACAGTAAGCGTATATGAATTGGTTCGCGCAAAAGTTATAGCACCTACAAAATAGGGGATAGATTTATGACATTTTTTTAATTTATTTTTTTACTAGTAATGGCGGTTATCTGCGATTTTTGTCAGGACTGGTATATTGCGGCGGACAGATCGGACACTTTTGACACTATTTTGGGACCATTCACATTTATACAGCGAACAGTGCTATAAATATGCACTGATTACTGTATAAATGTGACTGGCAGGGAAGGGGTTAGCACTAGGGGGCGATCAAGGGGTTAAACGTGTTCCCTGGGAGTGATTCTTACTGTGGGGGAGGGGACTGACTGGGGGAGGTGACCGATCTGTGTTCCTATGTACAAGGGAGTGGGACACACCATCGGTCTCCTCTCCCTGACAGGACGTGGATCTGTGAATGCCGATCGCGGGTACCTGGCGGACATCGCGGCCGCCAGGCACACGCATCGGCACCCGCGTGACACAGCGGCCACAGCTTTTCCCCGGAGCGTGCCCGAGGCGGCGCGCAACGCGGAAGTAAACAGGAGGACGTCTGAAGGACGTCCAGGGACGGCCTCCCGTCAGTTCAGGTCCGCGCTGCGGCCGTCTTTCGGCTATAGCGCAGATCTGAAGTGGTTAAAGTGCATGTAAACTCCAACTAAAAGACATAGGGGTTGATTTACTAAAGACATTTAGGGGTTGATTTACTAAAGGCAAATAGACTGTGCACTTTGTAAAGTGCAGATGCTCCAGAGCTTAGTAAATGAGGTAAGACTTCACTTGCAAAGAGGACCCAATCACGTGCAAGGAAAATAAAAAAAGTTGTGTTTTTGCTTGCACATGATTGGATGATGGAATACAGTAGGGCTTCTGCTCATTTACTAAGCTCTGGAGCAACTGCATTTGCACAGTCTTTTTGCCTTTAGTAAATCAACCAATAGACTGTGCACTTTGCAGTTGCTCCAGAGCTTAGTAAATGAGCAGAAGCAATGCTGACTTCCATCATCCAATTATGTGTAAGCAAAAATACGTTCTTTTTTGTTTTCCTTGCACGTGATTGGGTATTCTTTGCAAAGTGAATTGTGTCAATTATTAATCTCTGGAGCAACTTCACTTGCAGAGTGCAACTGCACTTTGCAAAGTGCACATTCTATTTTCCTTTAGTAAATCAACCCAATTGAGTTTGCTAATGCACTAGGGGATTAATTTACTAAAGGGAAGTGCAGTTGCCCTCTTAGTAAATTAGGTAACGCTTCACTTTGCAAATAATACCCAATCACGTGCAAGGAAAAAAAAAAAAAACATTTTTGCTTGCACATGATTGGATGATGGAAGCCAACAGAGTTTCTGGTCATTTACTAAGCTCTGGAGCAATTTCTCTTGCAGAGTGCAACACTGCACTTTGCAAAATGCACACAGTCTTTTTGCAGTCATTTCCCATCTATATCTATGCTCTCCAGCAATAGATGCATGACACTTCTCAGGATAGGTTTCCTAAAGGTGACAATAGCAGTGGCGGCTGGTGCTCCATTTTTTTTGGGGGGGGCGCAAACAAAACCCCAACCAACCCCCCCCCCCCCGCAAACAGACAGACGGATAGATTGGATAGGACAGAGACAGATACATAGATAGATATACAGATATGCAGATAGATAGATATACGTGTAGCGATACCCTCAACTTAAGAGAGCCGCAAGTTTTGATTTGGGCCCTGAGTACAGCTTCCCCAACCCCCCGGCAATCTGCTCTACCCGCTCTGGCACAGTTAACCCACAGCAATTTCACTTAAACAATCACTTATGCTTTAATTGTGGGTGTGTGGATTGATAACTCAGACTCATAGACAATGTTGTAAATAATAACTGACTTTACTGTTAGTGGTAAGATAAAAGGGGATAACATGCATGTAACATTTGGTTCACAACACATAAGCAGGTCCCTGCAGTTATAAATCACAATACTGTGTGTGTGTGTACCAGCAATGGAAAGGGGACGGAACGCCACGTGGGGCGACCGTTACCTAAACACCCTGTGGTGTGATAACTAACTTATAACTATCTAACGGATCAGGCCTGATCCCTAACCATGAAACTCAGTCTTTGAAGAAACACAAATCTTCACCGGCACAGGATCTGTAAAGGTGGTGCACTTGAAGTATTCAAAACCATGTATTTGTAATCCAATAGGGGGGGGGGGTAATTCTCCCACACCGGAGGTGTTAGGCCTCGGAAGTCTAGTAGGCACAAAGTATAAAAGTAACAGTTTGAAGATGAGCTTTCGCTCGCTCACCACTCCGGAACACTTCCCTCAGTCCGGAACTTCCACCGGCTGTGTCGGTCCTCGTCCACAGCAGCTTCTACGATCGGATCCCCGATCCAGATAACTTTAGAAGAGATGAGTCTGGATGCCACCCAGGCTCGCAAAGGGGGGTGGAAGGCTCTTTGGTTCGCTCCACAGGCCCCAGGCTTCAGGCCTGGAACAGCACAGATCCGCACAGGTGTATCTCTCTCTGTCGCCCCGTGTCCAAAGAGAAAGAGCTAGGCCTCGCCCCCTCCTTATATTCCTTCCCCCCGACTCCCCTCTCTCTGGAATTTCCTGTCCCTGATTAAAGGGGAACACCCCGCTACACACTCCCCCCACTAAAACTCTTTGGTCCCCAAAGATAAACATTTTAACAACATTTCTGAACCATTTTAGAGAGTGCGGAGTATGATGTTGGTACAGGGAATTGCCACCAAAACTCAGAGGCGGGATTCCCTGTCCTACAGGTCACACTGGCATGAGTGGCCTGCCTAACTGTGCCAGAGAGTGAGCTGGGGTTGCCCTCCACCAAATGAACAGTGGAAGGATTGGAGCACTCGTTACTTCTTCTAGCGGTGGTAATAGAGTCCTCTGAGCTCTTTCCCAATTGAGGGTAGGTTAACTTCATGGGAGGCCTCACGACTCTGCGAGCTCTCTGCTCCCTTGGGACTCCAGGCTCTGGTGCCACAGGCTCTGTTTCAGGAACACTCTCTGACATCGTCACTGGTTCTGGGGCCTCTGTCTCTTCTTCATCTGAGTACAGGCCCGGAATATCTTCCCAGCATTCAGGCACGCCACTGGATGGAATGAACTCTGTAGCTTCTGGGTTCAGGGTCCCATCCTGCATATCCTCAGTGGGTGGAAGGTCTATGGTGGGATTTTCCGGGGTTGGGGAAGGCCATAGCCACTCCAGTTCTCCTCTCCCATCTTCACTTGGTTGAGAAGCCTGTCCACCTCTAGATCGAGAGGTCTGAGACCGAGTGTTGGGTCTGGGAGTATCCAAGATGGAAACAGATTCCGGTAGGTTCCTCACTGGAGGTATCCTGACTGCTTCTTTAAGCGGGAGTAAGTGGTTTCTGTGCCAGGTCTTCAAGGGTCCCACTCTCCCCTCTGGCTTTAACTTGTACACCGGTAGTCCAGGGAGCTTCCTACAAATAACGTAAGGCTCAGACCTCCACCTATCAGCAAGTTTGTGCTTCCCTGGGATCCCTAGGTTGCGTAGCAGAACACGGTCTCCAGGCTGCAGGTCCTGCACTCGAACCTTCAAATCATAGTTCCTTTTATTTCGGGCCCCTCTTTGGTCTGAGGCCGCTTGGGCTTGTTCATAGGCCGCTTTCAAATTATACCTAAGTCTGTCTACATATCCTTTGTGGGAGGTAGCAGAGGTATAGTCTAGAGAAATGCCAAAGGCCAGATCCACTGGCAATCTTGCTTCTCTCCCAAACATGAGGCGGTAGGGAGAGTAACCCGTCACATCACTGGTGGTGCAATTGTAGGCATGCACCAAAGTGGATATGTGTTGACTCCAATGCTGCTTCTTCTCTGTCTCCAGAGTCCCAAGCATGTTTAGCAAAGTCCGGTTAAATCTCTCAGGCTGGGCATCTCCTTGTGGATGATAGGGGGTAGTCCTGGTCTTTTCCACTCCCAGGGAGTCCAGTAAGTTCCGGATCAGGCGACTCTCAAAGTCCCTTCCTTGGTCGGAGTGGATTCTCTGTGGTAATCCATAGTGGACGAAGTATTTTTCTACAAGCACCTTAGCTACAGTGGAAGCCTTCTGGTCTCTGGTGGGGAACGCCTGTGCATAACGGGTGAAATGATCGGTTACCACCAGAACATTTCCCAATCCACTCAAATCGAGTTCGAGGCAGAGAAAGTCAATGCATACCAGATCCATTGGGCCTTGACTCTGTAGGTGGCCCATTGGGGCAGCTTGATGGGGTAGAGTCTTCCTCTGGATGCATCGTGCACAGGAGTGGCAATATTCCTCCACTTCAGCCCTCATACAGGGCCAATAGAACCGGCTTCTGACAAGTTGGAAGGTTCTTTCAGCTCCCAGGTGACCATGCTGGTCATGTAAGGCAACCAGCACAGTCTCTCGGTGCTTCTCTGGGAGAAACAACTGCCATTTATCCTCGGAGTCATCAGAGGGGCCCCTTCGGTAGACCACTCCCTGATGGACCTGTAGCTTGTCTAGCTCTCTCCTTAGCAGACGAGCCTCCTTGGAGGGGTGATGTCGAAGTTTCTCTGGACTCTCGTTTTCCAATGCTTCAAAGACCAATCTCCCCATGGGGTCTTCCAATTGGTCGCACCTCAGTTCCTTCTTAGACAGCTTCGGTAAGCATTCCTCTTCAAGTTGAGTCACCCTGCAGTAGTGTTTTGGGACTCCCACTGTGGTAACTCCTATCTCCTCGGCTCTGGAGCCCCCTCTGGCTTGAAATTCAGCCCCTTGACAAAGGGCTCGCACTCCGTCCGGCGCTACCTGAGTCCAGTCCTCCCAGTCATCAGCCATGGTATGAGATCTTCGGGACAGGGCATCTGCATCCCTATTTCCAGTCCCTGGTCTGTATTTAAGACTGAAGTTGAACCCAGATAATGCAGCCAGCCACCTGTGTCCTGTGGCATCCAACTTGGCAGTGGTGAATAGATAAGTCAGAGGGTTGTTATCTGTTTTTACTGTAAACTCTGCCCCATAGAGGTAGTCTCTTAGTTTGTCCACCACTGCCCATTTGAGGGCCAAGAACTCCAACTTATGAGTGGGGTAGTTCTTCTCCGAGGGGGTCAGACTCCGACTCACATAGGCCACTGGTCGCAGTTGCTCTTCATACTCTTGGTAGAGCACTCCACCTAGGCCTTCATGACTAGCATCAACATGTAACTCGTATGGTCTGGTGGGATCAGCATAGGCCAATACTGGGGCTGTGGTGAGGCTCCTCTTCAGGGTTCTGAAGGCCTCTTCACACCTGGGGGTCCACTGATCTTGAACCGACTCCCCGGGTCTTCTGGGTCCCAAGCCATCCTCTTCCCCTTCAGTCTTGAGCAGTTCATTTAGGGGCTTGGCAATACGGGCAAACCCATCCACAAACCTCCTATAGTAGGAGCAGAAGCCCAGGAAAGATCTAAGTTCGGTGACTGTTGTGGGTCTTGGCCAGGAGGTAACTGCCTCCAACTTCTCAGGATCAGTAGCCACCCCCTTTTCAGACACTATGTGTCCCAGATAGTTCACCGAAGACTGGTAGAACCGACACTTCTCGGGGGAAAGCTTTAGTCCCTCTTCACTAAGCCTTCTCAACACTTTCTCCAATCGGGCCTCATGTTCCTCCAAAGTTCTCCCGAAGACAATGACATCGTCCAGGTACACGAGGACTTCTATGAGGTTCATATCTCCGACAGTCTTCTCCATGAGACGTTGAAAAGTAGCTGGGGCCCCAGATAGGCCCTGAGGCATTCTATTAAACTCAAAGAATCCCACAGGAGTTATGAAAGCGGTCTTTTCTCTATCCTCTGGGTGCATGGGGATTTGATAGTACCCGCTCTTGAGGTCCATCACGCTGAACCACTTGGCTCCAGACAAACTCTGTAAGGCGTCCTCTATCCTTGGCGTGGTGTACTGATCAGGGGTGGTCCTCCTGTTGAGAGTTCTGTAGTCAATGCAGAGCCTCAGCGACCCATTCTTTTTCCTGACCACCACTATTGGAGAGGCATAAGGGCTTCTGGACTCTCGAATCACCCCAGTCTTTTTCAGTTCTGCAAGCTGTTCCCTCAGATCCTCCAGATCTGCCAGCGGAACCCGCCTGACTCTCTCCCTGAACGGTTTGTCTTCTTGCAGGCGGATGCGGTGGGTAGCACTCCTCGCACACCCCACATCGAACTCATCTTTGGAGAAAATCTTCTCCCATCTAGTCAGCTGGGCCTTAGCTCTCTCTTTCCAGGCTCCAGGTAAATTCGGGTTCTCCATGGAAAGTTTTTCCCAAACATCTCCTTCTTCACCCGTTCCCTTTACTTCTGACCAGCTGACTGGGACAGCAGGACTCACCTGTCCCAACAGCATCCGGGCAGGGATCTCTATGGCCCTTTCTGTAGAGTTCCTCACACTCACCGGGACTCTTCCCCTGGCTTTCTTCAGGGCCTTGATTGGAATTACTTCCGGTATCACTTCCAGGCCTGAGTGATCTTCCCTTGGGTCGGATTCCAGCATGACAAAGGGACCAGGCTGCTTCCAGGTGAGCTTCACAGTGGCCCTGAGGCAAGCCACCTGTCCGGGCTGCAGCACCACTCCTTCTCTCCCCAGTCTCCACACCTTCCCTATCCCCTCTCCTGGGGTCTTCTGCTCCAACACTAACCGTTGATAGGCTGTCTTCAGCATGGGATGGATGTTTGGATCTTGATGGCTCCTCATCTTCACCAGGGGGGTCAGAAGTCTTCTCACTAGATCCGTATTGGTGCCTATGATGAGGGACATCTTGCTGGCCCCGGGTGGTCTAGGACACACAACTGCCAGGGTGTCGAACACTTCTGTCTTCCCAGCCACAGAGGGGTCGAATGTCAGCTTTATGGGCAGATAACCATCATAGGGGAACCTCTGCGTTCCCAGGCCCCATATCTCCAGCTCTTCTATCTTCTGTATAGGCAAATGGCTTAAGTGCCTATCGTAGAAGTCTCTGTACAACAAAGTCACTTGAGCTCCAGTGTCCAGGAGGGCCTTTGTATATACTTCTTCCACCTGGATAGATACAGTGGGGGACGGGCCGACCAATTCTTCTGGGTACGGCCGGGTTGAGGTCACTTTCTTCTGAGGACTTGTCTTCATCCAGTTTGTTTTTGACTTTATTCTCTCCTGAGCCCGGTATGCATTGACCTTCCCCACCCTAATGGGAGTACAAACCCGCTGAGGGATGTTATTGTCTCTTGGTTGTAGACATTCCTTCTTGGGAGTGCTAAATTTCTTCTGAGGGGTCTTGTCCCCTTTCTCTGGTGTGTATCTTGGTTGAGAGACCCTAGATTCCTTCTGAGGAGTTTTGTTCTCTCTCTTTTGCTTCCTTCCATTCAGTTTGGAGCTCACTGAAAGAGATGGGCACCCGGTTGACTCCCTCACCGGGGCCCTCTGGAGTTTCCCGCCGGCTGGCGATTATCCATTTTCTTCTTCTTGGGACTGGAACACCTACTGGCAAAGTGGCCACTGCCCCCGCAGTTGTAGCATAGCATCTCTTCTCGGTCCTGAATGGAGGCTGGTTCTGAGGTATTCGGGAACAACTCCTTTCTTGGACTTGGTTTCTCTGCTCTTCTTTGATCTTTCTCCATCAAAGAGGTCAGCATCTCCAACACTTGGGACATTTGTGATTTCAAAGTGTCGACTTCTGCATCTCTTTCCGGGCTCTTGACTGAACTGACCAACACTGGTACAGGGGTGACCTTCACCCTGGCCACCTGCTGATCTCTCTGCAGCGCCTCTTCGTCCCTAATAATTTTTATTAGATCAGAGTAGGTTAGTGACATTCCTCCTCCTGAGGTTTTCAGGTGCAGCCAGACTGGGTCTGAGCGCCGCGCTCCCCTCATGATCTGCTTCATTCGTGCTTCATCTGCATCTTTGGGCAGCATTCCCTTCTTCAGGACGATCTTGCATAACAGCCTGTTCAACCTTCTAACATACTCTGACAGTTTCTCATTCGACTGCTGGAAAGTATGTTCAAATTGGTAGACCATCTCTGTCACCTTCTCCAGCTGTCCAAACTCTTCCTGCAGCATGGCCAGACAATCTTGAGCTGTACAGTTTGCATTTCCAAAACGGAAGCTCTTCACCGCTTCTGCCGCGGCACCTTTCAAACTTTCTAAAACTCGTTGTCTTTTCTGTGCTTCAGGCACCTCCCATGCCTCTACTGCTTGTAATGCCTGTTCCACCCAAGTGTCAAAATCTTCCTCTCCCGCAGGGATGGGGAGCTCCCCCGAGAATGTTTTTAGTCTCCGGTAGCTAGTCTCTACGTGCACTGTGCTTGTCTTCTGACAGTTTGTTAGTAGATCCCCTAACGCCTTTATTAGTTCGGGTGATATGGCCGTGGCAGGTGCAGGCGTCACCGGAGGTGTCGCTCCGTCTTTCCTCTCTGGCGGGGTACGGGCCGCAACTTGCGGTGATCCCGTTGGTGATAGCTCTTTCTTAGTAGCGTGCGCCCGACTATAAGATCTGTTATCCGGCATCTGCGCATATTTGCATTTACAAGCCTCTGGCTTCCCATCTGAATATTCCACTAGCGTATACTGGTGTGAGGTGCCTGGGTCTGACTTCATTAACCCTTCCACCGTTTCGGTCGACCATTCCTGACCCGGAATGTTAATGACCACTGA